>CM074720.1:85664095-86864095 GCA_037306005.1 Rhinophrynus dorsalis | reverse complement strand
CTGCCTTGCCAATAACGGGTAAGGCAACCCAAGGAGCAATGGACACGATCAGGTTCTACCGGCCTTACCAATACCGGGCAAGGCAGCCTAAACTGCTGACAATGGTGGCAGCACAGGTGGCCGAGGTGACTAGCTAGGTGGAGACACCAGTCACCTAAGTTGACAAGCAAGGCCCACTGGATATACAGAATGGAGTAGACTACCAGCCACACATGAATGGAACAAATACCAGCAGCGTGCCACAGTCACAACCGGTACTGTTAGATAGAGCAATAGCTACCGGTATAACCAGGGAGCAAACCAGTACCCATGTACTGGAGTAAACCTTCAATCTGTCAGGCTGTCTAGGACTGAACAGCCTCCATTAAGTGGAGCGAACCAGTACCCGCGTACTGGAGTAAGCAGTGACTCTACCAGTGCAACAGCAGATGGTTACAGTGGAGTGAACCAGTACCCGCGTACCGGAATAACCAAAGACTCTACCGGTGCAACAGCAGCCGGTTACAGTGGAGCGAACCAGTACCCGTGTACCGGAATAACCAATGACTCTACCGGTGCAACAGCAGCCGGTTACAGTGGAGCAAACCAGTACCCATGTACCGGAGTAAACAATGACTATACCGGTGCATCAGCAGCCAGTTACAGTGGAGCGAACCAGTACCCGTGTACTGGAGTAAGCAATGACTCTACCGGTGCATCAGCAGCCGGTTACAGTGGAGTGAACCAGTACCTGCGTACTGGGAAACCAACAAGTGAATGAAAATGTTGCCCAGTCCTCAGGATGAGACAGACACCCGGTAGATGATACAGCAGGAACCCAGCCGAGGATGAAGAGGTACAGCTCTGCAGACGGTCAACCGGATCTGGAACGGTAGCAGGAAACAGCAACAGGTACAGCAACTCCAACCAGATAAGGAATGGATGCAGGAACCAGGCGACTAGGAAGCAGGAACTGGATGACCACAGGCAAGCAGGAACAGCGACAAGGCCCAGGAAGCTCAGGAACTCAATGCAGGTACAACAGCATAGAGACAACATGAAAGGGCAACCAAAGGGTGCCCAAGCTCAGTCTAAATAGGCAATGTAGGGCGGGCTGAAGGCAAGCAGCCAATGGAGAGCCCCCTACAGGTAACTGACATGTAAAGGCAGCAATCACGGGCACCATGATAGTTTTATCCAGATTCAGTTTATAGTTTGAATACCTGCTATATTAATTAATTAATCTCAATACTGCCGGTAAAGAGGAACCCGGGTCCGTCAGAGTCAAGAGTGCATCATCTGCATAAAGCGTTATTTTACTTTCAAATTCACACAGTTTTATACCTCACACTCCAGATTGCCTTATCATCTCTGCCAGTGGTTCTATAGAGAGTATGTACAAAAGGGGTACCAGTGGGCAACCCTGCTGCGTCCTGTTCTTTATTAAAAATCCTTCTGATTCCATCAAAGGGCCCACTACCTTAGTGCTAGGGTTAGAATACATGCTCATAATATATGTCCTAAATCTACCCTCTATACCGTAGATCTGTGATACTGAACTCAGAAATCTCCAATCCAAAGGCCTTTTCGGCATCTAAGGCCAAAAAGACAGCTTTAGTATGGTTAACATTCACCCTATATACAAGATTTAACACTTTCCTCACATTGTCTGATGCGCTCCAACCTCCAATAAACCCAGTTTGATCCCTATACACTATACTTGATGTGATCAGTTTCAACCTATCTGCCAAGATTCTAGAGAAAATGTTTACATCTAGGTTTATCAGAGAAATCGCTCTATAATTCAGAATACTAAAGGGCTCCTTCCCAGTCTTCAAGATCGGACAAATCACCGCCTGAAGAAATTCACCAGGGGGCTGTTCGGTCTCAGAGAGTTGAGAATAAAACCTTAGTAATAAAGGGGCGACCAATACTTCAAATTTCTGATAAAATAAAGCTGTATCCCCATCCAGTCCTGGTGCTTTATCAGGTTTAAGGTTTTTAATACCATCTTGCACTTCCGACAATGTTATTGAACGGTTCAGAATTTCCAATTTATCTGACTCTTTCTTAGGTAATTTAAGTTTAGACAAGAAAGCCTTAATATCCTGTTCTGGAACTAATTCTTTAAATTACACAATGCACTATAGTATAGAGATAATAGTTTTATTATCCCTAGTTATTATTTTTTTTATCACTGCCTCCTTTCGTTTACCCTTAAGGTTATTAGTGAGAAGCTTCCCTGTTCTATTATTGTTGTAGTACCACCTTTGCCGCAGATACATGATAGCCTTATTGGTTTTTTCAAATACCTTAGCTTTAATAGCCTCCCTTTCTTTAGCTATTTGCTTTTATGTATCTTCGTTATGCTGTACCTTATGTACCCTTTCAAGTTTAGCCAATTTAATATAAAGCTCTGACAGCTCTTCCCCTCTCTTCATTTTTGTCAGAGCCCCCAATTTAATTAGAAGCTATCATGGTGCCCGTGCTTTGTGCAGCAGGCGGCGACATTTTGACTGCTAGTTTGCATTACTGGTTACTGATTGGTTAGCACCTTTTGTCTCCACCCAGTGATGGCCTTTATATACCCTGTCATTTCCTTGGTATGGTGCCCTTTCATGTTGTATTTGTTCCTGCATTCTGCTCCGTTATTGTTGACCATGTATGACCTAGCCTGGCTGATGACGTTCCTGATTTTGCTGTTCTTCAACTACTCCGTTGCTGACCATGTCCGGCTGAGGACCCGTTCCCGTTACTGACTGCATCCGGCTGAGAACACTCTCCGTTGCTGACCTGGCATGGCTGTAAACCTGCTTCCGTTACTGACTGTATCTGGCTGAGAACCCACTCTGTTGCTGACCTGGTCTGGCTGAGAACCTGTTTCCGTTACCGAGTGTATCTGGCTGAGAACCCGCTTCCATTTACTCTGTGCTGGTCTGTGTACCCGTTCCGTGTCTGACCTCACTGGCTACCTGTTACTCTGTGGGCTGCCTTGTCTCAGAGTGCCATGCATTTCCAGCATACCACTTGTGGTCTCCGTTTTGCTCTCACTTTACTTGGTGGTTGCTGTACTTTAGTCGGTTGCACCGCGTGGCACTATATCTCTGTTGACCGTTAGCTAGGCATTCGTGCTAAGCTTCTCTCCATACCGCCATTGGCGGAGTGTACAAGCCAAGTACCGGTGCAGTGTTCTAACACTGACTGTGTTACTCTGATCTCTCTGTGTCCACCTCTCATACCTCGCTGGGCTCACTCCCTTTGGGAGTTGCAGTATTCTGGGCATTACCGATTGACCCCTTGCGTACCTGGATGTTCCAGGTAGAGTGTTGCATATCTCCATCTGCAGGAGCCATGGGCTCAAGAGCCAGCATTATGTTGCAAAATCCTCATAGAGGGGACACTGGCTGCCTACATCACTATACTTGCTGTGCTGCGATCCACCCCTAGCGTTCTAGGGTTATTTCTGGGAGAGTTATCTCGGTCTGTTGCCATCCAGTGCCAGGGTCAGTGGTGCCTCGATCCTTGGGTTCTGTGTCTCCCAGATGTCTGGGTTGTGCCAGCAGAGTTGCCTCGCTCCTCTGAGTTGTGCCAGTCACCTTCCTCTGGACCATCTACCATCTAGGTCCTGTGGTCAGCCCGCTGTCTACTTATCTTGCTACCGGACCTGATCCAAGCCAGGACCTCCACTGTCTAGAGATTGTCATTATTCTCACATATAACTCCCTTACTGGCATGATACTGTTGTATGTACTTGCCTGTATATCTACTCTGTTGTGTGGGCCCATAGGCCTATCTATGGCTTTGAACTTTTCTCTAATAAAGTTATTTTAACTTTACCAAACTGTTCTGAGTGTTCATCAAAAACCGTGACAGAAGCCCATGGAAGACACATTTAAAAGTGCTCCACAATATATCTGTCATCTCCCTATTATCATTTATCTCTATAAATTTCTTGCCTCCACCAGCAGTTGCTCACTATTCTTATCAGATTTCAGAAGACTTTCATTAAACCTCCAGCGTGACCTAACCTTATAGTGCATATTGTTTTCAATCTCAAAAAAAAAATTGGTGCATGGTCTGACCATGTTATTTGATCTCCCTCAACCTCTTTAATTAGATTCAAAGATTGTGCTCTCATTAGAAACTAATCAATACGTATATAAGTATGATGGACTTTATAATAAAACAAATAGTTTTTTTCATCTGCCCTATACACTCTCCAGCAATCATTTCTTAACCAGAAAATTTTGGAGCCCCATCCTATCTTTTCCCACTTCATGGCCCCAGCTCTTTCGATTTGGGGTACTTCTATCCATTTTTGGCTCTATTATACAATTTAAATCCCCTCCCATTATCAAGGTTCCAACCAGTAGGTCATCTATCTTCCTCATAAGCATTTTACAGGCATTTGATTGAGGGCATATACATTGACAAAGGTGTATGTCATATCATTTACTTTTTCAATCAAAGTTAAATATCTCCCCTGACAATCTATCACAGCCACACATTCAATCAAGTTGAGATAAATTGCAAAAAAAAAAGTCTCATCCCAACCTGCTACCGTTGCAGGCATCTAAAGGGCGAGTAGAGGGTAGAACATGAGGTAAAACAACAACAAAAAAAAAACCCCACCACCATTCCTCTCCCTCTTCCTCTCACCCCCCCTTCCCACTCCCCCTCCCTAATTGATCCCCTCTACGCCTAAACAACCGATGCTATTTAATAATCTCTTATATTTCCACTAATGTTATGCTATCAGTTTTAATTCACTATTCATTAGATTCTTCACCTCAGTTGTGGGTTCTATTATTCTGCCCATTAACCCTTCTACAATGACCTCTTGATATAACCATCACTATATATCCACCTACTTCTGTGATCCCCAGTAATCTAACAACAATACTACCTATGTATATTAAAATACAGATAATAGGGAATAGCGGTTGCTACTTTAGTCTCCAGATTGTTACAATGTATCAACATTAACCATAACAAAAAGTATCAATTGAAATCAAGCTCACCCGCTACTGTTCAGTTGGCGTCGCCGGAGCAGCTCCCATCAATCTCAGCAAAGATTTCGACATACAGAACGACACAGGAGGGACGTGCTCAACGGAAAACGCCAATCACTTCAGACCACAGCAATTTATTCAGAAATAAAACTCCATTTATTTATAAATCTTTAAAAGCAAGGATGATGCTCACTTAAAGACACACAGAACCAACAGACATATTAACGCCCAATGCGTTTCGTACACCATAGCGCACTTAGTCATAGGCCTAATAATGCCTCACCTTTTATGCAGACCTCCACATGTCACGTTGCCACATCATCATCTCCTGAGATTACTCTGATGGGATGTTGTTTTTTAATTTAGTTGGGTTAACCCTATGAATGCCGGTGGGGTAATCATACCCCACTGGCACTCATAGGGTTAATTCTACTAACTTTGGGCACATTTTTCATACTTTAGATATATTGATATGGGGCTTAGGTCCTCATATCAATACATTCACTGAGGACTTAGGTTTTTTTTCTTTCATTCAAGTTTCTGCGTTGGCTGTTTGAAGAGCTGATAAGGGGCTCAAGTAAAAAAAAAAAAAAAAAATGGGTTTTAACTTTCCTGCAATAACTTGAGTCCCTTATCGGCTCTTCATGGTTAACGCAGACATTTGAATTGATCATTACTTTGTTTTCATCATTTGCTATGGGTGAAAACACCTCTTAACGTCATCATAGAATTACTTTTTTTTTGCTGGTATTTTTTCACACACAGGCATTTGACTAGCTTGAAAAAGTGCCATCAGCAGAAAAAACAGCCGTCTCCAACATTTGTATTGAGTCCCAAATGTCTGCATGATTACTAAAGATCAATTTATTGTTGCAGGAGGTCAAATTTGTATTACTTAATAGGATTTGCTTTAAGGGCCTGATGGGCCGTTTCATGGGCTTCAAATGGCCCCTGGGCCTTAATCTGGACTTCCGTGATTCAATGTATAATTTTCTCATATTTTTATTCTGACATCCAAAAAATAAGTTTAGTTATTATGATTATTTTATTTTTCATAGCATAATGAATAAATACTAAATGTTAGCGACCAAAAGAGATTAATTAGCCAGTTCTGACATTTTTGTATTTGTCTAAAATTTGCAGTTTTTTTTAAATTATGACGACACAGTTTAGGAGAGCATAACAGACCAGCGGGATTCCAAACAGCCAAGACAAATGCAAGTTCCTTCATTAAAAAGTCTTTTTATTCATACAAAATAAAAACAACATTGTTGCAAAAGGATACAACACTCATGAGACGCACAGTCAGTGCACAAACCGCCTAACGTGCTTCATGCTTATCGCACTTAATCATGGGTCCGATTTTTATGTATTAGCGCCTGTGGAAGATTGTGGTATTGTGGGGTCTATTCCATTTGACCCTGATACAGGGATTTTTTTCTCTTTGTTTGCTTTTCATGGTTATATTAGGACACTTTGCATGTAACTTACAATCAAAAATGGCTATTTTCAACTGTTTTTAATTTTTTTGTTTTATTGCCATCTAAGGCAATTGTTTCCCTATCATTAAAATTTGCAGTTCAATTAATGTCAGTAGGCATCAACTCAATCATTATTGTGGGCATATTTCACATTTTTATCCAACACCTCTAGTTGCTGTTAAGCCTTTCAGTGCCAGACACCTCTAGTTGCTATTAAACCTTTCAGTGACAGAGTAGTATGCAACGCATTGTGAATGAATTAGTGTAGCATTCTTTTTACCTCCCCTTCTCATCCAAAAAAGAACAGGTCCCCAGCATGCTCCAGGGAGTGCTCAAATAATCCTGATGTTGACTTGTGACATGAGTGGGACTGCTTATGTATTGAGGATCCAATGGAAGTCTTTAATTCACCTCCTCTTTATAAACAGTTTCAGCTTAGACTTGTGCTGAAGGGGCAAACTAAGTGGTTTGGTGAAAGGGAAAGAGGGATACGTAGGAGCGGGCACAGTAAGAAGACACCCTTGGATCCTGGGTCCTTTTGTAGTTGCACTCCATTTGACACCTGTAGTTACACCACTGAGACTTTTTGGTGCCAAAATGTATTTGAATGAGGAAGGACATAGGCAACTGAAAAGATTTTGATTTTGTTTTATTCTACCATTATGTTCTTAAACTCGCAGCAATGAAATTTAACAATATGGGTGTATTGTGGTTTCCTCACAAATGATTTTTCTATTTACATGCTTGCTGTAGACACTTGTTTTATCACTTTCCAAAGAGCAGCAGGACATATTCCCAAAATCCTTGCCAACAAGGATATTTTTGCAAAAATGATTGTAACCAAATAATTTTTCCAGCTGGAAACTAAAAGGTGTCACATACTTTCAGTGGAGTAAAATAAGCACCTGTAATTCACTTCTGTTCCATAGTGTGGTTGGAAACAGAATCCAATGTTTTAATACCTTTGCCAGATTTTTTTTATATAACTGTAACTTTATTAGCAGGCAATTGAATAAAAGTTAAAAGATCATATGAAAAAAAGAGAAGTGATTTTGGAACAACAAATTGTACCATAGGGAAGAAACATAAAGGAATGTTCTTGATGTTCTGTTAGTGCCTTATGCTAAAATGAAATATGTAGCCATTCTACGGCAAACTAACTATACCGCAGGAGACAAATATAAATTTGCAAAATTCCCATTAACGTAATTAAGGCTTTTAACACCTTTAACGCAAGAGAGGTCTCCAACATATTGAGAAACAATGCATAGGAAACATATCTAGCATTTAAGGGGCTAAACCCCCTCCTTTTTAAATCAATGATAATTTTAATTTGTCCTATATGGTGCTGTTGGTTTATCTCAAATTGTTCCTCTACTTTATATGTATGACCCAAAGTACCTAATAGAAAAGCTTAAAGGGGATAGTAATACTTTATTTTGACTTTACATAGTCTGGAAGAGCAGACTATGTAAAGTCAGGTTGTCTATACTTTTATTTTTATTCATTTTCAACTGTTTTTTACATTTTGATGTTTGTGACCTTGCCCTCCCTGGATCTGTTTCCAGAGAGAGCTTTCTGTCAGGTACTATGAAAGTCGACAGGGCCGGTCCTTACATGGGTCCCGGTGGATCCGTGGACCCAGGCGGCACTTTGACAGGGGCAGCAATTTGCCAGCCAAAGGCTTGTTTATTTTGTGTGCTTCCGCCAGCAACCAGGTCTGTGTTGCAGTGTGTCCCATCAGTATCACTGTCAGCAGCCTGGAGGCCCTATGCTCACTCAGTGGGGTTGCCCGCTGGCTGCTTCAGTGACGTAAATCACAGTGGAGGGCCTGTCTTAAGTCTAGTCTGGTGGGCCAGCAGCTGCTCTCAAGCAGCCAGAGTTGAGCCTACAAGGGGCTGGTCCAGTTTTGCAGCATGTTCTGTGGTTCTGTTGAAACAGAAGCAAGGCTTGCGACGCTGAAGTCGCACTGTGTGGATCCACTCCCATCATAGGCACAGAAAGTCTAATTGCTGCTTCAGGTATGGATGTAGGAACAGACAATCCAGGTACTCCCCCTTGATTTTATTGGTCTTTGCTCCCTGCTCGCATTAAATTGTTGCGAGACGCAGGGGATCTGTATGTGAACACATCACGTCAGAGAGGGCATTTGGTCTTGGATTGAGGATGTGCAACAGGGTGGCCGTGCTGTGCCTGAGGGCCTCTCTTTTTGAGGTATCCGTAAACTGAACCTTCAGTTCAGAGAGCACAGTAAGGTATCACATTTCCTTCCCTGCTCTCCGCAAGTCTGCTTTGAGCTGTGATGCTGTTTATTCACATGTCACATGTCAATGGTGCTTCCATTTCTGCCAGTGGCTGTGAATGAACAGCACAGTTGCAATAAAGAAACACAGAAAGAGGGGAGTTAACAAGGCTGACAGTTGGTGTGTGAGCGGCTTTTATTATTTCTAATCCATGTCCAGTTCACTCTGCCATGCTAAATATCAGCCTTGAATACAATATAATTTCAGCAATGTTGTGGGATTTGATTTTACTGACTCTAAGACAACCAAAGTCATTTTTAATCGTATATTCTCCTATGGCATTGGAGATCTATCTGTTTCACTGTAGTGCTGTACACTTCTGGGATCCAGAGATTCTGATTGGCTAAGAGTATCAGGCCCATTGGTTCAGCACAGTATCCCTCTTTTGATGGAGTTCACTGTTGAACTGTTTTTAGTATACCTGGAAAATACAGATAATATGTGAGGAATATATTTCCATATACTGTGACTGTTGATTACTATATTGTGTAACGTCAACGTTGTTAAATTTGCTGAGACTTAATAGTGCCCATTACTTGTGTTATTTTGCTTGTTGGAGGTGTCTTGGGGAGATACAACTATCCAGAATGGACAGAGAAGCAGACACCAGCTTTTCTGAGAGGAGGCAGAAAGGATCACACCATTCTAGTACATATGAGTGGTTGAACCTTACTCGAGTGAGAGTGTAGTTGTTAAACCTTTTGAGTGCCAGAAGGGACTGTAAATGTGCTCTCTCAAATTTACACAGCCCCTGGTGACTTAAGCTGTCTATGGACACAAGACACCACCATCATATTTACTGGCTGAAATATTGTAAATCAGAGTGCATGTTTACAACCCTGGTGACTTAAGATCTCTCTATGGACACAAGACCCCAATATAATGGATGTGGGTGTGTTTTGGTGGGTGTGTTTTTTGTGGGGGGGGCAGCAGTTTATCCTTGGACCCAGGCAGCACAATGTCTTGGGCTGGCACTGAAAGTCGGGAGTATGATACAAATTAAAAAGATATAATAGTATACATAATACAGAACACTCAGTGTTGCAAAGATTGTGTTACATTGAATCACTATTCTGCTTGATGAGCAAATGACCAGAAAACTTTCTGCAACCAGTGGACCAGGGAGTATATACACTTGCAGTATATGTAAAGTAAATTAACGTTGGGTAATAAGTTCTGTTTTTTTTTTATGGGAATTTTTCTGTAAAAAGCACTATTTGCTGCTTTTTCCTCTGAAAATTTTGAACATAGAAAATGTATAAAAAATGTCTGCCATTTTGCTGCTACCAATGAATTTCCTGTGAGAGCTTTGCTGTTTTGCATGGATTCTTACTACAATACAACTGAGTGCTGGATATGCAAGTAAGGTACACCATATGACCTCTGTTTTCAACAAAAGAATAGGGCAGCATGTCAACCACCAATGTTTACTTAAGTCTGCCATTCTACAGGAATACTTCTGGATTATTTATGCACATTTTTTCCATCTTTCTAAGACCTCAGTAATGGAGAGATGGAAGTACATAGAAGAAGAACTGTGTAATTTATTTTAAACACTTGTGGTGGAGGTGGTGACTTACAATGGGTATGAGGACTTTATGACTCTTTTTGCCTCCAAAAAATGCAGAATAATCCTCCATCACGCAATACATTTGTAAAACAGCAGAAGAGGGATACATAGGGGTTCTTGTTAATAAGGAAAATGTTGTCACACTCTGAAACGTTTGCAGCACCACTATTATCTGCCACTGGGATCCGTGCAAATTCAGGAACAGCATACATAATACAGAACACTCAATGTTGCAAGGATAGTGTTACATTGTATCACTATACTGCTTTAATAAGCAAATGACCAGAACATTTTTTGGAACCAAAAACCAGGAATCTTCAAGGATAGTGTAACAAAATGATGAAGATGGAAAAATAATAATTAAAAGTATATACAATTGCAGTATTGTAAAGTCAATTTAATGATGGGTGAAAAGTTCTGTTTTTTTAAAGGCATTTTTATGCAAAAAAAAACACAATTTGACACTTTCCTGTATTCTTGAGTGTTATCTTATGTATTGACCTGGTTTTTCCTAGAAGTTTCCTCCTGTTTTGCGATTTGGTACCGTGCTCATCTGATATCCTGTCACTGACCTTGGCTCCATTGGTATGACCGTTCTTCTGTCTGCTGCCTTGTACTGCATCACCTGTCCTTTCCTGATCTGGCTTATCTCACTTCCCATTTGCCTTGACCCTGGTGGGCTTCTTGCTCTCAACCACCCTGTCAAACTTCGACTATTCTGTTCTCTGTCTTCTAAGTAGAGCTGCAGGCCTCAGTGTCCTGTACAACAGTTACAACTATACTGCAGATGGGTTATTTGTTTAGCTATTCTGATCAATCCCAGTGGGTAGCTGCTGTTATCTGGGTTGTCGTCTGGGATGTGGGCCTGCTCCCCCAGTAGGCGCTAGTCTGGCCTTGTGGCCAGCACCTCAGCCTAGGCCACAACAAGGCAGCCCAGAGAGCAGCCATCACCAGCCAGCTTTGTACTCTAGTCTTTGCTCCCTAGCATCTGACCCACTGAGGCCTGCCGTGCAGTATACCTGTATTGTCTGTTGTTGTGCTTTTATCATAGTATTTACATCAAATAGCAGTCACATCTTTGTGGGGAATCTATGTCACAGAGTCTACAGGCAGCTTACTTTGGGTGCTTAGTCTGTTAGATCATTACACTTTCTCTCTCAAGGACTGCGGTGTTAATGTTTAATTGCAGTACAGGATAGACTCATTTGCTTCAGAATCAGCAGCTTGAAACTAATGACAAAGCTTGCAGCAGCTGGTGTAACACCACCATATCTCAATATATATCTATATATATAAAAGAATAAGCCTCATTGCATAATTTATGGTACCCCACACAGAGAACATAATTTATGTCTCCTCAGAAAAGAAACTCACATTGAACAGAATGTCTAATTACATAATTTATGTCTCATTAGGAGACACAACTCCTATTGGGTGATTGAATGGGGACTTTACTGCTATCATTGGGTGATTCAATGGGGGCGTGTTTATCATACAGGGAGTTGGCCCGCCCCCTCCAGCCCGCCCACCAGTATCCAACTGACAAAAAAAAATATATATATAACTGCCACTCGCTCCTGAGGTAGGGATATCAGTAACTTCTCCCAGTCCACTCACACTCTCACTCAGGATCATGACCCCACAAACACACTGTTTCACCTCCCACAGATAACTGTAACCCTCCATACACTCTGTTTCAGTATGAGGGTGTAACTTAACTTACAAACTTAATAGCAACTCTTATTTAACTCATCATCTCTTCAGTCACCTCACTGTCTCAACTGTCACTCCTCCACTTCCTGCTTCCTGATTCCCACCCTTTCTCCTTAAAGGGAGAGAGATGCTTTGCTGTATGTTACAGAGGGCAAGCCTCAAACACCACTTTCTATTTGATCCCTCAGCATTTTGCTACATTGCCTCAACTGAAGAGCCACCGTGTGTTATATTGCTATGTTAGCTCAACTTAATCCTTTGAGTGCCAGAGGGGGTAAGCAACGCATTGCAAAGCACACATTCTATCTCACACTCTCACAGTCTCTCACACACAGTCTCACACACACAGTCTCACACACACAGTCTCACACACACACTGTCTCACAAACACACTGTCTCTCACACACACTGTCTCTCACACACAATCTCTCACACACAGTCTTTCACACACAGTCTCACACACACACAGTCTCACACACACACTGTCTCACACACAGTCTCTCACACACAGTCTCTCACACACTGTCTCACACACTGTCTCACACAGTCACAGTCTCACAGTCGCAGTCTCACAGTCGCAGTCTCACAGTCTCACAGTCGCACACACTCTCAGTCTCACAGTCGCACACACTCTCAGTCTCACAGTTGCACACACTCTCAGTCTCACAGTCGCACACACTCTCACACTCTCTCTCAGTCTCACACTCTCTCTCAGTCTCACACTCTCTCTCAGTCTCACACTCTCACAATCTCACACAGTCTCTCTCGCAGTCTCACAATCTCTCAGTCTCACACAGTCCCTCACAGTCTCACACAGTCTCTCTCGCAGTCTCACACAGTCCCTCACACTCTCGCAGTCCCTCACACTCTCACAGTCCCTCACACTCTCTTACACTGTCAGTCTCACAGTCTCACACAGTCTCTCACACTCTCACACTTTCACACAGTCTCACACTCTCAGTCTCACACTCTCACAGTCGTCTCTCTCGCAGTCTCACACAGTCTCTCACACTCTCACAGTCTCTTACACTCTCACACTCTCTCACACACTGTCTCACAGTCTCACACAGTCTCTCACACAGTCACAGTCTCACACAGTCTCACACAGTCTCACACAGTCCCTCACACTGACACAGTCTCTCACACTCTCTCACACACACACACACACACACAGTCTCACACTCACACACAGTCTCACACAGTCTCACACTCTCTGTCACTGTCTCACACACAGTCTCACACTCTCACACACAGTCTCACACTCTCACACACAGTCTCACTCTCACACTCTCTCAGTCTCACTCTCACACAGTCTCTCTCACACACAGTCTCACACACAGTCTCACAGTCTCTCTCACACTGTCACACAGTCACACAGTCTCTCTCACACTCTCAGTCGCACAGTCTCTCACAGTCTCACACAGTCTCACACAGTCTCACACACAGTCTCACACAGTCTCACACTCTCACATACAGTCTCACACTCTCTCAGTCTCACACTCTCACACACAGTCTCACACTCTCTCTCACACTCTCTCAGTCTCACTCTCACACAGTTTCACACTCTCACACTGTCTCACACTCTCACACACAGTCTCACACTCTCACACAGTCTCAGACTCTCACACACTCTTACAGCACACTCTCACACAGTCTCACTCTTACAGTCTCTCTCTCTCACACACAGTCTCACTCTCAGTCACACAGTCTCTCTCACACTCTCAGACACACAGTCTCACACAGTCTCTCACAGTCTCACACTCTCACACTCTCTCTCACACTCTCACACAGTCTCACACACAGTCTCACACACAGTCTCACACACAGTCTCACACTTACAGTATCTCTCTCTCACACACAGTCTCACACACAGTCTCTCTCACACTCTCAGTCACACAGTTTCTCTCACACTCTCACACACAGTCTCACACTCTCACACTCTCTCTCACACTCTCACACAGTCTCACACACAGTCTCACACACAGTCTCACACACAGTCTCACACTTACAGTATCTCTCTCTCACACACAGTCTCACACACAGTCTCTCTCACACTCTCAGTCACACAGTTTCTCTCACACTTTCAGTCACACAGTCTCACACAGTCTCACACTCTCACACACAGTCTCACACTCTCACACACAGTCTCACACTCTCTCTCACACTCTCTCTCACAGTCTCACACTCTCTCACAGTCTCACACTCTCACACAGTCTCTCTCGCAGTCTCACACAGTCCCTCACACTCTCACAGTCTCACACACTCTCACAGTCTCACACTTTCACACAGTCTCACACTCTCAGTCTCACACTCTCACAGTCGTCTCTTTCGCAGTCTCACAATCTCGCAGTCTCACACAGTCCCTCACAGTCTCACACAGTCTCTCTCGCAGTCTCACACAGTCCCTCACACTCTTGCAGTCCCTCACACTCTCACAGTCCCTCACACTCTCTTACACTGTCAGTCTCACAGTCTCACACAGTCTCTCACACTCTCACACTTTCACACAGTCTCACACTCTCAGTCTCACACTCTCACAGTCGTCTCTCTCGCAGTCTCACACAGTCTCTCACACTCTCACAGTCTCTTACACTCTCACACTCTCTCACACACTGTCTCACACAGTCTCTCACACAGTCACAGTTTCACACAGTCTCACACAGTCCCTCACACTGACACAGTCTCTCACACTGACACAGTCTCTCACACTCTCTCACACACACATAAACAGTCTCACACTCACACACAGTCTCACACAGTCTCACACTCTCTCTCACTGTCTCACACACAGTCTCACACTCTCACACACAGTCTCACACTCTCACACACAGTCTCACTCTCACACTCTCTCAGTCTCACTCTCACACAGTCTCACTCTCACACAGTCTCTCTCTCACACACAGTCTCACACACAGTCTCACAGTCTCTCTCACACTGTCACACAGTCACACAGTCTCTCTCACACTCTCAGTCGCACAGTCTCTCACAGTCTCACACAGTCTCACACAGTCTCACACACAGCCTCACACTCTCTCAGTCTCACACTCTCTCAGTCTCACACTCTCACACACAGTCTCACACTCTCTCTCACACTCTCTCAGTCTCACTCTCACACAGCTTCACACTCTCACACAGTCTCACACTCTCACACACAGTCTCACACTCTCACACAGTCTCACACTCTCACACAGTCTCACTCTTACAGCACACTCTCACACAGTCTCACTCTTACAGTCTCTCTCTCTCTCACACACAGTCTCACTCTCAGTCACACAGTCTCTCTCACACTCTCAGACACACAGTCTCACACAGCCTCTCACAGTCTCACACTCTCACACACAGTCTCACACTCTCACACTCTCTCTCACACTCTCACACAGTCTCACACACAGTCTCACACACAGTCTCACACACAGTCTCACACTTACAGTATCTCTCTCTCACACACAGTCTCACACACAGTCTCTCTCACACTGTCAGTCACACAGTCTCTCTCACACTTTCAGTCACACAGTCTCACACTCTCACACACAGTCTCACACTCTCACACACAGTCTCACACTCTCTCTCACACTCTCTCTCACAGTCTCACACTCTCTCACAGTCTCACACTCTCACACAGTCTCTCTCGCAGTCTCACACAGTCCCTCACACTCTCACAGTCTCACACACTCTCACAGTCTCACACTTTCACACAGTCTCACACTCTCACAGTCGTCTCTCTTGCAGTCTCACACAGTCTCTCACACTCTCACAGTCCCTCACACTCTCACAGTCTCTTACACTCTCACAGTCTCTCACACACCGTCTCACAGTCTCACACAGTCTCTCACACAGTCTCTCACACAGTCTCTCACACAGTCACAGTCTCACACTCTCAGTCTCACACAGTCTCAGACAGTCTCACACAGTCCCTCACACAGTCCCTCACACTGGCACAGTCTCTCACACTCTCACAGTCTCTCACACTCTCACAGTCTCTCACACTCTCACACACACACACACACACACACACACACACACACACAGTCTCACACTCACACACAGTCGCACACTCACATACAGTCTCACACAGTCTCACACTCTCTCTCACTCTCACACTCTCTCACAGTCTCACACACAGTCTCACAGTCTCACACACAGTCTCACACTCTCACACACAGTATCACACTCTCACACACAGTCTCACACTCTCACACACAGTCTCACTCTCACACTCTCTCAGTCTCACACACAGTCTCACAGTCTCACACACAGTCTCACACTCTCACACACAGTCTCACACAGTCTCACACAGTCTCACTCTTACAGTCTCTCTCTCTCACACACAGTCTCACACACAGTCTCTCACACTCTCAGTCACACAGTCTCTCACAGTCTCACACACAGTCTCACACATAGTCTCACACTCTCTCAGTCTCACACTCTCACACACAGTCTCACACTCTCTCAGTCTCACACTCTCACACACAGTCTCACACTCTCTCTCACACTCTCTCAGTCTCACTCTCACACAGTCTCACACACAGTCTCACAGTCTCACACACAGTCTCACACTCTCACACACAGTCTCACACTCTCACACACAGTCTCACTCTCACACTCTCTCAGTCTCACTCTCACACAGTCTCACACAGTCTCACACAGTCTCACTCTTACAGTCTCTCTCTCTCTCACACACAGTGTCACACACAGTCTCTTACACTCTCAGTCACACAGACTCTCACAGTCTCACACACAGTCTCACACATAGTCTCACACTCTCTCAGTCTCACACTCTCACACACAGTCTCACACTCTCTCAGTCTCACACTCTCACACACAGTCTCACACTCTCTCTCACACTCTCTCAGTCTCACTCTCACACAGTCTCACACTCACACAGTCTCAGACTCTCACACACAGTCTCACACTCTCTCTCACACTCTCTCAGTCTCACTCTCACACAGTCTCACACTCTCACACAGTCTCACACTCTCACACAGTCTCACTCTTACAGTCTCTCTCTCTCACACACACAGTCTCACACACAGTCTTACAGTCTCTCTCACACTCTCAGTCACACAGTCTCTCTCACACTCTCAGTCACACAGTCTCACACAGTCTCTCACAGTCTCACACCCTCACACACAGTCTCACACTCTCTCTCACACTCTCTCAGTCTCACACTCTCTCACAGTCTCACACTCTCTCACAGTCACACACAGTCTCACACACAGTCTCACACTCACACAGTCTCACACTCACACAGTCACACTCACACACTCTCTCAGTCTCACACTCTCACAGTCTCACACTCTCACAGTCTCACAGTCTCACTCTCACACAGTCTCACACTCTCACATAGTCTCACACAGTCTCACTCTTACAGTCTCTCTCTCACACACAGTCTCACAGTCTCTCTCACACTCTCAGTCACACAGTCTCTCTCACACTCTCAGTCACACAGTCTCTCTCACACTCTCAGTCACACAGTCTCACACACAGTCTCACACACAGTCTCACACTCTCTCAGTCTCACTCTCACACAGTCTCACACTCTCTCTCACACTCTATCAGTCTCACTCTCACACAGTCTCACACTCTCACACACACTCTCTCACACACTCACACACAGTCTCACACTCACACAGTCTCACACTCACACAGTCTCACACTCAGTCTCACTCACAGTCTCACTCACAGTCTCACAGTCTCACACACTCTCACACACAGTCTCACACTCTCACACACAGTCTCACTCTCACACACAGTCTCACTCTCACACAGTCTCTCACAGTCTCACACAGTCTCACACTCTCAGTCTCACACTCTCACAGTCTCTCTCGCAGTCTCACACAGTCCCTCACACTCTCACAGTCTCTTACACTCTCACAGTCTCTTACACTCTCACACTTTCACACAGTCTCACACTCTCAGTCTCACTCTCACACAGTCTCTCTCGCAGTCTCACACAGTCTCTCTCGCAGTCTCACACAGTCTCTCTTGCAGTCTCTCACACTCTTGCAGTCTCTCACACACTCACAGTCTCTCACACACTCACAGTCTCACACTCTCACACACAGTCTCACACTCTCACACACAGTCTCACACTCTCACACACAGTCTCAGTCTCTCAGTCTCACACACAGTCTCTCACACACAGTCTCTCACACACAGTCTCTCACACACAGTCTCTCAGTCTCGCACTCTCTCAGTCTCGCACTCTCTCAGTCTCGCACTCTCAGTCTCGCACTCTCAGTCTCACTCACACAGTCTCACACTCTCGCAGTCTCTCTCGCAGTCTCACACAGTCTCTCTCGCAGTCTCTCACACTCTCGCAGTCTCTCACACACTCACAGTCTCACACTCTCACACACAGTCTCACACTCTCACACACACTCTCACACACAGTCTCACACACAGTCTCAGTCTCACACTCTCACACACAGTCTCACACACAGTCTCAGTCTCTCAGTCTCACACACAGTCTCTCACACACAGTCTCTCACACACAGTCCCACAGTCTCACACTCTCTTACTCTCACACAGTCTCACTTTCACACAGTCTCACTCTCACACTCTCACACAGTCTCACTCTCTCACTCTCACATACTCTCAGTCTCGCACTCTCAGTCTCGCACTCTCAGTCTCACTCACACAGTCTCACACTCTCACAGTCTCTCTCGAAGTCTCACACAGTCTCTCTCGCAGTCTCTCACACTCTCGCAGTCTCTCACACACTCACAGTCTCACACTCTCACACACAGTCTCACACTCTCACACACAGTCTCACACACAGTCTCAGTCTCACACTCTCACACACAGTCTCACACACAGTCTCAGTCTCTCAGTCTCACAAACAGTCTCTCACACACAGTCTCTCACACACAGTCTCACAGTCTCTCACTCTCTTACTCTCACACAGTCTCACTTTCACACAGTCTCACTCTCACACTCTCACACAGTCTCACTCTCTCACTCTCACATACTCTCACTCTCACATACTCTCAGTCTCGCACTCTCAGTCTCGCACTCTCAGTCTCACACTCTCAGTCTCACACTCACACAGTCACACAGTCTCGCTCACACACACACTCTCTCACACAGTCTCACACACTTGCACTCTCTCAGCCTCGCATGCTCTCAGTCTCGCACAGTCTCGCACAGTCTCACACAGTCTCACAGTCTCTCTCTCTCTAACACTGTCTCACTCATTCACACTCTCAGTCTCACACACTCGCACTCTCTCAGTCTCGCATGCTCTCAGTCTCACACGCTCTCACGGTCTCTCTCTCTCGCACTCACAGTCTTGCACACACAGTCTCACACACACAGTCTCGCACACACACACTCTCTCTCACACTCTCACAGTCTCTCTCACAGTCTCTCTCACTCTCAGTCTCACACAGTCTCACAGTCTCTCACACTCTCAGTCTCACAGTCTCACACAGTCTCTCACACTCTCAGTCTCACAGTCACTCACAATCTCAGTCTCTCACACTCTCTCACACTCTCAAAGTCTCTCTCACACTCTCACAGTCTCTCACACTCTCACACACTCTCTCACACTCACATTCTCACACTCTGTCTCACACAGTCTCTTGCACTCTTTCAGTCTCACACCCAATCACTCACACACTCAATCACACTCGCACAGTCTCACTCAATCACACTCTCACAGTCTCACTCAATCACACTCACACACTCTCACTCTCAATCACACTCTCACTCAATCACACTCACACTCTCACTCTCAATCACACTCTCACTCAATCACACTCACACTCTCACAGTCTCACGCTCTCACAGTCTCACACTCAATCACACTCTCACACTTACAGTCTCGCAGTCACACTCAATCACAATCACACTCTCACACTCAATCACACTCACACCCTCAATCACACTCACACCCTCAATCACTCACACCCTCTCACTATCATACACACTCTCACTCACACATTCTCACTCAATCACACACACTCACTAAATCACTCACATGCAATCACTGAATCTCGCACTCAAACGCAATCACTCACACGTAATCACACCCCAGGAGCCAGCACGATCCACCTTCCACCATAGTCTCACTGTCACTCACACCCCGGAGCCAGCACGATCCACCTTCCACCATAGTATGTGCAATTACCACACGCATTTCAATTACATGAATGAATGCCACAGTGGAGGCATAAGTACAAACACAAACTCATTACAATGACACATAAGTCAACCCCTTATGACTCACTTCTGTGTGTGTGTGTGTCTCTGTGTGTGCCTGTGTGTTTCTCACTGTGTGTGTTGCATGTCTGTATCACACTCTATGTGTCTGCATGTATGTGTGTATGACTGTCGCTCTTTAAGCATCTCAGTGCATGCGTGTGCATTTGCGTGTGTGTCTCTGTGTTTGTCTCGCATCCGTGTGTGTGCATTAATTCCCTATATATCCTGACGGGCAACGCCGTCCCACATTGCTAGTATATATATATATATATATATATACATATATATATATATATATATATATATATATACTAGCAATGTGGGACAGCGATATTTAGGGAATTAATGCACACACACGGATGCAAGACAAACACACATAGAGACACACACACAAATGCACAGCATGCACTGAGATGCATATAGAGCGACACAGTCATACACACATACATGCAATGCACAACATGCAGACACATAGAGTGTGATACAGACATGCAACACACACAGTGAGGAACACACAGGCACACACAGAGACACACACACACACAGCAGTGAGTCATAAGGGGGTGAGTGTGAGTGAGTGTGTGTGTGTGAGTGAGTGGCATTCATTCATTTAGTTGAAATGCATGTGGTAATTGCACATACTGTGGTAGAAAGTGGATCGTGCTGACTCCCATGGTGTGAGTGAGTGTGAGTGAGACTGTGGTGGAAGGTGGATTGTGCTGGCTCCCGGGGTGTGAGTGTGATTGAGTGCGTGTGAGTGTGAGAGTGAATAATTGGTGTGAGTGATTGCATGTGAGTGCGTGAGAGTGTGTGAGTGTGTGTGATTGAGTGAGAGTGTGTGAGTGAGAGGGTGTATGAGAGTGAATAAGAGAGTGTGAGTGAGTGTGAGTGACAGAGTGTGAGTGTGTGTGATTGAGTGTGTGAGTAAGAATGTATGAGAGTGTGTGTGTGATTGAGTGTGTGTGTGATTGAGTGAGAGTGTGTGAGTGAGAGTATGAGTGTGTGAATTATTGTGAGTGTGTATGATTGAGTGTGTGTGTGTGAGAGTGTGAGTGTGTGATTGAGTGTGTGTATGTTTTTTGTCTGATGTGTTTGTGTCTGTGGTGTAGGAGCAAGTGGCAGCCATTTTGTTTTTTCAGTTACTTGGATAGTGGATGGCGGGCTGGATAGTGGGGGCAGGCCAACTCCCTGCATGATTTAAATCACTCCCCCATTGAATCACCCAAAGGGAGCAGTAACTCCTCCTTACTTAACCCTTTGAGTGCCAGAGGGGTACACAACGCATTGCTTTGCAATGCATTGCATACCCCTCTGGCACTCAAAGGGTTAAGTTGAGGTAACATAGCAATGTAACACACGGTGGCTCTTCAGTTGAGGCAGCGTAGCAATATGCTGAGGGAACAAATAGAAAGTGGTGTTTGAGTCAAAGTACCACACATATTGAGTCATAGCCCTTGTCCAAAAATATCCACAGAACTGCACATAATGACCCTCCACCCTTGTATCATGATTGTCAAAGAACCACACATACTGACCCTCAAACCTTGTCCTATGGTATTGACAGAACCACACAGTGATTCCCCAGCACTGCTGCATGCTAGTCACAGAAGCACACTTAAATAAGCCCCTAGCATTGTGCCATCGTAGTCACAAAACTATACATACTATTCCCCAGCATTGTTCAATGGTAGTCACTATACCACAGATACTAGCCATCCAGTCTTCTACTGCACTGGTAGACATAGAGCCAGATATATTACCCCCCCCCCAGACTTGTCCATGGCAGCTGAAAAGCCACACATACTACCTCCAGTCCCCAATACTTGTCCCACATTATAGAACCACACATACTCACTGTTTTAAGGAATTTTCCACCTGTTAACACATTTTTTGCCTATTTAAACACATTTTTCGCCTATATTTCCTATACGTACTACATTTCCCACTGTAATATTACTTCTTCTGAGGGCTGAAGTTTAGAAATAAGTGGCTGAAAGTGAAAGTTGTGAGTCCTACAGCAACATATGCCTTGAAAAATGTGTTAGCATGCAGAATGCATTTGTCCTTTGCCCACAACACTAACCTCCTGCTTAAGTGACACTGGTCTGGCACATTTTCATGATGATGTCAAGTAATGAAAAAATAAAGTATAACCCACAGTGTGGCAGATTTGTATTCTAGTGGTGGTGGAGGACTGACATGGTGTGATTTGTGTATGTATTTTTACCATTGTCATACTGTACACACATTACTTATCGGTCATAGCAGTGGTCCCAAGTGGGGTAGATGGTGGCAACCCTTCTTCACATCCATCCTCCACTTCCTCATCTGTACTGCTGTTAATATATTTGTCCTGTCCTGGCTGTATCCGTCATGTGTGGTTTCTGCTGCTACTACTACTACTACTGGAGCTGGATGTTTATGTAATTCTTCTGCCACTACTACTAGGTGTCAAAGGTGCAGCACTTACAGCAGCAGCACCAGAGGTACTCATTATATCTAACACTGTGAATGTTAACCTGTGTTGCTGTTGCTGGGTACTAAAAACAGGTGTGTGTGTGGCTGAGTTGGACTTGGACTTTGAAGAGGCGATGATGCTGACGATGACTGATAGGGTGACTGTGTGCTTTTTGACATCTGTACTTGTCCAGGGTCAGTCTTTCCAATGACTTTCTCAAACACTTTATAGACAGACACAGTATTCCTTAAAAGTGGTAGAAGATACAGCCTTTGACTTTCTACTAACCTTATAGCCCTGTCATCATCCTCACTCTCAACTTCATCTGTATTTGAACAAGAGAAGGATGCCTGAGGGATATATTCTAGATCTGCATCATCATCAGTCATCATTAGGTCATCCTCAGCAGCATCAGTATCACCTGACAGTTCTTGCCCACTACTACCCTTATATTCCTCTAAGCTTTTAGAGGTCTCAAACAATTTACTTTTACTTTTACTATAACAAAATCCACTACTACTTTGAGGACAGGTGTTTTGGTGTCTCACTGTCTGATGCAGCAAGCGGTTCAGCTGCTACACCTTACTCTTTTATGCTACTGCCAGCATCATCAACATTTGAATGTGACTTGTGGTTGTCTTCAGTCTTCTTCTATATGGTTCTATAATTCTACTGGCACTGGTGGTGCTGGAACTAGTTTTTCTGGGACCTTGACAAACTGCATCATCCCTTGGAGTAGAGGGATCATCATCATTGATTGCACATGCTGCAACAACTATTGCTGCAGTAGGTTTTTGGACTACTACTTTACTCTCACGTCCCTACACTGTCCCATTGTGCGTTTCCTGGACATTCCACAACTACACTGTGTTTTTTACTGTACAGTGCACAACACATCTGATGGAGCTGTATGACACCTAAGCCCAGTCAGCTGTCTGTTACTGTCACCTAAGATATTTCGTTTTTTTTTTTTATTTTATTTTTTTTATGTTGTCCACCCTGTTGTCTTATAACAGTCTGTCCAAAAAAAAATATAACTGAAAAACAAAATCAACAATGTCTTTCCCCAGACTTCCCCACCCAGCACAGAGACAATAACAGCAGGATCAGCAAGCAAATAGGTTGCCTGTGTCTTGCCTGTCAGTCACATGGAATTTTGGAGTATTTGGGGGTCACCCTCCTTCCTCCCCCCCCCAGACTCCCCTAATACAGAGAACAAATGTCCTACCTAAATGACTCCATAAACTAAGCTTCAATTCCCCTTTATTTGCCTATATCCTCTAGCTCAAAAACATGCTGTTCTCTCCTCTCCCAAACACAGTATGGCTGCTGTAAGAGCCCAACAGCCTTTTCTATGGCTGTAGAAAACTTTCCTGCGGTGAAGAAATATTTTTTTTTCCCATTGATTTCAATGGGCGGAAAAGGTGGGAAAAAGTAGAAAAACTGCAGTTTTCACTGGAAATTATTCGCCAAGAGGAACGTAACCTTATTCACCAATTTCAGTTTGAAGTGAAATTTTTCGCCCATCCCTAGTATTGAGGGGACAGTTAATGAAAAAAAAAAAAAATAATATAAGAAATTTGTATGCAACATGATAGAGACAGGGACCCCCTGATGTAAGCTGCCACTGGGGTAGACTGATACTTGACATGACACAGATTTGTTGTTAGAAGCCCAAGCCCTGAGGAAACATTGATTTGTAGGACTTAGACTTATTAGAGGCCCAAGCCCTAAGGAAACATTGATTTGTAGGACTTAGACTTGTTTGGCACAAGCCCTAAGATATATTGATTTGTAGGACTTAGATGTGTTAGAAACAAGCCCTCAAAAATTGTTTACTTTTTTGTATGCTTATGTTTTTTGTTTGTTTTTTTTAAAGGGATAGTAATACTTGAAAATAATTGTATTTTATATTGTAGCCTTTAAAAAAACATGAAAAATTATATGTCTTATCTACCAAACCTTTATGGTTTGGAAGATATTCACATGTAAAATATTGTAAAATGCTCTTTTCCTGGCTGTTTCAGCCAAGTCTGCCATCTAGTGGACGGATTTAGAATTCGGTCCACAGAGCAACCGGCAGCTCTTTAGCAGTGCCGAGATCACAATCTTTGAAAATAACTACTTAATTGGAACTATCTACAAAGTGTGCCTGGCTTGAAAGCACTCTTTGTAGACCATTCCAATTAAGAAATTATTTTTAAAGATGGTGATCTCAGCACTTCTGGAGAGGCACGGCCGGTCCCGGGACCGGATTCCAAATTTGAAGGGTGGAGCAATGACGTCACTCCAGGGGAAACTTTACTTCTGAATATCTCCCAAACCATAAAGGTTTGGAAGATAAGACTTATATCATTTTTCAAGTTTTTTTAAGGGCTACAATTTAAAATAAACTTATTTTCAAGTATTACTATCCCTTTAAGCATAAGCCCTGAGGAAAAAATGTCCTACTGGCCAAGTGCCTGCAGGTCATGTTGTGTTGGTCATTCTCAAATGCCTTGATGTAGATGAGGAATTTGTGACTGATGTTCTATATGCTGCTGCTGAGTTTTTTAAGCAGCAGGATGATTAGGTAGCCCAAATGGAATGGGATCAAAAACAGCAGTAACATGGGTGATGGATGATAGCTGATGAAGTGTTGGATGGTGATGGATGATGCATGTTCCACTTGCCATGACTAGCTCCAGTAATGTGCCAGAGGCAGTAGCAGCACCATAGCTAGCCCCCACCACTTCAGGTATATGTGGAGAAAAGTACAACTTGGCCAATAATTCTTCCTCCAAAATCATTGGTGTATTTTTATTAGAATAGAAATTTTCCCTTGAGAGCAGGAACTGTGCCTCTCATCAGCAACTGCAATGTGTCTATCCAAACACCATGACACCAGGAGTACTGCTGCTCTGACTATGCCCCTTGTCCACAGCCCACTAAGGATGCATGACAACTTGCTGAAAGTTTAATAGTATTGATGAACCCTGCCACCAGCTTAGCATATTCTGTAGGATGGAATCTCCTCAGATGCCGCTTGATGCCCTTCTTGTGATTCTTCTCCACCACACTGCCATGTGTGGTCAGTGCACCACACAGTGTGCAATGGGTGAACACGAACTGCCACACCCGAACATCTACGAAGTGGCTATCATTTGGCGGGGGAGGTGACAATGAATGAGGTGGCAGAAGATGTAGTTACCCTAAAGCAAAGGTGATGGGATACTAGTTGTTTCACTTGTTATCAAACCTCCAGCCTCTGCCTGGGTTGCTCCATTCTTCCTGCTCTTTGATCTCCACCACACCCCTTGTTGCCTTTCAGGAGAGTCAGGTGGTACAGCAACAGTGGTGCTTGATTTCTGTGGTGGGTGTTCGACTTTAACATGTTTGACATGAATGTCATGGTGTCTGTGTTTCATGAGTGTTATTAGGGAGCTTTTGCCAATGAGCATTCCCTCCTACCCCTTCTCACTGACTTGTCACAAATTGTGCACAGTGCTGTTGTTGATGACTGCACTGTTCCTGCCCCATGAGAATAATAATCCCACACCCATGACATCAGGGGGGGAGGGGAAAGATGGAGAAGAATGGCCTCTTTCTTCTTGTCTTCCACATTCCCGTTCACAGTTTGGGGCAGAAGATGATGTTACTGCTGTTGCTGCTACTGTATCAGAATCAGCACTGCAACTAGAACCAGGAGTATTGCTGCTGCTGGTAAGTGGAACCTGTCCTAGTCCCGTATAACCTGTTGACCTCATTCCCACTGTGTCCACAGTGGTCTGTGGCACACTAGCTTTCTCCTCAGCATTCTGCTGCCCTTGCAACTCAGCATCATCAGGAATTAGAGCAATTGCAAATTCCATACATTCTAAAAGCTCACTGCTGTTGGTGGTGGTGCTGCTGCCCATCCCATCCCTGTCTCTCATTCTTTCTTACTTTGGGATAAAAAGGGCATCAATGTCTCCTCCACCCCAGCTTCTCCACCATCATCACCACCTCCTCCACCAGTCCCTCTGTGCTGCTGCTCTGTTACAGCCATCTAACTGCTGGTTGGAGAAGCTGATGAGAAATGTGTCAGAGGGTCCCCTAATATCACATTTGCCGGTTCTTGGTGACCTGAAGAAGGCAGACTGCACTAGCATCAGGCATAGGCAGCTGATCTGTGCTCCTGGTGATGTTGGTATTATTGCTATTAGGTAAATTCTGCCTACTTCAGTGCCATATTCCACATGGACAATGCCATGGGGGAAGGGGACTTCCAGGGTCAGTGGAATGGTGTGGGCTCCCTTGACTGCTAGTCTGAATGCTCTCAGTTGCCTCCCCTACCACTACCCTAACAATAGTCCCACCAGGTGCTTCACCATCATTGTTACTAGTACTACCACTAACCATTCACATCATGTTCAGCCCCCGAGTCTTCCTCCTCACAGTCACTAGTAATATGATGATTACCCCCTCCTTCACTCCAAACACTAACAAGCTGCTGGACTTTCTTAGTAGTAGTACTAGCACTGGAGGGACTGCTTGGGGATGGCAATTGTGACTTAGGGTCCCCTGCTGTCACACTTGGTATCATCTTCTCCTTCCCCCCTCCTGAGTATTACAAGACACACTGGCAGTAGGTTCAGCACTGGTGGCAGCAGGTTCAGCACTGGCAGCAAGCTCAGCACTGGTGACAGCAGGGGTAGCACATCTGACAGCAGGCACAGCACAGGTGGCAGCAGGGACAGCACTGACAGCAGGTACAGCACTGGTGGCAGCAGGGGCAGTATATCTGACAACAGGTACAGCACTGCTGGCAGCAGAGGCAGCACCGGCTGTAGGCACAGCACTGTTGGCAGCAATGGCAGCACATCTGATAGCAGACACAGCACTGGTGGCAGCAGGGGCAGCACATCTGGCAGCAGGCACAGCAATGATTGCAGTAGGGGCAGCATGTCTGGCAGAAGGCACAGGCAGCTGACCTGTCCTGCTCTCAATACTACCCTCTTCTTCCTCCCGTGATATTAATTTCCCCAAGATACCTAGGGGTGATTTAGGGGGACTGGACAGGATTGGTTCTGTAGTGCTCACTTCCTCCTCCTCCTCAGACTCCGTGGACACATAAGGGTCCTTCCAGTTCCTCCTTTTATTAGTTTCTCATAGTGATAGCAGCCATTATGAGCATCTCCTGCCTCAATTTTGCTAAAACGATTACAGCAGAACAGCACACAACGTCTACCTCACTGTGTAGCTGTTTCTATTGTGTTTCACTTCCTGGAATACACCACATTTTTATAGCGAAAAGGTGAAAAACATGTAAATCAATGGGTGGAAAATTTCTAGCCATTGAAAAAATGGAGAAGAAGAAAAGGGCAGTCCAGTTCCAAAATGAAGGGGAAGTTCCCTCTGCATGAGCACACCAGCTAACTCTAGATTAGGTCCAAGTCTGGATTACATTCACCCTTAAGGAGACCTCCTAAGAGTATTCAAAAACACATACCACAACGGGATAGTCTCTGAAAATGAGAAAAAAACACAATTGCTTGTTCTATGGCTGGTCACTGCTCAGAGCCATCAGTTTTTACCTCTCTAGTGCCGTTAGCGTAGAAACGTCCACTTACATATTAGACTAATCCTGCACAAAAGGACAGTACAGTTTCAAAATGATGGCCAAGTTCCCCTCTGCATAGGAACACCAGCTAAGCACAGATAAAGGTTTTGGCCTTATTGTTTTTTCAACATAACATTATTTTACAAAGGATTCAGTACAAATATACAGGAAGAAGTACAAAAGAAGAGTAGAATACAGCATTCCAATGAAGACATCATATCTGTAATATCATTAGAGCAGAGTTTTAGGATAAAACATTTGACCCTGTTCTATAGGTATGGTGGGTAGTAACTGTGGGTAACTGAGGGAGAAAAAACATGACCAGGGCCTGAAGGAATGGGGAGGGAAGAGGCTGGTATGAAGTAAACTGAAGGCAACAGACTTTTGGTATGTAGGAACATAGTTTTTCTAGACCTCTTTAAACATGTCTAGAGTACTGAGTGTGAGATAATCAAGTGTTCCATCTAATAAATGTGTTGAAGTCTTAATTCCAGTTCTGACTTCCATTGCTGTAATATCCAAAAAACATTGTTTTAACTTATATTTAGAGGGTTGGGTAGGTGCATGGATGATGTTAAGTAGGACCATCAGTGTTGAGAACTTGATCTGGGCACAGATAGCCTCTGCAATTTACTTTTTACGTCCCTCCATAACTGTGGAGTAGAGGGGCATGTCTACCAGATATAGGGCATTAAGCCTAAATCACTCTTACATCTCCAACAGATACTAGAGTAGGAACTAAACATACAAAAGAGATGGACAAGAATCACAGACACACTTTTTAATTAACTTATAGCAACAATACCATTTTCACTAGCTTAGATCTACTTAGCAAGGCTAGAATTAGGGACTGCAATATATGTAGGTTACTAATGGTGTGTAAAAAGTCCAATTTTCTTTTCACTGGAATTTTTATGGAAAAAAAAAATGTTTTCTCTTTTTGCAGAAATTCCTACTGATAGAAAGTCTGTTTAGATTTTCACAGTTTTACTACCAATAATACATTTCCACGTGAAAACGTAGCAATTTCTACCTATACTTTCAGGGCCATGAGAATTCCTGATGTAATACTAGTGGGAGCCCAGAACCAGCCGATAATATTGCAGCCAACACATCCTCAGGGCACAGTTGTCAGACCATCTCTATAAAACTAAACACATAGGAAAAATGCCTACAGGGATGCAATGGTTATACTGGGCTGTAATGGTTCCCTTGTATACATGCAGTAGGGATTTTTCATATGTGTCCCAATTTAAAGGGATGAACTAACAATCCTATCTCAAGGACCATGGGGTATGTTTCTAAAAAGAGGGACTTTTTATTTTCCCCAGGTGGCTGTGTGCAGTAGCAGTACAAATGTGCAGCTGTATGAACCTGCTGTGTCACTCTGTTTGGGTGACATCAAGTACAACATCTAATTTAGTTTATGAATTATCTGAGCAAAAAATGTAACAGTTTTAGGCTTACACATTCATGTCTAACTGACTGTTACATATCAGTTAAACAGCTTTAGGGTTTTCCTTAAATCAAGCAATTATGAATCCCTCTCTGTCTGTCTGTCTCTACTTACTAGCTAGAGTCAAAATGTCAGCAGCGTTCTCTCTCTCTCTCTCTCTCGCTCCTAAGCATAGACTGACAACATGCAATAAATTTATACCCCATTTATACTGGCAATGTGGGAATACATGGAGGAGACTGTTTATGTAATTAGAAATTGTGGTAATATCACTGATTTCAATGCAAAGAAAAAAAATCAGATAAGTTGCACCTTTCATGTGAATTCCTGTGGACAGCAGGAAATAATTACTTTTACTTTTGTGCTGAAAAACTTCACCGATCCTTATAAGCCATGCTAGATGGAGTTTAGCGGTAAGGATATATTAGTGTCCACTGTAGTTTTTTATCTGGTGTGGAAAGATGCCCAAACATTATTTTTAGTTGTAAGGAAATGGGAAGCATTCTGTAGTGGGGTAGCTATGTTAGGAGATATATAAATATTTAGAATTTCTAATCTGTGAAAACTGATCTGAGATTTTGACACTAAACTAGATTGGTTCAGTTAGAACACTAAAGATGGGAAGGATATATCTGGACAGACCAGGAAGGCTAGACAATCACCTACAAAGCAAACAAGTTTCATTACCTTTGGACCAGCAGGGCTGATGACCTTATAATATTCAGTAGGGGCCCTTGAATAATTATTAAAAATTACAACAGGGAGAGGACATCCGTGTTGGGTGCCTTTTGATATCAGAAAGGGCTAGGACGACACGTCATTAGCTTTGACTCAGGTAGTAGGGGTGAGTGTATAAGGAGAAGATGGCAACAACTGCTCTGGGTTCCAACCAAAGTCAATACAAGGAGCCAGATGTATTTTTCCACCTCCAAATATATTTCATCATCCATGGATAAGAGTTTGGGGGATTGAGTCTTAAGGCCTATCGAGTTACGAAGCATTTTGGTTAAGTAAAATCTCACTGGCTCTATGAAGGCTTGAGAGTAACATCAGTCCTAGCTCACATAGCATTAGTCGCTTACCATGAACAGAACGTGGATGTACCTTCTCCCTAGTCTTAAGGGAGCACTGCAGGATTTGGCATACAACTCTAAGTATTAACTCCTGACCTACCAGAGCAAATTAGAAGTAGTCATGGTCACAAAGTAAGCATTTCAGTTTAGGTTACGAGGGTATGCTGTTCTTTAAAAAATACTTTGTGTCACTATGGCAATAAGGAGATAACGCTGAGCACTTTAAATTTCTCCTGTTCTTGTGATGTCAGCAACATTCAGTACACTCAGCTCATGCTTCCTCTTTACAGTTCCATTCAGTGGGCTTTGGGTCATCAGTGAGCTGTTAGACTAAAGGATGAAATTAGCAGGATGAAGAGGAGACTAGCTGAATTCACTGGCCCTAGAGACATTCAGAAGAGAAGTTACAAATATGAAAGACTAACTGTACATTTTCAAAGTTTGTGTGGTCACTTAGTAATTTCAGGAATAATCTCTTTAGCACTGTATTCACAAAGAAAGGTATTTATTGTATGAGTATCTCCACCTTTGTGTATTTATATCACATTTCTATAATATCTGCCTGCATTGAACCACGATGATTTGAACACATATATATTCATAAAGTATGTGATATTTACACAGTTTGATTCCAGGGGATTATAAATAAGACATATTTAGTTTATTATTATTAAATATTATATCAATGTACATGACCTACACTGCTAGCTGTCAAGTTGTAGCATGTAATCTGTAGTTTTTCTTTCTATTTAATCACATTTACATGTACATTTAGAAATTTGTATTACACACATTAAAATTTAATTTTAAGAGGAATACATAATCTACTATATTTTAAATGGTTTTAAAGTTTCACTGTTGATGTATAACATTCCTGTTCAATAATATACCTGATTAATAAGAAATATTTCTGTTTTACACCCAAAGATATCAATGAACGAAATGGAAGAGGTGATGAAATATGATGATGCATATGGTAGCAGTTCAGAGACTTTCAATGAATGCACTTATTCTTTCTCTGCGTTTGTAGCTGGGATCTGGAAAGAAAAAAGGTTACTCTTTGATGGAGTGGAAGAAGGTTATGAAACAATCCATCCTATATTTTCATAATGTGCTGGGGGACTAAAATTCTCCACTGAGGGAGCTCATACATCTAACTGAATGACGTTATCTACAAACATATAGGGTCTTACGCAGAAAGAAAAAGGTGAATAATGCTGGGGCAAGTCTGCACCATAGGGGGAAATAAAAAAAAAGAAATGTATTAAAATAGGGTTTTAACCCCCTGAATGCTAGAGAGGTTTCCAACATATTGAGAAGAAACATGTTAGAGACCTCTCTAGCACTGAAAAGGGTTAAAAAGCTCTTTTTAACTCAGAATGTTGGTATTTTTTATTTGTCCTTTACGATGTAGTCGAATTGCTCTACCAACCTTCATTTCTGCATACAGCCCATAGTTTAAAAAATTAATGATAACATTTAAAGAGGTAGTTGATTCCATTTAAAGGGGCAGTAAACTTTTTTATGAAAAAATATATGTTGTAAGGATTTTCCTATTGATTAAAATAAGGGTACTTTCACTGCCGAGAGATTTATATTTCCAGAGTTATTGCGGTTTAAACCCATGTTTTTTTACATTATCAGTGCCCTCTAGTGGTCAAATTCTAATTAGATTTCCTGTTAGATTCTAATGGAGAAGAAAGTCAGAAAAGTCAGAGACATACAGTTCTCCATAGAATGTGATAGAAACTGCCTGTCACTTCCTGTCAGTTAGAACTATCAGGAAGTAAACACAGTAAACTCACTTCCTGATTATTTAAACTGCTATAAATTTTGAATAAAACCTCTGACAGTGATGGGAGTGACATTGTTTTATTCAGCAGGAAATGCTCTGTAAAATATGTGTTTTCATAAAAAAAGTTTACCTCTCCTTTAACTAATTGCTCATTTATTTTATCCTTCATTGGTCTCGTGCAGTGCACCAACTCTTCTTCTCACCATTATGGTCATTTCCTAGACCTATTCTTCTTCTGCCTCAAAACTCTCTAAACTCATTTCCCACTCTCTGACCTCCACCTGTTAATTGCACCGTAACCCACTTCATATTCCATTCACTCCAGCTAAAGCATTCCACATACATAGAAAAATAAACTTCACTTCTATACAACCTCACCTCTCTACCATATCCTCTCTCTACTGCCCAAATGTGACATCATACTTTTGCTCTCATGATATGCACTGAAAAAAAGCATTTCCTGCCTCCCTATGGAGCCCAAAATGGTCCATGCCACAGCCATGGCACATAAAACAGATATAATATCTCCACACATCCTGCCCCTTATACCATGTCCACATCTACCAGCACTCTCAGAGAATTTATCCCTGTATGAATGGGTGAGGTTTCTGCTCTCTTCTCTACCTCCTCTAACTCCTCTGCCTGCCCTCTTGATTCTACACTTCATAACTTGTTGATTCTCTTTCCTCTATTCTTGATCCAGCATTAAACTCCATAATCAACCTCTCTCTCTCACCTTTTCCTGATTAATTCAAATATACACTGATTGCTCCTTTTTTGAGTCAGCCTCTGTCTGTTATTACCATCCTATCTCTCTTCTCTCTTTCATCAAAGCTCATTGAGAGTCTTGTCAACACTTGACTTACTAACTTTCTCACCTTTTATTCCCTTATGGATCCTCTTTAACCTAGATTCCTCTTCCATCTCTTAACTAATACTATGCTTACTAAAGTGGGCAGTGATTTGCTCCCTGCCAAGTCCATTACTTATTATTAATACTTCTGGACACCTTCTCTAATTTTTATACAGCTGATCACTTACTTACCTCTTTCATGCGTATTATCCTATTTTTCTGAAAACTCCTTCAGTGTTTCCTTTCAGATATCAACTCCTCTATATGTTCTCCTTTAGTTGGGGATTCTCAAGGCTCTGTTGCTACCCTCTTTCTGTGTTCAATCAACATGTCCTTTCTAGACAATCTATTTCCTTTGTGTTACTTTTCTGCTGATATATTTGAAGTATTCACCTTGCCTAAATGTCAGTCTATCCAAAATAGGACCTCTCCTCTTTTTCTCAATCTAGCACAGCCTCTTCCCCAAACAAAGTTATCATCAATTCAACTTACTTGTCTATAACTTCCAACTCCCAAGCCCACTGCCTTGGAGTCATTTTCATTCCCTGCATCCAGGCCCTTTTGCCTTTATCTCAGTAGCTCAAGGATCCATTACTTCCACCTCTCTAATTACCATACTACCTCTAGCTCCAAAACATTTATAGGGCTACTTTCACCCTATGGAACTCTCTGCCTAACCTCCAGATTTTTAAATGGTCCCTTAAACCACGCTTCTTCAGAGAAGCCTATCATATGACATAAAATCCTCATTGCAACCTCCTCCACAGCAAATATATATTTTTTTTAAATATATTTTATTATCAGATCACTCCATACAAATACAAAGAAAAAAAAAGGTACAAATGAGGTCTTTCAAGTACAGCAGGAGTATGCAAACATGTATAACATTAAAAAGAACAGATATATATTAATAGGGCGTACAGAGTCGACCTGAGGTTTTTATAATAATACAACCCAAACTTCAAAAATCTAACCTAAGTTAAAGCTATATCCCTCGATCCCAGTTCCTCTCTCCCCCAGGCCCGCAGCACCCCCCAACCCCCACCCGCCAGCCAGTGTCACCACAAAATCCCATCCTAAACAGGGGTCAGACACAAAGACAAACAACAAGTATATGTCACCAGTATCCACACAGCTAGCAGATATGGGCGCATTCGACCAACTCCAACAGGTCACACATCGCCGTGAGCTACAGAAGTACTTGCCCTAGCTGTCCACCAGGCTTGCCACCGTCCCCAGATTTTATCAAACTTAGCTGGAATACCTCGGTGTAAGTAAAACAATTTATAATGTGGAAAACACTGTGAAACCAGGTTAATCCATGCCCTATAATTGGGAGCCATGTCTGACATCCAATTCAGGGCCACACCTTTCTCGCCATCACCAAGAGCTCACGCAAAAGAGATTTGTCATTGGCCTCCTCAATCTCATCAGGGAAGATAGACAGTAAACAGATTTTTGGAGTCGCAGGTACAGGTCGTCCCAACACCAGGGTCACAATATGCATTACCTCTGACCAAAACGTCCCTACCTCAGGACACTCCCAAATCATGTGCAAATACGTGCCTTGAACATTGTCACATCGATGGCAGTGGTCAGTACCAGAATTTCTCATTTTAAACAGTCTAATTGGTGTGTAATAAATTCTATGAAGGATATTCAGCTGTATCATTTGATGTCTAGTCGATGTCGCTATCTGAGCTGGCACCTCCTTAGCCATGCTCCACTCCCAATCCTCCAATGGGCCCAAATCTATTTCCCATTTATTCCGTGAAGGAAATTCCCGAAATCTCATGTGAGATTCCAGCCATTGATAGATAAAAGAGAGAGGTCCACAGCAAATATTTACATTAATGTGCTTATCTTACCTCTAACATCATCTCCCTCTCACTTTATATAGCTTTGTAACTGGACCTCATTGCACCCTTACTTTACTCCTTCTCAGGGGCTAGCTATTTTACTTGCCCCTATTACATCCCAATTAGGAATGAGCAAAATGTCCAAGAAATTTCCTGCAGGAATTTCCATGAAAAAACAATTTACCACTTATTTTGCAAACATTTCTTCCAATAGAGAATACAAATAAAACTTCCCTCCACAATATTACTTCTTTTAAGGACTGAAATGGAAAAATAAAAAGTAAAGGTTGTGAGTAAAAGTTCCATTGCCAAAAATGTTAGCAGGCTGGTTAAGTAACATTGGCACAAACATCCTTGAAAAATAACTGCAATTTGGTACAACACATGACATCAGTTCTTTATGGTCTCATTTTTCAACAAAAGAAAAGAGCAGCATGTCAACCACCAACATTTTGGCAAGTTTACTATTCCACATGTGTACTTTTGCATTAGATTTGTGCATGTTTTGACTTCTTTCTAAGAACTTGTGTGGGTTTGCAGTACATATTGTGGGAACTGTATAACTTTACTCTTTAATGACATGCTTAGAGTTTGGATCGTAAGTGAAATATCTCCATACTGTGTAATTCATAGACTGTGGGATCCTGAGGGGCTGCTACTACTACTGTAGCTAGATGTTGCTAAAATTGTACTACTACTACTAGGTGTCACAGGTGCTGCAAATACAATCATGATATCTAAGGCTGTGGATGCTCATAATCTGCGCTGTTGATGGTTACTCAACACTATTAGTGTGTGTGGCTGAGTGGGTCTTGGACTTGGAAAAGGTGATGATGCTGATGATAACTGACAGGATGACTGTGTATTTTTTAGTATCTTTGTTGGCCAGGGTCAGTCCTTCCAATTGTTTTTCAAGCAGTTTATAGGGAGGCACAGTGGTGGAAGACTGAGTCTTTGCCTTCCAGCTAACATTCTGGCCACGTCAACATCTCTCTCACTCTCAATTTCACCTGTTTCTGAAGAAGAGGAGGATGCTGGAAAGATGTATTCTAGATCTACATCATCAGTAATTAGGTCATCCTCGCATCTCTCGCCACTTTTACCCACTACTTTTAAATTCCTCTAGGCTTTTAGAGATCTCAAACAATTTATTTTTACTGAGCAGTTGGTTGACCTGCTACACCTTCTTGCACTATGCCATTAACACTGGAATGTGACTCATTGTAATTGTAATATTCAGTGTTTTTAGCTGTTTTTTTAATAGTACTGGTGGCGGTGGAAGTTTTGGTGGGACTTTGACAAACTGAATTCTCCTCAGGAAGAGAGGAATCACCATCATTTATTGCACATGCTGTAGCAACCATGGCTACAGTCAGTTTTGGACTACCACTTTACTCACTTGTCCCTGTACTGCTCCTAATCTTTTCACCCTACCCCTTGTGCATTTGCTGGACATTACTCACCTACTGTGGGCTTTTCTACTGTAAAATACACAATGCAAAATACTCTATCTCATCTAGTATCAGTCTGCCTCAGTCACAATTCATGCCAGGGTCCCTGTCTTTGTCATCTAACATTGTTTTTCATTGTGCTTATTTTAATTAACTGCCCCCCATCCCTATTGCTGTGAAAAAAACACTCCCTATTCAACTGCTTCTTTCCCAGACTCCCCTAGGACAGATATAACAGCCAGATCAGAAAGAAACTTTGATCATGGTTGCTCATGTCTTCCCAGTCATGCATATATAATTTTGGGGTATTTGGGGTAATTCTCCTTTGCTCCATTCTCACATCCAAAGACCCCCTAGGACAGATATAACAGCCAGAGCAGGAAGACATTTGGACCATGGCTGCCTGTGTCTTCCCAATCAGTCACATAAAATGTTGGGGTATTTAGGATAATTCTTATGTGCTTCCTTCTCACACCCCCAGACTCCACTAACAGATAACAGACAGATCAGGAAGGAACTTGTATCACAGCCACCTGCATCCATTATTGATTTGCTTGTGATAGTCTATATTCAAATGTGTTATGTTAATCTTGCTCTCTAGCTGCATCTAGAGGAGTCCAGTTTGGTCTAGTAATTCTTGTTTATCACTTTCTGCCCTTGGTAATCAGACCAGTAAAGTGTAAATTGTGTAACATACTGGTTTCCATCCAATGTGTTTCATTGCTGAAGTACAGTATTCCGCATGATACTCCTAAGCACTCAATCAATATTAACAATCTGCCAGTTTGTGACTCGGACTCTAATTTCTCATGTCAGTGTACAATATTCCTCCACCTCTGTCCTGTGGGTCCACATTCTTGCCCGTTCAGTGAGTGTGAAACCTATATGTTCAACTCCTCCTCGTGCCACTTCACCAAATCACTCACATCAAAGCCAAAGGAGCTTTTTTCATGTGGGTTACAATACTACAAATTTTAAGATTACAATCTCTGTCAGTTGCAATTGTTAATAATTTGTGTGTAGTTTAAAATTTTTCATTAAGTTTTCTTTTATTTTTTAATTTGGCATGATGAGAGTTAGAAATGAAAATCTAGAGGATCAGTAAACAATACTAACCTACAATATGTGAGTTTATTCTTTTTAGACATAAGGAAGTGGTGTGGGTCATTAAGGGCTCCCCTCATGGTAATAGCACAGCCTCTGGTAAAGAAAAAAGAGTTGCTAAGTGAATTGTTTAGAAACTTTATTTGTAGTTATTTGAATTAGATTTGGGGAGAACATCAAAAATTCACCTACCCATCACAATCTGAACACTAACATTGGACAGGGCTTGATGAAGCCAAGGATGAGGGAGATAGTTTTACCACTGGAAACTGAAAACAGGTAGAAGATGTCTGCAACATATTTTTTAATGAATAGGGATGAGCTGGATTTGTTAGCTGGAGGAACAATGTGACGTATGACTTCACATGAATGAATTAACGTGTTTATTTATATAGCTCCACCAGTATACGCAGTGCTTTACCATTTAAGGGTTTAGACAATACAGGGTTACAAAGTGAAACACTGGAAGTGGGGTCCCTGCTTGAAAGCTTTCAATCTAAAGTGGTAATGGGAGACATAAAGAGTACATAAGGGTGAAGTGTATTATACGGTGCTAGAGTTCTGGCCAGGATAGTAGACACATAAATAATGTAAGTAAATTATAAGAGCATTGGATTTACAAAGTCAGTGCCTTCTAGCTTGTTGAAGTTTTGTTGAGAAGGTATAATTTTAACGTGATTTGAAGACTGCAAGAGAAGTACAGTGACTCATGCTGGGAAGAAGAGCATTCCACAGATGCGTAATGAGAAACAGGTTTGATGTGTGAGGGCTGTGTAGACACAAAAGGAGCTGAGAGAAGAATGTAATTACATGTTGCTGTCTGTTTAGAAAAGACAGAACAGGAAAGAAGAACAAAAGATTTGGTTTTTAGGTGTAGAACAACAAAGAAGATACTAGACTGAGGAAAAGTAAGAGTGAATTGGAGCAACTATTCAAACTGGAGGCCTGTTGTTAGGACATGATGAATCTATATGCCTTCATATTAATAATTAGAGGATTGGTGGAGGAAATAATTAAAATGTCAATGAGTAGAGAAGTAATAGTTATGGGAGATTTTAAAATTATAGAAGTGAATTGGAAGGTTCTGGAATATGAAGGAGTAGAACATCCTGGATTCTTTGTATTGTCCGCAATTTAAATAATCGATACAATTCACAAGGAAGCATTACTACATTTAATACTCACTGATGGTGCTATAGTTTCAGGCATATCTATATTATGGTTGAGTTATTAGTTATTTTTTTCACAAGAGAAATGGAGAAGGGGAAGAAATAGGTGGGAAGCTGCATGTTTGAATTTGCATGGAAATTCCCGTAGGACGCCCTTATTTCCTGACATCTTCCTGCAGCCAAGTAAAGTAAGCGAATGTATGCTTTTGTATGTGAGCTTGTGCCTGCAAGCATGCGCTGTGATGTATGAGTCCATGATGATATAAACAAGTTTACATAGTAGAAGGTTAACCTACTAGCCATAGAAACTAAAAAAAATTGTTCTGCTCAACATTAAACTTTATTGGAAAGGAGAAACATTTCTACCATTCTGTGGACTTTTCACCCATCTGTAATGTCCACCCATCCCTATGGATTAATATATAGGTGAAGTGGCATGTTGATTTTAAAGGTCTGATTTTCCTCTAATAGCATAATACTTGTTATTCTTTAGCTGAGAGGGATTTAGGCAAGACAGCATGAACAAGGAATAGTTAGAATAAATCAAGCATGCTGGTTTAGTGATTACACTTTCATATTGTCTTTCTCCTTATGGCTAAGGAATGTGGCTAGAGTCTTCAGCTGCACATCTCTGATGAGGCCTATGCTGTGTGGTGCAGGGCCAAAGTATTATAAATATGGAAATTACATTTGATAGTGAAAAACAATACTGACAGCTCCTGATTGGATACCATCACAGAACAAATGACCATGTTTGTTGCCATTTGGTGAGTGCTTATCACTTATTGCTATCTTTTGTTTCACTATGGGTGAGGGTATTCCAGATGTGGAACTCTTAGCTCTCTTTGTGCCAAGAGAAATTATCTGTCATAATGTTGTCTGGGGTTGGTGTTTCACTTGTGCAGAGGAGCTTTGTCTCACTTTTTATTGCAGAACTGTCTATATACTGGTTGAATCAGACTGATGTGTATATGGACATTTTATTATGTAATGAGAAAAATGTGATTCTATAACAACCAAGAACAAATTATCATGTTTGTTCATTTTTGGCAAGAAGTTATTACACTTTTTAGCTGCAACATATAAATCAGCCATGATAGTGAAATAAAAAATAAAAAACGCTCAATCTGATTCACCAGAAAGTTAGCAGTTATTGTAAATACAAAGGAAAAAACACCAATATACCTGAATTATGGTCCCAGTGAAGTAAAGATATTACATTAAATACTAGAGGCAATTGGTGCACAGATATAATGGGTGGTAAACAAAAAGGAAGGTTTAGTTGAACTGTATATCCAGATGCAGTATATACCACACTATAATACTATTCAGATGACCATAGCAACCACAATTAAATATCCGCAATATTGAAATATACACTTCAATATCGATGTAATTATGAGAAAGATGTATAATGAGTGCTTCACTCACTGTCCCACGGTCAGTCTCTCAACAATAAATGGAGAAGACGGACACATGAAGAAAAAATGAATGAGAGACACACAACTGGAAACAATAATAGGATGATAAATGATCGATATACCAGACTTAGAGCTTAACCACTCTGGATGGCTGATGAAGTATGAATAGGACAAATGTATCGTCAGTCCGTTAGTCTTGAAAAGCAATTCTTCTCCCACTACTTATTAGATTATCCACATGCCGCTCCTTATATGTCCTTCTTCCATTCACAAAACAAACAAAATCAATATACAGAAAACAGAAGCGCAAAGAGGACCATCTAAAAGTAGAGTTTTATTTTTAAAAAGTCACATGCGCAATAACACAATTGCACGTACAGGATATAAATAAAATGAGTGCTTATCTCTGTATACATAGAACATTAAATACACTAAAAAGAGTAGCTGTTAGTATTATGGCCTGGATTCCACTGCAGTTAAGAAGAATCTTATCTAAAATTTCCTCTGCAGACTTCAACAGGGATCTGATAGAACCATCTAATAAGTTATCAACTGCAATGTAATTTACAGTACGTCATAATTAGGTCTTTAGCTAAACCGAGAAAAAAAAATATGGAATAGGTAAAACAGACAGAAGGTAATAAAATGTTCTACAATATATTTTATGACTTGCACAAATTCTTTGCAATAGGTATTCTTATTATCCTTTATTTATATGGTGCCAACTTATTCCTTAGTTCTATACAATATGGAGTTGACATATGGAGACATTAACCCCTTAAAGACCAGCAGTCCCAGGGTGTGTGGTCCTTTAAGGACCAGATAGCGAAGTTTGACGTGCCGGCATACGTGACTGATCACGTGTGCCGGCATGTCGAAAGGGGGACTGAGAGTGATCGTTCAGGTCTTAGAGCGGTCAATTTCAGTCTCTGCTACTACCCACAGCAATAGTGACGTGCCAGGATCGTCACTGGTCCTTTAGACAAAAACAGTAGTGATGGTCCTGACACGTCACTGGATGTTAACAGGTTAAACAGTACAAATGGAACATGGAATACAAAAGAATCAGAGGGCCCTGGTCTAGAGAGCTTACAGTCGAGAAAAAGGTAAACAAAAACTCCCTGTTAGGGAATCAGTCTCCTGTGTCCCACATGATGGCTAGGAATGCTAACCACTGTGCAAAAGAAGAATCCAATTTCCACAAATATAAGATCAATGATTAATCACATTTCTCAAGTTATTCATAGTATACAAAAGCATGGAAAAAAGGGAGAAACCTCACTGAAAGGTATGTACAAATACTCACACTAAAATAAGCAAACAGGACTGCTTTTGTGCATTGCACCTGCCCATCACCTAGTGAATAAGCTTTTTATATAAAAAAAAAATTGCCTTTGTGCAACTCGCGTCAAAAGATGTGCACTTGGGAGTTAATGAGCATTTCCAGGGATGTCTTTCCTCTTTGACACATTTAATGCAATACTAACAGGGGACAGAGCATTGGTGTTGTTATGTATGTCAGTATGTACTAAAACATTTATTTACAAGCATAAGTACAGATGCTGCATTTGTGAGCCCACATGTTAGCTCAGCAAATGATCTGCACTTGCAGATTTGTACATTCTCCCAGTACATACACAGTTCCCCACTCTAGGCTACTGGTACCTTCTACAGGATATAGTTGGAAGAGCATATCAGGATCTTTTAAACTCCATGGAATGTATACTACCACTGTCTTGGACAGTCCATATCTCCCAATGACAATTCAGTGCTACATTTCCTGAAGTAAATTTACATCTCAAGTATATGATTTATAGTTTAATACCGCTAGATATAGCACTCTTCTTATGGATGGAACTTCTCAGTAAGATGCTATATTGTAGGTACATTATACTGGTCCTACTTAGGATATTAGTGGTACACAGCATATCAATGTGATGTTATTGTATCCAGTGTTCACAGTAGAGGTCCAGTGGTATAATTACTTTGTAATTGCATTATCTAAATACTAGTTGAAGAGCCCGTGTGCACGGGCCATGGTGCCACCCAGCAACGACCGCGGTGCAGCCATGCACAGTAGAGACTGCCTGCGCATTGGCTGATACGGAGCAGGGCGCTCTGAATTCAGACCTTAGTCCTCTTTGAGCATCTGAATTCAGAGACCCGCTCCATTTATCAGCCGCGGTGTGGGCAGTCTGTAGTGCTCATGACTGCAGCGGGCGCAGCCATCTCTACTGCGCATGACGGCTTCTGACAAACACACATTTAGCAAATTATTATATAGGATATGTTCCCAGACTTGAGCAGATAGGGACTTGCCTAAATCTGGGGTGCCTTGATGGGACAGGCAAGCTTATCCTGGTTTGGGCCTGAAACATGTAACTAAACCCCACTGTTTATTATTTATAGTAAGTCACAGGTTATTTATTTGTAAAGCTCAGGATTTGATGCATAGACTTTCTTTTTGTTTACTTTGTAAATGTAGCAAAGATATAGACTTTTCTGTTCTCTTGTCCTGACTACACACATATATAACTATTTGAACATTATTGATAAAAACTATTTTGAGCTTGCAAGGAACCTGAATATTATAATTTTGTATGTATTCTGTAAGGTTTGGGCTCTTCACACTTGGTTAGCAGTTCCCTGTGCCATGTGATAGCTGTAATTAGGGAAGCATAAATATAGCCATTGCCTAAATCTGGGGTGCCTTGATGGGGCAGGAAAGCTAATCATGGTTTTGGGCAGAAAAATGTAACTAAACCTCAGTGTTTATTATCTAGAGTAAGTCTCAGGTTATATATTAGTAAAGGTCAAGATTTCATGTGCAGAATTTATTTTTGTTTACTTTTTATATATAGCCAAGATGTCATTCTTGTTGCTCCCCTGACCACACAGAAATACAAATATGTGAACTCTATTGATAAATGCTATTTTGAGCTCACCAGGAACCTATAAATTATATTTTTTGTAAGTGGTGTATTTAGGCTTTCTGCTGCCTTATGCCCAGCCAAATGCATAAACCCACCACTAGGGGTGGGTAAAAAGTGAGAAAATTTCCTGCATTACTCTTCAAGAAAAACTGATGTTTTTTCGCTGTTTTCGCTAAAGTTTTCTCTTTTACTCCAATGCAAAATTTTTCTCCTTTTCGCCTATTCCAGCAGTTATTTTGCCTGTTCCAACACATTATTCTTCTATTCTATCATATTTTTTGCATACTAAGAAACAACAAGAAGAAGTGCAACAAAGACAGGAGAAACACATCTAAGTTTAGTAGTTTAATATACCAATGATACAGAACAATCAATAAAATGCGCACTCACATGGCCCTCCTCTTGAGGAAGTTGGCAAGGTCCCATGATACATGTTGGGATTCTATAGCTACATAACAATTTTCCCCTGAGGAAGTGGGCAAGGTGCCACAATACGCGTTTGGATTCTATAGCACTCTAATTTACTAGTCCCATAACTTGGCCCCCTGTGAGAAACTCTTGTTCGCTGGGTACAGAGAGTACCGATCCCTATCTCCCTACCTGTAACTGATTTTTACATCATTTGGACGTGTTAAGGTAGTACAACACCTGTCGATATTATACGGCTGAAGTCAGCGGATTAAAGAGATATAGCATCGAGGCCGCAATAGCGAGGACTTTTGAGACGCATTAAGCCCAAGAGGAGGGCCATGTGAGTGCGCATTTTATTGATTGTTCTGTATCATTGGTGTATTAAACTACCACACTTATATGTGTTTCTCCTGTCTTTGTTGCGCTTCTTCTTGTTGTTTCTTAGTTCGGAAGTATTGATGGTACAAGACCATTGTTGAAGATAGCAGCAATAGACAAAGCAGAGAAGATTCACATCTAAATCAGTTCAGTTACAGGCTTTTACAGAACCACTTATTTTATTTTTAATATTGGATCATCACTCAACCTTCCCATCTCCCATTGACGGAGTACTAACAGACCCATCTGGTGACTTGTCAGTATATTTTTCCAGTAATCCAATTATATATGTTGGAATAATATTACCGTAATTATTTTTATTGACTAATTGAACTGGATTATATTTGTTTGATTGGTGAAGAAGGAAGGGGGGCTCTATGAGACAAAGAGCCCATTGGGAGAGGCTTGCAGCACCTCAAACAAATACAGGCCTAGCCTGAAACATATGGTGTGGAAAGTGGGTTGGCCAGTCTGTTGGTTTGATATATAAAGGATTATTATTATTATTATTTGATGTTGAGGACTCTACTGGGTAGTAAGGAAATGAAGGACTCTAGTGGGATGGGAACTCTGTATTGTTGCACGGCAGGGGCATGACTCGGAGGAGAAGCAGGTGGTATGGTTGTGGCAGAGCAGGAGCATGAGGAATAGCAGGGGGCCCTGGTGCTTTTTTGGTACTGGGCCCCAAAGTTTATGATGACAGCTCTGCATTTGAGTGCCAGAGGTTGTGCAACTGATGGAAAAACAATTTTGTTTAGAAAATGGATGTGGATACAAAGCGATAAAGCTGAACAGTTTGCTGCTCCAGTCAAACTGATGCCTAGCCCATGCTGTGAAAAAAATCCATTGTTGGTGTAGTATGTTTCAAAATATTGTATTACAAGTTAAGAAAATGATAATCACACATGGTCAAATAAGAGTGGCATGCAGCAGAAGAATTAAATGGGTAGCTTCCAGCACTTGGCACCAACTGGAACCAGGAAAATTACACTTTTTCAGTTTATCCTTTGAAATATGTTTACTAACTCTTAACTGAGTGTACGTGTCAGAAAGGTACACACAGTGATACACAGACACATGTGCAAACACACACATATACAGGGGGACACACAGTGATAGACAGAGACACGTGCAACACACATACATACACACACCTGCGCTAACATACACAAACAGTGACACACAGATGCAAATCAGAACATAAATACATACAGTGTGAGCAGTGTAAGTAACATACTTCCCAACATTTCAAATGGTCAAAGAGGGACACTTGTGTTTTAGGTGGTGTTACTGGGGGCATGGCTGGTGGTGTATTTTAGAGAATTTTTAACCCTTTGAGTGCTAGGGGGTAAGCAATGCATTGCATACCTCTCTGGCATTGAAATGGTTAAGTTACTCTTTCTGTAGGTGAATGATTTAGAAGAAGATGAAAGTATTTTTTACACAGACTAATTTAACAGATATATACAGAAGTTTATACTCATATTACTGTGGGTTTTATTGATGTGGAGCAATCTGATACACTGGTATATACACCACACAGTGTGATCTCCTAAATAGAGGAGCAGAGGGACTTGGGTGTCAAACAGGGACTGTCCCTCCTATACTGTATAGTGCCAGTCTTTATACACAGACACATGCAGACTGTATACTGTACAGCAGAGGTTCTCAACCCATGCCCTCAGTGGCCACAAACAGGCCAGGAATTTCCCTGCTAGAACACAAGTGTGTTGATCAGAGGCTCAGTTGTATTGATTAACTCATCTGTGCTCTTAAAAGGAAATTCTAAAATCCTGGCCTGTTAATAGCCACTGAGAGCACAGGCTGAGAACCATTGCTATACAGTGCCAGACCATTGTAGAGAATGTTTAACCCTTTGAGTGCCAGGGGGTAAGCAATGCATTGCATCCCCTCTGACACTGAAATGGTTAAGTTACTCTTTCTGTAAGTGAATCATTTAGAAGAAGATGAAGGTATTTTTTACACAGACTAATTTAACAGATATATACAGAAGTTTATACCCACATTAGTGTGGGTTTTATTGATGTGGAACAATCTGATACACTTGTATATACACCACACAGTGTGATCCCCTAAATAGAGGAGCAGAGGGATTTGAGTTTCAGACGGACTGTCCCTCCTATACTGTATAGTGCCAGTCCTTATACACAGACACATGCAGATTGTATACTATACAATGCCAGACCATATATAAATAGTTTGTCACACATGCTATACATAGTAAATTTTTTTTTACATAGTAACATAGTAAATTAGGTTGAAAAAAGACACAAGTCCATCAAGTTCAACCTTCGCTTCATACCTCAGTAACTAAGAATTTTATAGCTTTCCTGCTACCAATTAAATTAGTCTTTATCAGACCTTCCTGATCTGCCTACTGATAAACAGTATAACTCTGTATGTTCCCTTTTGAAAGAAATGTATCTAATCTTCTCTTAAATGTGTCCATTGTATCTGCCATAACTACCTCCCTGGGCAATGAATTCCACAATTTGACAGACCTTACCGTAAAAAAAACCCTTCCTCTGCTGAAGTTTAAACCTCCTTTCCTCTAATCTCAAGAGGTGTCCCCTGGTCACCTGAGCAGGCCTTGGAATAAATAGCTCACCATAGCTATACAGTGAGCTATGTACAGCATGAAGATGATTGCAGGAACTGGCACCTCTACTTAAAACAGACTGACAAATAATCTGCTCTCTTTCTCTCTCTTTGTGCAATATATAAATACAGTCACAACCATGTCTTTGCCACTTACCAGTTCAGCTGAAGCCCTGCTCTGCACTGCCTGATCATGTCTCTGCCATTGTTCCACTTTCCCAGCTTCTCTGTGCTAGCAAGTCAGCTTCCCAGCATCCTGCCTGCTGATTGTTTAGAAATCAGCTCACTTGTAGTAATTGGTAGATTGGACCATGGCCTTCCAGCTGTAGTTTGAACATAGTTCCCATCATCCTCAGCTGCTCAGTGTGCATATGTGTGTGTGTGTGTGTGTGTGTGTGTCTCTGCATGAGTGTGTGTATGTGTGTGTATGTGTCTGCCAGTGTGTGTGGGGCATGTGTGTGTGTCTGTGGTGTAGGATTGAGTGGCAGCCATTTTTTTTTCAGCCTTAGATAGTGGTGGACGGGCTGGATAGTGGGGGTGGGCCAAAAATCACACCCCCATTGAATCACCCAATGGGAGCAGTAATCCTCCTTACTGCCGCCCCTGGGTGTGTTTTGCCAGGCACAAAGTCGTCTTTTATATAGATAGATAGATAGATAGATAGATAGATAGATAGGCCACCACCTGGCTGTAGTATGCAACTTTTGGCTCTCCAGCTATAGGAGACTACAGCTCCCATCATCCCAGGCAGCAATTGACTTGTTAGGGATTATGGGAGTTGTAGTTTCTACCAGCTGTATGTTCAGAGATTGACATCCCATGTTCTAACCACTCCAAATAAAATTTTGCATATGCGCCTCTCCCACTTCCCATGACTGACAGCCAATAAAAAATGCAGGAGGTTGATAAACTTACTGAGATCCATTCAGACTGTCATTTCACCTTTTGCACATTGAGGATGGCTGTTGGGACCCCTGCAGCAATGCCTATTTACGTTTTTTTTCAACTTAAACAGACAGTAGCTAGGAGGATGATAAGTGCAGTTACAAGACTTTTATAAGGGAGGTGCAGAATGACTCATGTGAATATCAGTGTGCACAGGGCTGGATTTGCCATTAGGCAAAGTAGGCGCCTGCCTACAGGCGCACACCAACGAGGGGCGTCTGGCATTTGGATTTTTTTTTTTTTAATATTTAAAAACAAAACAAAAAAAAAACTAGCCACCTCGCTGGCTGCGCCGGCGGCACCCACTCACATTGCCCGCCCCCCCAGTCTTGTACCTGATGGAGCTCCCTCATCGCCTCTTTAGGAATGCAGAGCGCTGGGAGATGACATCATCTCCCAGCGCTCTGCATTCCTGAATAGGAGACCGCGCGGGAGCTCCATCAGGTACAAGACTGTGCCAAAGGAGGCACATACAGATCTCCTACCAGGGAGTTAGGAAACGGACAATGGGGGGAGGCAATGTGAGGGCAATGTGGAGCTAAAGGGGGCAATGTGGAGCTAATGGGGGGCAAGTTGGAGCTAATGGGGGCCAATGTGGAGATGGTGGGGGAAGTTGGAGCTGTTGGGGTGGGGGGCAATGTGAGGGCAATGTGGAGCTCATGGGGGGCATTGTGAGGGCAATGTGGAGCTGATGTGGCAATATGGAGCTGATGGGGGGCATTGTGAGGGCAATGTGGAGCTGATGGGGGGCAGTGTGAAGGCAGTATGGTATATGGAGATGATGGGGGCAGTATGGGGCTGATGGGGGCAGTGTGAGGGCAATATGGTATATGGAGATGATGGGGGCAATGTGAGAGCGATATAGGAGATGATGGTGGCAAGCTGGAGACTATGAGCATTATGGAGGTATCCAGTGCAGATGGCCCACGGGGGGGGGGGGTGCTTCAAATTTCTGTGCCTACAGGGTCCTGAGATGTAAATTCAGCCCTGAGTGTGCACAAGAAGAATATGGTTACTAATATACCTGCTTGAGCATCTATGCTTATAGGAGATGCTTGAAAGTGATGAGTGTGGACGATTGATGAATGATGAGACGAGGAGTAGCCAGTGAAAATTATTGTAGTCAAGAGATGATTTCAGTTGTGTAAAGAGTGGACAGAAGGAATCCCTGAGAAGGTCATTGGTGGTGGGAAGTGGGGGGGGGGTAGTGAGAGATAAGAGCAGAAATGTAAGAGGTTACCAAAGAAGAGAAGGACTTAAATGAGAGGAGAAACATTTTGTAAGAAATACAAGACCTTATGGGTAGCTAAAAGAGGGATTTCAGGAGCAAGGGTATTAAGAAAAGGCAAAATTGTAAAAAGATGAGCTGTAGTACTAGTAAGACCAGAGAGTAGAAAGTTGCAATAATCTAATTTAGAGAAAATGAAAGCTGGAGAGATAGTTTTTGCCATTGACATACACAGGAAGGGTCATATTTTGGCCATACGTTTATGGAAGAAACTGCAGAGGCACTTAGCGGTAAAAACCTGCAATAAGTGGGCAAGTATCTTAAAACCTACAATGTGTTCACCTTTGAAACACAGTCCTTTCTTGGAGAGGTCTTCCTCACCCAGTTATGTTATCTGTAGGAACAAAACAACTTTCTAATATTTATTGTTTTTTTATTTTCATTTATGCAAATGAATTGGCTTGGCTTTGAGTTAATATGTCGGTGCTATGGGCAGTAAATTATACTATACACAGGTTCACACTTTATGTGAAGCAGTGCAGGTTTGTCCAGGGCCAAGTTTTCTATTAGTCAGAGTAGGCAATAGACTATAGTTCCAAATTTTGAGGGGTGCCTCAGTTGTGCAGGCCACACCCGTGCTCTGAGTTGTGGGTGTGAACAGTGCAATTTGTTTATCCCTGAACCAGTTTATATACCGATTTACTGGCTATTATTTAACCCCTTGGATTCCATAGAGGTCTCCAAAGCATTGTGAAGATATCTCTCATGCAACCAAGGGGTTACAGACTTTTTTGTACTTGCATGTGTACTAAGGGTATTTTCTCTGTTGGGAACAGTGGATGAGACTGTGAGTACGATCATGTGAGGAATTGGGTGGCATGGGTGGAGTTAAGGGCTCCTAGGGTGCCTTCCTTAGGGGAGCCTGGGATGCAAACCAAACCCTGGGTTTGTCTTCTGTTTGCAAGATATTCGTTTTAAATATGCTGTGCACCTGTCCAACTCTTCTTAGAATATTAGGCACCCAAAAGCTTGGGGTGAACAATAAATTAAGCCTTATTACTTTATTCTGTCACTTCAAAGCAGTGATTAGACTTAAAGAAGCAGTAAACATTTATTATGGAAATATATACTATATAGGTCTTTACCTGATGAGTAAAACAAGGGTACTCCTATTGCTGAAAGATTTTTCATGCAAAGGTCATTACAGCTCAAACTTGTTTTATTTAATAAGGCATTGCTGTAAGTGATAGGAATAGCACCATCTGCTAACCATGAAAGAAAAATGCAGATTAATTTAAAAACTCAGTTGTAATAACTTTGGAACAGCATCTTTGTTTTACTTGGCAGTGAAAGTCTTAAAGAGAAGAAAAACAGAAGGCGCTCCTAGTGTAACACTGTATGGAAATATGATATAGTCACTCCCCTTCACCGTATATAATACTACTCACAAGGAATATGTCCACACTTATGTGTTGGCTGGAAGAGCAGGAGGGATTATCACTGTCCAACAGAAGTATCTCTTGGTTTCCACAACAGGAAGCTCCCAAGACGTCCACAAGGAGGTAGAAAGAGAAATGGGGCGCCCAATAGTGCCTGATCAATTAAACAACAACCAATTGTGAAATGACACTTTTATATACTCACAACATTTAATGGTTGGGAAAAGATTATACTCAAACCCAACTAAGGAGCCTGCAGAGAAAGTTTCCTATCTCTGCTCAGGAATTCAGGAACAGGCACTGGATTTGTTGAAAGAAATTTGTTGTAAATGAAGAGATCTTCAAAGGAGCATCGGGTAAAAAATACACTATTTTAATAAAAAACAAATCTTAATACATCATAAATAGATGAGCCAAAAAAGAAGTGTTGACGCGTTTCATGGTCAAAAACTGCTTTTTTAAGACAAGTTGGCTCTATCAAGAGTATAAACACAATGAAAGTAAAAGTCTTATAATATTGTTTTCATAATAAAAATGCAACTGCACCTTTAAAAATAATGGTGTCAGCAGCATTTGGGAACTTTTCTAGGGAAAACTAGAAGTCTGGAACACAGCAATACAGATGCACATAACATAGGTGGGTAGAGGAGGCATCAACCAAAGCATTTGATGCTTCTAAGAATGCTTCCTCATAGTTAAAGGGAAAGTAATACTTAAAGTGTAAAAAAATATATATATATATATTGTAGGGTTTATCCCCCTGAGTAAAAGAAGAGTACTCCCACTCTTGAAAGGTGTTTTATTCAAAAGTTATTACAGCTCAAACTTGTATTTTTAGGTGCAGTATCACAGTGGCCTGAAATTGTGAAGTGGTGCTGTTGCTACACCATCCTATGGAAATTTATGTTCTACGGACCAGACCTGCCCATAGGATGGTGTAGCAACAGTGCCACTGTACAATTTCAGGCCACTGTGATATTGTACCTAAAAAATACAAGTTTGAGCTGTAATAACTTTTGAATAAAACACCTTTCAGCAGTGAAAGTACCCTTTTTTGACTCAGGGTGATAAACACTACAATATATATTTTTTTACATGTTAAGTATTACTATCTCTTTAACCCTTTGAGTACCAGAGGGGTATCATACCCCTCTGGCACTCAAAGGGTTAACAGAATAACCTATTACACACTTTTTTAATTTTTATTTCATGTTTAATAATTACAACTGAAAATATATCTGCATGCCATTTACTTATCTTGCAATATTGAGTCTGATGTGCTCAGAACTGGAACAATGTTGAAGCAAACTAATTTCACCTTAGGGAAGGCATATATAAAACTGCTGATTGAAATTATGCTTTTAATCACTTGATTGTTAGAGGTGTCTCCAATGCATTGTGAGGCAATGAGATGGAGACCTATCTAGCATCCAAGGGTTTAAAAACCCCATTTCAATCAAAGTGAATTTTGGGGATTTTTATTTATTCCCTATGGTGCATCTGATTTGCCTCAAATTGCTTCAATTGTTTTAGTTCACTGGGTGTTTGTTTCCTCTTCCTAGTGATGTTAGGTGTCATGTGATAATTGCTAGGAGTTTATTTTCCTTCCAATGGGAATTTCCACAAAACAGGAGAGATGCTTTTCCTTTCAGAAGGTTAAAGGGTTAGTAATGTCTATTTAAAAGTATTTGGTTGAGTCTTCTTTATATTACAACTAAAAGACTGTGCTATATTTAAGTACTTACTTTCGTGTAATGCAAAGTTATACAGAGATAAAGATCTACCTCCTGTCCTTTTCTTGCATGTCACTGCTGCAGCTCTCTCTGGTCTGAAGGGCTGCAGCAAGGGACAAACTTCAGTAAGCAAAGGGAAATACAGTCCTCTTTCGTCAAGGGGGGCAGGATTTTCCTTATACTTACTGAAGTGTGTCCCTCGCTGCAGCCACCACAACGCACTACACAAATAGAGAATCCATGGGAGCAGCCAGAAAGGGGTGGGCGGGGGATCTTTATGTTTGCATAACTTTTGTACTACACAACAGTAAGCATTAAATAGTGTGCAGTTTCTCAATTTTAATATTATAATTTGCTAGGATGTTTGTCAGAAGCCATCATGCACAGTAGAGACTGCCCTCTCTGCAGTCATGCGCAGTACTGACTGCCTGAACGCGACACGACTGATATGGAGCGGGGTGATCCGAACTCAGACCGGAGTCCCAGGAAGGTGCGCAGAGAGGACTACAGTCTGAATTTGGAGCGCCCCTCTCTGTATCAGCCGCGGGGTGTTTGGGTAGTCAGTACTGTACATGACTGCAGAGAGGGCAGTGAAAAGAGAGGCTCCGGCCACCAGCCGAGGTTGCTGGGTGGCAGTGTGGCCCGTGTACACGGGCTTTAAAACTAGTTTTAATATAAAGTAGACTCGACCAAATACTTTTAAGTAGTCATTTTTTAAAGTGGAAGTAAAACATTATGTCAACTTTTTGAGATCGTTTTCAAAATCACAGGTATGTAACACTAGCCATTTTTGATTTAAAATAATAGTTTATGATATATTTAGCTTTATATGTTTTCCGGTTTATACAAGTTAGACACTACTGGCTGTCACTGCCTGTTGTGTCAGACAATAGCACTATACTCTGAACATACAGGTGATTTTGCAAGCTGTTTCAACAGAACTGAAGTTCATATAAGGAGTTGGTTCCACTTCAAGCCATTTGATTTCAGTGGGCTTAATTTTCTGTTATAAATGCCCACACTCATCAAACGTGTGCATGCACACATACAAGCACACTCACACCACAGTGACCGAGGAAGGTTGTCAAGAGGAATGACCGTCTTGCTGGAATTGCTGCAGGAGGCATAATAAGCCCTTTTCCGCCTGTTTCGTCCCCATCTAACATCTTCACCCATTCCTGGGAATTCGTACCCAAAATAATTCTGCATTCAAATACCTGATGCTGTTTCCTATTCTCTCCCATTAGTGTTGAGTTGACATTTGATCTAGCTTTGCAAAAGGAGCAGCATATTTTTTTTTATATTGGGGGAAATTTGGGGGTGAACATATTATGGGGATGCTGGAATCAATTACCAGTCGTTATGGCTGCCTAGAATAAATTTACTATGCTATGGACACGAGAACCCCCTCAGTCCTGCTTGTACTAAGGAGAGGTCAATGAGATAGTTTGTATAGGTTTTGGGGTGATCCTTTACTTTATGCTTTGTAGGGTCAATGTACAAGTTGTGCAAGAAGTGGAGTGAGTGATTGCCTGCACATAGTATGGGACTGACACATGTAGTTTGCTGAGATTAAAGTCCTAATGAAGGAGGGGATGGTGTGTTGGTATATACACTGCAGCACTCTTATGCAGCCAGTGGGGCTAACACCAGAGGCTAATACCAGTGGGGCAACACTGAGAATTTGTACAACATCCTCTTTATTCTGAGTGGTAACCTCTTCTAATTTTGAAGTAGAGGTTAACTAAATGTTATTAAAAGGATTATTAAGAGTAATAATGTATCCTTTAATATGACTAAATATATGCTGTAACTAATGACTCTTTTAAAAAAATGTATTTAACCTCTTCTTAAAAACAAGATGTAATCATATTGAAAACATTTCCAAGTAGGTTGCTTTATTTTTAGTTAATTGAATGTATTGTAAAAATGCAATTATCCACTAGATGACAGCATTGAGACAACGTGCCAACCTTTGTACAATAAAAATGACTGATGAAGGTTTAACCCTTTAAAGATGGTGTGATGTGCAATGCATTGCCAAGTATTGCTATGCCAAAGGTTTAACATACATATCACATGTAATATTGATGTCTACTGATTATTTTATTTATTTATTAGTTTCCAAAAGTTTAAAAATAAAAAAGTTTACTTTTTTAAAACCCAATATACTGTTAAAAATCAAACAGGCATGCACACGCACATGCCCGCACACACACACACAAACTTGTTAACACCTTGGTGATCATAGGGTATGCAATGCACTGCTTCACAATGCATTTCAAACACCTCTGGTCCCCAAACGGTTAATCACAAACTAGTGTAAAAGCCCGTGTACACAGGCCAAGGTCCAGGTAATGTTAACCCTTTGAGTGCCAGAGGGGTACGCAACACATTGCTTTGTAATGTGTTGCGTATCCCTCTGGCACTCATAGGGTTAAGTGGCTGAATCATGGGCAGTAGAGACTGCCTGAACATGCGCAGTCTCTACTGAGCATGACGGCTTCTGACAAACATCCTAGCAAATTATTATATAGGATTATTTGTCTTGGGAGAAGGGCCCACTGATTGCTTTGTACTGGTATGTTCATAGAAGAAAAACAAGGAAGGCCAGGGTTAGCTTTACCTTCCCAAAATAAATAACTACGGCAATGGATTTTGATTGGCAGTATCATCCTATAGAGACATATTATTATTAGCCCCCTAAATCAAAAACCATCTTGTTTTTTTTTTTTAAAGCATTTTTCCAGGAAGAATGCATTGAGATTGTCCCTCATTTTTAAGTGAATCCTGGACTCAATTTTATCTACCTCAGAAGGGTGAAAGGCTGAGCTGACCTTGCCGGGACTAGATCCTGTGACCTTGAGGCTTCAATAGATTCTACAGCGGTGTCTTAACCAGTAAATATTATTAGTAGCCCCCTAAATCAAAAATCATCTTGTTCTTAACCCTTTGAGGGCCAGAGAGGTACAGAATGCATTGTTTTGCAATGCATTCCATACCCCTCTGGCATTCAAAGGGTAAAGCATATGTTTTAGCCCTTTGAGTGCCAGAGGGGTGTGCAATGATACCCTACTGGCACTCAAATGGGTTTAATTGGCTCTAATTAATCTTCATAGTATTTGGACCTTGGAGAGTGTTAATGGGCTCTAATTAATCTTCACAGTATTTGGGCCTTGGAGTTGTAGTTCGAGAGTAATTGAATGATAAAGTATCCCCCTCCTGCCCCTTTTACCTAGTGTAATGCTGCTCAGCTCAGAGCAACAGGGTGTATCCATTTAGATCACAGAGAGGGACAATTAAGATAAGGGAAAAAACTGAAAAACGTGTCATGGAGGGCAGGATTTTCATTGTTCTCACTGCAAGAATGTTGACCCTTGATGTGAGCTGGTCTATGGACTGGATTCCACATCTGAGGAGAGGGGGCTTAGACTAGGTAAAAGGGGTGGGAGGAGGAAACGTTATCATTCATTTACTCTTGAACTACAACGCTCACAGTAATGAAATAACACTCTCTATGGCTCAAATACTATGAAGATTAATCGGAGCTGCTGTTTTTGTGACACATTACTATCACTTTAACTTTAGTTTGCTAATGGAAAACAGATCAGCAGCTTATAAATAAAGTATCCCATCCTGAATGATAAACCTATTGGGGGCAAACCAATTATACAATCAGGGACAAAGAAAAATTATAATTTATATAAATGGGGATTTTAACCCCGTGAATGCTACAAGGATGCACAATGTATTGAAGACATCTGTATCATTCAAAGAGCTAAAAGCCTGATTTAAATCAATGAACATTTGGGGAACTTTTATTTCTTCCATATTATGAAGTTGGTTTGCCCCAGAATTTATTCAGTTTTTCTTTTGTGCATATGGCGGTTTAATCAAAGTACCAAATATGAGTTATTATATAAAAGGAATTGCTATAGAATACTGAAATGGAGGGTCATTTCTATATTTACACACATACACACACACCCCATCATTTAAAATGTATTAATGTATTCATAGTTTTCCTTATCATATAATAAGAATTATTGAATCATTTGCTCACAATTTTAACCATTTGAATGCCAGAGGGGAGCAAAAGTAACGACTTTTCACAGTACAATGTCATTGGGCTCATTAATATTTTCAGACAGTGTCGGTTGTGATCAGAAATATGTTGTTTGTCCTGACTGAAACAATGACAAAAAATGTCTTAATGACATAATTGCCTTTAAAAATGTCTTCACTAAAGACAAAAATTGTCACATTCAAAACTTCACATTCCCTCCACTTTTTCTTAATGTACAAATGTTGTCTTTTGAAAGACATTTTTTGTCGTTAGTTATGACAAATTTTCTTTTCCTCTATACGACACTGGAGGATAGTTTAGCCACGCCCTTGCCCCGCTCCTTTGAATGTCAATTCTGTAGTTGCGTCATACACAATGGACATTACTAGTTCTTTGTTGTATAGTCTATAGAAAATATGTTGTTCATGCACACAATTACTTATTTTTGTCTTTCATACCATGATTTTTTTGTCGTTATCCCTTTGAACGTAGGCCCCAAAGACTATTGGCTGCATTATGCCACATTTCAGGTGAAAAAACATAATTCTGGCTTCAGCTGAAAATTTCACCAAAGGCTATGTGTTTGTTTACTTAGCAGTGAAGAAATCAGTGATAATAGTGTGATACTGATGTACCAATCAAATTGGAGCAAATCTCTGGTAAACCAACTGCATCACATTCCATCTGAATGCGTTATAGACCTTTGTAGCTTTTAAGGAGTTAAACCCCTATTTAAATCAAGGAGAACTTGTGGAATGTATAATTTGCCCTATAATGTAGTTAGTTTGCTTCAGATTGCAGTAATTCCATCAGTAAAAATCCAGTCTCTACATCTGATTAGTTCACCAGTGCAGAGGCAAGCAAGCCAAGCCAGAAAACCAGCAGGGATACTGCAAGAAACTCTGTTACATCCCATTACATTGAGACCAACATGTGACATTTTTGTGAACTCATTTGAACTGAGTACCAGAGGGGTATCGTTGCATATCCTTCTGGCATTCAAAGGGTTAAGCACCAGAGGACTGAGCAAAACATTGAGAATCAATGCAATGCACAGCCCTCTGGTCCTTAAAGGGCTACATCTTTCAAATTAAAGGATATATAATACATTTGTGCTACATGATTGACATTTCACCCAGCGCATTTCTGCAGAAACCCGTAGGTACAGTAAATAAAGCGAATGTATTTAGAATGAGAATTATTTCATCGTAGGTTTGTGCATTTTGGATCCAAATATAATTCCATTACCTTGAATGCTAGCGAGGTTCCCAACAAATTGCTTAAGAACATATCTCACTAGCATTCAAGGGGTTAAAATGTAGGTTAATAATGTGTTAAAATCTATTACAGGGGGTCTAGTAATCATAGAGGTAGTACATAAAATCACAGGTATAATACACACCTGTGTATAATACACAGGTGTAAATTATACCCAACATTTTAGGGGAAAACAAAGTGCCTATGTATAATACACACCCTTATTTTCCCGTCCTCTACCCACCAAAAAAATTGTTTTTTTTCTGCTTCCTTCATCATAGGGTATTACCGTAATTTCAGTGTGCAAAGACCTGTGCATTGGATCTACATAGTGCCCTATAAGGAGCTTCAGTTTCTCAAAGGGCACTACCATTATCTAGAATTAATACAGGTCCTCACAGGGGGATGTGTGAAGCAGGTGGCAAATGAAAATATGCCTCATGGTGCGTAGATATCCCAGGTGCCTTCGGAGGGGTGAGTAGAAAGAAGGGAAGATGGGAGCATATTGAGGTGGGCGGAGGGATGAGGGGATCAGAAACAAAGATATTTATTTTTTTCTCATGTATAATACACCCCCCACCACCACAGGGGCAAAATTGTGCATATTACAGTATATGCAAGATTATATGGTATCTGTAAATACAAGTGGTTTATGTTTAAAGGGAAACTTTGATCAAGAAAACTAAGTTTTATTTACTATAATAAACATGCTGAACTAACTATACTAGTGTGAGTATTTTTTTTCTATGTGTTGTAGCATTTGCTTAAAGGGATAGTAATACTTAAAAATTATTAATCCCTATATTGCAGTCATGTTAAAAAGAAATGAATTGCCCCCAGTGTCATCTCTCAGACCTTTATGGTTTAAGAGATAATTGCTCTTAAAGTTCCCCCCTCCCTCCCCTTTCCCCAAAGTCACCGTTGTAGCTGACTGAAGGGAAATCTGGTCTTACAATCATCCGGTGGCTCTGCAGCAGAGCTAAGATCGCATTAATAAAAAAAGAAATCTTTCATTAAATTGGTCTTCAACGTGTGCTTGCAAACCAAGCACATGTAGAAGACTGTTTCAGTAAAATATTTCTTTTTTATTAATGCGATCTTGGCTGTGCTGCAGAGCCGCCTGACAGTTGAATGATAGGCTTCCCTGCAGTCAGCTACAATGCTGACTTTGGGAAAAGGGGAGGGAGGGGAGAACTTTAGGAGAGATTATCTCTCAAACCATAAAGGGTTGAGAGATGACACTGGGGGCAATTCATATCTTTTTAACATGACTGCAATATAGGGATTAGTAATTTTTAAGTATTACTATGCCTTTAAGATCCTATGATGGTCTGTGGGACTTAGTATCTTATGCAAATTATTTTTTGCCCCACCCCCCGACACACCTAGGCATTGTCTAAACAGCTCTGTGTAGCTACTATAAAATCTAATGCCTGTTCAGGTAAGGGTGAATCCAGGAAGAATCCAAACCCACGACTACATACCCAACCCGAGAAGATGGAGTAATGAGGCTCAAGCCTCGGTATCCAAAGATCACTTCTGACAGATAAAACCTACCAGCAAGACGAAAATGAGGGAGGTAAGGGTGGGACTGTAAGCTTATTGTTTGGAGTGTTTTATAGACTCTTATGGGGTGAAGGGCATTGTGTACTTTACTAGAAACTGTGAATGGTTTACAGGATAAAAAAACACATTATCAGTATCCCAACAGGTATAGCCTGGAGGATAAAGAAGAGACTAGAGAAAAGAGATATGATACAAACATCAAATACATGAAGTTATTCAGCATATTATAGGTACATTTCAAACAAATCAGAATGTTAGCAGTAGGGGTGGGCGAAAAGTGTGAAAATTTTCCCATGCAAGATTTCGCAAAAATATGCCAATTTTTCGTTTTTCCGCGAAAAATTTGGTCTTTCCGCCTATGCAAAAATTTCCTCCTTTTTGCCTATGTTAACACATTTTCCTACTATTTTAACACATTTTTTGCCTATATTTCCTATAGGTACTACATTTCCCACTGTAATATTATGTCTTCTGAGGGCTGAGGTTTAGAAACAAGTGGCTGAAAGTCAAAGTTGTGAGTCCTACAGCAACACATGGCTTGAAAAATGTGTTAGGCTGCAAAGTGCATTTGTCCTTTGCCCACAACACTTTCTTGCTTAAGTGACACTGGCACATATTCATGATGATATCAAGTAATAAAAAAAATAAAATACAACCTACAATATGGCAGATGTGTATTGTAAACAAAGATAGAAAACCCACAGCGCTAAACCACCATGATTAATATATTTAATGTGAAGGATATGAATGAATCTAGTGATTAAGGTATGGAACGCTGCAAGGAAAAAAGGGGCTTGTCCCCAAACCCCCAAACTTAGGAAAAACCTAGAAGAAACACAAAAGCAAAAATTAACCTGCGCTGATCCATACTGATAATATAAATTGTAAACTCCGTAATAAGCCTTTATCATAATTGTGCTGTGCACATATTCAGGATGATATCAAGTAATAAAAAAAAAATAAAGTACAACCTACAATGTGGCAGATATGTATTGTAGTGGTGGTGGTGGGGGTCTGTCATGGTGTGATTTGTGTATGTATTTTTACTTTTGTCATACTCTATCCTCCGTCTCAGATTATTGACACATATTACTTATCGGTCATAGCAGTGGTCCCAGGTGGGGTAGATGGTGGCAATCCTTCTTCACATCCGTCCTCCACCTTAAAGGGCCCTAATTCTATGTGCTGGTATGGGTAAAGTTCTCTTAGCTCTAATGCTCTTTTAATAGATCCAAGTGGGGGATAGAGGAGGGGGATCTGGGGGTGGAGCCATGTGTAATGTAAAAAGGAGAGAGGGATATGTGCAGGGGAGGGCTGGCAATTTGTGGCCCAGAGGGCAAATACGTTCAAGTAGCCCATTTCTATTATCGTTCCATGCCACTGTTCCAGCCCACCCCCTTTTTTTTTTATTTTAAAATTGTCATTAATGTTGTGATGTAAGTCACGTGACACCACATAGCTTACAGTTGAAATGCGGCTACACTAGTGCGCCACTACAAAGCTTACAATTTAAGTAAAGCTTACCTAGTGATACTGTAGAGCTTACAAGGGAAGTGGTTTATGCTACTAGTGTAGCTCCACTTGGATTGTAGCTCTGTGGTATCACTAGTGTAGCTCCATTTTCAGCAGCAATCACGAGATTTAGTGAGATGCAGTGGCCTACCAGCCCAGACATATGACGAGCCCAGGGGGCAATTGCCCCCCTGCCCCCCAGGCCAGCCCTCCCCTGGATATGTGTAATGGAAGACAATTGTGTAGAAGGAAATTAAGTGTGCGACTTTGGGACATATGACATGGGAGAAGAGGCATGTGTGTGAGGGATAGGGGTCTCCTGTTTGTGGTGCATGTGTGTGGGTGTGTATGTGTGGGTGTGTGTGTCTGAAGAGAGCTTTGTGTGGAAAAGTAGAGAGACATCAATGGTGGAAAAGAGAAATAGAAGAAAGAGTGTGTATTGATGGGTGGGGAATAAAGGTTTGTAGGAGAGAAAATAACGGAGTTTGTGAATGGGGGGGTGAAACTGTTTGGAGACGTAATAAATGTTTTGTTGGGAGAAAGAAGTTGTGTGTGTATTGAGGGAGGTAGGTATATTTGATAGTGGAGTATAAGAATGTAAATGTATATGTGTGTGGAGGTGGAGATGTGTATGTATGGGGATAATATGTGTGTGTTGGGGGTTGTTTGGAGGCGTATGCTGTTGTTTGTGAGAATGACAGTGTAGAAAGCAATGGCTGCCTGTCTGAATCCCAAGATTCCTATAATCCTGTAGACCTCATTGAATGGGACCCAGTATCCACTAATTAACCCTTTCAGTGCCAGAGGGGTACGCAACACAATACAGTGAAATGCATTGCGTATCCCTCTGACACTCAAATGGTTAAGGGTGGAATTATATTCATAGGGTAGTATGTTCAAAAGAAAAGTGGAGGAGTTCTTGAATAAACCAATTTCACCAAAGGAAAAAATAATTCTGAAAATTTCCTTTGATGTAAATGGGGGCTGTAAGCCCTTGAATTCTAGAGAGACCTTCAACACATTTCTTCATGGTGCTTCAGAGCTCTCTAGCATTCAAAGGGTTAATAGCCCCGTCCGAATCAATGGAAATGTTTAGCTCTTCCCTACAGTGCAGTTGGTTTGCCCAGAATTCCTCCTCTTTTCTTTTGAGCATACAGCTCACAGTGTTAAAATCAATAAACAGATAACGGTGTTTCATTTAACTCTTTGGATAACTATCTGGCACTCAAAGGGTTAATAGGAATGCTTCTTGATCTTTTTTACTATCCTTTTAAAAAGGACTCAGTCAGTTTTTCTTTTTTAAATCTTTGAATAAAATTCTCTTTTTTTTGCTTAACCTTTTGAGTGCCAGAGGGGTATGGAATGCATTGTAAAGTAATGCATTCCGTACCTCTCTGGCACTCAAAGGGTTAAAAAAAAAAACAGTGAGACACCAGGTGACGTCCCACACTTCAACATGCTGCTTACACAGACCCTAAGGGGATGGGGGAATCAGTGTTTTGACCCCCAAAGCAGCTTTTAGGAGGCAGAGGGCCTTATGTATTATAGCAAAGTGGAGTTATTTTGTGGCAAACCACAGCATTGTGGGGGATAAAATACAATTTGGCCTAGATTTAAAAGGAACATTTAATCCCTTGAATGCCACAGTGGACTGCAATGTACTGCAAAGTGGTCTGCAACTCATTGTAAAAGGAATTGGTTGGAAGGTCCCCGAAGTAAATACACCTTGCCTTTAAAGTGTTAGGTGTATAATTCACCTGTACTTTAAAATATTCCTGACACTGAGGCAGCGTTTGAGCCTGGTTTATCATGTCCCAGGAGCTTTTTTTTGCATCTGCTGACTTCAGGCCTGTACAAGATTATCTTGTTGACTCAAGGCATACCCATAGATACTGCTGATTTCTTCACTTCTTGGTCTAAGCCATTTGTTCTTGAATACATTCCTCCTGCTCATGTTGTCTAAGGTGACCAGATATGCCTTAGAATGCAGGATGCTTCTGAAAATGTCACTCTGCAGGATGTAAAAGATAATCTTGCAGTGTGTCTTTATCATGTGTCCTTATTTAAATGATTACGTTATGTTAATGATGTCTGGCAATGTGTGAGTGACTTCCTTTGGTTTCTGGAACAGGCTCCATTTACTTATATTCCCTTCTCAACACCAGCCCCATCTACAGTTGTAGTTTTTCTAAGGCTCGCTCTGCTTCAGAGCTTCAGCACTCACTCTAAACATGACACCATGTTGGTTTTCTACAAAAGTGACTATGCCACGGTTGGTCACGTTTTGGAGACTACAATTCCATGATCCTAAACCAGCTATCGGTTGGTTAGGGATTCTGAGAGTTGTAGTCTACAACATCCTATATAATAATTCACAAAAATGTGTATAACGATGCAGTCATGCGCAGTAGAGACTGAGGAGCGTCCAGCTCTGTATCAACCGCGGCACAGGCAGTCTCTACTGTGCATGACTGCCTCGCGACCATCTGCAGTGGCACTGTGGCCCGTGTAACTAGTACATAAAATAAAAACTACTTCTAGCTTATACTCTGCTGTTGTTTTACAACTCAGCCAGCTCTATTCAATATACCTGTTTAGCTCTTTGAATATAAAAAGTGTCTCCACCTCACTGTGAAGCTATGCCATGATGTGTCTAGCAACTCATTATCTGATTCAGTACATCTGACTCATCAATGCTAAGCCTCGCTTTTCCAGTTATATTTAGCATATTTGTTTAACCATTGCATTCCCACGGTCTTACTTCTTAATTCAGTTTATGTCTAATTCTTTTTATGACTTCTCTCAAACAACAGCATTCGATTTACATAGTTAAACAATGCTCTGCTGCTGCCTCACTAGTTCATATGTTTTATCAGTTTCATCAACTGATTACTTCACTCTATCACTGCACTTAGTAGGCAATATGTACAAAGAAAACGTGGAACCATTCTGCAACAATCAGACTGCATCATAAGCAATAAATAAACATTCCCCAAATCCCACTTATTCATGTAGCACCATTGAGTAATAGAGAGGTTTCCAACAATTAATATATTGGAGACCACTCTAGACTTCAAGCATTTAAAAGGTATGCTATAATGTGTGCCTGATTTGGGGCAGTCGACCGTTGTCATGAAGATTTGCTGTGTATGTACTGCTATTTCGGCTCTTCAGACGAGCTGACAGGTCTGTGGACCAGAATCCAAGTTTGTCAGTTAGAGCGCTGACATAGCTAAAAGGGGCAGGAGGGGGAACTTTAGATCAAAATAACGCTAAAAATATAAAAGTTACAACAAAAAAGACATAGATGCTTTGTTTTATTTATTTGATAATTACAATATTAACCCCTTAAGGACTGGGAAAACCTGAGGTAGATTGCACTTAAAGGGGAACTACCACCCCGCAATAACTTAACCATCATTGATTCTTCATCTGGCGACTAGCTGCTTAGTAGCGCTAGTCGCCAGAAATATTACCTGGTTCAGAAGATTTCGGCATTTTACCGATGCTCACAGGAGCAGGAAGCACAGACATCTCGTCACAGTGACGTCCGTGCGCCTGCGCTGTAAGTCCCTTTTGAGCCGGCCAGCTAGTCGCCAGATGAAGAATCAATGAAGGTTAAGTTATTGCGGGGTGGTAGTTCCCCTTTAAGGACAGGAGCAATTCTGAACTTTTTGTTCAACAGTGTTTTCCCTCTATGACTTTTATTTGAGCCACGCAAATTATTTACCATTTTTTCACACACAATTAAGGCTTTCCTTTGATACCACACTTATATGGATAACTCACCATTTATTTTATTAAAATTAAAGAAAAAGGTAAAAAAAAAAAAAATTAAATAAACACCATTTTTTATTTTTTCTCTTTGGATCATTTGGGCACAATGGGTTACATTTTTATGCAGACTGCATGAAAAGTATGAACGGTCATTAATACCTACAAAATGGCCAGTTTTAAGTGGGCGCTGTCCCACTTCAATATTTATTTTTACAAATAAGTGTGTTTACATAAAATAAATTGCTCTTGTTTAGATTTAATTTAAAAGAAAAAAGTTGCTGTTGGCAGGTCATAAGTTGACCTGCATTCATTCTGCCCATGGATTCAGCACTGAAGGGGTTGAAACAACATACGTCTGGGGTTAGCTGTTTTTTCCTTGCAGAGGGGACTTGCCCATCATTTTGGAACTGGACCGCCCTTATGGGCGGGATTAGTCTAATATGTATGTGGAAATTCCTCCTCTGTAAAACGGCACTAGAGAGTTAAAATGTGATGCTCTTGAGCGGTGACTAGCAAGAGAACAGGCAACTTTGCTTTTGTTTGTCCTCAGAACCTCTCACATCTTTTGGTTTGTTAATGTGTAAAACACATTGCCTTTGTGAATGAAAATGCAGGTACATGTGATCACTGCTGGAGCGATCACGTGTAGCGGCAGAACAGTGACGTGCTGAAACTGAGAGCTCTAGTCCTGGAGCTCTCAGCAACAGCCTATTCAGCATGGTAGCAGCACGCAATTAGGAGCACTACTATCATTTAACCCATGACGTGTTAGGACCATCATGGGTCTTTATGGGAAGTTTACACATGACGGTCCTGGTATGTCATAGGTCATTAAGGGGTTAAAGCTTGCCCAAAACAAGTATTACTATACCTTTAAATCAGTATGAATCATTATTTGAAGCCTATGGTGCTGCTGGCTTGCCACAGAACTGCTCCTTTTCACCCATATAGCTGAAATGCAATTATTAAATGCTTTGAAACAGATGCAATGAATGGAAAAGTATGTCTGTGGAAGAGCCCAGTATGGACGTTTAACAAATGTTGTGTTGTTCTTTAAGTAAATTTAACATCCAGAATATCTGAGAATTAATTTTTCCTTCAAAATACATTCAAGAAGTTATATGTTTAACCACTGAGTTACCACCATCCTGAAATTAACAAAAATACCGTTGTAAATTTCAGTCATTGAAGCTACAGTTGGTGTTGGTTTTTTTATCTGTCTGTATCAATACCTCTATTTAACATTTACTGATTAACCAGCATTCAGCTTCATTTATCTAACTTCCTTGTTGATTACATCAGCATATAATGTGCATGACTGACTATTATCTAACCATGTCCTTTTAATATCCTGTCTTTGTAATCCTTAATAGGAACTGATACCTATGGATGGCATACTTGGTGATGTGCCTGTGACTGCCTGTCAGCTTGACACACTTTTTGGAATAAGACCTAGGAAGAGATGCACTAATGTTAGATACAATAGTGACGTGTGCCTGGAATGTGTGCGGACCACTTTGCCATAGAGAATAAGGCACACTTCTCTGTATGCAGTAAGACATAGCTATGAAAGTGGAGCATGAAAGACAGTTTCACTGAAGTCAGCCCATAGCTGACGGCTTCAGAATCCAGTCATCTGACCGGACAGAGGCTCTTCAGCAGAGCCAAAATTGCTCTCTTTAGAAATACATACTTCATTTGGGATGGTCTACAAAGTGTGATTGCAAGCCAGGCACACTTTGTAGACCATTCTAATTAAGTATTTATTTCACAAAGGTTTGAGAGATAAGCCTTACATCATTTTTTATATTTTTTAATGTCTACAAAATGAAATAGACTTCAAACAAACTATTGCTATCCCTTTAAACTTCATTACATGTGTTTATAAAGGACTCTATGTAAATAAAATACTTTGTGTAACTGAATAAATGATTTAGATCAAGACCAAAGAGGTCTCAATAGGTCAAATTCTAAAAATTCTTGGTAATACCATCCCTACCAGCCATGCCCCCAGAAGCTCCACCTAAAACAAAAATGTACCTCTTTGGCCATTTGAAATGTTGGGAGATATGGAACACTGGCAAGCTGAACTCTATCGTCTGTCAGTATTCCTGGCTACTACTGAAAATGTAACGGTAACGGGACACAGTTTGTCATTATATCCTATAAATGCATACAGCACTCTGAATCCCATCCATGCTGAGAGCACTAAAAACTGATGTACTGCGTATTTCTGTCTCTCCATACATGAAAACCCAGGTAAAATGAACCTGCCGCATTTAATTCAAGTTTGGTTATTTTATAACTGCATTCAAACCTACTTGGCCAAAGGACAGATACAATGTTTATACGACATTAATACTTTTATTTCTGAATTGTGATGTTTTGAGTGGAACCTTATGCTAATTAAACTGTCTATGTAGCACTGATCATAACTGTTTAAAGGGATCCCTTTCCCTTTCCCTCTTTATTTTTATATCGCGCACACAGATTCCGCAGCGCTTTACACTCATATTGGTTCCTGTCTCCATTGGGGCTCACAATCTAAATTCACCTATCAGTATGTTTTTTGGAGTGTGGGAGGAAACCGGAGTACCCGGAGGAAAACCACGCAAACACAGTGAGAACATACAAACTCATTGCAGATAGTAATGTTTCACAAAAAATGCAGCTCCAATTAATCTTCATAGTATTTGAGCCACAGAGAGTGTTATTTCAGTACTGTCAGAGTTGTAGTTCAAGAGTAATTGAATGATAAAGTATCTCCCAAACGCCCCTTTTACCTAGTGTAACACTGCTCACCTCAGATGTGGAATCTGGTTGCTTGACCAGACAGATAACAGCAAGGGACAATATTCTTCCTGTGAGAACAATGAAAACCCTGACCCCCTTGACAGGTTTTTCAGCTTTTTCCCTTATCTTAATTGAAGATTGTCCCTCTCTGCAGTCTACCTGGGCACCTCCCAGCTGTTCTGAGGTGAGCAGTGTTACATCAGTAAAAGGGGCGGGAAGGGGATACTTTATCATTCAATTACTCTTGAACTACAACTCTGACAGAATTGATATAACACTCTCCAAGGCCCAAATACTATGATGATTAATTAGAGCTGTTTTTAATATGAAACATTACTATCCCTTTAACCCCTTAATGACCCATGATGTACATGTACGTCATGAGGTTGCGGTCCCTAAAGGACCAAGGACGTCATGGAATTCCGGGCTCCCAGCGTGGCTGCACACCGTTTGGGGAGTCTGGAATCAGATTCAAAAAAAAAAAAATGCCCCGTGGCATTTTCATACGCCTATTGTCCATAAAGGGTTAATAATTGTGTGGTGCTGGACTGAAAGAGATGTTGGCTTTTCAGACATTTTTGTATTGATATCTACAAAACTATGTATCTACTGTTTTTTTTCTTTGTTTGTTTTTGGAAAAGATGATATATACACATTTTTGGAATAAGTTTTCGAATATTCAAACTTGAATTCCTGCTGACAGGTCCACTTTAACAAGTGCATTTGGAGATAGCTCACATTAAAGGGATAGTAATGTTTCATAATAAAAGCAGCTCCAATTAATCTTCATAATATTTGGGCCATGGAGATTGTTATTTCAGTACTGTCAGAGTTGTAGTTCAAGAGTAATTGAATGACAAAGTATCCCCCTAACGTCCCTTTTACCTAGTGTAACACTGGTCACCTCAGAGCAGCAGGGTGGTGTCCAAGAGGATTGCAGAGATGGTCAATCTTCAATAAACATAAGGGAAAACCTGTCAATGGGGGCAGGGCTTTCATTGTTCTCACAGTAAGAAGCTGATGTGAGCTGTCTAGTCTGTGGACCGGATTCCACATCTCAGGAGAGGTGGCTTACACTAGGTAAAAGGGGCGGGAGGGGGATACTTTATCATTCAATTACTCTTGAACTGCAACTCTGACAGAATTGAAATAACACTCTCTATGGCTTAAGCACAATGAAGATTAATTGGAGCTGCTGTTTTTGTGAAACATTACTATCCCTTTAACACCTTAGATGTCAGAGATGTATCCAACACATTGAAAAACAAAGTGACAGAGACATCTTTATGGGTTAAGAGTTAATTCTGAAAAATGTATGGGTATCATTAACATAGAGGCAAAAAAACAACATCCTTACTTGCCTTACTGTGGCCAGAAATCCTAATGACCCCTAAGAATTGCTTCAAGATATAACATTTTCAACCAGTTCTTGATGTCATGTCCATGGAGGCAGATATGAAAGCTGCTGTGGTCCCACCACAGGACAAAAAATGAACCCTTAAGGGACCTGGTCCATAAAGCATTATGCCCATTTTTACAGTGAGAAATTAATTAGCATAAAGTCTGCACTCAGAAATACATCCATGGAGCTGACATGGGGCTCGATTCTATTACCAGCGCTAAAAAAAAGGCGTTTTTTTTTAAGTCAGTTTTTGCTATCCTATTACCCGACTTGTGAAAACAAAATCAGCGGTAATTAAACTTAACGCCAGTCAAAAAAAAGCCAATAGGAAACAACTAAAAACAATGTGCAAGTAGTATTACCCACTCTCAGTATTACAACCTGTTTAGTGGTTACATTTAAGTGAGGAATTCTGCTCCTCAGAGGTTGAGGTGTAAAAGCCATAACGACAGTTTCAAAACCATCGTTGTTCGAACAAAAGCAGTGCAGAATACAGTATACAGCATAGGAATCCAACATAGAGTGCCCCCCTTCGACATTTTAACCCCACCTTTTCAAATTCGAGTTACAGTGCTTTCATTCACCACTTTACTTCGATGAATATTGTTCATATTCAAAATTTTAACCCTTCTCCTTCAAAATCCAACTTACGGTGCTTTCTTTCACCACATTAATTTGAGAAATATTGTACATTTTAACCCCCCCCCCTTTAAAATTAGACTTACAGTGCTCCCATTACTTTCTTTCACCACTTAAATTTGACATTCTTCTTCAACATCCCCTTGTATTTTGTATTGGAAGATTAACCCTATGAGTACCAGAGAGGCAGAAACGCATTGCAATGTGTTTGTTACCCCTCTGGTTCCTACAGGTTTCTCATTAACACCATAGATTAAATTAACATATTCCCCAGGGTGCCAGTTTTTAGTTTCACCTTTATTAGTATTCAGTCTGACACTTTATACAACAAAACAAACGTGTCTGTAGTATCAGTAGACTAAATCAGATTGCAACACTGAGGTGTGATAATGAGCTCAAGCTCTCACTTGTGATAGTATATTGTCAATGAACTCTCTTGTGAAGTGTGTAATCAGAGAGCATAATCAATTCTCTTGTAAAGAGTAATCAAGGATACATATGAAATTGGGGTCTTTTATATTGATATACGTCTTAAATATATAAATTAACCTTGAAACCTTGGCATCTGTTGCCTAATTGCACTCTGGTGCTCCAGTGCCAATCCCTTCCCAAACAGAAGACCAGTTCAGTGCCACTATTTAGTACTGCCTGTCTAATGGTTGTTAAACCTAACTTTTGGTAATTTTGTTTAAAATCACATACTTTGATTCTCATAATAATTATGAGAAAATAATTAAAATCAATGGGTCAGTGTAACGTCCTAAGACGATCACTGATCCCTCACAATAAATGTACGCCTGATAAAGCTATTCCTGTAATTGATCTAAACTGTCTAGCTCACTATATGGTGTGTATGGGGATAAAGAACTATTCGTGGGCCAAAATATATGATCCTATACCTTAATACAACCGTAGATACATTGAATCACATGGAAATCAAAGTGAAGAAGGTTACTGAATAAGTGTGACCCGAATTTACATAAAAATAAGTGAAACTATTATAAAAAGGAGTCTCCTTTTTAGAATAGTTTCACTTATTGTTATGTAAATTGGGTCACACTTATTAAGTAACCTTCCTCAAAAAAGTAAAGGAGGGGTTAGTATCACTTCTTACTGTAGCATTAACACATCAAATGGGCTTAGCCATCAAATAGTAGGAGTGAGAGGTCTTTCACACTTAGTACAGCAAGTTATACATTCTTGCAGGAATCACTGTGACACATAAAGAGTCTGTATTTTGTAGTAAAATTGGAGAATAAACAGTGTTGAATGGGAGCAATATTATTCAAATTAAAATGGAGATTGAAGGTCATAGGAACATTATAAGTTGAATTTGAAAGGGGAAGGTTTAAAATGTCTAATGTGAGCAATATTTGTCAAAATTAAATAGAGAAAGAAAGTCATGGGAGCACCGTAGTGAAATGTTCAAGGCGGAGGGGTTAAATTGTTGAATGTGAACAATATTTGTTGAATTTAAATGGTGAAAGAAAGTCATGGGAGCACTGTAGTCAAATTTTCAAGGGGAAGGGTTAATATGTTGAATGTGAATAATATTAGGCAAAATAAAGTGGTGAAAGAAAGCATTGTAAGTTGACTTTTAAAAAGGGGGGTCAATATGTTGAAGGGGGCGCTCTATTCGGATTTTGATAATGTGGGGAACACATCCAACACTGAACTTGATCTTTCTGTCATGAAATGTATGCCTATTTCCTTGGACTTTGATATTTTGGACTTTTTTTCAGGCGGTAGTAAAATAAAAGCAGAAGCGCCAGTTTTGTTAGTTTTTTTAAATGTGCTGTCTACGCCAGATTTGTTTTACTGTGATTCTGCAATAGAATACTGACTTAAGACATGTTTGCAAAATTCACGTTGCTTGTTTTTCTTGTAACCCGGTTTTAGCGCTGGTTATAGAATTGAGCCCAAAATTAGCACTTATAATAGAATCTAGCTCCAGGACTGTTAAAAAATCTTGAGTCAGATTCTATTGCAGGTGTTAAATATTAACACCAGTTTTATCAAACATTTTCCTTTTGAAGTCTATGGGGAAAACTGGAGATAAAAGCAGTGATAGAGTTAGCAATTAGTAATAGAATCCAGCTCCTTATTTCTTGAAGTGTGGCACAGGGACAAAACTCATAGGGGTCATTTAGATTTTTTTGGCCATCATAATGTAAGTGGGAAGTTAAAGTGTTAAATGTCCTTAAAGTAGTAGTAATACTTCATTTTAGCTTTATTTAATATTGAAACCATTAAAAAAACCTTAAGAACAATATATACGTCTCATCTCTCAAACCTTTATGGTTTGAGAGATATTCGCAAGTAAAGTTTCCCCTCCCTGGCTTTTTCGGTCAAGTGTGCCATCTAGCTGACAGACTTGGAATCTGGTCCACAGACAAGCAGGAGGCTCTTCAGCAGAGCCAAGATCACAAGATATAAAAATAACTATTTCATTGGAATGGTCTACAAAGTGTGTTTGAAAACCAGGCACACTTTGTAGACTATTCCAATGAAGTAGTTATTTTTATATCTTGTGATCTCGGCTCTGCTGAAGAGCTGCCGGCCGGTCTACAGACCGGATTCCAAATCTGCCAGCTAGAGTGCTGACGTCACTCAGGGAGAAACTTTACTTGCAAATATCTCTCAAACCATAAAGGTTTCCAGCCTCCTCCGGTGGAGGAGGATTTCTCCATGTAAGCTGGTTAGAATGCAACAATACTTGGGGAGGGGACAGACGGAGACTGACAGACTGCAGTACAGGGCTGTAACCACAGTCTGTCCTGAAGTAAGGCCGTGGCTCATTTTTAAAAATGTAAATTTTGCCATAGCATGAATTGTATAACAAAAAAACAACAATTAAAGGTTATCGCTATATGAAGATCACACTGAATCAAACTTGTATAGGGATGATAGTTCCCCTTTAAGGATTGATTGTACATGTTATGCCTTGAGCAAAGTCACAAGTGCAAACATTCATAGGTGTCATTAAGATTTCCTGTTCATAGTAAGATAAGTGGAGGTTTATTATTTGGAGTTACGTCTCTTTTAATTTAGAAAAAAACAGTCATATATATCTCTTTGATCAATTTAGTAGAACATTCCAAAAAGCTATGGTCAATACCATATTTCTGTTTACTTTTCTGATACATTTTCCCAGTCATTTTGTATAAGTACAGGACTATATTCAATATAATAACATTGGTGCTTTCCGTGACACCTGCTAGCCCAGTTTAAAGGCAATTATGAAACAGAGTGGGAACTGATCCAGCTTCCTGACACCAACGGAACGTAAAACTACCTATGATGTCAGAAGGGAATCCTTGGATAAAATTATGACAAGTAGGATTGTGCAGCTGGAGAAAGGTCAAGTAACATGCTTGTGCAATACCCAATTTATGTTAGAACATAAATAAAAGCAATCTCTGTGTCCAACTAGTGCCATTGAAACCATGACAACAGTTTTATTGCTGGTAATTCTTGATTAACACATAAAACAGCCAAAAAACTTGCATGTGGTGAATCTATGTAACATAAATACATTTAATAAAAAATCTATAAAATTTAAAGCAACGATAAGCTCACAAAACAAAACACTCCATGCATACTACATAACCAAATGTGTTACTCTGAGTGCTACATGTAAATTGTTCACATCCTGGAGAAAATTAAGTTGCAAATTACTGAATAAATTAAGAAAAAAACTGATGCTGATACTAAGAAGAACGGGAATAGTGACTTAAATGGGTCTTTCAGCCCATAGAACACTACAGAGGACTTCAACATATTGCTGTGTAAAACGTCGGACACCTTTGTAGCATTCAAAAGATCGAAAACCCCATTTAATTAATTGGAATTTTGAGAAATTTTGTCTCCTATGAGCTTCTGGTTTGCTCCAGTTTGTCTTCGTACATCCATAAAAGGAAAATTAATGACCCTTTTAGTGCCAGAGGGGTACTCAACGCATTTCTCCACAATGCGTTGTGTACACCTCTTGCACTCAAAGGGTTAATATGTTCATGTTTTTGCCTGCAAACCTGTTATAGAAATGAGTAAATTATAGTAAAGGTGTATAAAGTGCTTTGATTTCTTCTTTCTTCTAATAAAGTAATGCATTATTGTAAATTAATATTTTAATTTTTTAATTTTTATTTATGTATTTTATTTATTATACTCTCTATTGCCCATTGCATGAAAATCTTATTTTAGGTAATTATGTGACTAGTATGTGGCATTTCCTAATCATAATAATACAACAGCTTTATTCCTCATTGTCAGTAGTTCTTTAAAGGGATAGTAATGTTTCACAAAAACAGCAGCTCCAATTAATCTTCATAGTATTTGGGCCATGAAGAATGTTTTATCAATACTTTCAGAGTTGTGGTTCAAGAGTAATTGGAGGATAAAGTTCCCCCTCCCTCTCCTTTTACCTAGTGTAAGTCATCTCTTCTCAGATGTGGAATCTGGTTGTGAGACCAGACAGATAACAGCAGGGGACAATCTTCTTCCTATGAGAACAATGAAAACCCTGCCCCCCTTGACAAGTTTTTAAGGTTTTTCCCTTATCTTAATTGAAGATTGTCCTTCTCTGCAATCTACCTGGGCACCTCCCTTCTGCTCTAACTGAGCAATGTTACATCAGTAAAAGGGGCAGGAGGGGGATACTTTTTCATTGAATTACTCTTGAACTACAACTCTGATAGAATTGAAATAACACCCTCCAAGGTCCAAATACTATGATGATTAATTAGAGCTGCTTTTATTATGAAACATTACTATCCCTTTAAGGCAAAGAGTTCTTCATTCCATTGTTTACCTCAAAAGAGTAAGAAAAAGCTTTAAAGGGAGCCATTGAAGAAGCAGACAGAGGTCTGCGAAAACACTTGGGACTCATACACAGTATTAGGCTGTGACACCGGGACGCCTCCACGACCCCTGCGAGTTTTCTCCCGCCTCCTGTCAGGTAGCTGTGTTTGGCCCACAGCGTTTCGGATGTACCTCTACACGAGGTATACCTCCTTTAGCGGGCACGCCATTCCTTGTCCATCTAACAATCAAGCTGTTTTCTACCATAACATCCTATTTGGTGTGGATTCCATTACTGCAACATCGCGCATTTTTACAACATCGTGCATCCTACCTACCAAAGACAGCTTATGTGACATCTACCAAGCATACCTTACAGGACCCAGACAGAGGATCATAGGAGAACGCAGTTAGCTGGCTACAAGGGAGAGAGGGACCCGTTTGATGAGCTTAAAGCCCAAGAAGGGCAATTGTGAGTGAATTAATTATTGTTTTTAACATTTTACATTAAAATTGCTACACTTAGATGCTTTTTATCTCTCTGTGTTTTGTGCGCTGTTTGTGAGTGTTTTTAGACCCAGCTGTTACTATCAGTGGACAAGGCCACTGGACCTCATCTGCTGCACTACATTTGAGACGATATATTTTTTCCATTCCATTTCATCCCATCAAATTCATCATCATCTTCATCAATTCTTCATTCCATTCCATCTTCATTTAAACTGTGGGTACAATCCAATTGAATCACCTGTAAACCTTTCCCATTGCTGACTTTCTTTCTTGTACATTGGTGATCACATTCATCGTAGTTTTTTAGTTATCATATTTATATTTGTGTTGTACCTTTACTTTTTCCTTTTATATCACTATCTGATTTTATTTTACTATACTCTAAGTTCAGTGATTTTCTTAGGAGCGCTCCACCTGTTTTTGGATTTTCTTTCAAAGGGATAATAATACTTAAGTATTACTAATCCCCATATTAAAGTCCTATTAAAAATAAATGTATTGCCCCCAGTGTCATCTCTTCAACCTTTATGGTTTGAGAGATGATCTCTCCAAAGTTGCGACTTTCAGGTGGCTCTGCAGCTGAGCCGCGATCACGTTAATAAAAAATAAAACTTTCACTGAAATGGTCTTCTACGTGTGCTTGGTTTGCAAGCACACGTGGAAGACCGTTTTAGTGAAAGATTCTTTTATTATTAATGCGATCGTGGCTCTGCTGCAGGGCCGCCTGATGATCTATGACCGGATTTCCCTTCAGTCAGCTACAATGCTGACTTCGGGGAAGGGGGAGGGAGAGGGCAACTTTAGGAGCGATCATTTCTCAAACCATAAAGGTCTGAGAGATGACACTGGGGGCAATACATTAATTTTTAATAGGACTTTACTATAGGGATTAGTAATATCTATCCCTTTAAATATGTGTTTACCAGGTTGGTAAAGATAAGGGCTAGATTCTATTGCATGTGCTAAATGTTAACACCCATGTTAGCAAACATTTTCCTATTGAAGTCTATAGGGAAAACTGGAGATAAAAGCAGTGATAAAATTAGCACCTCTAATAGAATCTAGCCCAAGAACAGAATAAAAAGAAAGGGAGTAATACAGGAGTACAGCAGACCAGCATTTGAATTGTACGAACAATGGCAGTTACAAATCAGAAATACAAGACTACAGAAGGCTGTTTTTTAAGATAAATTGTCACATTTTTCTAAGTCTGCTCCAATGGAAGCAGCCGTAGCAAGAAAGCCAAGGCTGCTCTGTGAGACCACAAAATGGCTCCTATTAGCTGCTGGGGGAAGATTCAGGAAACCAACTTGTACTGCTGGAACACAACCCAGAAGTCTGTGGCTCTCAGTCACAAAGTCCTGGGTTGTGTTTCAATTCCAGTGTAGAGTGTTTATGAGGAAATGCTTGATTTAAAAGTTATTTAAGCTCACACTTAGTAGATTATTATTATTAGTAGTAGTAGTAGTAGTATTGTTATTATTTTAATCTAAATTCAGCATATGAAAAGTCACCACTATGTGGTGAGGTTACTGTTGCTTCCATGAGGAACTACAGTTTTACTGCATTCATGGGCAAGGCATTCTCTAACGATAGAAAAAGCATGCCCTTTGTGGTCTGATTATTTAAGTTGTATTATTAACTCTTTAACTTATTTTTAGAGCATCCCTTAGCAGGAAAATTACTAAAATGAATTACCATTGGAGTGGCAGAGGGGTGGGAAATGCATTGCAAAGCAACGTGTTGCTCACCTCTCTGGCACTCAAAAGAGTAAAATAATAAAAAAAAACAACAACATGAAATTGAGTTGTAAGCACAATGTTTTAAGCATCATTAGAAAAAGAGAATTTCACAGCACTTGGTCCAGCTAAAGCCCAAACTAAGTCAATGAATTGTAGGGAAGGACATTGGCAAGAGATAGAGAAAGGGATAAAAATGTCAATGAGCAATCAGAGCAACCAGTTTGAAAGAGGTCAGGCAGCATTTACTCGCACAGCCCTCTTGTTCAGGGATTTTTACTGTCTCTAACAGTTGTCTCATTAAATGCAGGGTAGCAACAAGATAAGCCACTTTCCTATATTCTGTAGAACCATCCATCAATAATGGATCTTAGCTTAGAATCTGCTTCATGCACTTCATCTCACATAGGACAGTAGCGTGCAACTTGAGTGAATCTCATGCATGCCATCCTTCATGCTCCAAACAATGGGAGCCCATCTTATGTGATAGAATGTAAAAAAAAACCCTTTCAAATGTATGATACAGATAGTAGAGAGATGACAGTTAAAGACATGCAGACACAGCAACAGTGAGTACATTATGACAATGAAAATTGGTACAAGTAGTCCTGTGAAGGCTTGAATGAGACAATAGTGCTAGCTTGAAAAAAACTTGCCTGTGCAGGAAAGCACTGACTTAAAGGGATAGTAATGTTTCATAATAAAAGCGGCTCTAATTAATCATCATAGTATTTGGACTTTGGAGAGTGTTATTTCAATTCTGTCAGAGTTGTAGTTCAAGAGTAATTCAATGACAAAGTATCCCCCTCCCGTCCCTTTTACTGATGTAACACTGTTCAGCCAGATCAGAAGGGAGGTGCCCAGGTAGACTGCAGAGAGGAACAATCTTCAATTAAGATAAGGGAAAAACCTGAAAAACTTGTCAAGGTGGGCAGGGCTTTCATTGTTCTCATTGGAAGAAGATTGTCCCCTGCTGTTATCTGTCTGGTCTATGGACTGCATTCCACATCTGAGAAGAGATGGCTTAACCTAGGTAAAAGGCATGGGAGGGAAATATCTCTCAAACCATAAAGGTTTGAGAGATAAGACTTATATTGTCCTTCATGTTTTTTTAATGCCTACAAAATAAAATAAAGATAAAACAAAGTATTGCTATCCCTTTAACCAGATGTAACATGCATGGGAATGCAGACAAAGAGTGAACCAGAAGGTTTGTAAGGTCAAGAAGATAATGGAAGTCTGCCAGGACTGAGGATCCAGTGAATGCCATGTAACTGATATGGAGGACCATTTCACAGAGCAGCACTCGAAAGATGATAGGACCTCCCAGAATGCCATATCTATAGCAAATAAAGATGTTTTGAACAGATGAAGGTCAAGGGAGGGTTATAGCAAAAGTCATTTTAAATAAGCTTTAGCTAACATTGTTGACTTTTTTCAAGACCGATAAGTACAGTGAATATATAGTGCAACCATGTTTGAAGAAGACTCAGTGTAAATCAGGAAAACAAAACTGGGCCTTCCGTAATAGATCTGTTAAAAACATTCAGAGATGAATTGAACATGATCCCATATGACCTTTCTAATGACAGAGAATGATTCTAATGATGTGCAAGGTAAAAGTTTGGACTGTTGACTTTGATTTATGCATTGACGAATGATCCAATCAATGGTTGTCATTTGATTTTAATTAATTACCAAATATTTCTGTTCCAGAAAGTTCAGTAAAGGAAACATGTTAATATGTTTTATTCTGAAGTTTGTTTAAACAGATGGAAAAATAGCATGTCAACATATTTTCCATGGCTACAGTTACTATTTTTAGTTAATGTTTTGGCTTGCCTAAAGCAGTCTGCCACCTGTTTAGTGCAGGTTGTTTTTGATGATGTAAATAAGAAAAACACATCTTGTTATGTTGATTGAAAACAAATTTTGCACTTTTAACTTATTTAGATCATTTCGTAAACGATGTTGTATGTTTATGGATTATGTGATAGTGATGCACATTGCAATCAATCATGAAAATTCACATTTTCTGTTGCTAAATTGATTTATGGAAAATGATGTGTATTTTATGAAACGCAGGGATAAAAGTAAGCTTTTGGTGGCCAACAAAAATTAAAAACATTAAGTGGAAATCATCAAAATTCCTGAAAGATTCAGGATACTCTATCATCATCAGCAAATTTGGCATCAGAGTGATTTCTCCCTTAGTGCAGAAACCCCCTTGATGTTTATGTATCATTACTGAGAAAGTTCAAGCTTTCTGATATGAAATAAAGTAATAAGCCAATAATAGTTAACCTTTTGTGTGGCGGGGGGTACGTAATGCATTCCTTTGCAATGCGTAGTGTACCCCTGCCACACAAAGTGTTAAATATTATTTGCAAGCATTGCGTACAGCTCTGAAACTGAAAGGGTTAAATCAATACAGACATTTCTGCAGCAAACCAACTACACTATAAGAGACACATTGTCATTAATGTACACAGTGATTTTAACCCATTGAGTGCTATAGAGTGCTCCAATGCACTGCTTTGCAAAAATGCTTGGGCCTCTCTGGCAATCAAGGTGTTAAAACCCGATAAAAAACAATGGTGATTTGGGGTATCTGTATCTCTTATAGTGCAGCCTGTTTGCTCCAGAATTGCTCCGGTGCTTATTGAAGAGATAGTAATACTTGTACTTGTACTTGCACTAAAACTATGACAGTTATAGAAAAAATGACTTGGATCATTTGCTTTATTTAGTTAATCACTACAATATGAAAGGTTATATAAAACAAGTACTACTATCGTTTAAATCAACCTCCTTGACAGTTATAAGGCACTGCTTTATTGCATTCTATGGAAAGGAATACAGTTTTCAAATATTTAAACTCGTATTTCTATTTTTTCCAACATATGCTATCGAACTATAATACTACATCTCATTTTACTTTAGTTGTATGCTACAATGTTCTACTAACGCTAATAAGCAAAATGAGTACAAATTTTTGTAACAAACAGAATATTCCAAGTAAAACATTGAATAGATAGTACAAGATAGAGAAAAGGAGGATATGACATTTCCAGATGCAGAAACTTTATATAGATTTCTAAATATGGTAAAAGTCCTGGGGATTGTAAAAAGTTGCATTTGTCTTGCTGGTTTTGTGTTCAGTATAGTTGTATCTGGTTATTACATTGGAAACTCTTGCAAACTGTAGTCTAAATTTTATATACAATATTGGTCATATTTGATATTTTACTGTATGAAAATAGAGATAGTCTACAAAATAGCACTATAATGGAATATTTCCTTAACCCCTTGGATGTTTTGCAATACTTTAGGGACATCTCTAACATTCAAAGATGTGGTTCAGAATTCCCCACATAATAAAAAGGGGAATCATCTCTGTCTGGGGAGGTGGGGGGTGATCTCTGTAAGAAAGTTATGATTGGTTAGGAGGGCTAGTGTAAGATGAAGGAGTGGGTTTCTAAAAGTGACCACTTCCTCTTGGGATCTGCTAAGCGGAATTGTCCCTCTCTCCCTGTTTTGATGTGGTGGATGTTTGGGGTATTGTTAGGTCGTACAAGCACCTGGGGGTTTGTTTTGTCACAGATGTTGGCACTTTGGGCCCTTGCCAATGGGTTAAATGGTAAATTGTGTGGGTTTTATAGTTAACAGGTGGAGGTCAGGCCAACGGCGCTGGCACATATTGCACCCGGACCTTGGTCATGAGTTATGTCACGCTCCCCATTGAGCTGCATAGACCAGCTGTGGTGGGTTGGAATATAATAGGTGGGTTGAGCTTGTGCTCAGTAGGGGTGGAGCATACATGTTATGCCTGGTGAGTTCACAAGGGCTTAAAGTGGGTTGTTGTAATGTTAATAATTTAATAAATCTGTGGCCTGTTTTCATCCATAAAAAGTTTATTGTGTATTTCTTGATCAGTACTTCATGCCGAGACGTGGCTAGCAGTGGGACAAGACCGGGGTAGGTATGTGAGGCTCTGTGGTTACCAGTGGGACAAGACAGGGGGTTCAGAATGGGATACTATGGATACCAATGGAGTGGGATAATACTGAGGGGTCAGTATGTGTGGTTCTAAGGCTACCAGCAGGAAAAGCTGTGGTGTCAGAATGTGTGGTTCTATGTCTACCAGAGTAGTGAGACAAGGCTGGGGGGCAATAAAATGTGTGATTCTATGGTTACCAGTAGGACAAGATTGTGAGGTCATTATGTTTGGTTTTAATGGCTAACAGTTTGACACGGCTGGGGTGTCTGTACTTTCAGAAGCTTTCGCTCCTCCAGCACATACTGACAAGCAGACTGCAGTAAACTAACTGACATTCTTTTTTATACTGAGATAGTAAGCTGGAATACATGGGAAAACTTTGCATGTAGGAGGGAATTACATTATCATCGTTTTCAATACATGGAATAAAGCAGAAAAACTGTACTTTTTGAGCGAATTTCCATGCAACGTGAAAAATTACATTTTTCATATTTCACTTTTTCAGAGAACATTTTCTCCCAATTCCTGGGCAACTATTACCACATACTACGCTATGACTGACTCTAGACAGAGCCCATACCCTAGGCGTATTTCTAACAGCACGACATAACTAACATAACTAATTAGCATACTGTATAGATAATTAACATAAAGAGCCACAATTGACACTAAAACATAAAGTTGTATTTCCCAAATTCAATTAAATTTACAAAAAATAGTACAACATATAAGCAGATTTCATCACCTGTAAAACAAACTAAATTTGACTTCTGCTGACATATCCACTATAATGATTAAAAAAAAATTCTAGGATTAGCAATATTAAAATTGGCACCAGGTGGCAGTTCAGTACCCTTCAACCCTGTTATATTGAGGACAAATGTGAACTCACAATGGGTTTAGGGCGGAACTTGATCTACACTAAATGCACATGCAGCTGTGCTTTGTTTACTGTCACCATGGGTACATAGTACATAGTCATGAGATAACCAAAGTAAAAATATATTCTAAATAATAGCCCTATAGAAATCAGTTCTATTTGCAATAAAATTATTTTAAAGTGCATTTACATAACATATAGGTATAGTTCGCATAGCCTTTATAATTTTGCGTAAACAAATAGAGTTTGGCTTAACGTTTGCCAGGTATAGTACACTCCCTTGATTGTAGCCTAAAGCTCAGAAAGACAGCTGGCAGTGCCAAGCACATTGTCACTTATTACAATGATATTCGCATTTAGTTTGTGTACAGATTAAAGTATTTATTGGTATCTCCAACATAAACACTGATTACATAAAGAAAATCCAGCACATGCTTCATAGCCTTTAATTAGATGGCAATTATTCATTAGTAGGGTTCCGTGCTCAAAAGAAAAGTGAAGTAATTCTGGAGCAAAGCAGCTACACCATTTGGGGGTAAACAGTATTTGCCAAATTCCCATTGATTTAAAAGGAGCTTTTTACTCTTGGATGCTAGAGAGGTCTCCAGCACATTGCCATCATGCTAGCACTGTAACATTCAATTAATGAAAAAAAAGCATTTAAAGGGCAACTTTCAGGTGTATAATGTCCAACCGGTAGACTAGGACTAGACCTGCTGACTAAGCCAAGGCTGCATTGTGAGCCTAGTGCGACAAACTGGAGAACAGAAAGGAGGTCTGAGCAGAAACCCCCAGAGCTCCCAATAGACTGAATTGTAAAACTGAAGTCTCATTACCTGCTAGATGCAAAGGGTCTATAGAGGCTCAATGCAGCCCATTAAGATGGTGTCTGTTTGCTACATCCTTCACTTAGCTGTGTTGCTTTTCTTCTACATCCTTCAGGGTTGTATTCCAGCAGACAGAGTCAGAGTTCTGACCTCTTTGTATGGCTGGTAGGAAAATGATTCTTGCCTTTTAAATCAATGGGAATCTTTACGTTTTCTCTATGGTGGAATTGGTTTGATTTAGGATGTTAAAATTCCTAATTTGTGTTCACAGAAACGTTCATGGAAAGAGAACTAATGGCAAGATGCAGGAAACGTGCAATCGTATTTCCAGTGTGAAAACATCTGGAGCATAGGTTTGAATTGCGCATGAAAAATCAAGATTAGTGAACAGCTGTGCATATTCTTTTGTGTGGCCAAGGTCAGGATTAACAAATCTGCACCTAATGCAGGAAATGCTATTGTGGATGATTTTATATGCCTTTGTAGTGTTGTCATAAAAAATTATTTTGTATACGCAATTCAGGAAGCATTCGATATTCGGCTTCCTAGATTAGAACATGTGTTATATGTGCATGAAAAATGTGCACATATCTTGCATCCCACCAAAAGTTCTTACCTTCTGTGAAAGTACCCATGTAGACAAAACAGCAGCAAAACTTACTTTTGGAAGGTCAGCCAAAGTCATGCACCAAATGGTTGGTGATTTTGATGTTCTCCCAATGATGTCACAACACATGCAGTCACACATCAACAAGTAAACACATACATGCTCACTGAAACAATCTTTCACTCCAGCCCACAGCAGGAAAAAAATGTCAGAAGGTGTCTTCTCCCTTGGGAGGTGGAAAGCCTAGTTTTCTACATTTTTTTCTCAGCTGTGAAAAATTATGCACATCTCTAGGCTTAAACCAGAATCATTACATTTTTCAACATCGGGCCTTTAGTGGGTTTTTCAGAATGAAAGAAGGTATAGATACATTGTTGCTCTCCAGCTGTCGTTAGACTGCAAATTCCATTCTCCTCAGCTGGTCAGTAACGTAAACATTTTGAATAGGTGACATGATTCTCTAAAATTAGTATTCATATGACAAAAAATTGTTCTGCAAGACCCCAAAGATCAGCTGGTTGTGGTCTCCATCAGCTGGAGGTCCAAACATTGGCTACTAGGGTTGATAGAGCACACTTTTAACAGAGCACTATCATTTCCTAATAACACCTTACCTCACTATAGACAGGTGCACTATTGTATCCTAACAACACCTTACGTTACTATGGACAGGAGCACTATCATCTCCTAATAACACCTTGCCTTACTATGGACAGGAGCACTATCATCTCCTAATAACACCTTACCTTATTATGGACAGGAGCACTATCTTCTACTTATACCACCTTACCTTACTATAGACAGGAGCACTGTCATCTCCTAATAACACCTTGCCTTATTAAGGACAAGAGCAGTATCATATCCTAACAACACTTTACCTTACTGTGGACAGGAGCACTATCATCTCCTTATACCAACATACCTTACTATGGATACGAGTACTATCATCTCCTAATAACAGCTTACCTTACTATGGACAGGAGCACTATCATCATTAATAAGACCTTACCTTACTATGGACAAGAGCATTATCATCTCCTAATAACAGCTTACCTTACTAAGGACAGGGGCACTATCATTTTGTAATACCACATTACCTTACTATGGACAGGAGCACTATAACACCTTACCTTACTATGTACAGGAGGACTATCATCTCCTAATACCACCTCACCTTACCATGGACAGGAGCACTATTATCAGTAATAACACCTTACCTTACTATGGACAGGAGCACTATTATCTTCTAACAAATCCTTTCCTTACTATGGACAGGAGCACTGTCATCTCCGAATACCACCTTACTTTACTCTGAACAGGAGCACTATCATCTTCTAACAATGCCTTACCTTACTATGGACAGGAGCACTGTCATCTCCTAATAACACCTTACCATACTATGGACAGGAGCACTATCATCTCCTAATAACACCTTACCATACTATGGACAGCAGCACTATCATCTTCTAACAATGCCTTACCTTACTATGGACAGGAGCACTGTCATCTCCTAATAACACCTTACCATACTATGGACAGGAGCACTATCATCTCCTAATAACACCTTACCTTACTATGGACAGCAGCACTATCATCTTCTAACAATGCCTTACCTTACTATGGACAGGAGCACTGTCATCTCCTAATAACACCTTACCATACTATGGACAGGAGTACTATCATCTCCTAATAACACCTTACCTTACTATGGACAGGAGCACTATCATCTTCTAACAATGCCTTACCTTACTATGAACAGGAGCACTGTCATCTCCTAATAACACCTTACCTTACTATGGACAGGAGCACTATCATCTCCTAATAACACCTTACCTTACTATGGACAGGAGCACTATCATCTCCTAATAACACCTTACCTTACTATGGACAGGAGCACTATAACACCTTACCTTACTATGGACAGGAGGACTATCATCTCCTAATACCACCTCACCTTACCATGGACAGGAGCACTATTATCAGTAATAACACCTTACCTTACTATGGACAGGAGCACTATTATCTTCTAACAAAGCCTTTCCTTACTATGGACAGGAGCACTGTCATCTCCGAATACCACCTTACTTTACTATGAACAGGAGCACTATCATCTTCTAACAATGCCTTACCTTACTATGGACAGAAGCACTGCCATCTCCTAATAACACCTTACCATACTATGGACAGGAGCACTATCATCTCCAAATAACACCTTACCTTACTATGGACAGGAGCACTATCATCTCCTAATAACACCTTACCTTACTATGGACAGAAGCACTATCATCTCCTAATATCAACTTACCTTACTATGGACAGGAGCACTATCATCTCCTAATAACACCTTACCATACTATGGACAGGAGCACTATCATCTCCTAATAACACCTTACCATACTATGGACAGGAGCACTATCATCTCCTAATAACACCTTACCTTACTATGGACAGGAGCACTGTCATCTCCTAATACCACCTTACCTTACTATGGACAGGAGCACTATCATCTCCTAATAACACCTTACCTTACTATGGACAGGAGCACTATCATCTCCTAATAACACCTTACCTTACTATGGACAGCAGCACTATCATCTTCTAACAATGCCTTACCTTACTATGGACAGGAGCACTGTCATCTCCTAATAACACCTTACCATACTATGGACAGGAGTACTATCATCTCCTAATAACACCTTACCTTACTATGGACAGGAGCACTATCATCTCCTAATAACACCTTACCATACTATGGACAGGAGCACTATCATCTCCTAATAACACCTTACCATACTATGGACAGGAGCACTATCATCTCCTAATACCACCTTACCTTACTATGGACAGGAGCACTATCATCTCCTAATAACACCTTACCTTACTATGGACAGGAGCACTATCATCTCCTAATATCAACTTACCTTACTATGGACAGGAGCACTATCATCTCCTAATATCAACTTACCTTACTAAAAATAAACAGAACCATTTTCAGGGTCTAAATAAAGGCTGTGGAACAGGGTAAGGTGGAGCTTTAGCCTTATGGTACTATGGATGAAGTAGCTAAAGTATGGATGTAGCAATAAGGCACCCTGCCTGCCTACACATACACAACTGCCAGAGTGGCTGATATGTCACTCTGAAAATTATTCAAACAAATTGCTAATATTTTTTATATCTAATAACACTTAACTATGGACAGGAGTACTATCATCTCCTAATAACACCTTACCTTACTATGTACAGCATCACTATCATCTCCTAACAATACTTTACCTTACTATGGACAGCAGCACTATCATCTCCTAACAACACTTTACCTTACTATGGACAGGAGTACTATCATCTCCCACTTTCCTTACTATGGACAGAAAATCCCAAAGGTCTCTATAACATTTGCCCTTGTGCCTTTGTTCAAAAGTTATCTTCCATCAGTCCTGGATGTCATGTCTATGGAGGCTGACATGACAGTTACTGGTATAACCACAGGACATGAAGCGCTCACTGCACATGGTAATCTTAACCCTTTAAGGACCAGAGCTGTTTGCAATATATGTACTCTGCCTGCTTTATTATAAAATATCTTCCTTAATAGACAAGACATCTGTGACAGATTGATGTTCTCTCTGTGAGGGATTAGATGTGTTAGCGCTGTTTTAACCCTTAGAATGCCAGACAGGTATCAACCCATTTCAATGCAATGCATTGGATACTGGTCTGGCACTCAAAGGGTTAAAACTGGACATGAAAAATGCCTGCTCCATGACGACAGCAGTTATTACTGGGCTGCAGTGGCCCCATGTATCAATGAACAGGCATTACTTCATAAAATTCTCATTTTACAGTGAGACTAATCCTGCCTTACAGTATTGCCTTAAAAATGTATTTTGAAATCAGCTGTTTTTAACCCTTTGAGTGCCAGGGAGTGTGCAATGCATTGCTTTGCAATGTGTTGAGTACCCCTCTGGAACTCAAAGGGTTAATGTCTGTTTACTGCTGTCGCTATAGATATTTATTTTTTAATTGCTGTTTTGTTTTTTAACCCTTTGAGTGCCAGGGGGCTACACAATTGCAATGTAATGCAACAAGCCTACCCTCGAATTGATGAGGCTCTATAGTATAAGTATCCTGCCCAGGGTGCAATCTCTTTTAGCTCACTAGTGCCTTACACAGAGAGGAAATATCCTAAAGCACATCATACTGATCCTACCAAAAGGCAGTCCAGCCACGAAGTGCCAGGCAATTCCTCTCTGAACAAGAGAATCAGCCAACCCCAGATGTATGTTTCGGCCTTGTTGGGCCACTTCAATGAGGTGCAGCTGATCTCTCTAGGCACTGTGAGCAAGGGGTCCATGTTTGGATTACTGATTGATTAACCTGTGATCATTTAAATACATCCTGAAAACCTGCAGAGTTGGTGTGAAGGGGGATTTGGAGAAGTCTGAGCACGTGTGTAATAGTCTAGCTTGTTTTCAGGGTATCCTCATATAAGTACAGGCAGTTCTTTTTTCTGCCATTATAAAGGCAATTTACCAAATTATAAAATGCATTTTTTTTCTGTGCGCTAAGTACTGTAGGTGACCGCAGTGGCAGTTCTAGGGTTTTAGGGGTCTTAAGACAAAAACTCACATGGGTCCTTCCTTTTCTGTCATGTTGGTGTTTCTAATACGACATTGCCATAAATGTTGTTTACATGTGGTGATAGCGGTACTGTAAAGGGCTGTAGGGCCCCCTGAACAAGGGGCGGTCCTAAGCAGACACTTTTTCTGTTTGTACTGCAGCAGCACCACCACTGGGTGACCACGTATCCCTTTAAAGAGACAGTAATGTTCCATAAAAATATTTTTTGTTTTGTAAAGAAAAATAAATGCTGTGCTGCAAATCCCTTCTCTCAAACCTTTACGGTTTGAGAGATATTCACTCCTAAAGTTCTCCCTCTCTCTCTCTCTCAGGAGATCCGTGTTGGCTGAAAGGAGGAGGCTCTTCAGCAGAGCAGCAATAGCACGATTTAAAAAGAAATACTTCTTTGGAATGGTCTAAAAAGTGTGCTTACAAACCTGTCGGTCCTCAGACTGGGATCTCTTGCTGTCAGCTAGACGCTGATGTCAGGAGAAGGTGAGGGTATCTCTCAAACCGTTAAGGTTTGAGAGATGGGATTTGCAGCACGGAATGTATTTTTTTTTTAATCTACAAAACAAAAAAACATTTTTATGGGACGTTAGTGTCCCTTTAAATAAGGGACACATAAAAACACACCAAGGGTTGCAATGATTCTTGTTCAGTCCCGCAGAATGAAGTCCCTGATTTAAAGGCATATGTGGTTGCCCTAGCTGTAGGAATTGAGAGAATACATGCTCAATTATATCAGTGGTTCTCATACCTGTCCTCAACGACTACTAACAGACCATGGGGGCTTTGCAATAAGATGTAATAAAGAGGAAATATCTTCTCTAGTGTGATAAATTCTCCATTTCCCTTGTTATTCTATGACAGGGCTGTCCAAGTTCAGTCCTCAAGGCCACCAACAGGACAAGATGTAAGGATTTCCCTGATTAAGCACAGGTGATTTAATCAGTGGATAATTCATTTTGACTTACTCACCTGTGCTTAAGCATGGAAATCCTTAAATCCTGGCTTGTTGGTGGCTCTTGAGGACTGAACTGGGACAGCCCTGTTCTATGAAGTTTCTCCAGCTTGAGAGATCTCATGCATAGGCTCCATAGAATAATATAAGAAGTAGAGAGTACATCATACTGTAGAAGTTACTTCCTCTTTAACAAAGGTGAGTTGATCAGAGACTCAGATATTTAATTAACTCACATGTAGAAAAGTAGGGAGATCCTGAACATATGGCATGTTAATGGTCCCCTATGATAGATTTGAGAAACAATGTACTAGCTTACACCATTTGCTAATGGTATTAATTGCAGGGTTTGGAATATTTGTCCCATTTCATTTGCCATCACAGTCTTGCCATGTAATCGCTTTATAACTTATGATCTAAGTGGGGAACATGCAACATTTGGCTCTCCAGCTTTTGGAAACTAAAACTCCTATTATCTAGGATTGCAAGATCATCCCTTTGAAAATAAACACATAAGAAAAATGTGTGTCGCAGTGTTGCAGTGACGATACCTGCATTACAATAGCCCTCAGATAGCAGTGCAGCATTAATCATTCATGTGTCCTTTTTTAAGTTTCACAATAATAGCAGCTCCAATTAATCTTCATAGTATTTGGGTCATGGAGAGTGTTATTTCAAGAGTTCAAGAGTAATTGAAATGTAATGTATCCCCCTCCTGCCCCTTTTACTGATGTAACACTGCTCACCTCAGAGCAGCAAGACTATCCAGAAGGATTGCAGAGAGGTACAATCTTCAGTGAGCATAAGGAAAAACCTGAAAAACCTGTCAAGGGGGCACGGTTTTCCTTATGCTCACAATAAGATGATTGTCCCTTGCTGTGAGCTGTCAGGTAACCAGATTCCACATCTGAGGGGAGGTGGCTTACACTAGGTAAAAGGGGTGGGAGGTAGATACTTTATCATTCAATTACTCTTGAACAACAACTCTGACAGTACTGAAATAACACTCTCTATGGCTCAAATACTATGAAGATTAATTGAAGCTGCTGTTTTTGTGAAACATAACTATCCCTTTAAAGTGATGTTTTTGCAACCCTATATCATCTACACCTAGCTGCTATAGACCCAGAGATCTGACTCTAAGCTAACCTGGGACTCATATGAAATATACATATTTCTGGGATACGCTAAAATAAAAACCGTATTTCAGTATGCATTTTTCATATTAGGCCATGTCCCCAGTTAGGAAAGAGGAATGGTGAGTCCATTGTGCTCTGAAATAAATTATTTCCTAAATACAGTGGTAGCATTGTACACAGCAAGCCACACTTTAAAAGCAGAGCCCCATTTAATAAAATGTACTAAGCTTGCTACACTTTGTTTTAGTAAATATGATATTTGTCCATAGTAGTTTCATCATACAGAGCGGAAAAAAGCAGCCCTTGATAAACTGCAGCCTATGACCTGGCGTTGAGGACTAGAACAGCTGTTTTCAGACCTGTCCTGAACTACCATAGCAAGCCAGAATAATTGGATTTTCCTGTTTGAGCATAACTGTGTTTATCAAACTTACCAAGCCACTACTATACCTGTGATCAAGTTGGGAAATAATTGACTCCTGGTATGTTGCTGTTGTACTTGAGGAAAGGTTTGGGTACCATGAAGCTAGAAGGAAAGTGAAAGAAAAATGATAGATAACTATAGATCAGAGGTAGCCAACCCCAGTCCTCAAGAGTTACATAGAGTGCATGTTTTCAGTATATTCCTGAATGTACTAATTACGTTTTTTCATATGTGTCATCTTTAAAAGGGATGATCTGACAACCCTAAGATAGATATACACAAAAGACAAATGTTGGGGTAAATCCAATGCACTATAGGGGATAAGTAAACATTCCCCAAATCACCACTGATTTACATTTTGCATGGATGCACAGGAATCACTGTAACCCTTCAGTGTGCATTTTTCCTATGTATTTAACTGGACATCCAGTCACCCTCAACATGCTTGTATCACTTTTCAAGGATGACAAAGAAAGGAATCAGGTAAATGGGCCAATACATTTACAAATATCTCCTAATCCCATCATACAATAATAATTTAACCATGCCCATCATTAACCCCTGAATTGTAGAAAGGTTATTAACACTTTGCTTTGCAATGAGAAGAGCTTTCTAGCATTCAAAGAGGTTACTTTATTTCTCAGTCTGACAATTATATTTTTTTTTCTTTAAAAATACCAATTGCATCTGTAAAACACAAGTCACTGAGAAAATGTGCACACTCCAGAGAGACCAAAAAAACATCTCAGCCCTATGTTTCCACTGTAGCATGTTCATTTCCAGTAAATGAAGTCAGAATGCTGCTGGATGAGTCATGGGGGGCCCTACACCTGCTCTACTGGACCCCAGGATTTCTAATGGATTCCCAATGCCAATACTTAAATGAACAGTAACTTTTTTCTTAGCAGTATGTAGTAGTTTATTTTAAAGGGACCCTATCACCTAAAACAATGATGGTGACTTTGAAATAGCTTATATCACCTATATGCTGTTTTTGCCTTTTTATTTTTTTTGTAAAACCAGTTTTTGAGTTATTTAGATGCATAAATAATAATAAATAAGTATACCATGCAGATACTTTCTGTCTTAGTTCTACATCACTTCCTTGACTTATTGACTAAGACAGGAAGTGTCTGCACAGCATGCCTTAATTAGCATAATCTATTACTCTAAATACACTTAAAATAGTTTTCTAAAAAAATAGATTTCTAATACAAAATATAAGTGGTGGAGTTTTTCTATTTTTATTATTATTACTATGATACTTGTTTAGTTCTTTTTATGTTCTTTGAATCTGATAATTAAGTTATTTTCTTCTGTTAAATTTTTGTTATGTGAGCACTTCTACTGGCAGTCTGTAATAACAGTCTGAGATTCAATTACTTCTTCAAAGCACCATAAGAGCTCTGGGGTTGATGTACTAAAAAGAACTGGAGAAAATTGACTACTCAGTGGATAAATAAAAATTAACCCCTTGAATATCAACGGTCTGCAATGCATTGCTTAACCTCTATGGAAATCAAAGGGTTTAATTACATATTTAAATAATTGGGAATGCTTATATGCCCTCTGTGTTTTAGTTGATTTGGTCGAAAACTGCTCCAGTACCTCTGGCTGGGTTCACACACATTTCTATAATTGCTGTAACCATGGGCGGATTGTCCTATCGGGAGACTGGGCATCCCCCGGTGGGCCGCTATATCGGCTCACTTTTAAAAAGTCGCAATCCACTTCTTGAGTGCAGACTCTCTCTCTCTGGTGCGCACTGAAAGAACTGCAATTAAAAAACAAGTGCTGTACAGTGCTGGCCATCTCTCTCCCCCTCTAGTGTTGAGCGAGCATGCTCGGCCGATGCTCGGATCGGCTCGAGCATCGCTCTGCTCGGCACATGGCGGTACTCGTACGAGTACCGCCATGTGCTCGCCCGGCATGTTCGGGTGGCGGGGATCTGTGCCTAAGGAGGCACAGATCTGAAGACGCTCCGCTGGACCACCAGGGACTGGAGGTAGGGGGCATTGCGGAGATGAAGGGGGCATAGCGGAGATGAAGGGGGACATTGTGGAAGAGGGGCATAGCGGAGATGAAGGGGGACATTGTGGAAGAGGGGCATAGCGGAGATGAAGGGGGACATTGTGGAAGAGGGGCATAGCGGAGATGAAGGGGGCATAGCGGAGATGAAGGGGGACATTGCGGAGATGAAGGGGGCATTGGGAGATGAAGGGGGCATAGCGGAGATGAAGGGGGACATTGTGGAAGAGGGGCATAGCGGAGATGAAGGGGGACATTGTGGAAGAGGGGCATAGCGGAGATGAAGGGGGACATTGTGGAAGAGGGGCATAGCGGAGATGAAGGGGGACATTGTGGAAGAGGGGCATAGCGGAGATGAAGGGGGCATAGCGGAGATGAAGGGGGACATTGCGGAGATGAAGGGGGCATTCGGAGATGAAGGGGGCATAGCGGAGATGAAGGGGGACATTGCGGAGATGAAGGGGGCATTGCGGAGATGAAGGGGGCATAGCGGAGATGAAGGGGGACATTGTGGAAGAGGGGCATAGCGGAGATGAAGGGGGCATAGCGGAGATGAAGGGGGACATTGCGGAGATGAAGGGGGCATTGCGGAGATAAAGGGGGCATAGCGGAGATGAAGGGGGACATTGTGGAAGAGGGGCATAGCGGAGATGAAGGGGGACATTGTGGAAGAGGGGCATAGCGGAGATGAAGGGGGACATTGTGGAAGAGGGGCATAGCGGAGATGAAGGGGGCATAGCGGAGATGAAGGGGGACATTGCGGAGATGAAGGGGGCATTCGGAGATGAAGGGGGCATAGCGGAGATGAAGGGGGGCATTGACCAGGCACCCTCCCCTCATCAGAGCAGGGGGTGCCTGGTGTAATGCTCGTGTCGCCCCATTCAATTCAATGGGGCTCGGGTGCTCGGCCGAGCACTCGAGCCTCCGGCGGTGCTCGGTCAGAGCACCCGAGCACCCGAGCATCGGGGTGCTCGCTCAACACTATCCCCCTCCGCTCTACTTTGTCTTGAGTGCAGAATGAGGGCACTAAAGGAAGTTAGTGGAGGAGAGAGATAGAGAGATGTGCGGCGCTGTACAGCACTTGTAATTTATTTGCAGTTTTTTCAGCATGCACCGGAGGAGGGGGGGGAGCCCGGGCTGGTATTCCCCTACAATCCGCTCCTGGCTGTAACATTACAAAATTAGAGAAGCATGCTGCTTATGAGGCACTTCACACAGGTGACTCATGTGCTGGAGACCAACTGTAGCATGCAGCATTTTTTACTGTGCTCACTTCTGAACACAGTAAAGCTGCAGCAGAGATCCTCTGCATGGTAGTCTATGGGACCACCATGCCAGTCGTTCACATGGGAGATGGAATTGCCACATTGTTTACTGAAATTATCCAATCAACAGAGGGCCACGTGGGCATCAGCCACTCTTGTTTGGCTGATGTCCATGTGTCCGCCTATCAGTCACACCTCTAGACCTCTTTAGGCCTCAATGTTATGTCTATGAAGACAGCTATGACAGTTGCTAACAAATCCACAGGACTTTAAACATACTGCTCACTATTCATGGTATCCTATAACTTTAAAATCCAGATAGGAGGTGTAATATGTCGGTCCTTAAAGGATTAAGTGGGCTCATGTGTTTTCCCTGCTTCAGCTGGAAAAACTACCAGAAACTGTCTTGTCCGACTCCATGTGCATGCCAAGGGCAAACCAAGCAAACGTAGAAGACCTTTTTAGTGAAGGATTTCTTTTTTAATAACGCGATCTCGGCTCTGCTGCAGAGCCACTGGCTGGTCTCAGGAGCGGACGGCTGGTCCCAGGAGCAGATTTCCCTGCTGTCAGCTAGAACACTGACATCAGGCAGGGGTGAACTTTGTAAACGGTTATTTCTCAAACCATAACTGTTTGAGAGATGCCACTGGGGGCATTTTTCTTCTTTATTGAAGGGCTACAAAACAGGGATAAGCAATGTTTAAGTTTTACTATCCCTCTAAAGGGATAGTAATGTTTCAAAATAAAAGCAGCTCCAATTAAGCTTCATAGTATTTGGACCATGGAGAGTGTTATTTCAATTCTGTCAGAGTTGTAATTCAAGAGTAATTGAAAGATAAAGTATCCCCCTCCCACCCCTTTTGCCTAGTCTAAGCCACCTCTCCTCAGATGTGTAATCTAGTTTAAAAGGGATAGTAATACTTCTTTTTATCTTTATTTTATTTTGTAGGCATTAAAAAAACATGAAGAACGATATAAGTCTTATCTCTCAAACCTTTATGGTTTGAGAGATATTCACAAGCAAAGTTTCCCATCCCGCCCCTTTTACCTAGTGTAAGACATCTCTTCTCAGATGTGAATCTGGTTGCAAGACTAGACAGATAACAGAAGGGGACAATCTTCTATATATGAAAACATTGAAATCCCTGCCCCCTTGACAAGTTTTTCAGGTTTTTCCCTTATCTTAATTGAAGATTGTCCCTCTCTGCAATCTACCTGGGCACCTCCCTTCTGCTCTGGCTGAGCAGTGTTACATCAGTAAAAGGGGCAGGAGGGGGATACTTTATCATTGAATTACTCTTGAACTACAACTCTGACAGAATTGAAATAACACTCTCCAAAGTTCAAATACTATGATTATTAATTAGAGCTGTTTTTATTATGAAACATTACTATCCCTTTAAGACCAGACAGTTCACAGCAAGGGACAATCTTCTTACTGTGAGAACAATGAAAGTCCTGCCCCCATTGACAGGTTTTCCCCTTATACTAATTGAAGATTGTCCCTCTCTGTAAGCCATCTGGACAACACCCCTCTGTTCTGAGCTGAGCAGTGTTACATCAGTAAAAGGGGTGGGAGGGGGATACTTTATCATTCAATTACTCTTGAACTACAACTCTGACAGTATTGAAATAACACTCTCCATGACCCAAATGCTATGAAGATTAATTGGAGCTACTTTTATTTTCAAACATTATTATCCCTTTAAATAGTACTCAAATCCTCCAATACCTTTATCAATTTTGTTGCACTTCTTTGCACTTTTTCCAGTTCAATAATATCTTATTTATGAACTGGTGTCCAAACTTACCAAGGATTTATATAGAGGGAGAGTTATATTTTTATCCAATGAATTTATACACTTTTTGATGCAGGCTAATACCCTATTTGCTCTTGCAGCGGCTGCATGGCGCGCATAGTGCTATGAAGCCTATCATCTATCAGTACTCCTAAATCTTTCTTTAAAGAGGATTCCCCAAGTAGTTTCCCATTTAGTGTATATGTAGCATGTTTGTTTCTACAGCCAAAATACACAACCTTACATTTACCTTCACCTGCCACTTTTCCACTCAGTTTCACTCAGTTTATCCACATCTTTCTACAGAGAAAAACACCCTGCTCTGTATGTATTTCCTTACACAGCTTAGTGTCATTAGCAAAGATTGAGACATTAATCCAGTGGATAGCTCACTGGTCTTTGAAAATTGTTGCAGAATTTGCAGCTGCCTAGAGATCCAAAGTTTGAAGCAATGTTTTTGAGATCTATTTTGGCTTTGCTTGTCACAGGCCAAAATTATTTTCAGTGCCAGGGAATGGTGGATGGGACTAAGGAAGGGCCATGTGGTGAATAGGAGTGTGACTATGGTTGAGGATTAAGGTGCCTAGATGCCTTGCCTAAGGGTCTCTGTGATGTAAATATGGCTCTGAACAGAGTGGATGACTCCTCCTGGATACAGTTCCTCTGAAGAAGGGACTGTATTAAACAGATTTCTCAAATAAATGTATAACTATTTTAAAGAAATGACATCTCCTAACAATAACCCCCCATTACATGGCCAGAAAATCCTAATGGCACCTAGAAAGTTTGTACTTGTGCCTTTGTTCAAGCGATAACAGCTTCAATACGTCCTGGATATAATTTCCATGGAGGCAGACATGAAAATTCCTGGCATATCTTTTTCCAAACTGATACAGACAGAGTGCACAGGCCTACATTAGATTACCAGAGGTGTTCACAGTGGATTGAAAACAATGTGTTGCTCACCCCTTTGGTCCTTATAGGGTTAAGATTGCTATGTACTATTTTGTCCTGTGGTCCAGATAGCAACTGTGATGTCTGCATCCATGGGCATGATATCTAGGACTGATTAAACATGATATGTCTTGAACAAAGGCACAAAAACACAATTGATAAGGGCCATTAGGACTTTCTGGCCATAGAAAGGTAAGTTTGGGGGCTATTATTATGAGGTGCTAATTCTCCTTTAAGAGGAAATTCCTTACCAAGGGCACCCTTATTCCAACAGCTATCTAAAGGTGACTCACTGGGGTAGTCACAGTCCTTGGGGAGCCTGATGTCACCTCACATGATTTTCTAATACTTCTCTGACTATCTCTCCTTACTGAAGATCCAGCAAAACTGTCCTGGCAAAGCTACTCTATTTTCCTACTAACTGACAAGTGCGAGAACAAACCTGCCTCACGCATTAGTCAACCACAAAATAGTCTGTGTATCAACCCTGTGTTTGTCACTGCAATCCTTTACCACTGCCAGACAAACAGAGGGAGAGGAGGACAGGAGACCTATGTGGAGGTACCCGTATTTCCCTGAAGGTAATTACATATAATTAGCATAGTGATTCAGACTGCAGTGAACAGTGAAGTCAAAGAGTTTTTCTTCTATGGTACAACTGGGTCGGTAGAAACTACACCCGTTAATTTAGTAAGAATCACCATAGAAGCCCAATCCAAAAAGACCCCAAAATCTCCTTTTTTTAAATACCCCAAACATAGCCCTGATCATAAATATTATGAGGAATCAAACATAACAAGTATATGGTTATCTTTGGGAAGGAGACGGCTACTAAAATTTAAGAAATCCATGGAAAATCTAAGTCTGTTGTGACTGATATACCACACTAAATTGGGCGAAATTCTGTGGCAAACCAAATGCCCTATAGTGAAAAAATAAAATTCCCATTGGTTAAAATGGGGCTTTCACTCCTGGAAATCTAGAGTAGTGTCAAATGTAGTATGAAGAAATAGGTTGGAAATTCAAAGGTTAAAAAATCACTATTTAAATCAGTGGGAATTTTTGGAAATGTTAGTTATTCCCTATGGTGCACTTGGTTTGTACCAGAATTGTACCAGTTTTCTTAGTAGATCAGGCTCCTTGTGTGAGTCACAGTATCTCTAATGCCTCAGGCACCATGTAGCTAGGGACACTGCGTTAGCATAATATTTTCATTACTTAGTGATTACTACCTGCAGTTTTACATCATGATTCCACAGCTTGATGATTAATATCTTCACTAACTTTCACAGTTGAATTTGGTGATAGTTGCTAGTTGCAAGATATGTATATCTAACTCTGTTTCATCTCAAAAGAGAAACAGGAGAAAAATGCCACTTTTTGACAAGCGGGAAATATTTAGTAGAAGTGTGTTTTTCTACTTTTTTTCACCTAGCTCATTGCATTTAAATCAATGGAAAGACAGCATTTCTCTCCACCCCAATGCAAGTTTCTTTTCTCCTAGGCCTATAAAAGGGTGCCAGGTTCTCACTGCATGCCATTCTGTGTTTGTGAAAGGAAGAGAAAGCAGCATATTTTTGAGCTAGAGAAGAATGGCTAATAAAGTGGAGTAGAGATTTAGTTTAGGGAGTCTTGTAGGCAGGAAATCTGTTCTATGTATTAGGGGAGTCTGGGGGAAGGAAGGGAGAAAGGAGTTTGAGCTCAAACACCCCAAAATTTGGTGTGACCGACTGAGAAGACACAAGTAGATGTGTTCCAAGTTCCTTCCCAATATGGCTGTTATATCTGTCCTACTAGAGTCTGGGGGCGTAAAAAGGGAGCACCGGAGGTTTACCAAATACAGCCAGATTTTGTGTGACCGACTAGACAAAGGCAGCTGTTTATTCCTAATCTAGCTGTTATCGCTGTGCCAGGGGAGTCAGGGGGATGTGAGTAGAGAGAAAAGAGAATTACACCAAATACCACAAATTCTTTGTGACTGACTGGGAACACACAGGCAGAGATGATCCAAGTTTCTTCCTGATCTGGTTGTTATCTTTGTCCCAGGGGAGTCTGAGGATAGAAGCAGTTGAATGGATAGTGTGTGTGTGTTTTTTTTTTTTGACAGTGATAGGGATAGGGCAAACATGCTTTTGTTTGGTCCTAGGCCAGCAGAAAGCTTAAATACATCACTGCCTAGAAACTTGTTTGTTTCTTTTATTAAAGAGTATATGCACAAGGGCAAATCCAGGACTTCCAGAAAAGGCTATACAAAAATCAATACATTTAATATATTTAGAATTTACAGCCGGTGTGACTTTATGAACAAAGATCAGGGTTGGGCAACCTGTGGCTCCTCCAGATATTGGTGGATTACAATTCCCTTCACCCTGGCTGTTGGCTAGCTGATTAGCAGTGTGTTTCCCAATCTTATGTTGTATCATGCAACCATTCCGCATTATTAGGGTACTAAAGTATTGCTTCTCTTTGATTTTTAAGTGCAATAAATAAAAGGGTGATTTCTGGGACACCTTTTCTAAATTTGCTTGTCAACAAAGATTTTTAACAAGAGAGGATGGAGCGATATCTGCTACAAAGTCTGTTCAACTGCTAGTCTGATAGGTAATCCACAGTTCCACTCATGGCTGTTCAGAGAGGGATTTGTTTTGTTCCAATATTTGGATAGAGTCATGCTACTATTCATTTGTAGTTACCATAAAAAAAGTTGGGGAAACAACATAAGATGGTCAGATTCAGTTGGTTTATTCACCATAATCAGCAACTTGTTGGAGGACTTGAGTTCCACTTGTGCTGCCCTTGGAAAGAATCACCCCTTACCACGTTGTGAGCATCATTAATTATTTAATATCACACTCAGAGTAGAGAAGAATATTAATGGCAGATTGATAACACGCTCCATAATGCCTTAAATACTATCAGATCACAAAGCTGGCATCCGCTCACATCCTCACAAATCTGACATGTGGCAACATTACACATGCATAATAATAAAATAATAATAATGCTAAATCTATTAATTAAATATTACCAGAATCAGCTAAAAGTATGACCTTATTACTCATGAATATTTACTCTTTATCCTTTAACTGTGATAGTCATAAAACAAAATGAAGTATATTTACTAAAAACAATTACAATAAAATGTTACAAATTTGTACATGTTGTGCTGTAGGCACAAAACAAAAACAGAACAATTATTGAAAACCATTAAAATGTAATAGTTTATTCTTGGAGATGGTGCCCTTTTGGGTGCTGCTCAGTTGCATTATTTTTGCTCACATCCGTCATTACAAAAGAAGAACTTTCCATATTCATATCAGTGTGGTCCCACCTATAGCTGGGCCAGTCCCAAAATATCATCTGTGAGATGCAGCTGATTTTCCAGTATGCCACAGTATAAACCAAGTGCACCGATGGACACTCATTAATTAACCATTAATTATTTAAATGGTGCTTGAAATACAATGCATTGGAGACATTACTATCATTAATGAGTTAAATGCCCCAGTGAAATAACTGGAAGTTTTGGACCTTTTTATTTGTCACTTGCGGTACAGTTGATCTGAATTTCTCTTTTATTTTCTGCATATGGCTCTGTGGCCAAGCATAATCATGTTGGAAACATATTTTTCTTATTTTACTTTTACTCAAAGTTGCTGTTTTCATGTATTTTGACAGAATCAGCTCTTAATTCTGTCAGATTCTACATTCCATATTCAGTTTGTTTTTACAAAATTTTTGTTTGCAACACATGACAATGTTTGATTACTGAGCAAACCTAATCATGTACACTTTGTCATTTTGATTAATAGTTCTTTATTGTTTCAATATCCTTTATATGTTTAATCTTTCCATTCAAGAATAAGAAACAGTGTAAACGTTGTAAGCATATCCTGAGGGGAAACCATTTTGCCTACATGACAGCATTCCAGATATTAGTGGGGTTTTGATAGTTTGTATTTGTTTCTACGTAAAAGCCCCTCTGGCAGGAACTCCCTCTTGGTCTTGGGTTGCTGTATTATTAATTGTAATATTCACCTTTATTTCCTCAGTGCCAACATATTCTGAAGCACTGTACAAATATAGGGAGAAGGCCTTGTGTATAAAAGCCAAATGAAGTAATTCAGACCAAGCCAGTTGCACTGTAGGGGACAAATCAAAATGATTAAAACACAACCGGAGGTTCAAGCAAACAATCAAATATGTCCAATCCATGGGCATCCAACATAATGTATGATGATGTGATGATGTATATACAGCTCCTATTACCATTCTAAGTTTCCAGTGCAGGGAACAGATTACTGTAACACTGTAAACATAGAAATTCACAAGTGCAGTTAGGAAAATGAAAAAAAAGTGGATTTACTGAAAACTCAGGCCTCCCTTGCTAAATCTAAAAATGACTTGGCCACAATCAAAAAAGTTAAAAATCCCATATCCTGCCATAATAGTTTGATGCATTTTTTGAGTAAAGTGCTTATTCATTGACTATTATAAAGAGGTATGTGATTTTTAATTTTTTTTTATTGTGACCTAGCTATTTTTAGTTTTTTTTTCCAATAAGGAATCAATGCATTGGATACATGCCTAGAATTCAAGGGGTTAGAAGCCCATTTAAATCATTGTGAATATTTGCCTCACTTGTAGTGTAATTACTTTCCCTGGGATTGCTCTACTCTTTAATACCTAAGGACCACTGATTTCATAGCAATAGACTGAAACAAACATTAGTGAAGGCCCTGCTCACAAGAGCTTACAATCTGCAGTGTCATACCTGCATACTGAATTGTTTGTCATTTCTAAAGTAAAGTAAAAGAGAGAACAGGAGTAGTTATGGGTAATAACTTTTACCTAAAAACTGAAAAATTTGAAAAATGGCAGGTTTCTCCTTCTGCAGGAATTCCTGTGAAAAGTGATGATGTTCCACTTTTTCCGCTGTGATCCCCAGATGTGTTTCACTGTGCTAGAACCACATAAACTGACTGCAATCCTTGTCCTACAGTAGCCATAGAATGCACATATTATCCCCAGCCTCGTCTCTTGGTACCCATAGATCCACAAAAACTACCCCACTAGTCTTGTCTCATGGTAGATCATGCATGGAACCATGCATAATGGCCTCCAGCCTTGTACTTTTGCATTGGCATAGCCAGAACCATACATACTACATTTTTAGGTATATAGATGGATGGATATACTGTATATAAAGTGAATGGCTTGAAATGAAGATGACAATACTGAAGCACACCGATAGGACTTGTGTATACATAAAATAATAATAATAAAAATTTATTAATTATCGGTGAGAGTGCAGTTAATTTTTTCCATAGATAGATAGGCCAAACTCATGTACGCCTGACTCTTGAAGAAACACAGATAAGATTGGTAATAACAAACTAAAGTTTGCCAATAAATCAACTTGTAGAGATTCTGGGAAGTCACATGAAACCAATTGAGCTGGATTTCCAGAATAATTGTCAGTTTCTTATGCACAAAGTGTGTTTGCATTAGAAATGAGAAACACATATGCAATAGATTTTGCATACTGATGGAGGGAATCTGGAATAAATTCAGGGTCCACCTGAATATATCCAGAAAGAGACACAGACTTATTGGAGTTAGAAGTGACAGGAGAGGAAGGGACAAGGGATGTTGGAGGAGAGAGTGCTAGACCATGGGAGAGGGGGAACATGAGGGCGAAAATATGGGAACAAAAGGGAAGAAGAACATGGGACAGAGCACCTGAAATCTAACGGTGCAAGGTAGGGAGCAACTAAGAATGTGTCTGGGAGTGCAGACAGGAAAAGGATGGTGAGAAAGTGATAAAAATGGGAGGCAGAATGATGGGAAAGCAAGTGATTTGACCAGCAGACCAGCCAAAAAAAATTCCCCAGAAAGGAATATGCTGTGTTTGACACCTAAAGGGAAGTCAGTCTGCTGTTTTTAAATCTAGTCATCATATGATTGCTTTTCCAGCTATCATGTCTTGCAAAACGACCTTTGCTGTATGAAAAACAAAATTACAGAATAACTTTTCTCATCTTTAGTTTGCATCTGCTATATAGGGAACTAATCTTTACTTCTCAGAATGGAAGCTTTGCAAAGTCTGCTCCTCTTAGTAAAATATTTATCCACTAATGTAAAAGCCTGTGTACACGGGCCAAGGTCCGGGTAATGTTAAACCTTTGAGCGCCAGAGGGGTAGCAATGCATTGCTTTGCAATGCGTTGCGTACCCCTCTGGTACTCAAAGGGTTAAGAGGCCGATACCTCACTGCTCCACATGATGCAGTCTTGCGTTGCCTCATTCACGTGATGCAATCATACGCAGTAGAGACTGCCCAAACGCGGGCAGTCTCTACTGAGCATGACTGCATTGTGACAAACATCCTAGCGAATTATTATATAGCATGGGTGGGAAATATGTCATTGTGTGAATGACCAATGCACAAAACCATTTTTTATTTAATTTAGCCCTGCTCCAGAGGTGGTGGAACACAAAGGTGCATCTAGATAGTGTGTGTCTGTAGTGTTGTTGGTATGTATGTGTGCCTAGCCACAACTGTGTTTGTAGATGCAAAACATTGCATTGGAAACACCTCTAACATTCAAGGGGTTGAAGTACTCCAGTCATTCCTATATTAGTCTCATCAGGTCTTATGAGCAAAAGAAAACTGGAACAATTCTGTGGAAAGCCAACGGCACCAAAGAGGAGAAATAAAAAGTCCCAAACCTTCCATTGATTTAAATGGGGTATTAACCCCTTGCCTGCTTGAAAGGTCCCCAACACTTTGGGAAGCAATGCTTTGGAGAACGTTCAAGTATTCAATGGGTTAAAATTCCCAGCTAAGTGAATGTGAAATTGTATTTGCGTCCTATGGTGCAGTTGGTTTGCTCTAGAATAGGTCAAGTTTTCTTTTGTGTATAAGGCCCAATGGGGGAGGAGGGTTCCCATTGACCTACATGGAGATTTTACCCTGTGAAGAAATATTTTGGAGACCTTCCTAGCATTCAAGGGGCTAAACATTCAATTCAGCCCTCAGAGTGCCTGAGAAATATCTAACGCATTGCAACACAATACTTTAGATACCTCTCTGGTACTCAAAGGGTCAAAAAATGAATATTCTGAGAATGTTTTTTTCCCCTAGATGCAGTTGTTTTACCCCAGAACTGTTCCAGGTTGTTTTTATACATAAAATTCAGTACAAGTATGAGCTCAATATTCCTTGCACCAGTGTTTTGTATCTCACCCCTCAACCCCAATCCCAGCCAGTCAACTTAGCCTTGTCACCGCTGTCACATATACACTAAGCTCCTTTTCACCCCGAGACTGAGGATGAAGTTTCCCTTCTCCTTACACACTCACACTTATCCACATGTCCTCTTGACCCAATCCTATTTAAGCTCACTCAAGAATTTTCTCCTCAACTAACACCATTCCCTTACTCACATATTCAACCTCTCGCTGGCAACCGGGACCTTATCATCCTCTTTCAAGCATGCACTAATCACACCCATCTTAAAGGGATAGTAATACTTTAATATTCCCCATATTGTAGCTATTTCAAAAAGAATTGAATTGTCCCCAGGTTCATCTCTCAAACCTTTATTGTATGAGAGATAACCGAACGCAAAGTTCCCCCTCCCTCCCCCTTCCTTGAAGTCAGCGTTGTACTGACTTCAGGCATATCTGGTCTTATTTTCATCAGGCGGCTCTGCAGCAGAGCCAAGATCGCGTTAGTAAAAAAGAATTATTTCACTGAAACAGTCTTCTACGTGTGCTTGCAAACCAAGCACATGTAGAAGATCATTTCAGTGAAATAATTCTTTTTCACAAATGGGATCTTGGCTCAGCTGTAGAGCCGCAAGCCTGTCGTACGACAGACTTCCCCTGCAGTTGCATTTAAAGATTTGCATCGCTCCGAATGGCGCATTCACCATTTTGTGTGTTAACGTGTCGCAATATAGGTGCAATAATAACGCAATATGGGTGCAATATTGAAGCATTATGGGTGCAATAGGGGTGCAATAAGGATGCATTAAGGACACATTAAGGAAGCAATATGGGTGCAATAAGGACACATTAATGACACGTTAAGGAAGCAATATGTTGCAATAATGACACAATATGGGTGCAATATTGACCCATTAAGGGTGCAATATGGGAGCAATAAGGACACATTAAGGATGTAATATTGGTGCAATATGGGTGCAAAATTGGTGCAATATGGGTGAAATATTGCATCATTATTGCACCCATATTGCACCAATATTGCATCCAATTTGTGTCATTATTGCACCCATATTGCACCAATATTGTACCCATATTGCTTCCATATTGCACCCATATTGTACCAATAATGCATCCATATTGCACCTATATTGCTCCCATATTGCATCCTTAATGTGTACTTATTGCACCCATATTGCACGCATATTGCACTAATACTGCACCCTTATTGCACCCATATTGCATCCTTAATGTGTCCTTATTGCATCCATATTGCACCAATACTGCACCCATATAGCATCCTTAATGTGTCCTTATTGCACCCATATTGCACCAACATTGCACACATATTGCACCCACATGGCACCAATATTGCACCAAATTTGCATCATTAATGTACCAATATTGCATCCTTAATGCTGTGACATGTTAACGCAGGATATGGTGAATGTGCCATTCGGAACAACGCAAAATGTAGAATTCACGACACTTTAAGATGCATAACTTTAATTGCAACACTTTAAATGACGCGGTTGAATAGATGCATCATTTTATGACGCAAAACTTTACATGCATCACTTTGATAGTAAACCCTTTCCCAGTCTCTACATTGGCTCCTTTTAGCATATATAATTGAATTGAAAATTCTGGCGCTGACTTCCAGAGCCCTATATATGCACCCTCCCTGTGAGATAGCTCAGCAGTAAATGCCCTGACTCCAGAGCCTGTTCAAACTGCAAGGTTGCGGGTTCAATTCCTGATAGGGTCAACTCAGCCCTTCATCTTTCCGAGATTGGGTAATAATAACACCTATTATTCAGCTGTTGATTTGGTTAATTCCAAGAGCGTGCACTGACAGTGCTTTGAGTGCCCCTGGGAGGAAAGCGCTATATAAATACTAGTTATTATTATTATTTCATCTCTCATTTACAAATACACATCCACTCACCATCTTTGCTCTGCAGAGGATCTTCTTCTGACTGCAGCTCTTACTGCATCCTCCCATTCCCACCTACAGGACTTCTTCCATGCTGCACCTGAGCTCTGGAATTCCCTTCCCCGTCCCATCACACTCTCCCCCAGACTTCAGATAGTCAGATGCTCCTTGAAAACTCACCTCTTCAGGGAATCCTATCAACTACTTCCATAACCATTATGAGCAAGGCCAGACCAACAGCTTGCCCAACTTCTGCACATTCTCATTCTCTTCTAAAATCACTTTTCCACTTACAACCCCATTACATCCTCATTGTACACATACTCTTTTCCCCTAACAGAACCAGCACTTTTCCCAACACAACAAAAGAAAGAAGAAGCGCACAATGGTGAAATACGTTCACTTCAAATATTCCTCCAACAAAAAACAAATACCATTGTACTCACAATTGTTCAAGGTCAGAAGAGGGGATATTCCAATGCTGACAAACCAGCTTGTGGAGATCTTGCACCGACTCCACTCGGTGACCAAGGATACTGCTGCTCCAAAATAACACCTTCCACTCAAGTGCTTCAATATAGGGTTTATTAAAATTGCAATATTAGCAAAACTAACAGGGCAACATTTCGCGATTTCAAACCGCTTTCTCAAGCCAAAAACACTAGAGTGATCAGCTGCACCTCACCAACGAGGCCCAAGAGGGCCGAAACGTACATCTGGGGTTAGCTGCTTCCCTTGTTCAAAGAAGAATTTCGTGGCTGGACTGTCATTTTGGCAGGATCTGTATGATATGCTTCAGAATATTTGTGTATGGCATTTGTGAGCTAAAAGAGATTGCACCCTGGGAGCAAGACACAGTACCAGTGAGCTTTTGCATACCCTTGCAAGCTCATGAGCCTAGTTAAGCATCTCTGCAGAATAAGTTGGCTCTTTGTAAATAAAAGATAATAATAATTATCCATCCTTCAGGATGGGTATCAGAACGCCAAATCCTTTATTTTCAATTTCTGTGTTTCTATATGTAGAAAATGACATGATTTGCTGAACTCTCCTGCTAATTGAATACATTTATTCAGTGACTAGTTATTGCAAACATTTGTTTGACCCTCCAACACAAAAGTATTCTCCCAGGGACATAACTTGAACCTACTGGATCCTTAGGAAGATGGATGCTGGGCTCATCACAACTGCATCTTCTGCACCTGCTGCACTTAAACCCTTTAACTCAGTGGTTCTCAATCTCTTTTTGTTCTGGGCACCCCTAACACATAATAGAGAACATTCAGGGCACCCCTAACATATTTAATGTACTTTATCAAGGGCATAATGAAGGTACCATACATAAATATACAGTTATTATTAGGTCTTATAATCATAATAACAAAATTAAACATAACGTGCATAAAATTTCTATAAATCTTTAATTAAAAGTCCATTTTTGTTAGTTATCATAGAAAACATGGGGCACCCTAAGTTGATGTCCATGGCACACCAAAGTGCCATGGCACCCTGGTTGAGAATCACTGCTTTAACTGAATAATTAAACTATAGCACAGATCAAAATGTTTTTGTTTTTATCTTGCACAGTAAACAAGTCCATAACATATAAGACCCAAAGGGATAAGATCAAATGCAAAACCAGTTAAATAAAAAAAAAATATTTGTTTTTATCTTGCACAGTAAATAAGTCCACAACATATAAGACCCAAAGGGATAAGATCAAATGCAAAACCAGTTAAATAAAAAAAAACATATTTGTTCTTACATATTTTACAAGTGATTGCAAGTACTTAAAATGCAACATCCTGTGCATGAGGCTACTGGAGGAAATCTAAAGTTATCAAAAATCTGTTTTCAGCTAAAATGTTTTTCACCTAATCTGAACAAGAGAGCAACTGTTTAAAATGGTACCTTGAACTTCTGCTGATCTTTCCACTGCAGGTGTGGGTCAATATCTGTCTATCAAGAGGCATATGTAAAGGAAAAGCTCCAGGAAAGTAAAGATTTGACTCACTGTCTGCAAAACTCCCAAATAAAACAGTTTGCTTTTCCAACCAGTAATTTTTTAATGGAAGTCTCAAAAAAAAACACCTTCCATGAACCTTGACCTCAAGATCATCTGGAAGGCTATTCACCAAGGTGAGTCATATGTTTAATTTAGAACAATCACTTGTGATTCATGACAAACATTACAACCAAAGTAAATAATGTACTCTGAAATGAGGAACTATACAGCCATAATACACTACCATAGAAAAGTTTAGATATAACTGTTTTTGAGCAATGCTATAAATCCTCTGTGAAACAGGTGAAATTAGATATTTTATACTAATGTACATATCCAGTAGTACAGGTGGTAACCTAGTTCAGTCCTCCAGAGTCCAGAGCCACAAACAGATCAGGTTTTATGGAAAATAAAATGCACAGTAAGTTGTCTGTGTGATAATTACACTTGCAGGCTGGAAACAAAGGAACTCTTTACACATGGGTAATTACTATTAAAGGAGAACTAATAGCTTGCAATAATAACTTCCCTACTTACCTTTCTATGGTCATGCACCATAGTTTAAGAGATAATGTCTTCAGTCAATCCTGGGGTCATGTATATGGTGGTCAGTTGCTGGCAGTCTTTTCAAACTGAAGCAGGCAAAGTGCATGAGCCTACTTAACCCTTTAAGGATCTGACGAGTGCATAGCACTTTGAGAATCAGTGTATTGCACAACCAGCTAGTCCTTCAGGGGTTAAAGCGTTAAGATTACTAAGTGCAGTGAGTAGAGTTTTAGGTCCTGTGTTCCTGCTATGTACAATCAGGTCCAACTACATGAATTTGAAATCCAGGACTGATTGAAGATGTTATCTCTTCAACGAAGGCAGAAGGCCAAAATTCACAGAAACCAATGGAATTTTCTGGCCGTAATAAGATAAGTGGAATGTTATTATTAGATGGTGTTAGTAAGATAAGTGGAATGTTATTATTAGATGGTGTTAGTAAGATAAGTGGAATGTTATTAGGAGGCTTTACATCTCCTTTAAACATTTTTATTCCACATAGTTTAGAACAATACAGCTAAAACAGAAAAACACACCTGAGCTTCTCCATGTAAGTCACTCACATGTGAACCCTGTATAAAGCATATGTTATACCACTAGGGTTGCCACCCGGCTGGTATTTTACCAACACAGCCAGTAATTAGCTTCTTTGAGCCGGTGCTGGTATAGCTAGTATACCGGCAGTTGAGAAGCCGGTATTTGTGTGCAACGCATCTGGAGTTAGTCTCTTCCACTGACCAGCCCTCTCAGTGCTGCACCCAACCTCACTGTCCCCAGAGTCAGGGAATGTTTCTCCAAATGTCCCCAGATCCATTCAGTTTCTCTTCATTGAGTCTATTGAGACTCAATGAAGTGAAGCTAGCTGAAGACTGAGCGCATGAATATGCACAAGCAGCGCAATGATGTTATCACGAGCCGCAGGGGCATGTGATGATGAACCAGGGGGGAGGACACAAATTACTTTGGAGAACAAAAAATGTGCTAGACTGCAGGGCTCACATCACCATGCCACCAGCTCAACTAGACCGCCACACCATGATGCCAGGGGGGGTCTGAACTAAGGTAGGACATTGTGGAACTGGGCAGTGCTTGGAGGAAGACAATGTGGAAGTGGGCAATGTATGGAGGGGGACAGGGTGGGCAATTTGGAACTGGGCAGTGTATGGAGGAGGACAGGGTGGGCAAAGTGGAGGTGCATAATGTGGGCAGTGTGGAAGTGGGCAATGTGTGGAGGAGGACAGGGTGGGCACTATGGAGATGGACAGTGTGAAGTTGGACAAGGTGGGCAGTGTGGAGGTGGACAATGATAAGTCAGACAAGGTAGGCAATGTGGGGGTGGAAAATGTGGACAGTGTGAAGTTGTACAGGTTGGGCAGTGAGGTAGTGCACAGTATTGAGGTAGACAGGTTGGGCAGCGTGTGGAGGAGGATGGGGTAGACAGTTTATGGAGGTGGGCAGTGTGGAGGGAGAGCGGGCAATGATGAGGTGGGCAGTGTGTGGAGAAGGAAGAGGTGATGTCACAGTTACCCAGAGAAGATCAGGAGTCAGTACGGTACAGTAAATGCAATTTATTAACAATTAGATAGAAAGAACAAACATATACAGGAACAAGCAGAGGGTTACCAGCCAGCAAGCACTATTATCAGGAATAATAGGCTGCATAGCTAGACCACACTGCTGGAGACTGGGCCTTAGCCACTGGTAGTCTCAACATGAACCAGGAGCAGGAGCAGTAGCAGCAACTGGAACTCAGGATCTTGATCCGATGTAACAAGTGAACTGACTCACGCCTGCAGTCAGATGCAAGTCTACCAGAGCCCCAGGCCCGCACTATATTGGGTGTCTAATCAACAGGGGAAAAGACAAAAGAATTGTCAGACAGAGCCACTAGTCAGCACCAGAGGGGGTAGTCAGACAAGCTGGGTGATACACAGTTCAGGTAGTCAGCCAGAGCCACAAGTCTGCACCAGACTGGATGTCCACTATTAGGGGTGAGGCAAAAGAATAGTCAGCAAAGCCACAGGTCAGCACTAGAATGGATGGAAGACTAGCCAGGTCATACATGGAGCCCAAGGTACAGAACTGCTTTGAACAACAACGCAAGGGCATCTGACTCAGGCCTCAGTCTGCCTATTAAACCCCTCCACAGGAAGTAGGAGGAGCAGCTCAGAGGGAGGAAGTAGGAAGTTAGTTGGAGGAGACTACAGTAAGCAAACAGATAAAACAGAGGCCTACAGCATGCTTGAAGCCTCACACCTGTAATAATACTAAAGTCAAGGTAAGCTGTAACAGGTGGACAGTTTGTGGGGAGGTGAACAGTGTGGGCAATGTTGAGGTGGGAAGTGTGTGGAGGAGGAACGGGGTGGGAGTGAGAGATCAAGCCTTCTAAAACTAGATGCCGATATATGTGAGTGAAAGAAAAATCATAAGGTAGATCAAGGGAAGGTTATTTCCTCAACAGCGTTCAGTATGGTATTTGATAGTGTGGTGAAAATCATTAAGAAACACCTATTTTGAAAGCTGATCCAGCATTGCAGATGGTGGTATCTAAAGGCTTTAAATTTGTGGCACGAAAGACCCCTACTCTCTCTGGCTTATTATCACCCAGCTTGTTCAACTCTGAGATTAATAATGGAGGAAAAGGGAATTGGCTTGCAACTATTGGTATGTTTAAGTGTGGTGGAGGACGCTGTGGTTGCTGTGGGCTGGTCAATGTCTCAAAAACTTTTCAATCGACTGTCACAGGGAAGCAGTATAAGATGAGAGGATACATCAACTGTGCATCTAAGGGAATTGTTTATCTGATTACATGTACCTCCTGTAAAGCTCAATATGTGGGCAAGACGGTGAGACCCACGAGACAAAGAATGAATGAACATCTTAGTAAAATCAGATTTGAAGGATTCAAGTTTGGTGTGTCCTCTCATTTTAAGATTTGTGGCATTGACTCATTCACAGTACAAGGCATAGAGAGAGTGGTTTTGGGACCTCGTAGGGGGAATTTGGATGAAAAATTATCTAAAATAGAGGTTTTTTTGGATATTCATATTGGGAACCAGGCATCCTTTGGGACTTAATAAGGAATATGATGTATCTTGCTATATCTGATGTATGGTACTTGCTGTGGCGTTTGCATAGAGATGAGAGTATATATAACCATTTGGTAATTACTGTTGCTCATTCGGTTGTGTTAGAGCCACATCAATTACCAGATAGTAGATAAGATATATTTTGGATAGATATGTGTTTTTATCTTCCCTTGTTCAGAATAAAATAAGTGACATAGTAGTATCAGTATGTAGTACTTGATCAATAAGGGCAGTGTAAGAGCACTAAGTATGATATGGATAACTTTAGTATATTTGGTATTTTTGGTTATAAGCTCTCAATGCTAAAAGATATTGTTATCTATTATCTTTTTTCTTTTAGCTTTCGTGTTGTTTTGGTCATTCAAGTATAACAACTTGGTTACACGATGTATCTATACCACGGGGGATTGTAAAAATGAATGTTGTTGAATAATGACACGTCGTTATGGAGAAATCGTGTTATACCATGAACGTGTTGCAACATTGTACTATCATAGGGACTTTTCCAACATTGTTCTAACTAGTTAGTGTTATTGTCTTTTTCTGGTCGCCACTATGTGTGGTTTTTAAATAATCTAAATGATTTTATATTATAAATGTTTTTTTTTTTACTTTATGTTGACATTATTGTTACCTGGACGGGTCTTTTGATAGTTCCACCTTTTGAATACTCTGTTATTTAATGAATGTGGTTATATATACTGCATACCACACTGCTTTTTGTTGCTATCACTCGTCTCTGGGCATGCTGTCTTGTTTGAATATTGTCATTTTTCTTTTTTCTTTTTTTATAGAGATGCACATGTATATTACTTTGTTGCACTGTATATTGTCATGTTGAGTGTTATAATCCAGCATGATGTTGTAATATAAATATATATGTTTTACATATATATTCATTTTTCAAAATTTCATTTAACATCATGTGTGGAATTGTTATGAACATTTTGTTTGATTTAGATAGGGTTAGATTTGGGTTTCACCATGACAATGATAGTGTGTTTCACGAACATGTGGAATTACACAATATTTAATATAGGATCATATAATTTTGGTGGATTATGAAGGTTTTTTCTTAAATATTGGATTGATTTGTGTATCTTGATTCTGTCTTTTGTGGTGTCATTTTGGGTGTTAAGTACGAATATTTAATATATACACTATATGTAGGTATATATTGTGGTTTATGGCAGTAAGAAAAGGGTTAAAAAAATGTTTTAGATACATTGCCTTTAATGAGAATAGAAACACAATTCAATTTCTCAGGTGTTGATTGACGTATTTCTTGATTCTTAGTAACGTTGTATGTCACATAGTTCCGTTTACGTATGCATGTTTCAGATGCAAGTGATTGGCTAATGAGAATTCAAGAGATGGAGCGTTCACAAGGGTCGGCGTCTTTGATCATGATTAAGCTCTTATTGCGTGAAACGCGTTAATCAATACGATGCTACATAGTGTCATCTACTGAGCTGTGACTCCAAGACTTAAGTCTTTCCATGTGGTGTTGGAATATATTGATATTCTACTAAAGGTATTTCATATACATTGTGTGTGAATTTGTATTAATAAAGTTGTTTTTACATTCATCCTTCAAGAAAATTGTGGAAGTGCAACCTTTTGCAGTGGTTTACGTTGTATGTCTTGAGCTATTGGGAATAGTTCTGATACACACACCCGCATAATTTCTTCATAAAAACAGTTTTGAAACACATGGCGAAATGGTTATTTAACTCTGGATTTTGACCTTAAAGAGACATGTCCAATTTGAATGGAAGTAAGAGCTGCTGGTGACTGTGTTAGTGCAGTGTATGGAGGAGGACAGGGTGGGAAAAGTGGAGGTGCATAATGTGGGCAGTGTGGAAGTGGGCAATGTGTGGAGGAGGACAGGGTGGGCACTGTGGAGAAGGACAATGTGAAGTTGGACAAGGTGGGCAGTGTGGAGGTGGACAATGAGAGGTTGGACAGGGTAAGCAATGTGGGGGTGGACAATCTGGACAGTGTGAAGTTGTACAGGTTGGGCAGTGAGGTAGTGGACAGTATTGAGGTAGACAGGTTGAACAGTGTGTGGAGGGAGATGGGGTAGACAGTTTGTGGAGGTGGGCAGTGTGGAGGGAGAGTGGGCAATGTTGAGGTGGGTAGTGTGTGGAGAAGGATGAGGTGGACAGTTTGTGGGGAGGTGAACAGTGTGGGCAATGTTGAGGTGGGCAGTGTCAAGCAAATGTGAACCCTGTTTTGATAAATTTGCAAATTTGAAGGGCTTTGTTGCATAATTTGGCTTGCTTACCTCACCAAGGTACCCCATTTCAAATGAGTCCTATCAAATATGCATTGCCATCCCTATTTAAGATTAGAAAAGCCCCAAATGAATTATTGAGAAGAAATGCGACATGCCCTGTAGGCTGTAGCTCAGCCCTCCCATCAAACAATGCGCTGAGCTGAGACACACATTTGAATACCTGGGAACTTTCAAGTTGATCTGACCCTGAGATCTTTGGAATATTAACCCTTAAATCTTCCCATAATGTAGATTTTATAAGGTATGTACATGCTTGCTCTAACCGAGAGGTGCTCCAATTGGTCTGCAAGGAACCTTTATCATACCATTTAGATATCTCACAGCCTAAACACAAACACAAAGACAAGCAGGACATCTTCCCTGTCTTTTTGCTACATATAACACCAATTTAGAGACAAGAGAAACAATTAATTGAGGCAAATCACATAGTAGGTAACACAGAACTCTCTCACCCTGAGATTTTGGCCCTTCACCCTGAGACCCTGAGATTTATGTCGAAACCCTGACTCTCAGGGTCAAACCCTGAGAGTTCCCAGGAATGCACATTTGACTCAATCATTCACTGGATAAATATTACTACTAGTGGCCCACCGGTCCACATGTGTGCCCCTAAGACAATCTCTAGTGCAATTTGTAAATTTTGATCTGGCCATGCAAGTGACATTACCAATGCTTTTAGCACCAGCAGCTCCAAATGTCAATTATTGTCAAGACACTTATCAAGTATAAACATATTTAGTTTTTTTTCTACTCAAAATGACAAAAGCAAGTCACATACATATAAAACTATTAATATTTGAAGGGGGTTATACTCTAAAAAAATAAGTTGCTCATGGTGTTTGGCTTAGTTCCCACCTTTTTTGTAGAATGACAATTGGTAAAAAAAAACAAAATACAACATTAGAAGAATAAATCCACAAGATAGGGACCTCTCATTGTGAACCACATTGAATACAAAAAAAGAGGACAAAATCAAATCTTCCATACAAAGGGGATAAAATGACTGCTCATAGCAAAACAGTCACTCCTCTCCATTGTCTCAGGTGTCCCACAGCCTCAGTTGTGGCAATGATCCAGGAATCCTGTCATGCTATTACCTGTTTTCCAGCTTTTTCTGGCATTTTTTTCAGGTAACAAAAAAAAGAAGAAAAAGAGACAGCGCAAAACAGGTCTCTAAGTGTAGTAATAGGACTTGAATGTTATGCACAAAGAATGTATTTTATTATAATACAAAGAAAAATAAAATAAAAGCAAACACAGATGCTTGATATAATTGTACAATTAAAATGTACTATTATGTACAATAAAAGGTGTCTTATAAAAATGAAATAACTGTAACATTTGATACCTGGAGGTAAGTAACAGAAAACGAGTAAAGCCTGACGGGAATTGGTATGAGAGACCAGTGTATTATTTTAAAACAATTTCCACTGTTGTAAATTTACAATTAAAACATTGTATCTACTAATGTATTTACAATGTATTTATGTATATCTCCGCAACTATTCATATACATAAGTAGTATTCACATATATTTTTTAACCAAACTGTTATAGGACAAGGTAGATTGACCTTTGGACCTTGACCTAGGAAAGGTCAGTCCATCCTTTAAGCAGTAGCCCCATTTTGGGAAAATATTTTACACTATCTTTCCTGAGGAAGGGGCCGAGTATCCCTGAAAAACATTGAAAAAAACAGACAGTTTCGTCTAAGACTTGTCACATTAATCTGTGAACGGAGATGGAAGGCACTACAAGCATCGCGAAGGATAAGACCCACATACAAGAAAAATTCTGGTAAGCAGTTAAGATACAGCACGACTTGGAGTTCAGCATACTAAGAATTTTGATTTGGCCTCCCCTAGAGGGGTAGACAGACATCTATACATGGAGGCTACACCATCAATTTACATGAAATAACTTTAAAGGGATAGTAATGTTTCGCAAAAACAGCAACTCCAATTAATCTTCATAGTATTTGAGACATAGAGAGTGTTATTTCAATATCGTCAGAGCTGTAGTTCAAGAGTAATTGAATGATAAAGTATCCCCCTCCCGCCCCTTTTACCTTTTCTAACACTGTTCACCTCAGATGTGTATTCTGGTTGCTAGACCAGACAGATAACAGCAGGGGACACTCTTCTTACTGTGAGAACAATGAAAACCCTGAACCCCTTGACAGGTTTTTCAGCTTTTTCCCTTATCTTACCTGAAGATTGTCCCTCTCTGCAGTCTACCTGGGCACCTTCCTGCTGCTCCGAGGTGAGCAGTGTTACATCAGTAAAAGGTGGGGGTGGGGATTCTTTATCATTCAATTACTCTTGAACTACAACTCTGACAGAATTGAAATAACACTCTCAAAGGCCCAAATACTATGATGATTAATGTTTATAATTTAATATAAAACATTACTATCCCTTTAAGTAGTTACGCTTACACCCTGCACGGCCCTGGTTCCTCATACCAAGCCCTGTCATTTTCTATTACTTACCACCTAAGTATCATATGTGACAATTATTTCATTTTTATAACACATCTTTTATTGTACATATTAGTACATTTTATTTGTACAATTATTTCAAGCATCTGTGTTTGCTTTTATTTTATTTTTTCTTGTATAAAAATACATTTTTTGTGCATAACATTGAAGTCTTATTACTACATTAAGAGACCCGTTTTGCTCTGTTTCTTTTTCACTTTTTTGTTTCATATATTTGAATAGCCAGAGAGGACTCTGGGAATCAGACAGCAGCAGGGAAGTCTTCAGAGACAGACCACTCAACAAACCATGTTATTAGACTGCATGACTGCTTAGACTGAACTCATACTTTTCATCTTTCCATTGTTCAATTATTCATTTATGACATTACAATACATGATTGCAGTGACTGAACTTTCATCCCACGCCTTCATGCATCAATTTTCATCACCTCATCTCACTTCATTTTCATATAATTGACAATATTAAGTTTCTTTTTTTTATTTTCTACACACTATTTGTGACTGTGGGAGGGATTCTCTTGAATGCCACTCTTTTGGGGACTAATTTCAATAACTGTTTTAGCCATTGCATGTCAGCATTAGATGTGATGTCACATATGTAACCAAGTGTATCTGCTTTTTATAACTTTGTATAACCAATTTCATTTATTTGCTGAACATACTATTAATAGTATGAAAGCCCATATACACGGGCTAAATTACCACCCAGCAACCTCGGCTGCTGCCCCAGAGCCGGGAGCACAGATGGTGAGACGTCCAGAGCTCCCTGCTCTGGATCAGAGCGTTCAGACAGTCTCTACTGAACATGACTGAATCGTTCTGGCAGTCTCTACTGTGCATGTGCGGTTACGCACAGAGGGAGCTTCGCAGGCTAGCACTTTATGTATATACACATTGTTTACCTAGCTGTAGGTCTTTTATACAGTGAGCATCACTGTTACATTCTTGTAATATTTTTGTCAGGTATGCTTTTTTGCTTCTTTTTCCTTTTTCCCCCCAGCTTTTGCCGAGCCCTTATCTAGCATCAATGCCTTGCGCTGGCGCTCGCTCTAAGCATTTTTGCAGTGATTTGAATCTAGTCTGGTTCAGTGTATTTCCAGATGGCTATTCCTGACCACCCCTTCATTACCTGATTTGGGTGTTCAACTGTGTATTCTGGTATCAAACCTTGGTTCCATTCTCTCTACTCCTATCCTGTCTGCTCCTTGTATACTGTGTTGCTCAACTGGTCACCAACACAGGTTGGCTTGACTTCTCTTTAAATCATGCTCAGTACCGTCTCTGCCTGTTAAAGGCTTACCCGGGCTGTTAAATACTCTCTACCTTGTGCCCTTTTACTCCTCCTCAACTATTCCTGCTCCCGGTCCAGCGCAACATCATCAACCCGGTCGAGTCCAACTTACCAACTACCATTCAAGCTAGACACCTTAGACTTCCAGTCGAGTCTGACTTGTTGCATACCTCCAAGTTGGCCTCTTGATTACTTGTCGGTCCCAGTTTACCTCAACTACCATCAAGCTTTGTTGTTAGACTCCCTATAGTTTTGACCTGCTGTATCTTGAGTTAGTTTCCTTCAGTTTGCTCAACAGAGACAAATAATATTGTTGTAATGATCCGACCGAAGAGCCCAATGTAAGCTGCCTGGGAACCTTGAAGAGGAAGAACGCCCACAAGAGGTAGCAAGCTGCTAGTTTACTATGTATAAAGTATATACCGACAATAGACAATACAGTAATACTTACCGAGTAGGCCCCAATGAGCCAGAAGCTGGAGTTCATAGAATTGAGAGCGCTGCTAGCGGTTGGTGGCTGCTTCCAGGAGACCTTGCTGCGGCCGACGCCGAGTGGGGTAGCAGGCCATGAACCCTGAAGACAGGACAGCCACCTAGAATACAGACAACTGCTCACTGGGTGTAACGGTTTTGTAGGACACTCAGACCAACAGGTTAGAATAAAACACAATTTTATTAATAAAACAAGAAAGACCGCCCTCTATAGGCAATACAGAATAATAGAAAGAACAGTGGCATTTAGATGCCTTCTCAGGCCCAGTATACAGAGGAAATAAAAATACATATACTGTCACAGGACAGGCATACAAACATAAGGGTACTCAATGGTTAAAGTACATGTAAATCAATCTGTCTCTGTTTTGGTGTGTTTGACATGCCCATAAGGTGGTAATGGAGCAGTAAGTGGTGCTAGATGAGAAAACACCTGCAGTCTTATTGAACAGAGACTACTGCTTATGCTGAATAGGAACTGAGGCCAAATACACTGCTAGAGTTGATGAGCTAGAGCCACTGGCACCCCAACTGGTGCATAAAAGGAGAGCAAGTGCACTGCAAGAGCAGAGTATAATAGAGCCACAAGCCCCCACAGGCGTTGCAACGGAGACAAGTTACACTGCAAGAGCTAGAGCCAATAGCCCCCATGGGCATTGAATGGAGACTAATTACACTGCAAGAGAGAGGATTACTAGAGCCAATAGCCCCCACGGGCGTTGTAACGGAGACTAATAACACTGTAAGAGCTAGAGCCAATGGCGCCTCCCGCGGGCACTGTAACTGAGACCGACTACACTGTAAAGATAAACTGAAAGAGCCACAGCCACCTACATAGGCGCTGCAAGATAACCTAGGCTGGGCAAGTGTAGCGGAAGACTCAGGGTAACGGCTCTGCAAGTGTTAATGGAGGCTCAGTGAACGGAGACAACAGCTCTGCAAGTGTTAACGGAGGCTCAAGGAACGGAGACAACAGTTCTGCAAGTGTTAACGGAGGCTCAGCGAACAGAGGCACGGCTCTGCAAGTGTTAACGTACTGCACAGTGCTCTTAGGAGTAAGCGGAGTAAGCAGGCTCAGCAGAGGAAACGGAGAGGCCCAGTACCCAGGATGCAATGACACGATTATCCCTGCCACAGCACAACAGAAGTCAGAATGTCGCCTAGGCGACACCAAGCAGCAAACGGCAGGAACGGAGGCAGGGTCAGCAACGAGCCGGTTCAGTTCATGAAGCAGGAACGTCAGCCAGGCCGGGTCAAACACGGAAGCAGGATTCTCAGACAATCCGGGTCAGGTCACGAAGCAGGAAACAAGGCGCGTAGTCAGGCAGGCCAAATCGGTACACGGAAGCAGGAACACTGGAACACAGCAACACTGGCTCAGGAACACCACGAAAGGGCACCTGACAGGTGCCAAAGGCCTGGTATAAAAAGGCAATAATGGGCGGGCCAAAACAAGCTCAGCCAATGGGAGCGCAACACAGCAAAGAGTGACAGGAACAGATCACGGGAACCGTGATACTGTGACAGGAATAAATGTAATAAACCTACCAGCAGTATGGAAGTCTCTGTCAGACACTGGGTAAGCAGCACTGTGAGTTGCAATTTTTTATCATACGACTGGGGGTCGTAAGTTTTACCATGCGACTGGTAGTCAGATGTCAAGCAGGTGAGTGAATCAACACTTGAAGGGGTAGTCACCGACGTTGGACTCGATACAATGGCACCGACGACCTTCTGAGGTCGAAAGGAGAGTAGTCAACAATCTGGGTCAGCAACAGGCGGGCAAAGATGGTACCTAGGATGAGACAAAGGACCAGTCGAACAAGCTAGGGTCAAAACCAGACGAGCAGCACAGTACAGAATCAACAGGCAAGAGAAGAGTCGTAGAACAGGCTGAGGTCAAAACCAACGCAGGAATCGTAACAGAATTAGGTGATGGAATACTAAGACGAGAAAAGCCGGGACAATACACTGGATACACAAGGAAAAATATGCTAGATCTGATATGCTGATCGTTTTGATCATGCACTGACACAAGGGTCTTAGTTCTTGATATAGGCCCTATAAAAGGGTGTGGACTAGACAAGACGGCAATACAAAAAAATGTCAAGAGAACCAGAATACCTGGTGAGGGAAAGCAGCAAAACCTGGGGAAACATGACAACTGTGGGCAGGTTCTGCCTCTCTGTTTCCAGTCTCAGTGAGTAGCTGCTGTGTTAAGGGGTGTTATCCTGTTATCTGGCTTCATTGCCAGCACCTCTAACGCAGCTTGGGCCACAGCAAGGCATCACCAGAGCAGCCACCACTATCCAGCTCTGCTCCCTATCCAGCACTCCCCAGCTTCCAGCTCACTGAGTCCTACCTATCAGTATAAGCCTTTCTGTTACTATGTTTATTTATATTAATAGCTGCCTGTTCTTTCTTTGCAGAGTTTCTCCTCTGCTAAGTACACACAGGCAGCTTATAAGGGCATTTCCTGATCTGATCCTGACAAATCCTTCTTGTTTTAAACTTGAAGTTCATCTTTAAGGTGCTTACAAACCTCCATATCACAGTGGTGTGTTCATGTGCATGCACCTCTTACAGAAGATCAAAGGCAAAGACTGGCTATTGTCGGTGATAATGTAACAGCTAATAGTTGCTCTAACATGTTTCAGAGAATCCTATCTCCACTCTCAATGAGCTAACTTTCTCAGCCACATCCCCTTTATAGCCCCTGGTAATTAGCTATTAGAGGACACCAAAGGACATGTGGTAACAAGCAAAATAATTCTGTCCACAGTATCATACATATTTAACCCTTTAAGGTCTGGTGATGTGCCAGGACAGTCACTGGTTTTTATACCCTTAAGGACTGATGATGGTCTTGGCATGTCACGTACTCCTGCGGGAACACTCTAAGTAAAGACAGTGTCTGAAATTGACCTCTCCAAGACCAGAGCAGTATCATTCAGACCCCGCTTGGCGTGCTGGAACATGTAACAGGTCAAGTGTACCGGCGCATTGGCAAGGATCAAAGTGGTCTTAGAGGATGCTGGTAACTTCCCTGGACCGCTGGTCCTTAAGGGGTTAAAATATATACACCTGCCTAGGATATTCATAGGAAATGTAAATAATACAACTGCTTAAAAATGACAACTAAATAGATATAAATTAAGAAAATAAATGCATTTAAAAAATAAAATAAATGGTGAAAAGTAACAATTTACAGAAAAAAATAAGGGAATAATAAGTGAACACAGATAAAAAATTAAAAAAAAGAATGAAAAATAAGACTAAAAAGAAACAAAAAACTAAATTATAAATGCAGCTATATGGATATCTGCATTGGGCTCTATAGGCTCAAAAGTAGTGATTTTATAAATCAAGAAGGTCTCTGTTTTACTCAAACATAAAAGTTTATTATCTTTAGGGACACTAATGTCCCAGAAAAATTGTATCAAGTTTTATAGAGTTTAAAATAATAATCAATATGCTCCAAACCCTATGTCTCAAACCGCTATGGTTTTAGAGATATAGGGATTCAAAGTTCCCCCCTCCCTCCCCTTCTCCTGACATCAGCGTCTAGCTGACAGCAGGAGATTCCGGTCCGGAGACCAGACTGCGGCTCTGCAGCAGAGCTGAAATCTCGTTATTTCAAAAGAATTACTTCATTGGAAAGGTCTACAAAGTGTGCTTGCAAACCAGGCACACTTTGTAGACCTTTCCTGTGAAGTAATTATTTTGAAATAATGAGATTTCAGCTCTGCTGCAGAGCCGCCGCGAGTCGTACAACTCAAATCTGCTGCTGTCAGCTTTGCAACTGACATCAGGAGAAGGGGAGGGAGGGAGGAACTTTGAATACCTATTTCTCTCAAACCATAGCGGTTTGAGAGATAGGGGTTGGAGCATATTGTTTCTTATTTTAACCTCTATAAAACTGGATACAATTTTTCTGGGACATTACTGTCCCTTTAAGAAAGTTACCCTTTATATGCTCTATAGCCTGTATGCTAGTAACTATAGGATTCTTATTGTGAAAAATCGAATGAAGTCTAGGAACATTATGATCTTCATCTTCACCCACAATTTTCCTTTTATGTTTCCTAAATCTTGTTTGCAAATTTGTCTTAATGTGTCCGATATATTGCTTATCTCAAAGTACGTCGATTTACAATTTTATTGCTATCAGATTAATTTCTAGTTACAAAATTGCAAGTTAGACAATTATATTTTCCACATTTGTAGCAACCCACTGTACTCAGCCCAACTATTTTTCTCTCCCCTTCAATCTTCCTGAGTTTACTGTGAGGCACAATATTTTAAAGGGATAGTAATGTTTCATAATAAAAGCAGCTCTAATTAATCATTGTAGTATTTGGACTTTAGAGAGTGTTATTTCAGTTCTGTCAGAGTTGTAGTTCAGGAGTAATTCAATGACAAAGTCTCTCCCTCCCACCCCTTTTACTGATGTAACACTGCTCAGCCAGAGCAGAAGGTAGGTGCCATGTAGATTGCACAGAGGGACAATCTTCAATTAAGATAAGAGAAAAACCTGAAAAGCTTGTCAAGGGGGGCAGGGATTTCATTATTTTCATATAAAGAAGATTGTCCCCTTCTGTTATCTGTCTGGTCTATGGACTGGATTCCACATCTGAGAAGAGATGGCTTACACTAGGTAAAAGGGACGGGAGGGGAAACTTTGCTTGTGAATATCTCTCAAACCATAAAGGTTTGAGAGATAAGACTTATATCATTCTTCATGTTTTTTAATGCCTACAAAATAAAATAAAGTTAAAACGAACTATTACTATCCCTTTAAACATTCCACTCCTTGCTAAAAGGCACAAATGGAGATTTAAATATTTCAGAAAAATCAGACCTGCCTTAATGATATGCTAATATCTATATAATGACTCCTCAATATACCTACTTTCATCTCCACATTTAGTAATGAATCTAATATTATAATTTCTCCCTTCGGATTTATCCTGTCTACCCAATATAAATAGCACTTCTTGTAATGGGTTTGACCTTTAACCCTTACCCTAACTATATCTTCCTTACTATATCACTTATCCACAAAATATTTAATAAGGATGTCATCCTGTTCTTCATAATCAATATCCCCCCTAGTACAGTTGTGACTAATCTAAGACAGACTATAAGGGATATCCAACAAACAACTTGGGTAATGTCCACTGTCTACTGTATGTTGATATAGCCATTATAGTCAGTTTCTTTTATATAATTATTAGTGTAGATAACTTCTCCCTAAGTTTGATATATGGCATAAAAAAGTATAGAATCAAAATTATTAGATTAAGTGAATGATAAATTAAAATCATTATTGTTAATAAATGACACAAAGTTCTATAATGTGCTTAAAGTGTCTCACCTAAAAATTATAATGTCATCAATGTAGCATTATAGAACATCAGATTTTCCCCAAAGTTGCAATCCTGCCAAAACCTACTTCTCTCCCAATATTCCATGTAAAGTCTGGCATAACTTGACCCAAACCTGGTTCCTATTGCCACTCCCTGCTTCTGTATATAAATAGTTTCTAGGGAATTTCCTATAAATATATTTATATTTCTGATCACCTATATTAAATGGCTTATTCAACCACCATGCACTGATACCAGTGTATGACCCAGACTGTTTTGACTACTCTGCCTGTTTAATATTCCTGCTCTGTGTACCGTCCCGGATTGGCTGACGTTCCTGCTTCCTGTATTGACCTGGCCTGGATGACGTTTCTGCTCCACATACCGACTCGGCTTGTCTGGTGATCCTGCTCCATGTACCGACCCGGCGTGATTGGCGAACCTGCTCCGTGTACCGAATCGGCTTGGCTGACGTTCCTGCTCTGTATACCGACCCGGATGGGTTGAAGTTCCTGCTTCTGTTCTGTTCCTGCTCGCTAGCCACTCCACTCTTGCTGTTGCTCACACTCAGTGGTCCTGCCAGAGCTCCGGTGGTCCGGTTCGACACATTGTGCCCTGTGTTACCCTCCTATACATTCCGATTTGCACCACGTTTGCTTGGTCTGCTTCTGCCATTCCTGAGGTTGGGTTCAGTTGGGCGCCTCAGGTTACTTCCCATCTGCAGACTGGAGCGTTCATTAACCCCTTCAGGGGTGGTGCTGGGGATTCATATATGAGTCTGAAGTCTCAGTTGGGCGTACGTTATCTTACTGCACTAAACACTGACTCACGCTTGTTTGTAGTCTCCTGTGGGCGTTCACTCTGGCAGCCTTCCTCATATGTTGCCTTAGCCAGATCTACGCTGGCTTAACCTGTTGCATACTTGTCAGTCGCTGTTGTGACTTTCTGCGTAGAGAGTTACATTGGGCCTCCCAACATCAGGGCCAACTCAGTCATTGGCCTAATTAGTTTCTCTTGGTCATATTAACACTGTATCAATTGTGATTTACCTGACCTGTGTCAGTACTGTATATTTGTTCTACATACTGGACCCGTGTGGGTTAATCATACCATTGTAACCTGTCCTGTGTCAGTTTACAGTTTTTCTGTATGCTGGACCCGCGAGGGTTACTGTTATTCATTGTGTGCAAATGAATTTGTGTTTTACCAAAACCTTCAGTTTCTGATTGTACTGAACCGTAACACACAGGCTATATGACTGTGACTGTTCACTGGGTTTCCCTTCTACAACTACCAGTGAGCATCAGCATCAGGTGACAGCCAGTAATCTTGCCTCTGGTTCTGGCAGTGTGATTAAAAGGCAGGAGCAGGATAGCCCATACCATCGACACACCACCTTGTACATGCAGAGTTTTGATAGACAGTCCCACAAAGCCATAAATGTATTAAGTAAACTAGAGCAGGTGATTGGGGAATGACATGGCTTGTACCCTTCTCCTTGAAAGATGGTTTTGTGTCTGCTGATAATGGTTTCACCACAATAGCTGCATTGAGAATAAGTGATATGGTACATGTACCATGCTTTTCCCATGTCCTCAATTTAGTTGTGACCAGATTCTTGATAGAATCAGAAACCCTCAGAGAGATGCTGAATATTGCCCACAAAATCTATACCTATTTTAGGCTTTACTTCAATGAACGCAATTCATTATATCCCATACAAGAGCTTAACAATCTGCTCAATCACCAGGTCCCTAGGGAGGAATTACACTTTGTACATTCAACACTGTTTGTACGATCAGAATAAGGCCATTAGCCAGTACACAATGCAAAACTGGAAAGTATTGGAGAGAGACTCCTTTTCACCTGGAAAACGGCAACTAATGTGCCATTTATATGAGCTTCTGAAACACTTTGAGGAGCCAACCATGCTGGGTGGAGGAGGCAGGGGCGAAATTCTTCCACTAATATATTTATGCAGAAAACATTGAGGAGCGTGGCTGAGAAATCTTACCATATTGACAACACAGACATGCACTGACTGGTTAAGGACATGTTAGCATGCTTTGAGCCAGATCCTCACATAGTATCCATGAAAGCAACAAGGAATACATTCTTACCACTTTGCTGAACCCCCGCTTTAAACACAAAATTACAGAATTTCTGCCAAAGCATCATCACTTTTGGCACAATGCAAGAAATATGCGCATCTGATAAGAGCAGATAGATTTTGTGCATGTTCTAATCCAGGAAGCTGAATACCAAACACTTTTTTAAATTGTGCATAAAAAATTCCATTTTACGACAACACTACACAGATGTATAAATTCATTCGCAATACCACTTCCTGCATTATGCGCATTCGCTATTCCAGTCACACAGATTTGCTAATCCTGACCACGCCCACAAAAATAAATATGCGCAGGGTTTATACCACCAGCAACCAGAACATCTCATTCCCAACATATTTCTGAACACATGACAGTTTAGGGTCCTCTAGTACGGTAATCCAACATTTGTGATGGTGGCAGCAATACTGGTGGCAGCGCATCTCTATGGGACTTGCTCCTAGATTATATGTTTTTAACTGATACACAGAAATGCTGTGTAGAATTCCTAGGAGTAGTCCCACTGCATGTAAGATGGTTTCAGCATACTTGTGGGATAGCTATATTCTGGGCAGAAATTATGACCCCACGGACTAATGGCAAACAAGCAATGTGTGTAGCCAACACTGACACGAAGAGTAGTGGAAACCCTTAGTTGTCCATCTGCAAACTTCTGAGAGTGTTTTCAGTGCAGCAGGTTATATTGTAAATGACCATCGGACACAGCTATCAAACAGCAATGTTGGGTCACTAACAGTCTTAAAAATCAACCAACAGATAATACCATCTGAGTATCAAGTAGAAGAAGTGGACAAAGCCACACATGACAGAGAAAGCCAGGGAACATATATTATTAACAGCAGCACAGACAATGAAAAGGATGAGGGATATGAAGGGTTGTTACCATCTATCATTGTAGAAACCACCGCTATGACCACTGATTAATGTGTGCTAATAATCTGAGACTAATGATGGCTTAAATTAGACTAAAAGATGAGAATGGTAATAATTGCTGTAGGAATCTTGAATATGTACACATACATCAATCACACAACACCAGTCAACCACCACCACCATGCACATCTGCCACATTCATTGTAGGTTGCACCTTTTTTATTTTTTATTAATCTATTTTAAAATAATAGTAGCCAGCATAGCAGTAGGCTTATCCAGAGAAAAGTCTGAGAAATATTTGTATGTGCAAAAAAAAAAGCCCTGAGTAATTGTTTTTTTCCAGACTCAGGCTTGTCACAAACAAGCCCTAAGTAAATATTTTTGAAGGACTCTCACTTTTTCAAAACCTTGTCACAAATATTGCGAAGTACATATGTAGATGACTGCACTGTGTTGAACCCAAAGTAAAAATATTTCAACAACCATGATTTCAGTGATAGGAGAGGTGGAGAAAAATGGCCTTCTTCTTCTTCTCCACAATCACCTGCACAGGCTTGGGCAAGTCATGCTGCTGCTGCCTCAACATCATCACTGTACCTACGACCATAATTATTTGTGGCAAGTGGAGCAAGCCCTGGTCCCATATTGCTGCTTTAAGAAGCCAGTCCCATGACAGCCACGGTGCTCAGACTTTGGAACAAAACCCTCTCATCACCATTCTGATGCTGAGACAGATTAAAGTCTGCCTTCCCCAGATCACAAGGGAGGGATGATGTTGGGGGACTCGGCTTCATTGTGTCTGTGGAATGTGGGATCTGAGTTCCTTTAGCACTGGTGTTGACACTGCTAGTGTTAGTCAGGATGCTTCGAGTCAGGATTCTTCGAGCTTCTCTTTTTCTTTTACAACAATTGTGGTCATAGTGCTAGCCAGTACTATGCACCACCAAGTAATCAGTTTGTTTTTTAAATTTTTGATTTAAATGTATTTATTTTCTCTCTCTCTGTTTCACTCTGTCTCCTTCCTTTTCTCCAAAAATATACCACTCTACAGTGTAGGAAAGTATGGGTTTATTTAGAATATGTACAGTAAATTTTTCATCATTGAATAATGAGTAGGTAATGGAACCATTTTGTGTGTTCTTAGCAAAATGCAGGAAAACCTGTGGGTTTCTCTATGGCTGAAATTTCCTGAGGGGAAAGCAGAAAATCATGTGTTTTTCACGAAAATTCCCACAGGAACAAAACAGAACTTTTCACCCATCCCGGCTATGGCTCCAGGGTCCATCCAGCGTCTCTATTTTTTTTTAAACAGTGTTTGTGGTCATAGTTAGGGGTGGGCAAAGAGTGAGAACAATTTCCCGCAAAAAACGGCAGATTTTCCACTTTTTTTTGTGAAAGTTTTTTTTTCTCCAATGCCAAATTTTCTCTTTTTCGCCTATTCCAGCAAATTTTTTTGCCTATTCCAACACATTGTTTTCCTATTCTAACACATTCTAACACATTTTTCTCCTATTCCAACACATTTTTTCCTATTCCAATACATTTTTTCTTATGTTTAATATGGTGCAACATTTCCCAGCACAATATTACTTCTTCTGAGGGCTGTAGTGGAGAAATAAGTAGCTAGAAGTCAAAGTTGTGAGTTCTACAGTAACAGATACCTTGCCCAGACAGGTCTTCTTACAGTGAGCATAAGGAAAACCTGGCCCCCTTCACAGGTTTTTCAGGTTTTTCTCACTGAAGATTGTCCTTCTCTGCAATCCATCCAGACAGTCTTGCTGCTCTGAGGTGAGTAGTGTTACATCAGTAAAAGGGGCGGGAGGGGGATACTTTATCATTCAATTACTCTTGAACTACAACTCTGACAGTACTGAAATACTTTCCATGGTCCAAATACTATGAAGATTATTTGGAGCTGATTTTATTGTGAAATTTTACTATCCCTTTATGCTACGCAGCTCAGGAAAGGAAATAATGTATATATATAAAATATATTACTGGAGGAGAAGCACCTTCACACAAAAGTACTTCATGTCAAATACTTTTCCAGAAGGGAGATTTACTAAAGTGTGATAAAGATGTGATAAAGTGAAGATGCCTTCTTCAGTGAGACCACTTCACCAAATCTTATTTAATACTATGGTGCCAATGTACTAAAATTGTATCAGCCTGAGAGATCTTAGTGAATAGGCTCCATAGAATAACATAGGAACTGGAGAAAAGATAAAACTGGAGACGTTTTCTCCTCTTTATCACCTCTAGTCTTTATGACCCCTTAGTGCTTAAACCCCCCCCCCCCACCGGAGGGAGATTCACTAAAGTGTGATAAAGATGTGATAAGGAGGAGATAACCTCTACAATGTGATAAACTCATCAGTTCTTATAATCTATGGAGTCTTTGCACTAAGATTTCTCAGGTTTGTGATAAAGGTAGTGCACAGACACCACAGATAAACATAGAAATTGAATAATTGTATCACACATCTTCTGTTCATCAACTATTTATCATCACATCAACATTTATCATAATACCCCTCCCCCAAAGTTTTGGACGTACATAAATCATTATTAGAGACTTGTGAAAAGAAAAAGATTAGTCATTGTGGGACACACCATCTGCACCCCAGGAAACAAATGAAACTTCCCATTGATTTAAAGTGGGCTTTTAAGCTTTTGAATTCTAGCATTCCAGTGAGGAAAATCCTAATTTAAATCAATTGGAATTTTAATGGCCTGGGACTCTGGACAAGGCCCACACCACTAACCCAAATAAACACACACATATTTGAGTTGGGTGAATAATGTCCACAGCTGTATATTGACATTTGACAATTTAATGTGGCAAACATTAACCCATAATAGCAAACGCATAAGGGTATAAGAGGTAAAGAGCAAAGCATGAATATTGTGTCCAAACAACACCACTGGGGACAGAGGTTTAACCTTCAGGTCCAAGGATCCATCAGGAGAGATCCCTTCAGGCCCATCTGACTGACCTAGACTAAGAGATCCTCTAAATTTAATTATGGCCAGAGATCATATGACCCCCGGACAATCTATGACCCGCTGGACTGAATACACTATATTCACTACAAACTTATTGAATAACTGCAACATGTTTTACTTCATTTATCCTTAACCTCTTTTTTATGATTATACTTCTTAGCATTTCTGTGCAATTTTTTTTAGAAAAAGCAAACCAAAACTGCAACAACATATCAAAAAATGCAGAGGTGGTAGAGAAGGGAGCAGCTAGCAGGGGTGCCAGTCAGGAGGAAGAGGAAGTGGGATAACTCAAACCCTTTCCTTTATAATCTCCTGTCTGAAACCATCCCATAATTTTTCATCCTAAAGACCAACCCTTTCTAGTGTAATGGGCCACCCCCTAGCCAAAGTCCATGCTTCCTCCATTAATCTTTCTGGGAACTTCTTTCTATCTATGATGCAGTGGGTTTTCTGCAGAACTGGTGCTCTTTTGCTTTCTCCAGTTGCACCATTTATGTTAGGGAGAGCATCACAGTATGTGACCATTACACGCACCAAGCATTCAACAAAATCCAGTTCATCAAGAATTAGCCCCGAGGCTTTAGTCCTTTCATCTGGACCAAAACCTAATAATCTTGGGAAGGTGGCATGCAAGAAAGGGGCTTGAAGCACTGTTTCTAATACCGAAGTGTATTCTTTCATTACTATGTGTGAGTTGTTGTTTGTTTGTTTTTTTTTAACTTATGTTATTAAACCTGGTGAAAATTATGAAAATTCTTTTTGCTCAAATCTTGGATAAAGTTATTCTTTCTGTAGTGGTCTGTTTAATAGTGTGTTCTTCCTATTGATTTAAGGGTGAAAATCAAGCTTATGATCTCATCAGATGGAATGCAATTTAATATTAAATCTGTTTTATAAATAAGCTGAAAATTTATGTAATTTTTCCGAAAAGCATCAGTCATCCAAATAATAGTTTTAGTGGGTTCCTATTGCAGAATGATGGTTTTAACCCTTTGAGTGTCAGAGGGGAGTCTAACACATTGAAAAGCAATGCGGTGAAACTGCTCTGGCAATCTAACTGTTAAAACAATTGTACAAAGGAATGGACCCGTAGCATCAATACCATTTATCTTTTCAGTGCCAAAGAGAATCAGAAGCAAAGCTTTGTAATCTGGGGGAAGATTGTTCCTTCTCAGACACTGTAAGCCTGGTCCTGATCAAGTTATAAGAGAGGAGATCCTTCACCTGACCCTTCAGAATTTGGCAAGGGATCAGGTGAGCAACACTGTGCTCAAGGCAACCTACAATGTAATTTCTGCACTTTTTTCCATACAGTTAACTATTCCTTTAGCCCCTGCAAATCTGCCTTCCCAATAAAGCCAAATGGCCCTGATTTAAGATTTAGTACATATGGCTTAGGATAAACACTTTTAAGACTATGTTTACATGGGCGGCTTGCATATACTAAAAAAGCAATGTAACTAACACTTTATAATGACTCTGGTGATTTTGAAAGGGCCTATATTTATGTTAGCTTTTCTGTATTTAAAACTATGGTTTATAGAATATTTAACTTTATTTATTTGTCAGTTTATGCAAATTAGCCAGCACTTCTTGAAGGGAGGGAGAGAAGAATGTTAGTATTTGACACATCAGGAAGTGCTAGCCATTACCGTCCAATTTGCATAAGCTGACAAATAAAGTTAATACATCTTAAATTATGACTTTAAATAGGAATGGCCAACATAAATACAAGTGATTTTGAAAGAGCAAAATCACTCAAGTTGTTATAAAGTATTAGTTCCACTTTAAATCTACCAGTGTTTATTTACATGCATCCCCTCACCAGTCGTAGTGTAGGGGACATGACAGAAGTGTGACTGATATCCAGCCCAAGTTACTGCAGGGCCTATTTTAAGAAAAAATTGTCATTATACTTAAAAGTCATGAGACCTTTTCAGGTAACTGTATCAAGCAAGTATATACCTTAGAATGGAGGAGTTCAGGAGGAACTGTCAGTTTAACCCCTAGAGTGCCAGCTACTTACGCCGTACGAGTGGACACAGCTGTACCTGCTGTGCCACGCTCGTACGGCGTAAGAGTGAAATGCGGTCACTGCATGAGCCGGTATAACCGGCATGCAGTGGCCGCATTAAAAAAAAAACAAACCCTGGCACTCATGGGGAGGCATGAGGATCACTCCTCATGCCTCCCCAGTTATTGATCTCCCAGCCGATCGGGCTGGGAGATCAATAAAGACAAAGGAGAAACAGAGTTTCTCCTTCCCCCTCTCTCCTACCCGAACTTCCGGGTAGGAGTGGGCGGGACCGGGGGAATCCTCCAAAATTCATCGTTGACATGGTCACCGATGACGTTAGGGAAGTTTCCCCGATCCTGTTCACTCCTACCGGTGGTAGGAGTGAAGGGCAGGAGAGCTCTTGCTCTCCTGCGGTCGCATAATTGATCTCCCAGCCTATCGGCTGGGAGATCAATGACTGGGGGGACACCAGGAGGGGTCCTGATGTCCCCCACGAGGTCTGATAAGTCCAAAAAAAAAATAATAAAAAAATAATACAAAAATTAAAGTAACCCTGTGAGTGCCACAGGGTCCCAGCACATTGCTTTGCAATGTGCTGGAGACCCCTGTTGCACTCACAGGGTCAATTCTTTGGGGGGGATTTTTTTTTTTTTAAAGACCTCATTGGGGGGGATCAGGGGGATCCTGATGCCCCTCAATGAGGTCTATAATTGGAAAAAAAAAATATATATATATTAACCCTGTGTGTGCCACAGGTGGGGGTCCAATGCACCCCCCCCCTCCTGTGGTACACACAGGGCTTTTATCATTATTTTGTTACCAGAGATTGTTGGGGGGCCATCAGGATTGCTCCTGATGGCCCCCCAACAAGCTCTGATTACAAAGTAATGATAAAAAAAAAATTAACCCTCTGAGTGCCACAACGGTCCAATGCATTGCTTTGCAATGCGCTGGAGACCCCGGTGGCACTCACAGGGACACTTTTTTTGATAACTTTTTTTTTTTTTTTGTAAGACCTCATTGGGGGGATCAGGGGGGTTTGTATACCCCTCAATGAGGTCTATAATAAAAAAAAGTAAATTAAAAAAAAATTAACCCTGTGTGTGCCACGGGGGGGGGGGCAATGCAGCCCCCCTTCTGCGGCACACACAGGGCTTTTATCATTACTTTGTTATCAGAGATTGTTGGGGGGGTCATCAGGATTGGTCCTGATGGCCCCCCAACAAGCTCTTATTACCAAGTAATGATAGAAAAAAAATGAACCCTCTGAGTGCCACAAGGATCCAATGCATTGCTTTGCAATGCGCTGGAGACCCTTGTGGCACTCACAGGGTCACTCCGTTTGTGGACATATATATATTTTTTTACTAAGACCTCATTGGGGAGGGATCAGGGGGTCCTGATGCCCCTCAATGAGGTATATAATAAAAAAAAATAAATTAAAAAAAATTTAACCCTGTGTGTGCCACTGGGATAGGGGTTCAATGCAGACCCCCTTCCTGTGGCACACACACAGGACTTTTTATCATTACTTTGTGATCAGAGCTTGTTTGGTGGCCATCTGAATACAAAGTAACGATAAAAAAATTAACCCTTTGTGTGCTACAGGGGCCCAATGCATTGCTTTGCAATCCACTGGACACCCCTGTGGCACCCAAAGGATTATTTTGTTTTCCCCTTTTATTTTTTATTTAGACCTCATTGTATGGGTTCTGATGCCCCCAACGAGGTCTACACAAAAATATTGGGGGAAAAGCCCCAAAAAATGCACGTGCCACAGGGGGGGTCCGACGCAGTGCTTTGCAATACGTTGGACCCCCTGTAACACACACACACACACACACTTTTTTTTTTTTATTATTCTGTTTTTAGACCTGGATGGTGGACACCAGGAATGTTCCTGACACCGCCTCCCCGACGAAGTATGAATACAAAATAATAATTAAAAAAAAACAACTCTTTGTGTGCAACAGAGGGTCCAACGCATTGCTTTGCAGTGCATTGGGCACCCTTGTGGCATGCACAAAAAATGCCTCCGATTCCCCCCCACACATACACATGTACCGTATTCCCCTGCCTGGTTCCACAGCCAACTGGCAGTCCCATTCCCCAGCCTGACCCCCAGCCTGTTTCCACTGCCTATTGGTAGACTCAAAGTACCAGTATGCACTAGATTCAGTCTGGGAATCAAACTTTGTATGAGGGGGACATACAGTGCACACTGGTAGTCACAGATCTCCCATACACACTCTCAGACACTGCCCCACCATCTCCACCATCCTTGCTCCTCTGCTCATACCCACACACACTGCCTAATCCCTCACCCTCCCACACTGTTACACTGGTAGTCACAGGTCCGCGCATACACTGGCTGACGCCCTAGCTTCTTTCATCTGTTAGCCATAAAATCACACATACACTGTTTGCTTTCCCATTCCTATTTCACTGGTAGCTACACTCCTGTCACTCAAATTGGTATGTCAACCCACAGCAGTTGAGTACCATTTTTCTTAGGCTGGCAAGAAGTCCTCCTAGGAAATCCCACGCCATTGAACCATTTTAGTATCTTTGAAGTGACTGAAGTGTAAAAGAAATGTTTGTTTGTTTTCCTGTAGCACCACATTCTGGAAATAGTTGTGCCAACTAACTTAGGGGTAAAAGGGCAAGTGACCCCTCATTAGATGCGGCAGGTTGTCTTCTTTCCAAAATGGTATAGTTTATCTACCTTTTCTTCACTTCTGAAGGTGTTATAGCCATTTTCGTAGAGGCAAGTCAGGTTTGAGAGAATGTTAGAAACATCAGTTTGTAGTAGGTGTAGTTTTCTACTTCTAGCACTCCCTAAGGTAGTTCAGCTCATACCAATGGGGTGTCGTTTGACTCCTAAGAGCTTTAGCTAACGAATGCAGTTGAAAATTCCATGGTTTTCACAGAGCTCCATACATTTGAAGGGGCAGAAATGTAAGAAAATGCCTTTTTTTTCATTAGCGCCACCTCCTGGAAGCATTTGTGCATGCCAGCCTTTGGGTATGAAGGCAAGTGACCCCTCATTAGATGCGTCAGGTTGTTTTCTTTCCAAAATGGCATTGTTTTCTACCTTTCCTGCATATCTATTATGGTTATAACCATTTTAGTGCAAGCAGATAATTTAAGAAACAAAAGTGTCAGGTTTACGTACGTGTTCCTAGCACCCACATATTGTATGTTAAGCCACACAAATGGGCTACCATTTTTCTCATGTTGGTAGCAGGTACTGAATACAGCAGGAAATGTTATGGTTTTCAAAGATTTTAGTATCTTTGAAGTGGTGGAAATGTAAAAAAAACATGTATTTATTCCCATAGCGCCACCTTTTGGAAATATTTGTGCACTTCAGCCCAGGGGTAGAAAGGCAAGTGACCCCTCATTTGATGCGGGAGAATGTCTACTTTCCAAAATGGTATACCTTTTATACCTTTCCGTCATTTCTCTAACAGTTATGAACATTTTAGTACAAGCAGCCATTTTCAAAAGAAGCAAACAGGTAGGTGTAGTTATGCTTTTCTGGCACCCCTAAGGTATGTCGATTCATTCCAATGGGGTGTCATTTTTCTCCTAAGAGCACTAGCTAATGAATACAGTTGGAAATTCCATGGTTTTCACAGATTTCCATACAGATGAAGGGGCAGAAATGTAAGAAAATGCCATTTTTTTCCTATAGTGCCACCTTCTGGAAGCATTTGGGCACAACAGGCTTGGGGTAAGAAGGCAATTCACCCCTCATTAGATGCGCCAGGTTGTCTTCTTTCAAAAATGGTATGGTTTGTGTAGTCTTTCTTCACTTCTCTAGTTGTTATAACCATTTTTGTACAGACAAGTAATGTTTGAGAAAATGTTAGAAAAATAAGTGGTTGCAATAGGTGTAGTTTGGTACTTGTAGCGCCCACTAAGGTAGGGGAACTCATACCAATGAGGTGTCATTTTTCTCCTAAGAGCACTAGCTAATGAATACAGTTGGAAATTCCATGGTTTTCACAGATTTCCATACAGATGAAGGGGCAGAAATGTAAGAAAATGCCATTTTTTTCCTATAGTGCCACCTTCTGGAAGCATTTGGGCACAACAGGCTTGGGGTAAGAAGGCAATTCACCTCTCATTAGATGCGGCAGGTTGTCTTCTTTCAAAAATGGTATGGTTTGTGTAGCCTTTCTTCACTTCTCTAGTTGTTATAACCATTTTTGTACAGACAAGTAATGTTTGAGAAAATGTTAGAAAAATTAGTGGTTGCAATAGGTGTAGTTTGGTACTTGTAGCGCCCACTAAGGTAGGGGAACTCATACCAATGAGGTGTCATTTTTCTCCTAAGAGCACTAGCTAATGAATACAGTTGGAAATTCCATGGTTTTCACAGATTTCCATACAGATGAAGGGGCAGAAATGTAAGAAAATGCAATTTTTTTCCTATAGTGCCACCTTCTGGAAGCATTTGGGCACAACAGGCTTTGGGTAAGAAGGCAATTCACCCCTCATTAGATGCGGCAGGTTGTCTTCTTTCCAAAATGGTATGGTTTGTGTAGCCTTTCTTTACTTCTCTAGTTGTCATAACCATTTTTGTATAGACAAGTAATGTTTGAAAAAATGTTAGAAAATTTTGAGGTTGTAGTAGGTGTCTTTTTGCACTTCTAGCATCCCCTGTGGTAGGTGAACCCATACCAATGGGGTGTCATTTTTCTCCCAAGAGCACTAGCTAATCAATATAGTTGTAAATTCCATGGTTTTCCCAGATTTCAGTACTGTTGAAGTGGCAGAAATGTAAGAAAATGCCATTTTTTCCTATAGTGCCACCTTCTGGAAGCATTTGGGCACAACAGGCTTGGGGTAAGAAGGCAATTCACCCCTCATTAGTTGCGGCAGGTTGTCTTCTTTCCAAAATGGTATGGTTTGTGTAGCCTTTCTTTAATTCTCTAGTTGTTATAACCATTTTTGTATAGACAAGTAATGTTTGAGAAAATGTTAGAAAATTTAGAGGTTGTAGTAGGTGTCTTTTTGCACTTCCAGCATCCCCTGTGGTAGGTGAACCCAAACCAATGGGGTGTAATTTTTCTCCCAAGAGCACTAGCTAATGAATACAGTTGTAAATTCCATGGTTTTCACAGATTTCAGTACAGTTGAAGGGGCAGAAATGTAAGAAAATGCCATTTTTTTCCTATAGTGCCACCTTCTGGAAGCATTTGGGTACCACAGGCTTGGGGCAAGAAGGCAAGTTACCCCTCATTAGATGCGGCAGGTTGTCTACTTTTCAGAAATATATAGTTTTATATAGTTATTCCACTGTTTTAGGGTAGTTTTACCACAAAAACCCTAGAATGTGCATTTAAGTTTATAAAGTTGAAAATGTCATTTTGCGCTGCTGGTGATTAGGGCTCTACGCTAGCCTTGGACTTAGGTAAAACTATACAAATTTGGTATTTTTTTACTCGGGGGACTCTGGGCTTTTTCAAATAATTGAAACTTTTTCAATCAAAGTAAATGTTTTTGATACATAGTATGTGATTTTAGCAAAATGAGTAAATTTTCACTTTTTTTTGTCATTATGACATCATAGCTTTTTGCACGATGTAAAATTCTCTTCATGTAAGGTATCACGAGAAAGCTCAATTCGTTCTGAAAAAAACAATATATAGTTTTCCATATTTAACTAAAAATCCCCAGAGGAAATCAAGCCTAAACGGAAGGATAGCAAAAATGTTGAAAAAGTGTCTGGCCTGCAGGGTTCAGAAAATGGCCCGAGCCTCTGGCACTGAAGGGGTTAATAATTCTTTTTTTAATAAAACAGAATTCTATGAAGCATTTAAAGTGGAACTATCACTCATATAAAAGTCCCCCTGATTACTTTTTACTATAGCATTAAGCATATAAATCCTTATTAAGTCCGGCATTATTTAGAAATCTAAGTTCTTCGGAGACTCACCAGCAGACATCTTGCTGAAGAGGCATCTGTGCACATGCGCTTTCCGTCCCTGTTTCCTAAATGATTTGGTAGGGAAGTTGCATTGTACCTAAAGCTACAGGCAGGGAAAGACAGCACAGGCGCACAGATGCCTCCTTGGCAAGATGCCTGGTGGTGAGTCTCTGACACACTTAATAAATATTATAAATTGATTTATATGCTTGATGAATTTGAAAGGGAGATTTGAGAGTGTTTTTCAAATGTATTTTTTTTTTAAGTAGGGCTTTCTTTTGATACCCCAGTTATATGAATACCGCATAGTTTAATTTGATTAAAATAGAAAAAAAATTTTTTTAAAAAAACAACATTTTGCTTACATTTTCCTGTCAGGATTTGCATACTATTAGTTCATTACAAAAAAATACCCCTAAATATATTCATTTGCTTCTCCTGTATACAAGAGTACCCCAAATGCCTAGTTTTGTCCTCATGCATGGTGGAAAGCATGTAGATATCTTTTCTGTCCTTGAACTTAACTGCCAGCAGCTCTTGTTGGCACAAAGCTGAAGACGTCCCGGTTTTTAGTTTTTTAGCTACAAGTTCTTTGGGCATCTCCCTGCAATTGTGCCTGACAGTGCCACAGGCCACGGTGTCAAAATAAAAAAGTGACTTAAATAAAAGGGGGCTGGTGTAGTAGTTGTCAACATATAAATGATATCCTTTATTTAGTAAAGGAAAAATTAGATCCCAAACTATTTTCCCATTTGTTCCCAGAGATTCGGGGCAACCAGAAGGGTCAAGTTGGCTGTCCTGGCCCTTGTAAATTTGAAAAGCCTGGGTATAGCCTGTGGCACTTTCACACAAGTTATAAAATTTTATGCCGAATTTGGATCTCTTGGAGGGGATGTATTGCTTGAAACCTAACCGGCCTTTATATTTCATAAGGGATTCATCTATACTTATGTGTTTTTGGGGGTATATACTTGGGCAAACTTTTCCTGTAAATGTTTTATTGAACAGTCTGTCATACTGGGGGTGTTCCTTTGGGAGGCACAGGGAATTATCACTAAAGAGCATAAATAGCAAAATAATTTCGTATCTAGTCCTGGTCTTTGTTTTGGCGAATATAGGTTTTTTTTTATTCTAGTATTATCTAATACTTGTTTTTTTTTTTCTATTCCCATTGTCATTGTTAGGGCCCAGAATTTCTTGAATTCTGAAAGGTCTGTGGTTTGCCATATTTCTTCCTTGGAAACAAACGCTGATGTGTTGGTGGCAATATATTGGGCTGCATATAAATTTGTTTGAGACATGATTTCGCCCAAAATTTCTTCCCCAAAAAATAAATTAAAAAAATGGAACATAGGTAAATCCTGCCACATCCACTTGAATTCCTGGGTTGTCTGTGAATTCAGGAATTTGTTGGCATAAATTGGCTGGTGATACCCATTCATCAGCAGGAGTGGCAGGTCTTGGGGCAGTACCTGTGGCAGGTCTTGGGGCATTTCTTAAGGCAGCTTTTTGGAAAGGTCTTTGGGCAGCTCTTTGGGACATTCCTGGGGCAGTTCTTGGGGCATTTGCTGGGGCAACTCTTGGGGCATTTGCTGGGGCAGCTATTGGGGCAGTGCATCTTTTTTTCACAGAATGCACAGCATCTTCACTACTAGAGCTGCTCTCACTCTCTCTGAAAACTGACTGATGTCAAAATCTGACGCAGTGTCTGTGGCCAAAAAGGAATACCCCTCTTCTGAAATGTGTCCCTCCGCTGCATTGTATACACCTACTCTAAACTAAATAAATTAATAACTTCTATACCTAACTATACCTAACTCTCACCCCAAACGGTCACTATTCCTATGATAATTTTTTTTGTACTTTGTATTTTTTTCCCTACACTACTCCTAAACCTAAATCTATCCCTAAGCCTTACCCTAACACATGTATTCATTGAACCTACCCAACCCAACTACCTATCTAAACTAGCTTATAATATAAAATCAATTTTTAAATAAAATAAAGTTTTTTTTTCCCCATACTACTCCTAAACCTAAATCTATCCCTAAGCCTTACCCTAACCCTCATATTCCCTGAACCTACCTAACCCAACCAAACTGCCTATTATTATTATTATTATTCTTTATTTATATAGCGCCAACTAATTCCGCAGCGCTGTACAATTGGGAATAGACATACAGAGGTATTAAATAGTACAATCAGATGTGGAGAACAGGAGGATCAGAGGGCCCTGCTCGTGAGAGCTTACAGTCTAGAGGAAGGTAGGTTTGATACAGAAGGAGTAAGTGCTATTGCGTTTAAGTGCCTCCTGCCACATGAACTGCCAGTCAGTGGGTGGGAGTGAGAAGTGCCGTTGAGTGCAGTAGTCCGTGCAAGGGGTGAATCTTGGTGATGATGTTTATGGAGGCAGTTGATAGGCCTCCCTGAAGAGGTGAGTCTTCAGGGAGCGTCTGAAGATTTGAAGGCTGGGGGAGAGTCTGATGGGGCGGGGGAGGGAATTCCACAGCTCAGGTGCAGCACGGGAGAAGTCCTGTAGGCGGGAGTGGGAGGATGTGATAAGAGCTGTGGAGAGCAGAAGGTCATGTGCAGAGCGAAGATGGCGGGCGGGAGTATATTTGGAAATGAGAGATGAAATATAGGGGGGTGCAGTGTTAGTGAGGGCTCTATAAGTTAGCACCAGAGTTTTGAATTTTACTCTGTATGCTAACGGGAGCCAGTGTAGGGACTGACAGAGGGGTGTGGTGTTAGAGAAGCGATGAGTGAGGTAGATTAGTCTTGCAGCAGAGTTCATTATGGACTGTAGCGGGGTTAGTCGCGTGAGAGGCAGGCCAATTAGTAAGGAGTTACAGTAGTCAAGACGGGACATGATGAGTGTTTGGATTAGAATTTTGGTAGTTTCTTCTGTGAGAAAGGGTCGGATTTTAGAGATGTTGCGGAGGTGGAGGCGGCATGAGTTGGAGATTGACTGGATGTGAGGAATAAAGGATAGGGCAGAGTCAAATGTGACCCCCAGGCAGCGTGCTGTAGGGGTTGGTGTGATGGAGGTGTTGTTAACGGTGAGGGTAATATTTGGGATAAGGCTGGTTGTAGATGGAGGGAAGAGAATTAGTTCAGTTTTGCCAAGGTTAAGTTTGAGTTGATGGGAGGACATCCAGGAAGACACAGCAGACAGACAGTCAGACACTCGGGACAGGAGGGAAGGGGAGAGTTCTGGGGAGGAAAGATATAATTGGGTGTCATCAGCATAGAGATGATGGTGAAACCCAAAGGAGTTTATTAGTTTTCCAAGGGAAGCAGTGTAGATTGAGAAGAGCAAGGGTCCCAGTACTGATCCTTGAGGCACACCAACAGACAGTGGGAGGGGTGGGGAAGTGGAGCCGGCGTAGGAAACACTGAAGGAGCGGTTGCTGAGATATGATGAAAACCAGGAGAGTGCAGTGTCGCAGAGACCTAGGGAGCGGAGGGCTTGGAGGAGGAGTGGGTGATCAACTGTGTCAAAGGCGGCTGACAGGTCCAAAAGAATGAGTAGGGAGTAGTGGCCTTTTGACTTGGCTGAGAGCAAGTCATTGGCCACTTTAGTGAGGGCAGTCTCAGTGGAGTGATGAGGGCGGAATCTGGATTGCAAGGGATCTAGCAGGGAATGGGAGCAGAGGAATTTAGTGAGCCGGTTATATGCAAGGCGCTCGAGAAGCTTGGAGGCGAACGGGAGTAGGGAAATTGGCCGGTAATTTGACAGTGAGTTTGGGTCCAGGGAGGGTTTTTTTAGGATGGGAGTGATTAGTGCATGTTTGAAAGAGGATGGGAAGGTGCCAGTTGACAAAGAGAGGTTGAATAAGTGAGTAAGGATTGGAGTTAGTAGAGGGGAGAGTTCTTGGGTGAGCTGAGATGGGATTGGGTCGAGAGGGCATGTGGTTAGGTTTGAGCAAGTGAGGAGAAGGGAGACTTCATCCTCAGAGACAGGTGGGAAGGAGCTTAGTGTATATGTGGGAGAGGCGACAGGGCTGGGAGTGGCAGGTCTTGGGGCAGTACTTGTGGCAGGTCTTGGGGCATTTCTTAAGGCAGCTTTTTGGAAAGGTCTTTGGGCAGCTCTTTGGGATATTGCTGGGGCAGTTCTTGGGGCATTTGCTGGGGCAACTCTTGGGGCATTTGCTGGGGCAGCTATTGGGGCAGTGCATCTTTTTTCACAGAATGCACAGCATCTTCACTACTAGAGCTGCTCTCACTCTCTCTGAAAACTGACTGATGTCAAAATCTGATGCAGTGTCTGTGGCCAAAAAGGAATACCCCTCTTCTGAAATGTGTCCCTCCGCTGCATTGTATACACCTACTCTAAACTAAATAAATTAATAACTTCTATACCTAACTATACCTAACTCTCACCCCAAACGGTCACTATTCCTATGATAATTTTTTTTGTACTTTGTATTTTTTTCCCTACACTACTCCTAAACCTAAATCTATCCCTAAGCCTTACCCTAACACATGTATTCCCTGAACCTACCCAACCCAACTACCTATCTAAACTAGCTTATAATATAAAATCAATTTTTAAATAAAATAAAGTTTTTGTTTCCCCATACTACTCCTAAATCTAAATCTATCCCTAAGCCTTACCCTAACCCTCATATTCCCTGAACCTACCTAACCCAACCAAACTGCCTATCTAAACTAGCTTACAGTATAAAATACATTTTTAAATAAAATAAACTTTTTTTTTTCCTATACTACTCCTAAATGTAAATATATCCCTAAGCCTTACCCTAACCCACGTATTCCCTGAACCTACCTAACCCAACCCAGCTACCTATCTAAACTAGCTTATAGTATAAAATCATTTTTTAAATAAAATAAACTTTTTTTTTTCCTACGCTACTCCTAAACCTAAATCTATCCCTAAGCCTTACCCTAATTCACATATTTCCTGAACCTACCTAACCCAGTTCAACTACCTACCTAAACTATACTTATTTAATCTAAAAATCAGTAAAATAATTTTTGTTTGTATTTTTTTTTCTACTCTACACCTAAATCTAACCCTAAACCTAATGCACGATTACTAAACCTACCCAACTACCTAGCTAAACTACCTACCTAACCCTAAAATATGCTAAATAAGATTTTTTTATTAAAATCTAATATAAAAAAATGAAAAGTTGCAGTCACAGAATGAAGTTTGCACCCTCTGCCTCTCCCCCCCCCCCCCCGGCATGGATGTCCACCATTACTTACAGCTATACTATGGAACCCCATATACTTCTTCAGGGAATGCTGGGTTTCAGGAATACAGATTGAGAATGAGAACCACCATGGTAGAGAGAAATTTTCTCCTCTTTCCCTTGTACCAGAGCACAAACTGGAGTCCACAGGTAAAGCCTCCAAGGGATGCATACCACTGATCTGCATTGTCTGCCAACATAGCTTCCCTAGGCAAAGCTTTCCACATCCTTACTTCCCTGCTTTGGCAATGCATTGGAAACTAGGGTGGATGAAAAGTCAATATTTTTCCCCACAGTAATTTTAATGGATAACTGTCTATTTGACTGTTTTTCTGTGAAAATTTTCCCCTACAGAACTCCACAAATATTTAAATTTTTTGCTAACCTGGGGGGTTAGTATGTGTGGTTCTATAGCTATTGTGGGACAGGGCTGGGCGGGTTAGTATGCATGGTTCTATGGATACTGTGGGACAAGACTGGAGAGGTTAATACGCATGGACTGGTTCTATGGATACTGTGGGACAAGGCTGCGGAGGTTAGAATTCATGGTTCTGTGGATACTGTGGAACAAGTCTGGGGAGGTTAATATGCATAGACTGGTTCTATGGATACTGTGGGACAAGGCTGGGGAGGTTAGAATTCATGGTTCTGTGGGTACTGTGGGACAAGGCTGGGGAGGTTAGTATTCATGGTTCTATGGATATTGTGGGACGAGGATGGGGGGTTAGTATGCATGGTTCTATAGAGACTGTAGGATAAGGCTGAGGGGTGTTAATATGTATGGTTCTATGGATACTGTAGGACAATGCTGGGGGGATTAGTATGCGTGGATCAATGGATACTGTGGGACAAGGCTGGGGGTTAGTATGCGTGGTGCGATGAGTGCTGTGGGACAAGGCTTAGGGAGTTAGAATGTATGGTTCTATGGTTGCTGTGGGACAAGGCTGGGGGGTTAGTTTGCATGGTTCTATGGATACTGTGGGACAAGGCTGGGGGGTTGGTATGCATGATTCCATGGATACTGTGGGACAAGGCTGGGGGCTAGTATGCATGGTTGTATTTATACTGTGGGACAAGGCTGCGGGGTGGTATACATGGTTCTATGGATACTGTAGGACAAGGCTTGGGTGTTTAATATGTGTGGTTCTATGTCTGCCATAAGACTGGGAGTCACAGCAGTGGTGGCAAACATAAAGTCCTCCAGCTCATGCCAGACTACAACTCCCATCATTAACTCCCATTATTCCACTAGCAGATGGATGGCCTTACATTGCCCATTGTGGTGGCTACCAGGCAGCAGAACAAGGCTGGGTGGTCAGTATATGTTGTTCTATGGCTACCATGGGACAAGGCTGGGAGGTCAGTGTGTGATTCTGTGCCTAAGGCATGGGGAGTTAAATGTGGCAGGCGAAAAAACTGAAAAACTGCACTTTTCAAGGAAAAGACCTCAAAGGCAAAAAAGCCATATTTTCTCCCTTTTTCTTAAAAATGTTCACCCAACCTTATTGGAGACCTCTCCAGCAGCAAAGGATTGAAATAGATTTCAAGATTTCTCTAAGAAATTTAGCTTACTTTAACTGTTTTGAGTGCTGCTTTGCAATGCAGTGGATACCTCTCTGGTACTCAAAGGGTTAATTGTGTGACACTATACAGGATAAAACATTATCACTTGTATTACCATTACAACAACACAGATCCCTCTAGCTTACTAAACAACAACCCACAGCAGCTTACAGAACATTTACACTGTTTCCATTAGTTCAAAAAGACCAGGGAGGATCACAGACACATTTTAGCCACAGGGTAAAAATTGTTGACAGAAAGTTATAATCACCAGTGTCTGAAAAAGCCTTCTCATCTTTTTTTTTTTTTTTTTTTTTTTCAACATGTTCAAACGAGATTTTACATTTCTTGTTATAGAATAGCAGAGTTTTTTGGCAAGTGTCATTTTGTGGTTTAATTAAGGATCTAAGTGCAGACCTTACAAGCATACTACGACACAAGCTATGGCCAGTAGACACTGAGTAGATGAGGGGAAGCAAACTTGCAGTGGTGTGAGAGAGGTGAATGGACTGTGTGTGGCAGCTGTTTGCTGCAAATTCCATAGTCGCTCATGGCTATGTGTACCAGCCCTTTCGGAAGATTACCTCCAAATAATAGATCACAAAACAGCTACTCTGACAAAGCCTGTAATTTGGGCCCAAAAGGAAATTCTTCATTCATCAAAAGTATAGAAGTCTAAATTAGTTTCTAAAGTAACGCTTTGCTGGCACTTTCAGTCAAACATTGCTTCTACCTTGGGACCAGCTTCCTGTAGCCTGTTTCCCAGTTTGCTTTGGTAAATGAAACCACTAAAAAGAAATTGATGCAGTTTTTAATGATTGTTAAAAATGTGTATAATGTCAGATAAAGGAGATTAAAAAGTTACTGGCTTTTTGAAAAAATATTATTTCCCATATGTAGTATTAACCCATTGAGTGCCAGTGGGAAATGGGCAGCACAACCTTATGGCACTCAAACGTTTAATAAAGGGGGATGTACTGCTATAGTTCCTAGCTAAAATAGTTGGTAGAATCAATATATTGGTGCTGTGCCTTCCTATTGCCTATGTACTAAGCTATCTAAATAAAAGTGATTTCATTTATAGTGTTTGCTCCAAGGGGAACTGGACAGTGTTTGGGTGTTTCAGGGAGTTCTGTTCCTCTGCATTCTTTGAGACCCAGAGATATATACAGCCCATTGCTTTGCTCACCCACCTGGAACTGAAAGGGTTAATGTACACCAACAAGGAACAGAGGAATTGGCATAACCCAGAGCCTGATCATGGGCAAGGTGACCTAGGCGTCAGCAGGTAGGTAGTGCGGGCAGCCTGAAACACCCTTCACCCCCAAGAGAATCATTGAGGAGACAGAGAACAGCACAGGTAAGTACAATGATGATTTTATATTATACAAACTGCAGCTCTGAGCAAATCACCAGTGCCTTTACTCTTTGGTGCCACAGTCTTGCTTCTTCAGCAACTGTTAGTAGGAGCTTCAAGGGCGTTAACCCTTTAAGTGCCATACCCCTCTGGCTCTCAAAGAGTTAAAAGAACCTGAAAGGCAGAGAGCTTTACAATGAAGCATTCTGCTCTAGATCACGTGAAGCAGTGGATATGATTAATATAGTTGATATAATATTGGAAGTAAAATATAACTTTTATTAAATATTACCAAATACAAAGAAGCCATGAATTGTTGAAAAATACAAAACGAATCCCTGTATCCAGTGAATGGTGTACTGTTGGTGCACATCTGGCTTGCCACAAAAGTATATATAATATAAGATCAAATTAGTAAGAAAATAGTGAAAGGAATATATATATATTGGGTATATAGGAATATTATATACTATATCCTAAGTATAAGTCTGCTATCAAGCATCCCAAAATGTTTATGGTAAAATGCAGAACAAATGTATATTAAAGAAACGGATCACAAAATAAGATGGCTACTGGGACACATACTGGTTCAGCAATAAGGATGATTAATGTCTGCATATTAAGCTAGCTAACCCAATTTGTACCTAAAGGTCCTATGAAAAGGCTGTCACTACATAAATTCTTTAAGGCACTAAAACCCATACAGATAGCGGGGCATAGTCCATTTGCCAGTGATAAAGGTAAATACCCCTATATATCTTAGAGTATCATAGCAATTGCTACAATACTCTAAGATATGTAGGTAGGAGTCCATCATGCAGTAGTCAGGTGTATCTATATAATTACTGTGTGTAACAGAATCACTTACCTAGGTAGGAGTCCATCATACAGCAGTCAGGTGTATCTGTATAATTACTGTGTACAACAGAAGCACTTACCTAGGTAGGAATCCATCATACAGCAGTCAGGTGTATCTATATAATTACTGTGTGTAACAGAAGCACTTACCTAGGTAGGAATCCATCATACAGCAGTCAGGTGTATCTGTATAATTACTGTGTACAACAGAAGCACTTACCTAGGTAGGAATCCATCATACAGCAGTCAGGTGTATCTATATAATTACTGTGTGTAACAGAAGCACTTACCTAGGTAGGAGTCCATCATACAGCAATCAGGTGTATCTGTATAATTACTGTGTACAACAGAAGCACTTACCTAGGTAGCAATCCATCATTCAGCAGTCAGGTGTATCTATATAATTACTGTGTGTAACAGAAAGACTTACCTAGGTGGGAGTCCATCATATAGCACTCAAGTATATCTTTATATTTACTATGTGTAACAGAGGGACCTGCCTAGGTAGGTGTCTCTTATTCAACACTAATGTATATCTATATAATGTATTTAATACATCAGTCATAGAATTGCAGTATTTGTGGTATCACTAGTGTAGGTCTTTCAGTTGTATGCTCAGTGGTGTCTCTAGTATATCCCCATTTTGATAGCAAGCTCTGTAGTATCACTTATGTGTCACTATGTCAATTCTAAGCTATGTTGTACATTTTTAACATATTTAAAGTCATTTTGTCTTCAATTAAGTTGGCACTAGCATCTCTACCCACAACAACAATGGGCCAAATGAGGATGGTGGCAAGGGTGGGTGTGGTAGCAGGCCTAATCTGGTGGGAGGGGGGCCCAAATTTGGGATCCTGCCTAGGGCCCCATTGAGTCTTAATCAGGATCTGGCATAACCTCACTTAAAGTGGCCAAAGGTTCTGAATGAACTCAGAGCCCACAGGGAACCAAGCCAGGCCTTTCTTCCTCGTGGCTTGGGGGAAGTGTGGGGGGGAGGCTTGATTGAACAAAGGATGGCATCCTGCCCTCTCCCCTGGGTGTGGGAAAAAAGGGGGCAGGTCAGGTAGGCTAGGTAAGAAAAGGGGGATGGGGTTGGAGGCATAAAAAAAGGTGGAGTAGGAAGTGTGTTTAGTCTTCCTGCAGACAGAAAGGCACTGGCCAGGCCCGGGGGTATCTCATTGAGGGTTTTGGCTGGTGGTCATCCTAGGGTTCCTAAATAGGTCAAATCCGGCTAATAAAGATGAAACCTCTTTATTTTGCAACCTGCATGGTTTTTTGTCTGTTATTTCAAGTTTGTTGTGTTGTTATTTGGGGGTGTTAATGGGGAAGGGGGAAAGGGAGGTGAGGGAAAGGGAGAAGAAACAAGGGCATTGGTACCTTATATTTCCTTGTTCGTGTTATAGGGTGGGCCTGAATAGGTAAGTAATTCTGAAATATAAATTAGGAGACACTTTTCTTCAGGTATAGTCCTTTTCAATAGAAGTCTATCTCATTACTTGACAAATCATATCTGTCTTATGTCTTCCATGGAAAACAGATGGGATGCACATTTTTACAGACCAAATTAGTTGAGAAATTCTTCCCAACAAAAAACAGAGCCCATCCTTTGATACAGTGTATTTGGACCTTTGTCTTATGTTTAGTGAAATTCAACAGACTGGGCAATGTCAATGAGTTATCAAAAGGCTTTGCCAAGGATAGACTCAAGTGACCAACAAGTGTAAATTAAGGGTAGTAAGTAATGGTTGTACTAAAGCCATTTAATTCCTCTCTTCTGGAAGTCAATTTCAGAATGTTCCTTAGCACATGCCAAGCCAAAGGAAGCAAGTTACATTAGTGCAAATATACTTAATAGACAGAGAAAGCAGATTTCTGCAGAAAATAATTTGAGGTCATACAGAATGTTGATTAACCCTTTGGATGCCATTGAGGTTTGCTGATTTACTGGAAACCGTCTATCATCCAAGGTCTTAAGCCAGTCCATTGCCCTCCCCCCAATCTGTTGTTTGTTTATATAAATAAAGCTAGCTCAGATGCCCAGTAGGAATCAAAAATTATCCTATCGTCTTGTACTTGGAAAACTTCCAACAATTCAATAACCCACATGGTATGGACACCAGGGAAGTATATTCAGAATCTCTAATGAGAGCAATTAACTACAAGCCCCTTTTGAAAGAAGTAGAATTTGGTGAATTTTCATTTGATCTCTTTGTTACAGTTTATTTTTTGCAGAATTTGAGTATGTTGGCCTGAACTGCCTTTCTCAGAAAGCAGGGGAAGCAAATATCCATGCTACATAAGAATAAAGACATTATAAAGTGTTCTTATCTTCCCACCCCCTAACATCAGGGATGCAGTGTGAATGAGTACTGAAAATGCTAGTCTGTTATTAAACCTTTAGGGATCAGAGGGACATACAACACATCACACACAAAACAAACTCAGACTAGATCTGAGAAAAAAGCAGGAGGAAACCCATGGACCCTAGACAGAATATCCAGTTAGTGAGTGATAGAGGGTCATAAACAGTTTGAATGTTTTGCACACTCCTCTTTCATTCAAAGGGTTTGTTTCAATACCCAACATTTACTTATACTTAATTAGTTTGTGGCCAGTATTCTTGTGATACCCTGTGGCAACGAACGGGCAAATATTCAAAACATGTTCCTGCATGGAGTTTTGCAGACAATTAACAATTTTACCCACGTACATAAAATGTAGGCCTTTACTCCAATGCCAATACATTTCTCTTGAGGACTTTGACATGTTTTGCCTATAATTTCTATTGTTGTAATATTCCCACCTCAGTACTACTGCTGCTGAGGACTGAATTGGAGAAACCAACAGCTAAAAGTAAAAGTTCTTAGCAGGCAGAGTAATACAGCAACAAAATCCTTGAAAAAATTATTAGCAGGCTGAATATCTTTGTCCTTTGCCCACAACACTAAACACCTGCTTGTACTATAACAGCAGGCCAACCTCCATTCCATTGGCATACTTTTGGATGACTTTTGTGGAATTTTTTAGTCCTTTGAAAGCCCATAGCAATTTTGGGTTGGCGGAATCATGATGACTACTAGTCATTGGGGTACTAGTGGTAATGACCACTAAACAGGTGGAGTGGGTGTTCTGCTCTCAATATTGGTGGTGGGGGTGACTTGATGCTGGTGGTCACCTACACAAATCTGAAACGCATCATTATCAGTTTTAACAGTAGGTGGAGGAGAAATGGGTAACTGGGCAAATACTACTGATGAAATAGATGCCCCACTCACTGCAGGCACATTTGAAACACTAGTGCTACCAGCATTATGCCTGCCCTGGCCACTTTTTGGAGTTGTCCTGCTGATGCTTACACCACCACTGACCTTTTGGAGTTTATTCCACTCCAACATGTGGTTGTGCTTCATGTGTGGCCTTAACCCTTTGAGTGCCAGAGATGTACACAATGCATTACAGAGTAATGCGCTGTGTATCCCTCTGGCACCCAAGGGGAGTTAAGCACTAAGGCATGATAAAGAGGTGATAACTAGGGATGGGCAAAAATATCAAACTGAAATCGGCGAATAATGCCATTTCCCACTTGGCAAAGAATTTACAGAGAAAAGTGCAATTTTTCTGCTTTTTTCGCCTAGCTCAATCCATTGAAATAAATGGGAACATTGAATTTACACACAACACATAGCAAATATTATCTTATTTCCCAAAGCAATAGTATAAAAGGGGCATGAAGGTTCCTGTGTTGGTGGAATGTGAGAAAAGAACCAGTTGAACAGTGAAGGTTTTTTTTGGGGGGTGTATACTGGGATTGGGGGACAGTTAATAAATAAATCCTAAATACAATTAATAATAACCTATAAGACATGGTTTAAAAGCAGTCTGAGGAGGGTGCCTGTGTTGGCAGGTGGAGTCTGGAGAAACAATCAGTTGAACAGGGAATTTGTTTTTGGGAGGTTTACTGAATAGTATTGGGGAGACAGTTAATAAAAAATAAATAAATAAGAAATTTGTATGTAACATGCTAGAGACAGGTACCCCCTGATGTAAGTTGCCACTGAGGGTAGACTGATACTTGACGTGACAGAGTATTTTGTAGAGGATTATTTGTAAGATTTGTTGTTAGAGGCCCAAGCCCTGAGGAAACACTGATTTATAGGACTTAGACTTGTTTGGCACAAGCCCTAAGGAAACATTGATTTGTAGGACTTAAGCTTGTCTTTTAGTTATTTTTTTTTTTAAGCGAAAACCCTGTGAAAAAAAAATACCCTACTGGCCTACTGCCAGCAGGTCATGTAGTGTTCTCCAGTGGTCACTGGCCATTGTCAAATGCCCTGATGTAGAGGCAGAATTTGTGACTGCTGTTCTTGCTGCTGCTGCTGCTGAGTTGTTTAAGCAGCAGGATGATTAGGCAGTTCAAAGGGTATAGGCTCAACAACAGCAGTAACATGGGTGATGGATGATGAAGGTTGCACTTGCCACGACTAGCTCCAGTGATGCGCATGAGGCAGTAGCAGCGCAATAACAAGCCCCCAGTATATGTGTAGAAAGAAGTTGGCCAATAATTCTTCTCCACCTGCCCCTCCTCCAAAATCAAGGGTGTATTGTTACTAGAATAGAAATGTTTCCCTTGAGAGCAAGAACTGTGCCTCTCATCAGCAACTGCAATGTGCACAGTGTGTGTGGTAAATAACACCTGGCACAACTCTATCCAAACACCATGGCACCAGAAACCAAGTACTGCTGCTGTCACTATGCTCCTTGTCCACACCCTGCTAAGGATAAATGAAAACTTGCTGACAGTTTAATAGTAATGATGAACCCTGCCTGCCACCACCTTAGCATATTCTGCAGGATGGAATCTCCTCAGATACCGCTTGATGTCTGCTTGCGATTTTCCTCCACCACACTCCCATGTGTGGTCAGTGCAGCACAGAGTGTGCAATGGGTGAACACGAACTGCCACATCCTAACAAATACAGAGTGTCTATCATTTGGCGAGGAAGGTAACGATGAATGAGGTGGATTGGCAGAAGATTTAGTTACCCTAGAGGAAGAATGTGATGGCGAGTTAGTTGTTTCGCTTGTCATCGAACTTCCAGCCTCTGCCTGGGTTTATCTATTCTTCCTCCTCTATGATCCCTGCCTCCATTCTTGTTGCTTTTCTGGAGAGTCAGTGGGTAAAGCAACAGTGGTGCTCAATTTCTGTGTGGGTGTTTGGCTTTAACATGTTTGAGATAAATGTCATGGTGTCTATGTTTCATGTGTGCTATCAGGGCAGTTGTGCCAAGTCTCATTCCCTCATTTCCCCTTCTAACTGACATGTCACAACTTGTGCACAGTGCCGTTGTTGTTGACTGCACTGTTCCTGCCCCAAGCGAAAAATAGTCCCACACCCATGACTTCAGGGGGGGAGGGAAAAGGTGCAGAAGAATGATCTCTTTCTTCTTCTCCTCCACATTCCCCTGCACTGGCTTGGGCAGGGGATGGTGTTGCTGCAGTTGCTGCTACTGCCTCAGAATCAGCACTGCAACTAAGCCCAGGAGTATTTCTACTGCTGGCAAGTGGAATCTGTCCTTGTCCTGCATCACATGTTGACCCCATTTCCACTGTGTCCATGGAAGTCTGTGGCAAACTAGCTTGCTCCTCAGCATCCTGCTGCTCTTGCAACTCAGCAGCAGCAGTAATTAGAGCAGTTGAAAACGCCAACAATTCCAAAAGCTCACTGCTGGTGGTGGTAGTGATGCCCATCCTCATCCCTGTATCCCATTCCTTCTCTGTTTAGACTAAAAAGGACATCTATGTCTCTTCCACTCAGCTTCTCCACCATCATCATCACCACCACCACAATTAGTCCCTCTGTGCTACTGCTGCTGCTCTGTTACATACATCTCACTGCTGGTTGGAGGAGGTTCTGAGAAATGTGACAGAAGGTTGTTTAATGTCACACTTGCCATTTCTTGGTAATCTCAAGAAGACAGACTGGCAGCACTAGCAGCAGGCACAGGCAGCTGATCTGTGCTCCTGGTGGTGGTAGTAGTATTGCTGCACCTGCTAGCCACCAGTTCTGGCTTCTTCAGGATCATGTTCCACCTGGACAATGATGTAGGGAGAATGAGATTCCCAGGGTCAGAGGAATGTGTGGACTCCCTTGAGCACTAGTCTGGACGCTCTCAATGGCTTCTCATACCACTTCCCTAACGCTATTCCCACCAGCTGCTTCACCATTACTGTTTCTACTACTAACACCAACCTCATCAAGTTCACCCCCTGAGTCTTCCTTCTCACAGTCACTAGTAATATGATGATTACCCCCACCTTCACTTCTAACGCTAACAAGCTGCTGGACCATCATAGTAGTACTAGCACCAGCAGGACTGCTTGGGGATGGCAAGTGTGACTTAGGGTCCCCTGCTGTCACACTTGGCATCATCTCCCCCCCCCCAACTGAGTATTACAAGACACACTGGCAGCAGATTCAGCAATGGTGACAGCAGGTTCAGCACTTGCAGCAGGCACAACACTGGTGGCAGAAGGGACAGCAGGTCTGGCAGCAGGTCTGGCAGCAGGCACAGTACTGATGGCAGCAGGTACATCACTGGCAGCAGGCACAGGACTGCTCGTGGCAGCAGGGGCAGCACATCTGACAGCAGGCAGGGGTAGCACTGGCAGTAGGCACAGCATTGGTGGCAGCATGTCTGGCAGCAGGCACAGCAATGGTGGCAGCAGGGGCAGCATGCACAGGCAGCTGGCCTGTCCTGCTCTTCTTCCTCCCTTGACATTCGTTTCCCCCAAATCCCTAGGGGTGATTTAGGGGGACTAGCCAGCATTGGTTCTGTAGTGCTCACTTCCTCCTCCTCCTCCTCAGACTCAGTAGACACATAAGGGTCCTTCCAGTTTCTCCTTTTATTTGTTTTAAACTTTCTCATAGTGATAACAGTCACTATGAGCCTCTCCTGCCTCAATTTTGTAAAAAGGTCACAGCAGAGCAGCATGGCTATCTGGCTCAGCTTCTATTGTGTTTCGCTTCCTCAAATACATCATGTTTCTACAGCTAACAGGAGAAAAACACGTAAATCTTTCTAGCCATTGAAAAAATGGTGAAAAATGCAAAGATTTTAATCTCTGTTTTTAAAGTGTTAGTAATGTCTAAAAAAAACTTTTTTGCATTTAGAAGAGCTTAAAAAGCTGATCTAAATGCAAAAAAACGTATCTCTCAAACCGCTATGGTTTAAGAGATACGGGCGTTTAAAGTTTGCTTTTCCTACTGAAAGCTGTCAGCAGGAGATTCATGTTGGTCGACACGGTGGCGCATGAGAAGTGCCGAGATCTCTTTACTTACACGGAATCCCTTCATTGGAATGGTCTAAAATGTGTGCCTGAACACCAGGTACACATTTTAGACCATTCCAATGAAGGGATTTCGTGTAAGTGACGAGATATTGGCACTTCTCAAGCGCCATTGTGTCGACCGACACGAATATCCTGCTGACAGCTTTACAGCTGTCAGTAGGAAACAGCAAACTTTAAACGCCCAAATCTCTTAAACCATAGCGGTTTGAGAGATATGTTTTTTTTTGCATTTAGATCAGCTTTTTAAGCTCTTCTAAAAGCATATTTTCCTGCAAAAAGAGGACAACAAAGTGGTTTTCTTAGACTTTTTTGGGGGAACACAATGGGACCTTTCGCCCACCCCTAGTGATAACACTGAAAAGTTATCTCTGCATTATCACTTATCCATTTCCTAGGTTATTCTGCAGAAGCTATGCACCAGGATCTCCAAAGTTGCTCCACAGACTAACATAAGACTTGGAGAAGTGATGTTGCTTGGGAAGTAATTTCCGCTTTATTACCTCTTTGTCACACATTAGTGCATCTTCCCCAAAGAGTTAAAGAGAATGTACCTAGATGAAATCCAACTTTACCCCACTTACACATTTTCTATAAATAGAATATACGGCAATATATTTGCTTTTTGCTGTTCAAAATGAGGGAGACCTCCTAAGCCTGATGATGAAATGAATGATTGTTAAAACTCTTGTCAGTAGTATAATATACAACACTAATAGAGGTTATAGATGTTTTTCTCATAAAAACAGAAGCACTCCAACATAGGCTCGATCTCTGTGGTATTTGATGCAACTTTGTGGAATTAGGAGGACGAGGTGATGAAGAGGATGATGACAAGGATTGTTTTTGGCCATCTTTACATTTCTTCTATTTCTAGTTACTCTCTCAAAAAGCCTAAAACCAGGCATTTGGTCCTTTGAATAGGCAGACATGGAACACTGACCTTCTGGCTTTCAGATACAGTAGATCATTTTGGCTAGACATTCTTGTCATTGCTAGTCTGCAATGATTCAGCATCTGAAGAAGCAATTCATTAGGAGCTTTTGTGTGGAGGGACATAATCTAAACTATAATCATTTTCAATGCTGGTGGCATCATCAACATCCCCATTTTCAGACACAGGCAAGGTTAAAACAAATACTGGTGGTGGTTGTGGTGATGGCAAAATATCATGATGAATAAAGTTTCCCACCAAGTCTCTCCTTACTAGTAAATTCAGGATTTTCTTTCTCTCTGCTTTTTTATTATTTGCTCATTTGCCAGTAGTTTTGTCCCAGTCCATGGTCGTCCGCAGAAATTTTTCCAGGGGGTGGCATAATTTTAATGACATCCATGTTCCATCCGTTTTTGACAGGCCAACTTAGGAAAGGCCAACTTAGTCTATAGGGACATAGTCATTCCTACTAAGAAAAAGCAAGGTTATTTGAGATTTGTACAAGAAACTAAAGTGATTAAAGGGACACTGATTAATAATACATACAGAAAAGAGATTACTCTACCTTTAAGAGAATACAGTTTGACCCATTAATGTAATTCCAATTTAAGTGAAATTTTCATTTAAATCTTAATTGCATTAATGAGTCCAACTATATTCACTTCTTAGGTAGAGTATCTCTTCTATATGTAATGAAATATATATATATATATATATATATATATATATATATATATATATATACTAGTATGAAAACCCGTATACACGGGCTAAAGTGCACCCAGCAGCCCCGGCTGCTGCCCCGGAGCTGAGAGCAGAGACAGTATGTGAGCCGTCCGGAGCGGTGCAGCGCGTTCGGCGAGTCTCTACTGCGCATGACTGCAGTCATGCGCAGTAGAGTCTCGCCAAACATGCTGTTCCTTAGCGGGGAGCTCCAGACGGCTCACAGTGAATCTCCCTGTGTGCAAAACCACACATGCACAGTAAAGACTCTCTACTGCGCATATGTGGTTACGCTCACAGAAAGGGATACATTCTACCACTTTATGTTTTAGGATGTATATAAAAATTGCATGCCATCTCTGATGTTCAGGCCAGGGCCTCTTTTGAATCAATATTCATAGGGGCTTGTTGTGGTGTGGACATCATGTCATCAAATTTGTTTTGTTTACCACCAGCAGATAAATTGTGTGTGCACTGGCTTGCCGCTAAGCTCAGGGTCTTAGCCCCAGTCCACCAGCCCAGCCCCTAAACAGCTCCTCCTGACAGAGACCGAGGCTGCATGAGGCACACTGCTGTACTCACTCGCTGAGCCACTGCACATGGCATGCCATCAGCCACTGCAGCCAGCCCAATGACAAGAGCCCAAAAATATCCAGTGGAACACTGAGACACTGCCTGGAGTCAGCATCCAGTTTTTCTATTGGATATTACTTACATAACCATTGCATTAGACTTCATGTCGAGAGGCCCGAGCTGTGCAACATGAAATCTATTAATCATATCTGGACCAGCCCTGCTCAGAGTCTGTTGCTCACACATTGCTGGCAAGTGGCACAGTGGTGGCCTTTAAAGAAATAACGAGAGCTCACAGCAGCCGTGTTTTTAAAGGGAAAGAGCAAGATGAACAAAGCCACACTGCTGTCACCTATCAATGACTTGCTCTCACCTTCGCACTCTTTCACTCACCTCTGTCACACCTTTGTCCTTCTTCATGTGTCTCGATTACTAGGCTAGGGTGACCACTGAAATAACTGACTAAGGCCTCGATCCTATTACTCCAATGAAATTAGCTGTGCTCTGAAGAAATACCAGCTAAAATAAAACCTCCTCAGGCACTAGTCTTGCTGCCATTTGCGGCCATTGACACACAACAAAACGCCAATATATGCCATTCAATTCCATGCATTAGCACTAAGGTGCGTTAAGAGACTCACTTTAACATATGAAAATCTATTCCCAGTTTTTTTGGGAGCAGAGTCTCTTAATGCATCTCAAAAGTACCGATGCAGGAACTGAATCTAGAAAAAAGCTTTAAAAAAACCTTTCACCTCAGCCCCATATCAATACATTCAAAGAATTCTCTACGAGTGCCAGTTGGGTATAGGGGAAGTTATGGGGGAGGGTCTGTTGCACTATTAATTAATTAAGAAAAATTAAGATTTGAAGAAGGAAAATTACAGAGAAAAAAAGAAAGAAGATTGAAGAAGAAGACAGACAGTGGATGACAGACAAGTGTTATACAGCTCTGGGTTCTGGTTATTAGGATAGTGTTAGGGATAGTATTGTTGTACTTTACTGTTAGGGGTAGTATAGGATTAGTGTTTGGGAGGGTGAGTGTGTGTGTTTGAGCTAACGATCGGTGCTTGACAGAGTGCCAGGCACTGATTATTAGCTCTTTCCCTTTGATGTTTCCATTATTCATGCTATTTAATTCACATTTTGGGAACTTAATACACAAAACAGATGTTTGGCCACAAGTCCATTTTTGTGGCCCAAAGTCCGTTATTATTTCAGTTGGTAGGACAATTGGATATCGACTTAGACATTTTGCCCTACTGTGTGTTTTAGCTGAAATAATTAAATCAAGGCCAAAATGTCTAGATGTTACAGTGGAGGAGGTGAAAGGCATAGTATGTGTGTTAAGTTCATGATCATCATCATCACTGCCTCCTACCTCCCTTATTTGAATGTGATTTAGAATGACTTTCTGCACCACTTTTCCTGCTAGTTGCAGGTTTGCCTGTAATCCTTTCATTATGAATAGCTGCTGCAGCCATCTCCACAGTATATATATAATTTGATGACCGCCACAATGACATTCAAGCAATCCTTTTCCCCTTACACTTTGAGTGGACATGATGATTGATGTCTTGTACCATGGTGAGAGGTGACTATTCAATAAGCACAAAAGTCCGTACCTGACTTACACATCATGTCAGAATGAAAAGTATATATTTTTTTGTTTATTGATTCATTTATTTTAAGAACTCACACAAGACAATGTAATGTAAGTAATTTAACATACCATAGTATGCCACACCAGTAAGTAGCACTTATGCAGCACCTAAGTAAGCAACACTTAAACAATATATGCACTTTTCCTATACCTATCCAACAGCTGGGCTGACACACCTCTTACTCTCTCCCCTTCCAGACACTGACAACAAAGTCTTCCTGCAACGCCATTTTATACTAAAGCAAGGTTTTGTGAATACTTCCGCATGTTTATAAAATTTTCACGCTGGCTGGGAAACTGGTGGGAAAGCAGAATTTTAGAGGATTCCCGTGAAAAGAGAAACATGCCATTTTCTGGCTTTTTTGTTTTGGAGTGAAAAAATATGCCAACCCCTACTTGTGGCCAGTATTCCTGAGAGAGGAGCTGGGATTGGTACCAATCTGGATTTTTTTCCAGATCCTTAGGATCACTCAGCAAATAGAATAAATGTTATACTCATCTTGAGAAGTCCCCTTAGTGATGTGAAGCACTGCAAAATTATTTAACCCTTAAAGGACCAGAGGAGTGTGAAGTGCATTGAGAAGCAAAGCTTTGCACACTCCTCTAGTCCTTAAATGGTTAAAAGATATATATAAAAAACAGTACAGTACAGAAGAGTGATAGACACCTTTGGCTTTCTAGCTATTCAGTACAACAACTCCCATCATCCTAAAAAAAACACCTGCTGGTTGGGGGTTTAAGAGTTGCAGTCTCCAACAGATGGAAAGCTAATGGCTGACTACCATTGGTCTAGGATTTACTGTTCACTATTTTGCCACTTGCCTGATTATTGTGGGAAAACTGCCTTTTATATTTTACCTACAGAAGAGGATGAAGAAGGAGTATCTCATTCCCATGAAGTACAATGCAATTACAAGTGTAGTGCCTAAAGTATGGCTGCCAAATCTGTTTTTGGAAAGACCGAAAATAGCAAGTTTTCTTGACCTATTTTAAGATATTTCTTTTAGTCATGGAAGGCAAACCACAAAATACCAAAGGCTGATTTTGCAAAGGGCTTGCATGATGTCTAGCATTTGATTCATAAACAGAAAACAATATCCCTTGTACTACACAGTTGTAAAAATGCAATTGTTAAACACATATTGCAATGCTTAACGCTTTTTTAAGATATTCTAGCACAGGAATTTGGGAAGAAATACAGGCACAACTTGGTATTGCTATAAGGACCTTGAATTGACTTAACCTGTTAATCATGTTACATTGTTAAATCAATAGATTAAACATGTTTTTTCCTTTGTACAGTTGTAGATATTATTCATAAAACATTATTTTCTTTTAAATTAATGTGTAGAATATATTGGAGATGATGGTTTTCAAACAGCAATCTCAGTATATCTCATAATGTTCTATAATATTGTTCCAAAATATAGCATCTGGGCCTCTGTTCTTCAGAGATGTTAGTAGTGGTCACGGAAAGGAGTGACATTTAGCAGGAATGAAAAAGACCATAACAGAACAGACACTCTGAGGTAAATTGCATTCATGATTTTGAAAAAGTGATGGACTGAAAAGAATGTAATCTAAAATTTAATTCCTCAAACTGATCTAAAGTCTAATTCCACAAAGCTCAAACAAAAAAAACATTTGGGTCATTCACAAAAATAGAAAAAAAAAAGCTGCAATGTATACATGACAAAAAAAAATTACCAAGCTGGACAAATATACATACAAAAATGTATGTGTCGTCCAATATAGGTTACTGGTAACTTTGGGGTAGGCGATCAGCCTTAAGTAGGCAGGAACAATTCTGAGAAGTGATTGCAGGTGTGGAGCCTACCTTCACACCTTTGTCTGCAGCTAGCCAACCAGCTCCAGTAAGATGTGTTCCTTGGTGAAGACACAAGGCAAGAGAACAGTTCTGCTATAGTTTTAGCTTGTTTATTATTTTTCTGCTAAATATGGGATATCACCATTATATTAGGCAGATTACCATCACTGACAATTCCCATCACCCAAATGTGGATAGCTCAGTTTACCAGGTGCTTTTGTGGACCTACGCCCTGGGGGTAAATCTTGGCTGCAAGTTCTTTCCCAAGGAGTTGCCCGCTGAGGCTTCTTCTTGGTACATGGTAATCTGAAGACAGAAGATCTGCAGGAAAGGTGAGAAACCCTTTGAGTGCTGTGGTCCACCTGTCCCACATTGCCCCTCTGCACAGGGGGTCTCCTTTGGAGTTCCTATTGCATACTCCTGCACTCTTTGGGTTTATATGTATGTCTGTTGGGTGTTTGGAGCAAGTTTCTGTGGTAACGTAACCCTTTGGATGCGGGTCTAGCATCTTTTGGGGGGTTTTGGCCACTTTCCCTATTGGGTTCAGTGTTTATTGAGTCTAGTGACATGCTTTAGTGATGATTGGTGCAAATTTTCTTCACAGTTACAACTTTGCAAAAATTGTGTAAGGCGCGCTTTTACCACATAGACGCCATTGCTCTTTTCACATCTATGGGACTTTATAGTTTGGGACATATCTTTGCAACCGCTCAATGTAGTGACTTCAGAGATGGCTCATTATAATTGTCTGCCCTTGCACTACTATCCGGTCAATGTTTAGTGTGTGTTGGGGGGGTTCAGGGGGGATTCGGGCACTGTTGGGGTACTTTTTCTGGGAAAACTAAATTTCCCATGAGCACTTGCATCGCTCGTTCGTTCCTGATTGGCTCCCGTCATGGCAGCCATTTTGTGCTTTCCCTGAATGAGTATCCTACACTGGGCCTGGACTCTCCTTCTCTTCTCAGCAGATTAACCCTTTGCCTGTCAGATAAGTGTATTTTAGCAAATCTGGGGTGAAATTTTAATAAAACACATTGTATTTCGGTATTTCCTTATACATTGAACGTTTTGACACTGTGAGAATGTCTATTCCTTTGGAGCTTGAGTCTAGGACCGAGGACGCTGGGGTATCTGCATCCCCCTTCACGCATTGATCTTCATGTCAACCAGGGTTGCCTAGAGAGTTCTCAGGTTATTTATGCCCAGCATGTTCTGTTGCCCCTGAGTCTTCCCCAGGGACCTTCAGTCATGCATTAGAGCCAGTTTGGGTGCAAGGGTTTAAGGCTGCTACTAGAGACCTCCAGTATACATCTCAACTCTTTCCATTCCAGTTACAGGGGGTCTTCCACTCCTGGCAGACCCCTACTTCCATCAGATCTTCCCTACTGTAACCGCAGGGAGTACCTGATGTATCAGATTCCTCTGATGAGGAACTGTTGGTGGATTCTGATGCTGAGGAATGTTCTGCAGTGTTCTCCTCTCAGTTCTTTGGAGATCCCCTTTGAGGCTGATCCCTCGGCTGAGGGCCTGATCAGGGCCGTTTAAAACACCCTAAACATTCCCTTGGTTCAAGAGGTTTCTTCAGACCCCTCTGATGTGTTTCAGGAACCTAAGAGGTCCCATACTTGTTTTCCACCTAACCCCACTCTTGACCATTTAGTGTCTGATGAGTGGTAGTCTCCCGACAGAAAGCCTTCTGTCTCCAAGAAGTTTGCTAAGCTTTACCCCATTTTCTGATGTGGAGCTACCTCAGTGGGTTCATCCCTCCAAGGTGGATGCCCCTGTTTGTAGGACTTCTAAGTCCACTGCTTTGCCAGCTGTTGATGCCTCTGCTCTTACAGAATGGACTGACAAGAAACTTGAGGCCTCCCTCAAGTCCATTTTTGCCACCGCTGGTACTTCTCTACGTCCAGCATTTGCTGCGGCCTGGGTAAATCGGGCCATTGCAGTTTGGACTTAACAGCTCACACTTGCTGTTCATAAGGAAGCTCATACTCCTAATATGTTGTGGCTACTTGCCAACATTTTTGAAGCCCAGCATTAGGTCTCTGCCTCTTTGTTTGATGTCATCAGTTGGTGGCAAGGGTTTCCACCATGTCTGTGGTTGTCAGACGAGCTCTTTGGCTCAAGATCTGGTCTGCTGACCCTGCTTTTCAGAAAGCATTGCTCTCCTTGCCCCTTCCAGGCACTTCTCTGATTGGGCCAGATCTTAAGGATCTGATTAGTGAAGCCACAGGGGGAAAGAGTACCCTCCTGCCTATGGTTTCCAGGAAGGAGACGCTTTTCAATGGTAATCAGCTTTTTTGTGCTTCCAGACTGAGGCACATCTGGCGAACCAGGCAGCTCCCCCAGCTCCACATTCTTAGCCCAAGCCCGAACTACAAGGGAAGCCTAAGTCCTCCTCCAAGCCGAAGGCTTCCAAGCCTTTCTTGGCATGACTCGCCGAACCCAGGTCCCCACTCGGCTGTGGGTGGCCGTCCGTGTCACTACCACAGCATCTGGGAGGACTCAGTGGTGGACCCGCGGGTTTTGCAGGTGGTGATGGAAGGTTACAGGATCCCTTTCACCTCCTCCCTTAAAATTTTTCCCTTCTCACACTTGGTTTTGGGCGTCCTTCAGCGCCCTCCCTTTGAGTCCTTGGCTACTATTCCTCTACACCTGCTGACATGGAAAATGGCATTTCTCCTGGTGATCGTGTCCTTTCACCGTGTCGCGAAGTTGCATGCTCTGTCTTGCAGACCACTTTTTTGGTGTTTCACAAGGACAAGGCGATACTTCGCAGGAGTTTCTCCCGAAGGTGGTTTCTGAGTTCCACATTAATCAGGAGATTGTGGTGCCTTCTTTCTGCCCTGACCCTACCTCTGACAAGGAGAGGGATCTCCACTTGTTAGATGTGGTGCTTTGTCTCAAGTTGTATGTATATCACACCATTCGACAGTCTGACATGCTGTTCATCATCCCTGAGGATCCCAGGGCAGGGAGACCTGCATCCAAAATGACCATTGCTTCTTGGATTAAGTCCACTAGTCGCAAGGCTTACAAGCTAAGAAAAAAACCTGTTCCTTTTCGGGTCACGGCTCATTCTACAAGATCCCTTGGGGCTTCTTGGGCTTACAAGAATCAGGCCTCAGCTGATCAGTTGTGCAAGGCTCCCACTTGGTCATTTGTGCACACCGTTTCGAAGCACTACCGTGTTGACGTGCTGGCATCAGCTGATGCCAGCTTTGGGAGGAAGATCCTGGAGGCAGTCTTGCCTGTCTAGGATCTTTTTCAATTCCTCAGTGCTCCTTCTCTTTTGAGCCCTGTTGGCTCTAGTTCCGTGTGCTATGTAACAGTTTCTGGGGTGTTGTTACCCCTGTTCAGTGTCCTTTGACACTTCGTTATTGTTGGGCTATCTCTGATCTGATGGTTCATATATGCTCTGGTGACTTTGATGGCCCTGAGCCTGGTTCTTGCCTTACTTCCCGCCTCTGGGAAGCTCAGTGGTTGGACATCCCAAAGTTACCAGTAACCTGTATTGGACGACAGAGAAAAGAGGATTTTAGTCTTACCTGTTAAATCCTTTTCTCTTAGTCCATATAGGTTACTGGTCTCTCACCTTGTCAAGGGACCATGCTTGGCTCTCCTGTGGCAGAATGTGGGGGTTCATGCTCACCGGAGTTTTCTTTTCCTTCTCACTATCTAGTCAATAGTTAGTGTCTCAAATCTTACTGGAGCTGGTTGGCTAGCTGCAGCCAAGGAGGGAAGGTAGGCTCCACCCCTGCATTCACTTCTCAGAATTGTTCCTGCCTACTTAAAGGGGCTGATCGCCTACCCCAAAGTTACCAGTATCCTATATGGACTAAGAGAAAAGGATTTAACAGGTAAGACTAAAATTCTCTTATATAGCATGTGTGAAAAGAGGGCAGAGGGTGATGTGATAGGAGCATTCACAATTATTAAGGGATTTAACCCTTTAGTGCCATAGGGACTAAGCAACTCACGGTGTACCCCTATGGCACTCAAAGGCTTAAAATTTTACTGCCAGAGGGGTGTGCAATACATTGTGGAGCAATACACTGCACACCTACCTGGTACTCAATGGGTTAATAAAGTTCCAAAAGATTAAAAAAAATGATTATGATTTAAAGTTAGAGGATGGAATATCCAGATGTAATTCCAGGATATTTTACTTTATGAAAAGTAAAATAATTAATGGTTTATCATTCCTGGCAGAAGTGCATGGTACTAATAAATTAAGGGAAATAAAGGGGTAAACATCATCATGTTTTACTTTATTCTGGAAGTGAAAAATAAATACAAATCAATGTAAAATGTTAATGGGCTGTTTCTCTCTTAAAAAAATATATGTTGTAGGGTTTATCCCCTTAAGTGAAACAAGGGTACTCCCACTGCTGAGAGATGCTTTATAAAAAAATTATAACAGCTCGAACTAGCATTTTTTAGTTGCAATATCACAGTGGCCTGAAAACTTACAGTGGTGCTGTTGCTACACCATCCTATGGATTGCTCTCTTACGTTGTACATCTAAAATGCGGTCACTGCAAAAGCAGATATAACCGGCTTGCAGTGGCTACATTTTAGATTAAAACTAGCCTGGCATTCATGGGGGGCATGAGGATCACTCCTCATGCCCCCCCCCCCCAGGTATTGATCGCCCAGGCGATCGCGCTGGGAGATCAATATGTACAAAGAAGCGGAGCTTCTCCATTCCCCTCTCTTCTACCCGAACTTCCGGGTAGGAGTGGGCGGGACCGGGGGAAGCCTCCTAACGTCATCGGTGACATGTTCACCGATGACATTAGCAAGCTTAGCCCGATCTCGATCACTCCTACCGGAGGTAGGAGAGAAGGGAACTAAAGCTTTTGCTCTCCTTCAGTCACCATATTGATCTCCCAGCCCAATCGGATGGAAGATCAAAAACTGGGGGCACATCAGGAGGGTTCCTGATGTCCCCCAGCGAGGTCTGAATGAAAATTAAAAAAAAAAATTAACCCTGTGAGTGCCGCAGATTCCCCTCACTGGGTCAATTCTTTTTGGCACTATTTGTTCTACTAAGACCTTATTGGGGGACACCAGGAGGGGTCCTGAAGCCCCCCAATGAGGTCTACAAAAATAAATGAACAACAACAAAAATGAACCCTGTGTGTGCCACAGGGGAGGGTGTTTACTGCAGACCGCCCCACCTGTGGCACACACGGCTATTTTTCACTAACCTGTAATCAGAGTTTGTTGGGGGGACATTAGGAAATATCCTAATGTCCCCCCACAATCTCTGATAATACAAAGTAAAATATAATAAAATAAATTAACTCTGTGAGTGCCACAGGGGTCCGCAGAACATTTCTTTGCAATGAGCTGGAGACCCCTGTGACAATCACAGGGGAAATTCTTTTGGGACATTTTTTTTTACTAAGACCTCATTGGGGGATATCAGGAAGGGTCCTGAAGCCCCCCAATGAGGTCTATAAAAAAAAATGAACAAAAAAAATGAACCCTGTGTGTTCATTGTAGATCCCCTCCTGTGGCACACACAGGACTTTTTTTTACTATTGCTTTACATTCAAAGCTTGTTGCCAAGCTATGAATAAAGAATATTTAAAAAAAAATGAACTCTCTGTGTGCCACAGGGGGTCCAATGCATTGCTTTGCAATGCATCGGACACCCCTGTGACATGCCCACAAAACGCCTCCAATATACCCCCCGTACCCTACCCACCAGCCTAGTTCCACAGTCAACTGGCAGTCCCATTCCCACAGTTTGACCCCCCAGCCTGGTTCCACTGCCTACTGGTAGACCAAATGTGCCAGTACGCACTGGATTCAGGCTAGGAATCAAACAGTGTTTGTGGGGGACTTACAGTGCACAATGGTAGTCACAGATCCCCCATATGTTCTATCTTACCTTTCCCACCACCACTGCCATACTTGCTCACTGCCCTCTGGTAGATATACCCACATACACTGCCTGACCCCTTCCCCACCTGGTTTCACTGGCAGTCACAGGTCCTCACGTACACTGACTGACCACTGATAACCATAGAATCATACATATACTGTTTGCTTCCCCATCCTTGCAGTCACGCTCCTGGCACCCAATATGGTATGTCAACCCACAGCAGTGGGGTACCATTTTTCGAAGGCTGGCAGGAGATCCTCTTAGGAAATCCCATGGTGTTGAAGTGACTGATTTGTAAAAAAAAAAAATGTTTTTTTTTTCTGTAGCACCACATTCTGGAAATAGTTGTGCACACTAACTTAGGGTGTTATAGCCATTTTCATACACACAAGAATGTTTGAGAAAATGTTAGAGAAATCAGAGGTTGTAGCAGGTGTAGTTTTGTACTTCTAGCACCCCCTACAGTATGTCAACTCATGCCAATGGGGTGCCATTCTTCTCCTAAGAGCACTAGCTAACAAATACAGTTGGAAATCCCATAGTTTTAGCAGGTTTCAATACATCTGAAGGGACAGAAATGTAAAAAAAAAAAAATTCAATTATTTTCCTATATTGCCTCTTTCTGGAAACATTTATGCACACCAGGATAAGGGTAAGAAGGTAAGTGACCCCTCATTAGATGCGTCAGGTTATCTTCTTTCCAAAATAGTATGGTTTCTCTAGCTTTCCTGCATATCTATAACGGTTATGACACTTTTCGTGCAGGCATATAATTTTAAAAACAAAAGTGTCAGTTTTAGGTAAGTGTTCCTAGCACCCACATATTGTATGTTATTCCACACAAATGGGGTACAATTTTTCTCGTGTTGGTAGCAGGTACTGAATACAGTAGGAAATGTTATGGTTTTCAAAGATTTTAGTATCTTTGAAGTGGTGGAAATGTAAAAAAACATGTGCCAACTTTTGGAAATAATTGTGCACATCAGCCCAGGGGTAGAAAGGCAAGTGACCTCTCATTTGATGCAGGTGAATGTCTAATTTCCAAAATGGTATGCATTTTATACCTTTCCTTCATGTCTCTAAAAGTTATGAACAATTTAGTACAAGCAGCCATTTCTAAAGAAGAAAACAGGTAGATGTTGTTATGTGCGTCTGGCACCCCTACAGTATGTCAAATCATACCAATGGGGTGCCATTTTTCTCCTAAGAGCACTATCTCATGAATACATTTGGGAATGCCATGGTTTTCACAGATTTTACTACATTTCAAGGGGCAGAAATGTAAGAAAATGCCTTTTTTTTCATTAGCGCCACATTCTTGAAACATTTGTGCACACCAGGCTTGGGGTAAGAAGGCAAGTCACCCCTCATTAGATGCAACAGGTTGACTACTTTGCAGAAATATATAGTTTTGTATAGTTATTACACTGTTTTAGGGTAGCTTTACCACAAAAACACTAGAACGCTCATATTAGTTCATAAAGTTGAAAATTCAGTTTTGCGCTCCTGGTGATTAAAGCTCTACGCTAGGCATGAACGTAGGTAAAACTATACAAATTTGGAATTTTTTTGGCAAAATAAGTAAATTTTCACATTTTTTGTCATTATGACATAATAGAATTTTGCACAATGCAAAACTCTCTTCATGTAAGGTAGCACGAAAAAGATCAATTAGTTCTGAAAAAAACAATATATAGTTTTCCATATGTAACTAAAAATCCCCAGAGGAAATCAAGCCTAAACAGAAGGATAGCAAAAATGCTGAAAATGTGTCTGGCCTGCAGGATACAGGAAATGGCCAGAGCCTCTGGCACTGAAGGGGTTAAAGGAGCAGTAAACTTTTTTCATGAAAACTTATATATTATAGCTCATTTCCTGCTGAGTAAAACAATGGCATTCTCACCACTTGTTTTATTCAAAATTTGTAACAGTTCAAATAATGAGGAAATGAATTTACTGTGCGTTTACTTCCTGAGAGTTCTAAGTGACAGGAAGTGACTTGTGGAAAACTGTATGTCACTGACTTTCCTCTCAAACAGAATGTAAAAGAATATCTCATTTGAATTTTACCTCTAGAGGGCACTGCTAATGTAAAAAAAAAAAACACTGGTTTGTACTGTAATAACTCTGGAAATATACATTGGGGTTTCCTTTATTTTACTCAACAGCAAAAGCACTACAATATATATTTTTACTTAAAAAAACTTTACTGCTCCTTTGAGAGCTTATTCAGAAAGTTTAAGTGGAGCTATTGTGTGGCAAAACAACTGCACCATGGGGACAGATGAAAAAAAAATAAAAAAATTGTGATTTTAACCCAATGAATGCTGGAGAGGTTCCCATTGCATTGTGAAGTTGTTAGGAATGTTTGATTGTGTCTTATGATGCAGGTGGTGTTTGCCAGAATTCTTCCACTTCTTCTTAGTGTGTCACCCTCTCAGTGCTTTTTACTAAAAGTGACAGACACAGTTCCACGCTAACTCATATCAAAACCATTGTGAAAAAGCTCATTGGAAACCTTGGTAGCATTCAAGCTGTTGAAAAAACCTTTTAAATCAATAGAAATTTGGTGATTTTTTTCCCTGTTGTGAAGTGGTTTGATCCAAAATTGTATATACACCCAATATCATATTGCCATGGAACACTCATAAAACAATATATGGTATTTTCAGATGACTAATTTATAAGGCTAATATATAAATTGAGTAAATAATATACAAAATCAGAAAAAGAATTAGTGAATTTCTATATTGCACTCAATATCTTCAAGCACAAAAAATATGCTTCATCAATCCACTGGAATGGTTCAGCTCCAATTCCAAAACTATATATCAGTTCTGTGAACAAGACAAAGACAGAATCTTTCAAATAATCACACTCACAAATATGGAGGCTGTACACCCACCTTGAAGTATATGCACATATAATAACTAAAAGTGGTACTTCTCTCCCATCCTCAACATGTGAAAGACTGAAAGGGAAGACTGCTCCTGAAAGCCCATTAAGAAGGCAGGCAGCCCTGCCATCTTCCTTTTCTGTTGGGCTGGGGATTGCTCCCCCTCAGTGGGGCAAGGGGGTGGGGGGAGGATGAGAGAGGAGTGACTTTTGGTTTAACCAACTCTAATATTACCTTTTTTCTTTCCAAGTGCAGAAGGAGAAGATGAAGAGCTCCAGAATAAATCCAGGCCCCCCTCAGATGCTACAGGGATGAGCCAGAGAACGTACAACCTTGCTGCCAGGTCAGAGCCTCTACAACAAAGGAAGTATTGTTTCAATCAAGAGAATGAGTATATGGCCCCCTTTGTCCCCTTCTGCTTTACCTTCCTTAGCTGTCCTTTTTCCTAACCGTTCTTGTCCTCCTCCATCTGCCTCTGAGTCTTTTCCTCCTAACCTGCCTATTTCTCTCTCTGTTTCATTCCCTCTGGACCTTCCCTGCTTATTATGTCCCCTGGGTCCTCTTTGCCCTTATTGTCTTTGTTGGCCTTTTCTGTGTCTCCCCTGGTGTCCCTATCCTGCCCATCAGATGTGCATCCATCATCCCGTGCCCTTGGGTGGCCATCTGGATGGCCGTCTGGATTATAGGCCCGGTTTCCCTCCCTCCACTACTCCCAGTCGGAATCCTTCTGGGTCTCGCCCCAACACCGAGGCTAGGAGTGAGGCAAGAAGTCAGGGGGAAGCTCTTCCCTCTGCCAATTTGGTCTTGTCCCATGTGGCCATGGCATCAGCATACAACCCGGTCACTTCCAGTGAATGCAGGGAGGCCCATAATGCCTTGCACAGAGAGAGAGAGATATGTGAAAGGCAAATGGGACAGATGATGCACAGTCGAGGGGGAGGGTGGCCTTTTCCACGCTGGATGGTGGCATTTGTCCTTGTGCCAGGAAGTAAGTGGCCACTCTCCCTTGGTCCAAATTCATCTTTTCCTCAACCCCTTCCATTCTCTCTGGCCCATCATAGTGGACCCCTTTCTGGCAGGGTGCCATGGACTTGCTCCAGTTTCAGGCACTGCTTTGGGCAGCCACTGTTTGGTTCATCCAGGCCTTACAGGAGTGCCCCAGTTTGCAGTTCTGGAACAGCCTGTCTCCTTTTTGCTGGGCAGGGGCCACGTGATCTCCAGGGGTGGTTTATGTGGGGATAGGAGCATGTGGGGGAGGATTTAGTGGGCCAAATTGTTCTCACCCTTCTAAATTGCCACATGTCCAGCCCCTCGCCAACAGCTCAGTTCAGAGCCAGCCTGCCAGAGAGCTGGACACAAGGTCCTGCATTAGATGGTGGTAGGGTCCATCCAAGAGTAAATGGGTTAAACCCAACCTTAATAAAGTTGTGAGCTCTTTATTCCTACCAAATCTTGCTGTTAATGTGTTTATTATGGTTCTGTTTCAGTTACTGTAAGAGTTGGTTGCTGTGGAAGATTTTGGTTTGGTTTGGTTTGGTTTGGAGGAAAAGGTGGCATTGCCATCTTATAGAGTTAAGCTGTCAAGTCTCAGTTTACCAATGTATGGATGTCTGTGGTCCCACTGTTAGATGAAAGTCCATACACGGGCAGAGATAGTCCACTTGAAAGGCATGTTAATTATGACATCACCCATTTCATGGCAATTTGTCACTTTCTGAGGAGCTTTTATGTTCATATATTTACTGTACTTAGAGGAGTGCTCTCCGGGCTTTCTCTTGTTCATAGAATTGATCCAAAATTATTCTTTATAATCCTGTGACTCCCAGAGAGGTATCCAACTCATTGCATTGCAATGTGTTGGATACCACTCTTGCACTGAAAGGGTTTAAGCTTCCTGAATATGGCCCTAGGTGTGATATTTAGCATAACATAAATAGATCAACAGTTGCTTTCTTCTTCATTCATTGCACGGATTTTGTTTTTAAGTTAAGACCCCATGAGGATAATGAGTAAAAACTTTAAATTTCTCTGTTTAGCCTGATGTACTGTGGTTTGCTTGGGAAACTTACCATGCTTACCACATGTTCATTGTAACAATTTTGCTGCAGGAACTGGGGATACATGTAAGGAAAGTAGAGAAGACACACATATCCATCACACCCATGCTGCTACACTCCCTGCTCTCATTGACTATGGTTTCCTAGCACACCCCATCTGACAGTGTCTCAGTTATGCCCTATAAAGTTGGGCTCCAATTATCTGTCCCAAGGACAAAGGAGAGAAATTTAAAAGTTGTTTTAATTGAATGAAGTATCTTTCAGATTTCTTGCTCTTGCCGTCTACACTTGTTCTACCCTTATGAATCTCACTACTGGAGAATGTGGAACTTCATAACATCATGGTCTTTCATCTCTGAACTATGCTTTCATTATGTGGCTTGTAATAAGCACTAATAAATATACACCCACCAGGGAGGCACACAAGGTCATATCCCATCATCCTCAACTGACCATCATGCAACTGAGCATGTTGGGAGTATAGTACCAAAACTGGATCACATCGGGGGGAAAGTAAAGATGTAAGAGCAGAAAATGAACCATTCTTTCCACTTGTATATTTACCCCACTTCTGAGAAACATATGGCTCTCCATCATTTAAATTAAACTGCAATCATGCTCAGATTGCTTTTGGCTTCAATTTGAAAGAATATAGACTGGACTTCATGTCGTAGATGCCACAGGAGTGCTCTCCTCTCATAGGCTCACACTCATTATAATGGAGCTTAACTTTAGGCTTATAAAGACATCACTGTAAGTGGGACAGTAGAGTTATGTTGATACATGCCACTGCCCTTGTGTCCTAATGAGATTGATATACTGTGGATTTAACCCTTTGAGTGCCAGAGTTCATGGGTGACCACGGTATGTTATTACCCTAAGAGTGATAGTGACATTAATATACCATGGCAATCTGTGCCTACTTTTTTAACCCTATGAGTGCCAGAGGGGTAAGCAACGCATTGCGAGGGAATGCAATGCATACCCCTCTGGCACTCGAAGGGTTACATTCACTTTGTAATGTTCTCAGCTGAACATTAGGTATCAAAAAAGCAGTGAGCCATATTGATTTGTGAGTAAGCTTTATCATATGGAACAAGTAAACATAACCATGTATTTCATTTGAGCTTTAACCATTGCTTTTAATACATTGCAGACCTTTCTTGTATTCAAAGGGCTTAGTTTTATTATTATAGCAGGCTTTACAATGTGTTGTGGCCCTCTCTAGCATTCAATGGGTTAAAGAAACAAACTTAAATCAATGGATATTTTGAGAACTATTGTTTATCCCTTATAGGGAGATTGTTTTACTCCAGAATTGCTCCCATTTTACGTAGTACATCAGCCTTTCTGTGTTTTTACTGACAGCAACGGCTACACTCAAATACCAATTCTTTTTTTAGGAAAACATCTTAGATTGTTTGTTTTGTAATGACCTATTCTTGGATGAACACATGTTGTGTACTTTTCCTCATATAAACCACATACACTTTATTGAGATTTAAATATATAGGAAGGCATATTTATTTCCTGGAGCAAGACACAGATTTCCTTTGAGGGCAACTCCATCCTTTTTTTTTAATCCAAAAATAGTGTTCACATTCTGTGTTTTTTGTACATTATATGTCGTGTCTCCCAAATCGGGTGACTTCAGGACAACGTGAATTTTGCCTGCATATTCTTAGTAGGCATGTAACATTTCTAGGCATAGCAGTCAACACAGTTTCTTTTTCATTCATGGAAGAAAAAAAATATCATGTTAAAGTAGTCAACTACTAAAACAGTCTATTGAAATTAACCCTTTGCATGCCAGAGCTGTATCCAATGCATTGGAGGAGTAACATTTTTTTTTTTTAAATTCAATATTTATTGAGTTTTCAATAATCAAGGATTCTGAATTAAGAGAAAAGGAAGGTGGTAACAAGTACAACCAAAATAAACAGCATCAAGAAAGAACAATCATATCAAAACTCTTGTTATCCTCACCTGGCACTGTAAAGCCTGAGCAAAGATAGAAGAGAGGGAGAAGAAAAGAAGGAAAGGGTAAAGGTGACAAGAGGGACCTCACCTGCATCGGACTAATGGAGAAGCAAATCACGGTGAAAGTCGGGAGAAGACACTGAGTCCACCCATGGGGACCAAACCCAGAGATATGAGGAGGAGGAGTTGCGTCAATAAGCAGCCAGTTTCTCCATTCGTATCATCCGCTATATGCGGTTATCTAAATGGGCATAACCAGGTGGTATAGCTTTCCAGTGGTAAGAGATATGACACTGGACCATAGCACAGATTCTAAAAATAAGTTTGTTAGCAGAACGGGACAAGGGTGGGTGTCGAGAGGACCTGTTAGACAAGGTTGTCCAAGGGTCCAAAGTCAAATTTACACGAGCAGTAATAATTTTTAATGAGTAGCTATATATTGAAATCACTTTCCTTCTGAATTAAACAAGAGTTTATTATTCAAATGTTATTATAAAACAACCTTTTTTACTTCTTTCAGTTAAACTACAATTTTCTGTTGTTGTCACAAGGGGTTCTGTTCTGTTATTAATTACTAAGGAGAACCATAGTCTATGACTTCATCTCTCCAATAAATTGCATTATTTAAAAAAATTTGTTTGGGCTACTAATTGCTTTTACTAACGGTTTGATTTAAAAAAAATAATAATAATTTAACCTGTAATATTTTTTATTTTACGCAACAGGAAAATCCACTTATCTTCAAAGAAATGTACTGTTAATTTAAATCTTCTTTAGCAAAACTTCTTTATTCTTCATGCAAAATAATAACGCACCATTCATTGTTTTAAAGGGATAGTAATACTTCGTTTTAACTTTATTTTATTTTGTAGGCATTAAAAAACATGAAGAATGATATAAGTCTTATCTCTCAAACCTTTATGGTTTATGAGATATTCACAAGCAAAGTATCCCCCCCCTGTTCAACCAGATCAGAAGGGAGATGCCCAGGTAGACTGCAGAGAGGGACAATCTTCAATTAAGATAATGGAAAAAGCTGAAAAACTTGTCAAGGGGGGAAGGGCTTTCATTGTTTTCATACAAAGAAAATTGTCCCCTTCTGTTATCTGTCCTGTCATACAACCAGACTCACATCTGAGAAGAGATGGCTTACACTAGGAAAAAGGGGCGGGAGGGGGAAACTTCGCTGTGAATATCTCTTAAACCATAAAGGTTTGAGAGATAAGACTTATATCGTTCTTCATGTTTTTTTAATACCTACAAAATAAAATAAAGTTAAAACGAAGTATTACTATCCCTTTAAAGAAAGTATTTTACTAGCAAGGACACATTGTGATTGTCTCTCATCTTCAAGCATGTCCTGGGTACTCATTTTATGGAGCTCAGAAGGGTGAAAGGCTGAGCTGATTTTTCAAGGACTAGAACCTGCAACCCTGAGGTTTGAACAAATTATACAGCTAGTGCATTCACCAACTAAGCTAAAATGTTAATTGTTTATGTGACATCTACTCGACATCTACAAAAGTCTCAGCCTTATTTTTCCTGTCATTGTAAAATGTTTCCATTATCATTATTACTATTAACATCATTAGATACTGTTGAACTGCTTGCTGAACAGTGGCCAAACCAATTGCTACATTTGGGTTTTAGAAAAGCCAATGGTTGTTTATGTCTATAACAATCAATGAAAATGTAAAAATAAATGTATGTCTCAACAGTTCAGCACCCTAAAGTACATTAATTCCAAAACTGAGATAAGCAAACCACTCCTAATGAATCCATAAGTTGATTTGACGATTGCTGAATGTCAGCTTCTTAGTTCATTGTACACTGGAACTTTGGCAAATCTATTCTGTTGCTTATAGCTATGTTAACTAATTTCAGTAACAAGTTAATGATTCATACTGGAGACATGAAACAAATGTACAAATTCATGAATAAAGTCTTTGCAAAGGAGAACTCATAAGTAAACTATAATCCATACTGTGGGCTTTAATTATACATTGGTTTAAATAGGTGCAGTTGTGCTCTTTCAGCTTCACCTGGACACACTTCCCAGGCCAATTTAACCTCCCACCTGTAGTACATCTGTGCATGTTCATTGTGTTACTTTGTGTTAAAATAACCCACTCTGACAGCTTCCTGTCCTTACCAAAGTGCATTACATATTCTCTGCTGCAAACTTAAAGGGATAGTAATACTTAAAATGTAAAAAAAATATATGTTGTAGGGTTTATCCCCCTGAGTAAAACAAGGGAACTCCCACTGCTGAGAGATATTTTATTAAAAAATTATAACAGCTCAAACTTGAATTGTTTAGGTGCAATATCACAGTGGCCTGAAAATTGACAGTGGCGCTGTTGCTACACCATCCTATGGACTGCTCTGGTCCGTAGACCATAAATCTTCATAGGATGATGTAGCAACAGCACCACTCAGTAAAATACATGGGGGGCACCTCCACTATAACATTCCAGTCAAGTTTAACCTCCAAGTACCCAGTCCTCTTCATGCTATCTGTAAAAGCATTGTCTACTGCAATCCCAGTACTCCTGCCAATTTCCCCCTCTAGTTGCCTGTCTTCTCATTATATACAACTTCTCAAGTGTACCTTTAGCTTGCCTTGCCTATTTGTCTCCCAAGTAATGCTATTTTACTCGCTCTACCTGGCTGGCTCATAGTGTTTCCACTACAGTCTTTCATCCTGTTGTGAAGTGTCAGCTTTCTCAAGCCTTGCTCCTGGTACCTTCCACAATTTTTTTCTCTCTGTGCACCACAGTCACTCATTTCAGTTTAGCAACAAACTGTGATACTGCAGTCCCAGCCATCTGTTTGATGCCTTCCTGTTTAACTTATATTAACCATTTGTTTGCTGTATTTTCCTTAGATTGCTTCATACCTGCCTGCATTGCTATCTGCTTTATAGCTGTATCCTGAGTGATTTTGGGGTTCCCACATGCATCCTTCTTACTGTAAGTGCTGTTAACCCAAGCTTTCCTAGAGTGACCATGCACAATCACTCCCATATACTGCCAGCCAAGTTATGTACCACTGGTCCAATAGTTAGTACTGCCAATATCCTTCATCTGCTTTGCAGGTTAAAAACCCTTGTTGGCCCAACTGTCCATTTATAGTACCTGTGTTGAGGATGAGAGTAGCCAGTCAAGTGTGTGGAGTTTGGGATTGGTTAATGTAGCTCGTTTCGAGGTATTTGAGATGGATGAATTTGAGGGAAAGAAGTAGATCTGTAAGGGAGAAAAAACATTATTTTGGGGTACTGCAGTTTGTAAAGTGGGATAAAAAGCAATATCAGGTTGTTCAGAGGATGGAAGTTAGCAAACAACAGGGCTGAAGATTCATACCATGCCTGATAGTCTTTTATATTTCTGACAGGATTTTAGTAACAATTTGCTAACCCTTAGAGGGAACTAATACTGTAACACATGTATATGCAATCTTCGGCCCTCCAGCTGTTGGAGACTCCCATCATCCTAAACCAGTCAACGATTACCTGCACCTGTTTTAACATATCAGTAACCAACTTGATCAATTTATTAATCTCTGAAATTAATAACTGAGTTCCATTTATGAAATTTGCTACTTGTCTTTATCAAAATATATTTGGATTTCAACAGGCAGCTTTTTTTGTTTAATAACTGTTTATTCAGTTATCAGAAATGAAATACAAACAGTAAGCACAACCATGGTTATACAAAGTCACATAAAAGTATGCGTCACAAAAACGTACAGTAAATAGAGTAAAAGCCTCCATTACAGTGGAGGCGATTCTGGTAAATAATACAGGGTACCTTCAGTAGTTCAATAGGAATTGATGTTTCACATCAACCAGGTTATGCCATTAACAAAGAAATCAAAACAAAAAGGAGAGAAGGGGAGAGGAAAAGTAGGGAAGAGAGGGGGGAGAAGGGTAGGGTAGGTAGAGATGCCTGGTTTCTTGTTTCACCGGGTCCGCATCGTCCGCTATCACATAAAACCTGGAGCAGCAGACAGCCAAGAGAAGAACTAAACACTTGAGGGGGGAGTGCATTACCTAACTCATCTGCACACTCAATACCTTCCGAATATATCCTCCAAGGGAGCCATCTAGTAGAATGGGCCATCCCCTTACCCAGGGATGACATCGCTACATCCTCCATCGCTCGCATCGACTCCACAGAGGCCAACCACTCTTGAAATTACGGTGGAAGGGGACTCTTCCAGTGTCTGGGAATAAGCATCTTGGCTGCATTCAATAAATGAATGGTTAACGACCTCTTATAAGAACCTAAGGAATGGGAGGTGTGATGTAGGAGTACAGACATAGGTTCATGTGGAATGTCAGAGTCACCCATCTTCCTTATAACCCGGATGACAGAGTCCCAAAATGGCTTGATCAAAGGACATGTCCACCAGATATGCAAGAAATCCCCTCTATGTAAACGCCAATGCCAACATCTATCCGATGTTTCAGGGTATATATTATGTAAGGTGGATGTAATCATATACCACCTGGAGAGCAGTTTAAAAGCATTTTCCTGAATCTGGGTGGACATGCTACACTGATGTGCCAGAGTGGCCATCTTACGCCACTGGGGATCAGATAACTCAACACTACAATCCCTTTCCCTTAAACGGATGTAGAACAGTTTAGAACTCGAGGCCATATCTGTAAGGCATCGGTAAATCGTAGACACAAGTTTAGTGGGAGGTTCCTCTGTCATGCAAAGGGATTCGAAGGGGGTGACATCCGTTGGCAATGGACCTAAGGAAGTCAACGTAGAAATATAATGACACAATTGAGTAAAGGCAAAGGATAGTCTAGAATGTCCAACCCGAGAGTCAGTCAAGTCAGATAATATCTTAAGATGGGCATCTTGAATAACATGTCCAAGTTTGGGGAACAGTATTCTATCAGAAAAGAAAACATTAAAATAACCCCTGTCCCTTCCCGGTAGAAAATCAACATGATGTGTAAGAGACTGCATAAGAGATGGGGAATTGGTGAGGCCCTGTGAGGCAGTGCTAGTTTTCCAAATTGCCATGGTGGGAGTAACTGTGGGATGGGAACACTGGGTAACCACCTGTTGCCTAGGGCACAACCAAGCTGCTATGGGTATAGGAACACTGAGACTCCTCTGTTCCAAGGAGACCCAGGACTTAGAAGAAGGATGGGACCAATCCACAATCCTAGCAAGATGAACAGAGTTATAATACCATTCTATGTCAGGAAGGGCTAGGCACCCCAACAGCTTAGGTCTAGTAAGGTACCAATTGCCCAAACGGGAGCGTCCTTTCTGCCATATAAACTTCGAGATCATGGATCTCAGTTCTACAAAGAAAGACTTTGGAATCACTATAGGTAATGTCTGAATAAGATATTCATTTTTATGATAGAAGCACAACCAAACCAGGAAATGCGCAACTTGGACCATGTAGACAAATCCCCTTTACACTGATGTAGAAGTTGTTGAAAATTTAAGGCAAAGAGAGCAGACAAGTCCCTAGATAAGTCTATACCAAGATATTTAAGTTGAGATGGAACCCATCTGAAGGGGAAGGAAGTTCGTAAAGTCAATTCAGTCTGAGCAGGGAGGGAAAGATTAAGGGCCTCGGACTTAGAAAGATTCATTTTAAAGTTGGATAAGGCGCCATATATCCGGAGTTCCTTCATAACGTTAGGGAGAGAAAGAGCCGGTCTAGTAAGAAACAGAAGTAAATCGTCTGCATAGGCAGCAAGTTTACAATGGAAGGGGCCTACCTCTAGTCCTAAAATATCCAGATTGGATCGAAGGGCGTTAGCTAATGATTCTAATGTATGCACAAAAAGGAGAGGTGAGAGAGGGCAACTCTGTCTAGTAACATTCGACAGGGTGAGGGGCTCAGACAACGTATCCTGGCAGTAGGTGCCTGGTACAGAGATCTAATCCAAGCATGTATAGAGGGTCCAAGACCAATATGCTCTAATACCACGTGCAAGAATGGCCAACTCACCCTGTTGAAGGCTTTCTCAGCATCCGTAGATAGGAGCATTGCAGGGGTATGCCAGAGATGTGCCTAGTGGATAAGGTTTAGTATCTTAGTGGTATTATCCCGTGCCTCATGGCAAGGAACAAAACCCTTCTGGTCCTGATGTACAAGTCTCGGAAGGGATGTTCTAAGGCGCTTGCTAAGAATCTTGGCGAACAACTTGACATCCACGTTAAGTAAAGAAATAGACCTGTAACTAGAGCACAATTCAGGGTCCTTAGCCGGCTTAGGCAATACTGTAATATGGGCTTCCTGGGCTTGAGAAGGCAGATTACCCTGTTGAGAAAGAGAATTAAAAGCGTCTACAAAAAAAAGGGGATAGAACAACTGCAAATACCTTGTAATACATAACTCTAAGGCCATCAGGCCCGGGACTCTTCCCAGTGGGAGAGCTCTTCAAGGCCTCCGCCAACTCATCCAGAGTGATTGGGGAGTCAATAAACGTAGCAAACTCATCACACTTACATATGAGAGTCAAGGTATTCCTTAATCCTATCCGATAATTCCTGAGTCACAGCATGAGCACTGTCCGGTGAAACATTATATAAAGTCTGATAGTAGTCCCTAAAAATAGTCACAATTTTATCAGTGAGAAAGTGAAGCGAACCCTGGGAATCTTTTATTTTGGGGATGAATGTAGAAGAGATTCTACCCTTTAGAGTCCTGGCCAATGATTTTATCTCTGTGGGTATGATAGTACCCTTTAGTTTGCATGTACGACCGCTGAGCCTTGTTATTACATAAGTCCGCTAACTGAGCCTGTAAGTTGAAAAGATTCTGATAAGTAGAAGGAGTCAGTTTAAGTTTGTGAATAGTCTCAATCTTAGCTATGTCAGCCATGGCAGCAGACTGCCTCTTTTTCTGATAAGTACCAATACTAATAAATTGACCCCAAATTACAGCCTTATGGGCCTCCCATACTGTGGATAAGGGGACGTCAGGTGAGACATTTTCGTGGAAGTAATTGCGTAAGGAGTCCCATAAAGATTGCAAAATGTCAGGGGATTTCAAAATGGATTTGTTGAGTTTCCAATTAAGTCTCCGTTTAGGCAGGGATGGAATGAGTATATGTGGAGAGATCGGAGCATGATCACTCCAAGTAATGTTCCCTATATCAGAGTACATAAGTAAGTGTCTGTGTGACAGGAAAAGGTGGTCTATACGGGAGTACCGGTTATGAGGTGGGGAGAGAAGGTGTAATCTCTAACAGTTGGATGTTGAATGCGACAAGTGTCTGCAAGTTGCAAAAGAGTGTAAGATCTGCTTTACCTTCATAATTTTTGTGTAATGTAGTGAAGAGGTCCCTGTGGAGTCGATGAGCAGATCCAGAACAAGATTAAGGTCTCCCCCGGCTATAACAATCCCGTCAGAATAGCCCTGCAATCTATCAAGAACAGAACACAAAAATGAGTGCTGATTAACATTGGGAGCATATACATTTGCCAAAGTAACCTTTTCACCACCTATAGTACCCTTGATGAAAATCACCCGCCCCTCACTATCCGACCAATGATCAAGTACTATGAAAGGCACATGTTTAGAAATATATATCGCTACCCCTTTATTCTTTTGAAAAGGAGAGTGGGAATAGAAGGATTGAGTTTACAGAGAGTTTTGAAAAATCTGTACTTTCCATCTGTGAAAATGGGTCTCCTGTATCAAGGCAACATCAGCATGCATTGACCGCAGTTCCCCAAACAACCGGGAAAGCTTCACGGGGGAATTAAATCCCTTAGCATTAACAAAAACAACATTTATGCTTGCACAATTAGCCATCATCACAGATGGAATGGGGAGGAAAAAACCCAAAGCAGTAACCAAGCAGACATGAGCTTAGGACCAGTATAAAAAGACAAGGACAGGCAGAAACCAGGCATCGGGAAAGGGTAGGAAAAGGGGGGGGAGCAAAACATGTAACCAAAAGAAAAACAAGAAAAGAGCCAAAATACAATAAAGGCAGAAGAGCCAGGAGTACAAACCCCAGCGCGGAAAAGCTGCACGAAGGTGACACTCAAATATATAATGGCCATACTCTGCTGGGGGGAACGTGGCAGCAAAGGCAGAGCAGTAGCCAGCGCATACACCAAGACTGTCCCTCAGCCTAACAGAACATTCAAAGGTCCATCAAACACGGACCATAGGGAAAAAAGTAGCACACTGTCACAGTATTTGAAGACTCTCAGACTTAAGGTTTGGTAAAAACGTAACTTTATTGAAAAGTTAAGGCAATCCCATAGGGTATCATACATATATAACAATACAACAAGTAATGACAATATGAATAGGTTCTACCGGCCTTGCCAATAATACCGGGCAAGGCAACCCAAGTGACAGGTGCAAATATAGCAGTAGGCTCTACCGACCTTGCCAATACCGGGTAAGGCAACCGTGAGGTGAAACGTACCGGTACTACCGGCCTTACCAATACCGGGCAAGGCAGCCTGAAGGAGTACTGAGTGTACTCTCTACCGGCCCTGCCAATACCGGGTAAGGCAACCTAGGATGGCCACGAGAACAGGTTCTACCGGCCTTACCAATACCGGGCAGGGCAGCCTGAGGGAACACTGATAGTAGGCTCTACCGGCCCTGCTTATACCGGGTAAGGCAACCTTAGAGATGTAACGTAAATAGATTCTACCGGCCTTACCAATACCGGGCAGGGCAGCCCAAAAGAGGAGACCAGGCTGTCAGATGACATATGACAGTAGAGTGGAACAGGAATCAATGGTCTCACTCAAGCAGAAGTCTCTAGTCAGAGAATACCAGACAACTGCAATAATAAGTTGGACAGCAACCGGCCCTCAGTGTCTGAATTAGTCAAGGAGCAAACCAGCGTCCACACGCTGGGACCAACTGTAACATAAACCACCAGGTTTAGTGGGGTAACCCAGCGTCCGCACGCAGGGACCAACAGTAGATAATGCCACCAGGTTTAATGGAGTAAACCAGCATCCGCACGCTGGAACCAACAGTAATCTGAGCCACCAGGTGTAATGGAGTAAACCAGCGTCCGCACGCTGGGACCAACAGTAAAATGAGCCACAAGGTTAAATGGAGTAAACCAGCGTCCGCACGCTGGAACCAACAGTAACATGAGCTACTAGGTTAAATGGAGCAAACCAGCGTCCGCACGCTGGAACCAACAGTAACATGAGCCACCAGGTTAAATGGAGTAAACCAGCGTCTGCACGCTGGAACCAACAGTAATATGAGCCACCAGGTTAAATGGAGTAAACCAGCGTCCGCACACTGGGACCAACAGTAATTGAGCCACCAGGTTAAATGGAGTAAACCAGCATCTGCATGCTGGGACCAACAGTAATTGAGCCACCAGGTTAAATGGAGAAAACCAGCATCCGCATGCTGGGACCAACAGGGATATATTGCCAGAGCGAAACAAGCACAATGTCTCCTCAGCGACAGGGGGTAGAGCAAGAGCCCTGAGACCAAGCGGAGGCTAACCGGAACGAGCACCGCTACACTGACAGATGACCGGAACTGTAGGAGCCACGGAAAGCAACCGGGACCGGCTGGAGAGACAAGCAGGCAGGAGACTCAGGAACTCAGGAACGATCGAGACTGGAACACTGGAACCTCTGGAACACAGGAACACCGGAACACTGGAACACCGGGACACCGGAACACTGGAACACTGGAACGCAGGATCCTCTGGCCTAAGCGTCTGACTAGCAGGTCAGAACAAGTAATGTCAGAGACACCACGAAAGGGCAACCTGGGAGTGCCCGGACTGGGTTTAAAAAGGTTGTGTGAGGTGGGCTAACAGCAGACAGCCAATGAGGAACTTCCAGCAAGTGATAGACACAGGATAGCACAAATCCCGGGCACCGTGATACACTCATTTAATAACAGCACACAATTGACACACAAAAAAAAGACCCCCACAAGAAGATCGTAGAGTAACATAGAAAAAAATATCCATCCCCCAATTGGATCTGCCCCGCCGGAGATAAAAAAACAAAAAAAACAAATACATATACACATATACATATACATGCACACACACATATAAATTATATAAGTTAGGGTGGAGCCCAATCCAATGCAGGGATACACATTAACAAGGCCTGGGTCATCCAGCCAGCCTGGAGGCAAATAACACCGGAACTCTAGTAGATTCGTCGTCCCGGAGAGGTCCAAAGACCAACACCGGGGGACAGACCATGAGGACTGTGAAAAAAGCAAACAATCAATCCCCCCCCAAAACATAAGAATACCCCCCAGAACAAACATCATGAAAGCATGAAGGAGTAGAGGGTAAAACACATGATATATTCACACAGAAAAAGCATATCAGTAACAGAGAGGCACCAACCCCCCCCCACAATGCCCCCCAACTGCCACCCCAGCACAAAGCAGGTGGTCACATGGGGACACCGAGCTGAGGGGAAGAGCCAAAATAGGCCCCCGCAGCACAGACAGGGGCCCACATGATACAATATAAATGAATAGAATAACCCCAGTGGCAGGGAATCCTCACACTCCAATATCATAGTCACAGTGTCAACAAGGGAATCGTGAACAGGAGTGGGGGGGCCATCCGAAGAACATACTGCTAAGAAACCTGTCCAAGGTCCGGCAGCCAGACAGCAGCCCCAGGCATCAATACACCAGGCTTGTATCCCATGAACAGTATTAGCCAGGGCACAAAATTGAACTCGAACTTCCAGTCGGGGCCTCCAGGCCCCGCTTGTGCGGTAATCTTAGCAAGAGTCAGTCACCTGAAGCCATCGGCGGAGCAGGTGTGGAATGTCGAGGTGAAAGAGGGTCAGGCACTACTGAATTCTTGCACTTCTTCTTTCTCTGGGGCTTAGGTAGCCAGGGCTGATTCAATAAGGGCTGGAGAAAGGAGGACTCCAAGCTGGACTTGTTCCAGTCCGGAAGGGCCAGAACAGAAATATTCAGAGCCCCACAGAACTTCTGCAGTTTGGCAGGGGAACATAAAGTCAGTGTAGTCGATCCTTTAGATACAATAACAGCTAGTGGGTAACCCCACTGAAAGGAGATTCCAGCCTGCTTCAAAACATCAGTAAGTGGCTTCAAGGTCTTCCTGGCCTGTAACGTGGCCCAGGCCACTTCCAGGAGAAGGTGTACAGAAGCCCCATGGAAAGAAATTTCGCCCCTGCGGCGCGAGGCCCTCAAGATGTCCTCCTTCAGACAATTAGGCAGCAAATAACATCTCTTGGAGTTGGGTTGGTGGCATCTTTTAGGAAGAGAGCACGATGAACATGATCCAGAACAATCATCTCCCCGCTCTCATGTTGCAGGACCATATTAAAGAGCTCATTGACAACCTTAAACAAATCTTCGGGCCCCTCTACCTCCGGAAGGCCTCGAATCTGCAAGTTATTGCATCTATTTCGATTGTCTAGATCCACCACATGTTGCACCAAGCGCGCCATTAGGGTATGTTGCTCCAAAAATGTAGCTTCCATATCCGCAACCGCGGAGTGCATACAAGCTGGATCAGTTTCCACATTTTCAAGGCGTTGGCCTTGTTGCAATAAATCCGAGCGAAGATCCTTCAGCTCTTCCTTTATAGTGGAACGTATCGTGTCCACTGCCGAAGAGACATCAGACTGAATCTGTTTCATAAATTCAGAGAAATCCGCTTTCGTAGGCATGTCCCCCTGAAGCAGGCCAGTGTCTGATAAAGAAATCGAGTCATGGTCATCCGAATCATGATGAGTTGCAGGGGAAGAAACAGAGTCTTCATCTTTAACGGACACAACTTTGTCCACCTCACCCGAGAGTCGCTGGACCAAGAACTGTCTCAAATTCGGTGGTAGAGTTTTTTTCCCACGCTTAACGTGGTCCTTCGATGAAGAAGATTTTTTAGAGTGTCTTACCACTGTAACAGGTAAACAAGAATAGCAGTGTGCAAGTGCAGTAGGCCAGAAAGTGCAGGAGCTCTTAGCACATGCGACCGCTCGGACCAGGCTCCAGACATGCACCCTCAACAGTCAGCTTTTTAAATACAAAACCACATTCAGATTAAGGATTAATTTCTATTTAAACTAAACCTTTAAGATTTAGTAATATAGTAAAATAAATATAGACAAAATAATGTCATGTAAGTTACTTTACTAACAATGAATGGTGCATGTTAAAAAAGTCAAGATGGTTTATCGAAACAACCACTTGTATTTTTTTTTTCTAAAGTGGAATATATGCTTATTCAGTACTAAAAGTTGAGATTTCTCTAGGAATGTAAAAGTCTCACATTTCAGTAGGATGCTTTCAATTAACTAAAAAAAGCATAAAAATACCATTGACATGAAACATTCCAAATTAATTTTTCAGAAACGTAACATTTCAACCACACATTATTCTAAAATAAATAAGACACTTGTAGTGGTTAGAAGACATAGTAGTATGTATACATACCACCCAACAAGCTGAAGTTAATGTAATACTCCTAATTTATACATCTGAAAAAATATGAGACATTCATGTATTATTGTACTTGCAAACCATGATTCATGCACAAAGCTTGATTCTTGATGTAGTTGTGCAGACCAGTGCCATTTTTATTCATCTGAACTGCTCATGGATCATAGTAAAAAATAAAATAAAAGGAAGGCACTCATAGGGTTAATAAGTAGATAGACTGCTGTAACAATAAAAAAACATAGTCCTACTCATATTTAAAGGGATAGTAATGTTTCACAAAAAAAGCAGCTCGGATTAAACTTCTTTGGGTCATGGAGAGTGTTATTTCAATACTGTCAGAGTTTTAGTTCAAGAGTAATTGAATGATAAAGTATCCCCCTCCCACCTCTTTTACTGATGTAACACTGCTCGCCTCAGAGCAGCAAGACTGTCCGTAAGGATCACAGAGATGGGCAATCTTCAGTGAGCATAAGAAAAAACCTGAAAAAAAACTGTCAAGGTGAGCATGGTTTTACTTATGTGCACAGTAAGAAGAGTGTCCCATATCTGAGGGGAGGTGGCTTGCACTAGGTAAAAGGGGAAGGAGGGGGATACTTCATAATTTAATTACTCTTGAACTACAACTCTGGTAGTATTGAAATAACACTCTCCATGGCTCAAATGCTATGAAGATTAATTGCAGCTGCTTTTTTGTGAAACATCACTATTCCTTTAACAGTGGCCACTACTTGAAATTTCTAAAGTGGTTTAATTCACCTGTTGGGGGTATTACAGTGCCCATCACACAGATATCATTCAGATCTGCTACACCCCAACACTCACTCCTCAAAAAGAAGAGAGAAAACAAGCAGATAAAAGAAAACAATGGAGGTGCTTTCTGATCAATGAGCAGACTCCTTCTTATAATATTATAAGCAAAATGTATACTCACATGTTTGACCGCTTGTCAGAAAGCCAAACATTATATGGCTACATGAGATTAACCTGTCCCTGTACGGGTTCTCTGGTAAGAACAGCATCAGCCCAAGAAAGAAGCGATCAGCTCCACAAGTAGACTATATATTGTAAGTACAATTTATTGAATAAAATGCAATAAAAGCCCTTATAAAACAGACCAATGCTTTTCTGGATCCTCATGATCCTTTCACCAGGGTCTCTTAATCATATTAATTTTATGATAAAGAGTTAGGGATGAGCAAAAGTTTTCACTTCAAAAGAGAAACAGAAGAAAAATGGCACTTCCTACCCAGAGGCAAATTTCTCTCAAAAGTTATGTTTTTCCCCTTTTTTCACCTAACTCATTGCTTTGAAATCAATGGAAAGACTGAATTTTTATCCACCATGTGGCATGCCTCCTTTCTTTTCCCACAGGCATAGTATAAAAGGGGTATCTGGTTCCCACCGCATGCCATAAATAAATAAATAATTAGTTTAGGTCATCTTGTGGGCAGGAAATCTGTTCTCTGTATTAGGTGAATTTTAGGCGACTCTGGGGGATAGGAAGGGAGAAAGGAGTTTGACACCAAATACCTCAGAATTTGGTGTAACTGACTGGGAAGACACAGGCAGCAGTCTTCCAAGATTCTTCCTGATCTGGCGGTTATCTCTGTGTATCTACCCACGGAGTCTGTACTGGAACTTACAAAATTCATACTCACACACTTTTACTTCGCATTTGAGGATGACTTATATCTGCAAAAATAGGAACAGCCATATGAACAAAGATGGCACCCCAGTATGCTAGTTTGTTCATGGTGAAACTTGAACAAGATTTTCTATCCACCTGTAGAACTAAGCCACTAGCCTACTATTGTTACATAGATGACATCCTGTTAATCTGGACTACCCATGAACAGGACCTTACACAATTCCATGCCAGATTTAACTAATTCCATCCGACCATTAACCTCACTTTGAACTACTTTGTTAAACGCATACATTTTCTTGACACCATGATCTATATCAAGGAGCAAAACATACAGACATCCTTGTACAACACACCCACAGACAGTCCCTCATACATTAGATATGACAGTTTTCACCCCAAACATACCAAGGTCTCCATCATCTACAGCCGAGCTATAAGAAAATACCACATCTGTTCAAACAGTACAGATAAGAACCAGCATCTCCATTCACTAAAGATGGGATTCAGAATTCAGGGATAATACCCAAGAATAAAAAACAATCAGATACACAAAGCCAGTAAAATAACCAAAGAGACACTCCTGCAATAACTTTGAAATAAAACACTTTTCAGTAGTGGGATTACCCTAGTATTTCTCAGGGGAATAAACCCCCCGAAAATATTTTTCTTCTTACATTTGAAGTATTATCATCCCTTTAATCCTATCATGGCTACGTTTACTAATAACACCATCTCATTTCTCCACACCAGATTATGGGCCTCCAGCACAGCAGGAGCCCGTGGAGGAGGCTACGTCACCACCTAGTGAGGAGTACACAGAGGATGGGACCAGCCGGTGGTCACCATACCCACCATCCTCATCTCCTCCAACAAAGTCTGCACCCCCACCTTCTGTACCACTACAGGCTGTTCCACTACAGGCTGTTCCACCAGAGGCTGTTCCACTACAAACTGTTCCACCACAGGCTGCACCAACACAGGCTATTCCACTACAGGCTGTTCTACTACAGGCTGTTCCACCACAGGCTGCACCAACACAGGCTGTTCCACTACAGGCTGCACCACCCCAGTACAGTGGCTGGATGCAACAGGAGGAGAGGTGGATGTATCCAACCACCTCCACAAGCTACTACCCTCCAGCAGCAGCACCACCACCACCAGGGAGGCAATGGCTGCCAGACACAGTGGCCACCATCCAATATGGCCAAATTCCCCACAGACGGACCTACACTCCTGGATGGCTCCTCTCTTTGAGATATCTACTTTTTCAACCAATAGCAGCCTAATCGAACCCGTTGATTCTTATTCTTAGCAACCTCTTCCATTGAGCTGGTCTTCCTGCTGCTGTAGAAAGTAACTCACAAGCCTCTGTGGAATGAGGGGCATTTTTTTTTTCTTGTGAAGCCATATTTAGGGAATGGACCATAATCGTGCTGGTTCAATGCAGCTTGGCAGATTTTGGATAGATTTAGTCTGGTGCCTTAGCTTTGATCTGTCACAAAAAAAGCTGTCAGGGTTAAGTTTGGAAACTACAGGCCAGTAAGTCTTAATAGTGGGAAAAGGAAAGAAATGTTAAATATCTGAATTTAAATTGCTTGCAAGATCCCTAACAACAATGTGTTTACAGTAGGGAGATCTTGTCAAACTAACCTCATAGAATTTTTTTGACTGGATAACTACAATAATAGACCAGGGGCTAGTAGTAGATATAGTAAAATCATGATAATAAGATTAACATGGGACACTAAGAACAATCCAACCTGTATGAACCCATTAATTCAGTTATCCATGATGAGGATAAAATGGGGATGAAATCAGGTGGAAGACGATATGATAAGAAATGAGCAAGATGTTGATAGGAAATTAAATCAATGTCCATATCATAATTAAATTTAAAGGTAATAGTGATCCTTGTGCAGCTTAATTCATTTGAGGTCATGTAAACCTTTAGAAAACACTGGAGAAGGAAATTTGAAAAGCACATCAAAGGAAACAAAGGAAATAAACACTAGTGTAAATATAGTACCATTTATCTAACAGAAAATAAGAAAAATACATACTCACAACAAACACTCGTCTTGGGTTTAATGCCCTCCTCTTCACTCAGACCTACATACTCACAACAAACACTCGTATTGGGTTTAATGCCCTCCTCTTCACTCAGACACTTGATGCAGTTTATTTTACAACAAATAAAGAGAAGTGAAATATGCAACCCCTCATTCTTGCCTAATGGACAATTGGGTGTTATTTACCACACACACTGTGCACATTGCAGTTGCTGATGAGAGCCACAGTTCCTGCTCTCAAGGGAAACATTTCTATTCTAATATCATCACACACATGATTTTGGAGAAGGGGCAGGTAGAGGAGAATTACTGGCCAACTTCTTCTTTTCTCCTCATATACTGGGGGCTACTTATTGTGCTGCTACTGCCTCAGGCACATCACTGCAGCTAAACAGAATAAAAATAAGAAAAGATGAATCTTAATGATGCACTCACTAACCTCCAAAATAATATCAAAATGATAAAAATTACGCAAAAATGAGTATCAAAATATAAATGCATTAATTATACCTATAAAATATATGTTCCAATCAGAGAGTCATAATGTGCTATCCCATCCCTTTCCAATGAACCAAAAGACACAACTATACAGTTAAAATCAAATATCTATACACAAGTAGTTTGGAAAGCTAACCTTGCAAATCTTAAAGACAACTTCATAGCCACATAGCAATAAATTTATAATCCTTAACCCTTTAAGGATCAGCGGTCCCAGGGTGTGCTGTCCCTTAAGGACCACATAGAAAACTTTGACGTGACGTCCCACGTGACTGATCACGTGGGGCGGCACGCCGAACAGAGGGACTGAAAGAGATCGCTCTGGTCTTGGAGGGGGTATTACTCACTGCGCTCCTACAGGAGTAAAAGTAAAAGTACGTGACAGGACCGTCAATGGTCCTTAAGTGCTGGACCAGCGTGACGGTCCTGCCACATCAATGGTCCTTAAGGGGTTAAAGACAACGTCACAGTCGCGTAGCGATCTTCAAAAATAACTCCATAGTCATATATAAACATTGATAGATGGTAACCAGTGTAAATTAATTGATGAATCCCCAATGTTAATGCAACAGATTAGTCAAATTGTTAGTAATGTTTTCAGATGATCGTGAGTATCGCTTACAAAGCCACTAAATTAATCAGCAACGTTGATATAATAAGTTGTTAATGATACCTAGGGGTGGGTGAAACTTGTCCCCGTTCCCGAGGGAAATTTTTTGCGAAAACCACATTGTTATCTGCTTTTTCGTGGGAAAATCCGCTTTAAAACTAGCAGTTAAAATTTTTGCATCTTTCCCTCATTGGTAAACAGTTTCCTCCCATTGATTTACGTTGTTTTCGCACTTCCTCTATAAAAAGGTGACGTTTTCGAAAGGACCCTTATGTTTCCACTGAGTCTGAGTCTGAGGAGGAAGTGATTAGCACTACTGAACCAATGCTGTCTAGTCCCCCTAAATCACCCCAAGGGATCTTGGGGAATTTAATGGGAAGGGAGGGGAAAAAGAGAATGGGAAGGAAGGGAGAAAAAGAGAATGGGAAGGGAGGGAGAAAAGGGTAGTTCTAGTGAGAGCAGTACAGGTCAGCTTCCTGTGCCTGCTGCAAGACGTGCTGCCAGTGCCACCATTGCTGTACCTGCAGTCACTAGTGTTGTACCTGCTGCCAGATGTGCTGCCACTAGTGTTGTACCTGCTGCCAGTGCTGAACCTGCTGCCACCAATACTTTGCCTGCTGCTAGTGTTTCTTGTAGTATTCGGGGGGGGGGGATGGAGAAAATGATGCCAAGTGTGACAGCAGGGGACCCTCTATCACATTGCTCGTCACCTCCTCCAAGCATCAGTGAGATGCTTATAATAGACCAGCAGCACGTAGGGACTAGTGGTGGTGGTGGTGGTGGTGTTGGAGAAGCTGGGGTGGAAGAGACATTGATGGCCTTTTTATCAGAAAGTGAGAAGGAATGGGAGACAGGGATGAGGATGGGCATCACCACCACCACTAGCAATTGGCTTTTGGAATTTGCAGAAATTGCAACTGCTTTAACTTCTGCTGATGCTGAGATGTAAGGGCTTCAGGATGCTGAGAAGCACGCTAGTGTGCCACAGACCACCGTGGACACAGTGGGAATGGGGTCAACAAGTAATATGGGACTAGGACAGGTTCTACTTGCAGCGTCAGCAATACTTCTGGTCCTAGTTGGAGTGCTAAATCTGAGGCAGTACTAGCAACATTATCTGCTGCCACAAAAAGTGAAGGGGAATGTGGAGAAGAAAGAGGCCATTCTTCTCCACCTGTTCATTATCCCTCCCCCCAGAAGTCATGGGTGTGGGACTATTATTCTCTTCTGGCAGACACAGTGCAGTCATCATCAACAATGGTACAGTGCAAAATTTGTGACTTGTTAGTGAGAAGGGGAAAGGAGGGAACACACCTTGGCACAACCTCCCTGATAACACACATGGAACACCATGACATTTATGTCAGACATGTTAAAACCAAACAACCATTACAGAAATCTAGCACCACTGTTACTGTACCCCCTGACTCTCCAGAAAGGTGGAGATCAAAGAGGAGGAAGAATAAAGAAACCCAGAAAGACACTGGAAATTCCATGATGAGAGAAACAACCAGCTCACCATCAACATTACCTTTTTCCTCTAGGGTAACAAGTACATTTCATGCCAATCCACCTCGTCCATCGTTACCTCCCCCGCCAAATGATAGCCACTCTTTTGATGTTAGGAGGAGAATTGATATCAGACCATCAAGCTGCATCTGAGGAGATTCCATCCCTCAGAATATGATAAGATGGAAGCAAGTTGTCATGTGTCCTTAGCGGGGTCTGGACAAGGGGTACAGCAGGACTTGGTTTCGGGTGTCATGGTGTTTGGATACAGTTGTGCCCCCAGATGTTATTTACCACACACATACTGTGCACATTGCAGTTGCTGAGGAGACCCACTGATCCTGCTCTCAAGGAAAAAATATATTCTAATAACTACAAACCCATGATGATTTTGGAGGAGGGGCAGGTGGGAATATTTAATGGCCAACTTGTTCTTTTCTCCAGAAATACTGGGGGCTACTTATTCTGCTGCTACTGCCTCAGGCACATCACTGGAGCTAGTCACGGCAAATGTAATCTTCATCATCCATCTTCCATATTACTGCTATTGTTGATCCCATTCCCTTTCAGCTGCCTAATCCTCCTGCTGCTTGAACAACTCAGCAGCAGCAGTACAAGCAGCAGTTGCAACTCAGGACTCAGGAGGACATTTGACAGTGGCCACTGGCCAACATGACCTGCTGGCATTAGGCCAGTAGGGCATTTTTAATTTTTTCTTAGGGCTTGTGTTTAAAAAAAAAAATAAATAAATAAAAACTAGTCTTACAAAAAAATTAACAATTTTGGGGGGTTTGTTTCTAATAAGTCTATGTCTTACAAATCAATGTTTCTTCAGGGCTTGGGCCTCTAATATGTCAAAGTCCTACAAAGACCTCTAAAAACAAATCAAACATATCATCCTGTACAAAATACTCTATCAAGTCAAGTATCAGTCCACCCCAGTGGCAACTTATGTCAGGGGGTTCCTGTCTCTGTCACTTTAAATACAAATGTCTTATTTTATTTTATTAATTTATTTTTTTATAAACTGCCCCTCCAATAGCAGTCAACAAACCCCCCCAAACAAGTTCCCTGTTCAAATGATTCATTCACCAACACAGGCACCCTCCTCAGACCCCTTTATACCATGTATTTGGTTTTTACTTTATTTTATTTTATTTTGGATTTCTTTTTTATTAAGTGCCCCCCAATCCCAGTAAACAACCCCCCCAAAACATTCCCTGTTCAACTTGATTCTTTCCCCACAACCCACTAACACAGGCACCCTCATGCCCTTTTTATACAATGCCTTTGGGAAATAAAATATTATTTGTAATGTGTTGTGTGTAACTTCTATGTTCCCATTGATTTCAATGGGTGAAAAAAGCGGATGATCGGCACTTTTTGCTGAAAATTTTTCGCCAAGCTGAAAGTGCCATTTTTCGCTGATTTCAGTTTGAGGCAGAAAGTTTCGCCTATCCCTAATGATATCACAAATTATGTCAAGTATCGACTGCAAAATTCATTAGCAGATTCCCAAATTAATATGTATATTAGTATCAACCAATACATATGACACAAATGGCTTAATGATGACATAAATAGGTGGAGATGAAGATGGAAAGTTTGTATTTCAACACATCTAATGGCAAGCACTTTCATATAAACGGACTCACAGTGCGTTTAAATTCATCTCAATCATTGTACTGAGTTCTAAATGCAATGTCCATACTTGTATGCCAATGCGTGTAGAGCAGCCAATAAATATTTATAAACTCAATCTATTGGAAATATCTCACCGTCTTGGTTGTAGCCATGCTCTCTATGTTGTAACATGCACTGCATAAATTCACTGCCTCAGTGGGTCATTTCTTTTCACTCCTCCTTCGTCCAAACTATATTTTTTCTTTATGTTCTTCAGCCATCTTGTACCTTCATTCATAGCAAGTTACCATTTGCTTCCAAAACAAACTATGATGATCTTCTTGAAAATGCCTGTAACATGAGGGCGAAACGCGTAGATGTTTGACTCTGCCCACGTATCATAGTTTGTTTTGGAAGCAAATAGTAACTTGCTACGAATGAAGGAACACGATAGCTGAAGTATATAAAGAAAAACATAGTTTGGACGAAGGAGGAGCGCAACATCAACATTGGTAATCTACTAATGAATTTTGAAATCGATACTTGATACCATTTGGGATATCATTAACAACTAGTTATATCAATGTTGTCGATTAATTTAGTATCTTTTTAACTGATACTCACTATCATCTGAAAACATTACTAACAAGTTGACTAATCTGTTGCATTAACATTGGGGATTCATCAATTAATTTACACTGGTTACAATCTATCAATGTTTATATATGACTATGGAGTTATTTTTGAGGATCGCAATGCGACTGTGAAGTTGCCTTTAAGTATTATAAATTAATTTCTCTGTGGCTATGAAGTTGACTTTAACTAGCTTTCCAAACTATTTGTGCATAGATATTTGATTTTAACTGTATAGTTGTGTCTCTTGGGGCATTGGGAAGGGATTGCACACTATGACTCCCTGATTGGAAGATATATTTTATAGGTATAATTAATACATTTATATTTTTGATACACATTTTTGTGTAATTTTTGTTATCATTTTGATATTATTTTGGAGGTTAGTGAGTGCGTCATTAAGATCCATCTTCTTTTTATTTTTAATGTGTTTATGTATAGACACGGATCTGACAGCACCCCATGCATGATATAAATGGTTGGAACCCCAGTTTTCATTTATAGTGTGCTATTCATTTATAGTATGCTATAACTATTTAATACTTTACATCACTGAAGCTAGTCGTTGCAAGTGGAACCTTCATCAGCTATCACCCATGTTACTACTATTGCTGATCTCATTCCCTTTCAGCTGCCTAATCCTCCTGCTGCTTGAACAACTCAGCAGCAGCAAGAACAGCAGTTGCAAATTCTGCAATTAAGGACTTCGGACGCAGGACATTTGATAATGGCCAGTGGCCACTGGCCAACATGACCTACTGGCACTAGGCCAGCAGCCAATTTTTTTTCTCAGGGCTTGTGCTTTAAAAAAATAAAAAAAAAATAGTCCTACAAAAAAATAAACTATTTTTGGGGTTTGTTTCTAACAAGCCTATGTCCTACAAATCAATGTTTCCTCAGGGCTTGGGCCTCTAACAACAAATCTAACAAATCTTCCTCTACAAAATACTCTACCAAGTCAGGTATCAGTCTACCCTAGTGGCAGCTTATGTCAGGGGGTTCCTGTACCTGTCACTTTATATACAAATGTCTTATTTTATTTTTTTTTTAACTGTCCCCCCAATACAAGTCAAGAACCCCCCCAAAACAAATTCTCTGTTCAACTGATTAATTCTCCAGACTCCCACCAACATAGGCACCCTCCTCAGACCCCTCTTATACCATGTCTTATGTTTTTTTTACTTGTATTTAGGAATTATTTTTTAATGACTGCCCCCAATCCCAGTAAACAACCCCCCCCCCGCTCAAAAAACATCCCCTGTTCAACTGAATCTTTCTCCACACCCCACCAATACAGGCCCCCTCATGCCCCTTTTATACTATTCCTTTGGGAAATAAAATAGTTGTTATGTATTGTGTGTATATTCAATGTTCCCATTGATTTCAATGGAATGAGCTAGACGAAAAAAGCTGGAAAAACGGCATGTTTTGCATGAAATAATTCGCTAAGTGTGTAGTTCTATAATTCACCGATTTCATTTTGAGGTGAAACTTTTTGCCCATCCCTACTTATAACCATTCTTGCTCCTATAATCCTACTGCAACGGATATGACTATTAGGAAATCATTTCATGCAATATGAAATAATGAACAAGTAAATATTAAAATACATTTTAATACAAGCAACAAGCAATGCTAAAGCAATACAATAATAAAGAACTGCACTAAGTATGCGTTATGTTTTTCTTTAAACAAAAAGTTTTTTTTATTTTATTTTAAATTAGAACACATTTTATTAATCATGTTGCATATACCATAAGTATTATCCTATTAAGGAAAAAATAACACTAATGAAATAATTTGCTTAGTCCAACAAACATTTAATCTCTCCACAGATTTTGGAACATACGCACGAGAAAGTCCTGAAATTATGTGTGCATTAAATGCTAAAATTACAGGAGGTAATCTTTAAAAATAAATACTTCTCAGCTGGGAACATGAAGTTTTCTTATTCCCTGCATTTATGTAGTATTTATGTAATTTACTTTTTAAAAAACTCTTACAGTAGATGGATTTCACAAGAGACATTGTATCCAAAGGGAATGATTAGATTCAAAGAAATGGCAAAGGACAAGACACTGTGAGTTGAAAAACTTAACAAAAATAGAATCCATTAGTAATATCTAGATAATATAATTGTCATCTATTGAATAATTGTTTTTAAATATTTTAGTTAAATGTATATTGTTTGGGGATTTTCTAACTACCATATTCAATAAGGATACAGAAAAATGTGTTAACCATAAGATAAAAAACTAAATTCTCAAAACTCAATATACTCAAGAAAAAAGTGGATAGAAGCTGACTTGTTCTGTGGGAATTTACATTATATCTTTAATGTGAGAAAATCTAGGAAGCCCATATAAGTTATATTTCCCTTTCACTATGGAATATAAAATTATATCAATGCCATAGAATCATATTTTAAAGTCGCTTTCAGGTGAATGTTTTTTCTCAATTTCAGGTTTGCACACATTTGGCTATGGTCAGGATATTAGTGTAAAAATCCAGTCCACTTAGTCCAATTCCTCACTTACCTGTGTACCTGTCTGTTCATTGAGGCACATCTTCTTGTCCTATTTCAAGCCTGCTGTAATTGCACTCCAGTGAGCAAGAAAAGTATCTCAGTGACAAGCTTCTCCAGTTTCATTGTATATTAGTTTGCCACTTTCCTTGGCCACTGCTTTTTTAACATCCACTACTCTCAGCCTCTACTTCTTGCTTTGTTCTATTCAACTCTTTGTTTGGTGTACTATGCTCCTAAGCATGTTCCAGTACAGGGGCGGACTGACCATACGGGCATTTGGTCACGGACCGAGGGCCCGGGACCGAAGGGGGCCCGCCGCCGCTTCCAGAAATTATAATTTTAATTGTGTCCGCCTGCCACTTAGGGGCCCGTCTGTAGCGCTGCTCAGCTGCTCTTCAACTACGGCCGCCTGCGCGCCGTTCCAGTAATACAGAGCGCTGGGAGATGACATCATCTCCCAGCCTCTGCATTACTAGAGGCGCTCGGGACTTCTCAAAGATCTGTTAAGCCACGCCGCTAGGCCACCAGGGACTGGAGGTAGGGGCAGTTTGGAGATGAAGGGGCATGGTGGATGGGGCGATGCGGAGATGAAGTGAAGATGGGGGCATTATGGAAGGGGAGATGTGGAGATGAAGGGGGCATTGTGGAGATAAAGGGGACATTGTGGAGATGAAGGGGGCATTGTGGAAGGGGCATTGTGGAGATGAAGGTGGCATTGTGGAGATGAAGGGGGCATTGTGGAAGGGGCATTGTGGAGATGAAGGGGGCATTGTGGAAGGGGCAATGGGGAGATGGGGGCATTGTGGAAGGGGTAATGTGGAAATGGGGGCATTGTGGAAGGGGAAATGTGGAGATGAAGGGGCAATGGGAAGATGGGGGCATTGTGGAAGGGGCAATGTGGAAATGGGGGCATTGTGGAAGGGGAAATGTGGAGATGAAGGGGCAATGTGGAGATGGGGGCATTGTGGAAGGGGAAATGTGGAGATGAAGGGGCATTGTGGAGATGGGGGCATTGTGGAAGGTGCAATGTGGAGATGAAGGGGCAATGGGGAGATAGGGGCATTGTGGAAGGGGCAATGTGGAAATGTGGGCATTGTGGAGATGATGGGGCAATGTGGAGATTTCTGCAGGGGGCCCAGACCTCTTTTTAGGTCCTGTCAGTCCGGCCCTGTTCCAGTATTGTGTTTTGAAGCCAGCTGCTAATGACTATAGATAATAGCCTTCTTAAATTTAGTTGACAATAATTCTAAGTGTCCAGTCCTTGAATTGCACTGGCATCCAGTAATCAAATGGCATACTAACATCTCTACTGCTATTTTCATCTAGTTCTAGTCACTCTATCACTTAGAATGCTTGCCATTTCATCACATCATAGCTAATGTTCTAGATTTCTACTAGCTCTGGATTCAGTCCTCAAGTTTTCACGTCAATGTCTAGTACTTGTCCTCTACCCTGAAGGTCTGCATTCTTGTCCAGTCAGTCAGCTTGACAATTAGATACAAATGCCATGGAATATTGCTATTATTTATTTTATGATTTACAAACTAGGAAATATAAGGGATCAAGTTTCAATCAGATCCAAGTATAGTACTGAAAGATGCACAAGTTATGAAACACAAATGTATACATTGGTTGGATGCGATATCCCTCAAGAAATATATATCAGGGTTCAAAATTTCCACTCGCCTCCTCGAACTTGGTGAGGAGAAATTGAGTGAGGGTGAGTGGAAATTGAAGCCTTGCATGAAAATGGCCCCTCTCCTTTCTCTTCCTGGATAGTGAGAGTAGAACAAATTGTGTGCATGCGCTATGTACTGTCCAGCAGAGGTGGATCATCAGCTAAGGTACGATAAAGTTGGGGAGCCCTGTCGCACTGGGCAACAATTTCCCCCAGAGCTAATCGTCCACAAAACTTAAGAGTCGGTGTGCCAGGACTCCTCCTATTGTCCTGGCACATGCCTTGTCTTATCTCCATCAGTACTGCCACTAAGGGTTGACAAATGGGACCAGTGTCTTCTGCCTAGCAATACTTGTCCTGTGTCTGGGCAATAACTCTTACACAACAACTTAACCCTTTGAATGCCAGAGGGCTACGCAATGCATTGCAATGAACTGCGTACCCCCTGGCACTCAATGGGTTAAAACAGGCAACTGGGTCTAATGTAGAAGCTGCTCTGTGGCCCACTGTCTGTGATCTTTATAGTAATATTGCACATAATGTGACTCAATTATGGGGTTACATGAACAGCTCCATGCTAGTTAATGCACTTAGGAAGCTCTGCCATCGGCATTCTAATCTTCCTCAGCTTCCTGACTAATACTACTGTCACAGGGATTGGTTAGAACTCCTAGCCAATCACAGTGACAGTACTAGAGCAGCCTATTGCAGCAAGCGATGCTGAAGTCTGGGCAAAGACATTTTATTCAGAAGTATTCTGCATTGATAGCTACTGCCTCTACGCAGAATCGCTCCATCTCCCTTGCATGACCAAAAAAAAAATATGAGCAATTGGCAGGATCATGAAGGAAGTGCTAAGGGTGGGTGGGGGGGGATAAGTAGGTTTGAGATTTGGTGTGCATGATGGGTGATCATTGTATGGCTGGAGGGATACTTGTTAGAGGGATGGTAACCTGTATGGGAATGGTAGAGAGAAATGGGGGAAAGACCTGTTTGTGTGCATGTGTGTCTTCTTCCTCTAGCCTGTCCCTCTATCTTCTTCCTTCCCCCTCCTTTCCCTCCAGCTTCATTCTACTTCCAGCTATTTTCTCCCTACATCTTCTTCCTTACAGCATCTTATTTCCTACCTCCTTCCAGTTTCTTCTTCCATCTCTCTTCTTCTTTCGTCATCCTTCCTCTACCCCTGAATCTCTTCCCCCTCCAACTTCATAATCATCAAATACTTCATCTTCTTTCTTTGCTTCTCCCTACCACTCCACTCAGGTTACTGTTTCATGCCTCCATACTGTCCCTCCATCCATATCTCAATTTTTTTCTTCCTCCATTTTGCCATTGCCTTTTCCTTTCTTCTTTCCTTTGCTCTTGCTGCCCCCCTGTTCTGTGCTCCCCTGTGCTAGTACGTCTAACCTCAAGAACAATGGACAAACCGAGAAAGGCTAGCGACAGGTGGTAGGGCCCAAGCTGGGGGGCCCCAATTTGGGATCCTGCCTAGGGCCCTATGGAGACTTAATCCGGCTCTGTACCTCACTCTGCTCAGATGCTCACAGGCACACCGGCCCCTCAACTGTGAACACTACACAAACTGTACCACCAGCCAATGAGAGGTGAGTAATGTTGATGCTCCTCTATCATTGGCTGGCTGGTAAATGACTGAGAGGGCAGCGGTGGAGTCTGGGAGCAACTGTGTACTCTCTATATAGAAAAAATGCGCATGGATCTGATGCTGTAGTTGAATATACGCATCTGGAGAGCGTAACCATCCTAGTAATTTGGGACCCTCATGCTGTGTTGCTTTACACAGATGGTGAGAGCAGTGCATGTCGTGCTTTTGTTGTACAAAGCATCCTTTAGATTCACTTATCCTTCCTTTCTAACTTTACTCCACAAGGCTGATCTCATCAGGTTAAATCATTAGTTGCCCAGTGCTTTAAAATTATTTTAAAGCTTAATATTGAAAACATATAATTCAGAGTTTATCCTACTGATTAAAACATGGAAACCACAACTGTTGTTAGATGTTTTATTAACAAGTTATTGCAGCATTTTTGTTAGAAGTATCTCTATAGCCTGATCTTTTACAGTGGCGCTATTGTTAAACCATGAAATGGGTGGGGATAAAAGAGGGGATATGGGTGGGGCTAGGTGTGGAAACTGGTGGCAAGTAACTTTTCAAGCCTGGCTAGTAGCTCAGGACCTGAAATTTTGAGCCCTGTATATATCATTACAAATGATACAGAGAGGTTTAAGATTTGGATTATTAAAAACTTTCCCTGACAATACATTTGTTGGTCAATGGAAAAATGCAACTGACGCTTGCTCTTTCAATCTGATGCAGTTGCTCATACAGTATAGGGAAAAGAAAAATGATGATTTAAATATTCAGATTGAATAAAAATATAAAGAAATTGAGAAATTTGATACGGTGAGTGACTTTGCCAGATTGGAGTTAGCATAAATGTTAGTAAATGTGAGGATGACATTTTGGAACGCAGAAAGAAAAAATTATGCCTTGATGAAACTGATTATGAGAATAATCAAATTAAATCTTGGATGAAGCAGATAAAAAAAGATAGGTATCTTCCTGTTAAGAAGAGCTACACAATTCACATAATACAGTGAAACAGCCAAAGAAACATAATAACGATAATGCAAATAAATTGAAACAGAGAGATGTACAAGAACAGAATAGATCAGTAGAGAAGTATACTGAAAACCGTAGTCCAAATATTGATTTTAATTATCCCTATGAAGGTAAAATAGGCAAGTTAAAAACAAAGATACACATTCTAGTTAGGGATTACAGCCAACCCCAGACTACCATTAGTGGAGAAATTAAAACAGATTTCTGCCTCTAAGAGAAGAAGGCTATGTTGAAAGGACTGTATTAGAGAAAGGATTATTGTTTTGTCTGACCTCAGAACCTAATCTATTTATTCTCTTTGTAGATTTACATAGTTTTGTTCGTAAGTTATCTTTGGAACGTTACTTTCAAAGAAATCTTTCATAAAAGGGTCCGGCCTATTCCCAATAGTCACTGACTCATGTATCATTGACGAATTGGGGAGGGAAATCATACCATATATAGATACAAATATGCAGTATATACATAATGGAGCAGTACCATCTGACTTCAAACCCAAACCAACTTTTTATCCAGTCAAATCCAGAGGTAATCTTGTTGAAATATTTTCTGCTGTAGTGCTGGAAGATTTCTGTAAGTTAAGTAAAAAAGGAACATGTTCCAAGCAATTTCAGTTGAAGAGAAAAGGCAGATGAAATTTGAGAAAAAGTAATTATAAAACCAGCAGATAAGGAAGGGGGATTTGTGGTGCAGGATTATGAGAGTTATCTTAATGAAGCTTTAAAGATACTCTCTGATGTTTCCTACTACACCCCTCTCAAAAAAGGATCCATGAATACAAAGATAGATTGAGAGTTTTATTAGATGAGGCTAATTTTATGGGTTTGCTTAGTGGATCGGAGAGGGACTTTATATACAATGACAACCCTAGAGTGTCGGTATATTATAATTTACTTAAGTTCCTCTCCGAAACCCCAGGTAGACCCAACATATCAGGGGTTGGTTCTTTGACTTCAAATCTATCCTCTTATGTGGGTTATCACTTGCAAAGATTACATTTTTTTCCTGAGCTCTTTCTTGTAATCCTTTCCCCCATTATAGTACCAAATGTATAAAAATATCCTACTCCGTGACATAACACCTCCCCCCAAAAAAAATTCTTATAGCCTTCAATACTAAAAACAATAAGAAGAGACCTCACTAATATTCAAATAGACTCGCTACTAAAGGGTTGTTTAAACTGTTATTGAAATTGGGTATTCATACTTCTGGGTTGAACACACTCAGGGTCCACAGTAAGGAGGAGTTCATGCATTCTGGGATTTGTAGTCCATCTCTTATAACCAGTCCTATATTTTATGGGAACTTTTTACCTTAGAAAACTACAATCAAGAAAAACTTAAAGATAATGTATGTAATTTGTTTTAATATAATGTATCTATATTATGTATCAGTACATTCAACTTGGCAGATTTTCAAGACTATTGGTAAAACACCTGCTGCTATAATGAGCTCAGGGTAATGATGGGAAGGGAATGTGTGGCTCTCCAGCTGTTACTAGACTTTGACTGAGAGAAACAGATACAGAGGCCAAGAGAGGCAGAGAGAGTAACAGAGAGACTGGTGCAGAGATAGAGAGACAAATAACTGAAATAATCCTGTGCGCAACAAGTGTACAGATAAATCGGTCGCTACTACACCATGTAATCTAAATCACAATGATATTACAAACATACACTTATTCCTTCCAATTAGGGCTTGGTAGGCCCGGTGCTGCCCCCCACAATCGCAGTAAGCTTATTCCACAAACATGAAGACAACAGGAGGGGAGTGATTCCGGAACCACAAACAAAGCTTGAGCACATTCCAGATTTTAGTAAAACTTTGAAGTTTATTAATATAAAGTAAAAACAACAAGCATTGAATCCTTAGAAGCACATGGAAATACTGCTGAGACACTGGCCTAACACGTTTCGTAAGGATGTACTATACTTAATCTTAGGCTGTATCTTTAATCCTACCTGCCTCTTATTTATACTAAATTCAAACAATATATAAACCAATAAAAAAACACTTACTGGTTACTGCAATCTATGGCGTCTATATACATCATCATAGACTCTTGCATGGAACGTATTATATGTTCCCTGGCTCATCTCCCACGCATCAGAAACTATGATGTGTTATCTGAGGGACCAACTCTCCATGCCGGTCTTGTGATGAATCGTCATAGCTATCATACAAACAACCATTGACCTATATCACAACCTATCTAATCATTGTGACTCCTAAACAACCCTGCTAATACTAAAGTAATGATGTATTAATATGAACATGGAATCCATCATGAAATAAGATATGGTGCTCCCATAAATATGCCATTACATTCTAACTAAAATTCTATATAAAAGTGACTTTCGTGCTCGGTTAAGAAAGTGTTTTTTAGGACAAATGTTTACACCAATCCTACATCTTGATACCCATTACTTCTAATGTATGTGAGTATATTTGTATCGTGAAATGACGAATAATCATAAATTATATTATTCACTCTTTTAATGCAATACCTAAATACCTAAAAAAATATGTGAAAGTCTATAAACATAATTTAAACTGGTGTGAATGAACATTATAAAGAAATATATCACATAAGCAATTATTACTTCTAATAACATAGTATACTTAATCACATATACCTTATAATATAAAATCTATTACCTATTCTTCAATAAATATGAGTACCTTATCTAAGGACATACAGTAGTACGTGATGCTCTGAATTCATTCCAATTGGGATTCGAGTATTTAAGTGGTATATCCATTTAACCTCGCTTTTATCTAAAAGGGCTTCTAAATCCCCTCCTGTTCAGGTAATGAAATTCATTCAATACCCTGGAATGTAAATTTGGAAACGTCAGAATCACTACAACTTAAAAAGTGATGTGCTACAGGTTTAGTCGTATCCTTATTTTTTATCAATAAGACATGCTCTCTTATCCTTTCTTTCAAGCATTTGTAAGTGCGTCCTACATATTGTTTTAAACACGTGAGACATGTCAACAAACAAACCACATGTGTGGTCCTACAATTTATATATTGTTTAAGTCTTTACCTGTTGCAGTACTTTTAAAAGATGAGCCCACTTTCACATATAAGCATGAAATACACCTTCTGGCTTCACACGTATACATGCCTGTAGTTTTTAGCCAAGTTGGTTTCTGTATAGGTGTATTGTGAAACAGACTAGGAGACAATTTACTGCCAATTGTGGGTGCTTGTTTCACCACAAAATTACATCCTTCCTTTACAACTTTGTCTAGTCGCTCATCTCCTAACAAAATAGGTAATCGATGCTTCACAATCTTCACAAAATTCTAAACTGTAGTCCGTAATAAAACTGATTTTTAAATCTCTTTGGGATCTACCAACTGTCTTGCCCTCAAGCAACGATGTTCTCTCAATCTCCAAAGCTCTAATATGAGTGTCTTCTAGTAGAGTTCATGAATACCCTCTGTCTAGAAAATGATCCATCAAAATATCCGATTGTTTATCAAATCCCTGCTTATCCGTACAATTCTTTCTTAACCTTAAGAATTGGCTATAAGGAATACTGCGGATAAGATGCTTGTGGTGGCATGACCTAGCATGGAGTAGAGAGTTCCCAGAACAGGGTTTTCTACATAAAGTAGACAAAACCCTCCCCCCATCAAAACTAAGTTTGAGATCAAGAAACACTATGTCCTTAAGATCAGATTCATGGGTAAACCTCAAATTAGAATAATTTTGATTCATAAATTCAACATATCCCAAGAATGATTCTTTAAACCCACACCAGTTAAACAGGAGGTCATCAATAAACCTCCTGTATAGCTTGATGTGATGACGAAACGGATTCTACCGTCCAAACACGGGATTCCTCAAACCAACCCATGTACAGGTTGGCATACAATGGGGCAAACTTCACTCCCATCGAAGTCCCACCTGCTTGGAGATAGAAAACCCTGTCATACTTGAAGAAATTGTGCTTCAAAAGATAGTCAACTGATCTCATCAAGAATATCTTAAGATCCTCATCATATAGGCTGTAGTTGTTAAGATGATATTCCACCACCTTTATACCTATACTGTGGGGAATCATGGAATAGAGAGATACCACATCCATGGTTCCCCATATATATCCCTCCTCCATCCATCCTCCTCCATTGCAAAGCAAGCTCATGTCCAGAGTCCCTGGTATAGCTCCCCAAAAGTCGCACCAATGGCTGTAGGTACGAGTCTACTAGTTCTGACAATTTCTCGTACAGGGAAGCTATATCAGAGACTATGGGTCTCCCTAAAGGTGGTCTTGTCTCCTTATGTGCCTTTGGAAGGTGGTGAAATATCGGATTAACTGGATGTTTAACCTTCAAGTAATCCGATTCTTTTAAACTCACCACTCCCAAAGACACACCCTCATCTACTAGTTTGTACAACATCTTAGAAAAGGATTTGGTGGGATCCCTATTCAAGGTTTGATATGACTCCTGATCCTCCAATTGCCTCATAGATTCTTGATGATATGTATTAGAGTCCAAGACTACCACCCCCCCCATATCCGCATTACGGATCATGATGGAATTATCTGATGAGAGAGATGTCAATCCCTGACGTTCCTCTTTTGTTAAATTAGATCCTCTTTTTTATTTTTAAACGTAATCTGATTACGTTATATCAGGTCTTTTTCTATTGCTGTTTGAAAGGTGTCTATAAAGACTCCCCTACACTGTATCAGATAAAAATCTGATCTACCCCTACAAATCATCCCTTTATCAACCTGTGGCCAAATCCTGAATATCACACAAGTTAGAAAAAGATAGATTTGACTTAGGTTGTATATCCATAATATCAAATTCTCTTTGTACATTTAAATCAGCAATATCAAGACCAGTACTAATCATGGGATTTAATTCCTGAACATCTTTTGAACTATCACCCCCATCAAGTGGTAAAGTTGGTTCACCAAAGTGTTTTTTCAAAACCAGTTTCCTCACAAAATGATTAACGTCTATTATAGTGTCTAATAGGAGTCCCAATGTTTAGATAGGTTGTGATATAGGTCAATGGTTCTTTGTATGGTAGCTATGGTGATTCATCACATGACCGGCATGGAGAGTTGGTCCCTCATAATTTCTGACGCGTGGGAGATGAGCAAGGGAACATGTAATACGCTCCATGCAAGAGTCTATGATGATGTATATAGATGCCATAGATTGCAGTAACCGGTAAGTGTCTGAATTTAGTATAAATAAGAGGCCGATAGGATTAAAGATACAGGCTATATGATTAAGCAGGGTACAGACTTACGAAACGCATTAGGCCATTGTCTCAGCAATATTTCCATGTGCTTTTAAGGATTCATTGTTTGTTGTTTTTACTTTATATTAATTAACTTCAAAGTTTACTAAGGTCTGGAATGGGCTCAAGCTTTGATGGTGGTTCTGGAAGTGCTCCCCTCCTGTTGTCTACAGAGAGAGAAATAGCCAGACAGACAGTGAGACATACAGACAAAAGACAGGCAGGAAGGCATTCAAACAGGGAGGCAGACAGACAGAGCACAATAGAGGGTCCATGAGTACATAAGAGTGTGTGTGTGTGTGTGTGTGTGTGTGTGTGTGTGTGTGTGTGTGTGTGTGTGTTTGTGTGTGTGTAAGAGATCATGAGGGAGAGAGAGGAAGACAGTGATAAATGCCAGAAAAGAAAGAAAAAAGAAAGAAAACGTGATGGAGAACTTGAAGCTGAAACATAGACTTGAAACAGTCAACAACAGTGAGAGTAGTGAGAAATTGAGAAAGACAGCTAGAAAACCTCACTGTGAGAGACAATGAGACGAGAATTATGGGATTATCTACACATCTGACTGGGAACTCCAGCCCTGATTATCAGTTTCCTTCAATATTGTTATGGTGAAGATAAAATGTATAGGAAATAATCCTTGTAGAGCAATAATCTATAACTATTCATGTGGTTCTAGTGAACCACGTGAGTGCAAAGTAGTGTGTTGCGTACCCCTCTGGCACTCAAAAGGTTAAGTAGAGGATGTTTTTTGTCGTTTTTAAATGTTGGCCATAAAAAGCTACATGGATATACTTACTGTGTATTGCTCCTTTTCTAAATCTGTTTTTAACTTCTTATTTGTAATACTTTGAATAAAATTCCTTTTGGCTTGCAATATATGAAAATGCAAACATCAAGATTACAAAATAAAAAATATCCCCAAGGTTTGTTTTAGTGAACAGTGTAAATATTCAGTGGTAGGTGAATTTTTACAGCATCTCATTGTAGACTGTAGCCTTTTTCTACCACATTGCACATTATAAATAATTCATACTAATACTTTTATGAACACTATAGTTTTATTCACAGCTCCGCAGTTGAGTTTAGTGGATTTTTATTAGTTGATTTTAGAAATCTGTTAAAATGGCTCGTCGGATCAAGAAAAATATACAATATTTTTAATGCAAAAACATTACAGCTGCAGCTAGTGTATATGACTCACATCATAGGTTAGCCTTAGAGATTTATTGCCAGATAACAATCATGTGATATGTTTCTGTGCTTAGCTGTTATTGGACACACCTGCTTTCAGTATCTGGACTGAATGGTCATTCTAAATGATGGGGATTTCAAGGATTCTGACACTAAACATTATAGCTTATTTGATCTAATCTAGTGAATGCTTTTTTATTGAAATAAATCCATAGTATGTTTTCATCCACTCACATGTTATTTTTGTTAGAATCACTACTGTTATGACAGAATAAAAGTGTTCATTGTATTTCAGGTTTGGCTAAAGCTTATAAATTCATGTGAATTATATCTCTTTACAAGACAAGTAATATCTGATGGGACCACATGAGAAGTTTTGTTTTTTTATAATTCAAATTTTTATTGAGTTCAATGACATCCAATATGATAACATGACAAGTATCCATACAAAGCATAGTAGAGGCACAGAAAGTACAATCAATGAGTTTGGAGGAAAAACAGTGCGCCTCAGGTGATTATAGTAACATCAAAATAAGGTCAGGATTCATAGGTTCCATCTCTGAATATCATTAAACCATTTGAGATGTTTGAGCAAACATAAACTGCACAATGAAAAAAAAAATTAAAAGGTACAGGAGGAACAGAGAAGAGGAAAAGAAAGAATAGAGTATTCCAATGGATTGGAGAGGGGTGGGTAAGGCATCTTTACGTGCCCTCCCCTCAACATGCAATATGTTGATTTGAGTAGTATGTTATCGCATGAGAAGTTTTTAAGAAGGCTTTGAACATTATGAAGTTTAAATTAACTCCCTCACTTTAACCCTTTGCGTGTCATAAAGGTATCCAATGCATTGCACTGCAATGCATTAGGTGTATCTCTGGCACGCAAAATATTAAATGTGCTTAGAAAGTCTAGCTATTGGGCTTACAAAATGATGTTCAGGGATTTTATTTTTGTGACATGACTTAGATATCATAAAACATATCTGAGAATCTTAAAAACTGAACTTTCATTACAATTAAAGTGCCCTCTAAATCATTATTCACATAACAATACGCATATCAGTACTTGTATTATTCTGAATAAGTCCGGCATTATTGGGAAATCCAACTTGTTAGAGATTCACCGACAGGCATCTTGCTATAGCTGCATCTGTGCGCCTGTGCCGCCAGTCCCTTCCTGTCCCTTAAGGTACAATGCATATCCCCCTCCCCAGTCCTAGAGGAGACCGGGACAGACAAAGCAGACTTACAGATGCCTCTTCACCTGCTGGGGAGTCTTCGAACAAGTTAGATTTTTCAATAATGCCAGACTTATTTACTATAATACAAGTATTGATATATAAAACAGGTATTGATGTGCCTATCGTTATGTGAATAATGATTTGGGGGGCATTTTAATTTTAATGAAAGTTCCACTTTAATTAGTGTTAACTTTATATGGATTTTGTACTACAAAACACAGAATGTTTTTTTTTTAATTTGTGGTCAAACATATAACTTGGGTTTAGGTCTAGATCTTCAAATGTGTATGAGGATCACTATCAGTGACATGATGTAGTTCCTGATGAGTAGTCTGATAATCAAATGCCATAAGATCAGGCTTAGCTTAAGGTAGGCTTTGGTCTACAGCAAAGTAATGCTTGACAACATTTTTAGCAGCCTATGGCAAGATAATTTGGTGGTGGGTTGGTAGAGTTACATCTGTCAGTAAAAGTGGTGGTGGTGGTGGCAGCAGTGGGACTGGGTGACTGACATGAATAGGTATGACTTATTACCAATCAATTATTAAAAACAGTCAATTATAAAAAACATTGTTAAGTATGGGTAAAAATCCCTGTTTTCTTCTTGTGAGAAATGTCACTGAAACAACAGTTTTCTCTTTTCTGCAGAAAATTCCCAAGGACAGAAAATTCAATAAACCTTCTTTTTTGTTACTAATGATCAAATTCCCACAAGGAATTTAAAATTTATGTCTATGTGAGTATGACACCAGCAGTTCACCTCCAAGAGAGGTGAATGAGCCTGTTGGTGGTGCTACCAATGATGAGTAGTGATGAGGACAGTGAAATGACAGCTTTATCTGTTTAAACAAACAACGCGTGGGGGAGAGAGAATACAGATGGGAAAGGGTGTCGGCACCACCACCACCACCACCAGTGATATTATTGTGGTTGTTAGTTCCTGCTGAGTCATCAGTGTATCAAATGTCAAAGGACCATGCTTACCTTTCTCTACCTTTGTATCCTGCATAGTGCCAGCCAGTCACTACCACACTACCACATGTGATCATTGCACCACACAATGTGCATGTATAAAAATATATTTCCATAGTCTCATGTGTGCAGAATTGCTGTCTGCTGGAGTGGTACTGGTAATGACAATGGGATTCCACATGGTAGGGACCTCCATTTTAAGTTGGCGAGGTAGGGTGCGATGATCTTGTGAGGAATATAAAGCATTGTACACATTAAAATGTACATGTGTTGTGAGCAATAGTTAGTATTTTATTCATGATTTGGATTCTGAGAGGGAGTAAAAAAATGTAATTTCATACATGGGTGAAGTAGGGTACAGGCACCATATATGTGTCACAGTACCTCAGATGCGGTCATGCTGTTGGTAGCAGCCGCATCTGTTCTCCCTGCCTGCTTCTGGGTTCTATGCTTGCAAGACCGTGCGCGCATCTTCTGGCTGTGAAGTGCGTACGCTCTCTTCTAGTCCCTCGCAGCAGGCCATCACTTCCTCCGCCTACCGCTTGGGATATATAAGGATCAGCTTCTCAGTCACTAGTCGCCCTTATGTGGTGCTAGTGAGGTGGTTATTAGTGTTCTATATTGACCCTTGTTTGGCTCCTGAGGGACATGAATGGAAGACAGAGTTCAACACCCGGAGCAGGCACTATGAATACCTTGTCATGCCATTTTGTTTGTGCAACGCTCCAGCTGTCTTCCAGAAATGTATTATTGATGTTTTAAGGGAATTTCTGCAGATTTGTGTTCATTCTCACAATTTGGAAACCCATCAGAAGGATGTTATCAAGGTATTACAGAAATTGAGAGAGAATGGTTTGTTCTGCAAACTTGAGAAATGCGAATTTCACAAATCACAGGTGACTTTCCTGGGTTATGTGATTTTTAAGGAGGGCTTTTCGATGGACCCAGGAAAATTGTCTGCTGTTCTCCACTGGCCTCGGCCTGTTGACCGCAAGTTCCAACGATTTCTGGGTTTCACAAACTATTACCGGAAATTCTGGTCTGGTAAGGAGGGCAATCCTTCAAATTGGTCTCCAGTAGCCATCCAAGCATTTGAGACCTTAAAAGCTGCCTTTGCTTCAGCTCCTGTTTTGGTTCACCCTAATACCTCCCTACCATTTACACTGGAGGTTGATGCATCTGAGTCCGGTGTTGGGGCAATCTTGTCCCATCGTGGGCCCCGGAGGAACTGCTACTTCCTTGTGGTTTTATATCTAAAAAACTATCCAATGTTGAGAGTCAATGTCACGGAGTGACTGTGGAAAGATGACACTGACAAGTACAGATACAGTAAAATCAATATCTTTATTAAAAATAAGAGCAGAAATGATACGGAATGCACCTCCCCAACCCTCACTGGACCAGGTGTGGAGACAATACATAAGCATTTCCCCAACCCTCACTAGCCAGGTATGGAGATAGCACATGATCCACTGACAGGGGAGAGGCTGATCCCAATCTGACTACCTTGGTACTGGTAGCAAGGATAGCAATAGCTACCAGTGCAGGTGAAGCGGAAACGCTCAAGCAAAATGAGAGAAATTCCCTAGAATGCAAGGGTAGTGAGAGACAACAGTGACTGAGATCCCTAGAACACTAGGGTAGCGATAGGCAACGGTGACTGAAATCCCTAGAACGCTAGGGTAGAGATAGGCAATGGTGACTGAAGTCCCTAGAACGCTAGGGGATACCAAAAAGCACTAACCATTGGTAACAAACAGAATGTAATAGACAGAGGCAACGTCCGTACAGCAGGAGGAGCACAGCTTGTACCAGAGGAAGCAGCTAGAGCATGGTCTAGCGAGAGAGCAGAGAGCCAAGCCAAGGTCAGTACCATATTGGATAGTCAGCCAGAGCTGGGTCAGCACAGAATGGGTAGTCAGCCAGAGCCAGAGGTCAGATCAGAGCAGGTAGTCAGATGGAGCCAGAGGTCAGACCAGAGAAGGTAGTCAGACTAAGACAAGGGTCAGACCGTAGCGGGTAGTCAGACAGAGCCAGTGGTCAGACCAGAGTGGAAGGCAACAAGTCAGGGATCAAAACATAGCCAGAGTCATACGTAGCCAGAGGTCATACACTGAACTGAGCATCAGAATATCACAAGAGCTAGCACACAGGTACACCATGAAAGGGCAAAGGAGTACTGGCAGACTGAGGTCTATAAGGCCTAGCAAGTGGGCAGAGACTGACTCTGGCAATTACCATAGGCCTATAAGAATAGCAAATGCACATAAGTACGACACTCAGGAAGTGATAGACAATGTCACCCGCACACCGCGACAGAGCACACAGAGTGTAATCACAGGCACAGTGATAATCAATACGAGATTGGGGACCGGGAACTATTGGCCATCATTCTGGCTCTTCGTGAATGGTGACACTTACTAGAGGGCACTTGTGTCCCCATTCTCATTCTTACCGATCATAAAAATTCGACTTTCCTATCGGAGGTGAAATGCTTGCCCTCTCGGCAGGCCAGATGGGCCCTTTTTCTTTCTAGGTTCAACAACGTAGTCTCTTACCTCCTGAGTACCAAGAATGTGAAAGCAAATTAATTATCCCGCCAGTTCGGTACTGTTTCCAAAGATGAGATAAGTCCTACGACTGTGATACCTCCAGATCGTATATTGGTGACTATTCTGACCAGCATCACATCTCCTTGGGGTGAGCAGATTTTGGCTCCTCCCAACACACTGAATGGAAGGTGCTTTGTACCTGAGAACCTACTGGTGCGATTGCTCCAGTCTTATCATACTTCCAACGCTGCTGGCCATATAGGAAGGGACCAATTGATTTGGTCTGTTTTGAGACTTTTCCTGTGTCCCAGACTAAGGGCGGACATCCCAGATTTTATGGCGGCTTGCCACATCTGCGCTCAAAATAAGATCCATAGACAGCTTATGGTGGGCCTCCTTCAACTGATTCCTAACGGTGAGCGTCCTTGGACGCATCTTTCAATTGATTTTATGGTTGATCTTCCCATGTCCCGTGGCCATACTGTCATTCTCATGGTAGTGGATCAATTTTCCAAGATGGCTCACTTTATTCCCCTTAAAAAAATGACCTTCTGCTCAGGAATTAGCTGTGGTATTCAGACTGCAAGGGTTGCCTAAGGTGATTGTATCCGACCGTGGGAGTCAGTTCAAATCTCATTTTTGGCGAGCCTTTTGCAGGCAAATGGGCATCCAGCTTTCTGTCTCCTCTGCATAACATTCACAAAGTAACTATGCTGCAAAACGGTCTAACCAGGCCCTGGAACAGTTTCTTCGGTTTATACGTCAGATCATCCTGATAATTGGGCTGATCTGTTTCCTTGGGTGGAGTTTGCTCGCAATTGTGCCATAAACTTCTCATCTCAGAAGTCGCCATTCATGGTTAACTATGGGTTTCAACCTTCGCTCTTGCCCGAGTCCTTCACGGCACAGAATATTCCAGCTCTCTAAGAGCATCTCAGAGATCTCCGTTCCTCATGGTTGCAGATTCATAGATCCCTAGTGAGATCTGAACAACTACAAAAGAACCAGGTGGATGTAGACGCTTACCTGCACCTTCCTACCAGGTTGGAGAAAGAGTTTGGCTGTCGTCACGTAATCTTAATCTCTGTGTACCTTCTAACAAACTGGTTCTTCAATTTGTAGGTCCATTCAGAATTCTCCATAAGGTTAACCCTGTCGCTTATGCGTTCGACCTTCCGGCCAATATGTGCATCTCTAATGTCTTCCACGTCTCTCTCTTTAAAGGGATAGTAATGTTTCATAATAAAAGCAGCTCTAATTGATCATTATGGTATTTGGACTTTGGAGAGTGTTATTTCAATTCTGTCAGAGCTGTAGTTGAAGAGTAATTCAATGAAAAAGTATCCCCCTCCCGCCCCTTTTACTGATGTAACACTGCTCAGCCAGAGCAGAAGGGAGGTGCCCAGGTAGATTGCAGAGCAGGACAATCTTCAATTAAGATAAGGGAAAAACCTTAAAAACTTGTAATGGGGGGCATTATTCTCATAGGAAGAAGATTGTCCCCTTCTGTTATCTGTCTGGTCTATGGACTGAATTCCACATCTGAGAAGAGATAGCTTACACTAGGTAAAAGGGGAGAGAGGGGAAACTTTGCTTGTGAATATCTCTCAAACCATAAAGGTTTGAGAGATAAGACTTATATTGTTTTTCATGGTCTTTTAATGCCTACAAAATAAAATAAAGATAAAATGAAGTATTACTATCCCTTTAAACCCCTCATTTGTAATATGTATACTTCTAGGCCTCCTAGACCACGTCCTATTACTGTGGGTAATTATGAGGAATATAAACATCAGAGCATCTTGGACTCTGGCTTCCTCCAAGGTCAATTACAATACTTTGTCCATTGGAAGGGTTATGGTCCGGAGGAGAGGTCCTCTGTTTCCTCACACGATGTTCATGTTTCCGCCCTCCTACATGCCTTTTATTCCCGTTTTCCACTCAAGCCTAGTCCTCTTCTGCGGGGGAGAGGTCCTTGAGGGTGGGGTAATGTCACAGTACCGATGATGCGGCTGTGCTGCTGGTAGCAGCTGCATCAGTTCTCCGTGCCGGCTTCTGGGTTCTGTGCTTGCGAGAGTGTGCGTGTGTCTTCTGGCTGTGATGTGCATATGCTCTCTTCTAGTCCCTCACGGTGGGCCATCACTTTATCCTACTACTGCACGGGATATATAAGGATAAGCTTCTCAGTCAGTAGTCATCCTTATGTGGTGCCAGTGTGGTGGTTATTAGCATTCTGTATTGACCCTTGTATGGCTCCTGACTCTGTCTTTGTCAGACTTCCTCCTCTGGCATTTGACCCTTGGGTCAGTCTGACTACCTCCTTTGGCATTGGACTTTTGGCTCAGTCTGACTACCTCCTCTGGCACTTGACCCTTGGCTCAAGTCTAATTACCTCCTCTGGCATTTGACCCTTTGCTCTGTCTGACTACCTCCTCTGGCACTTGTCCCTTGGCTCAAGTCTGACTACCTCCTCTGGCATTTGACCCCTGCCTCAGCCTGACTACCTCCCCTGGCACTTGACCCTTGGCTCAAGTCTGACTACCTCCTCTGGCGTTTGACCCCTGCCTCAGTCTGACTACCTCCTCTGGCACTTGACCCTTTGCTCGTCTACTACCTCGTCTGGCTTTTGACCTTTGGCTAGTCAGACCCCCTCTCCTGTTTCTAGCCTTGTATGGGCTAGCTCCTCCTTGGCTCCCTGGTTCCTGCTTTAGTCTACATTTTGTGCTCACACTACTGTGCTCTGCATTATTATATGCTTATTACTGTATACTAAATAAAGATTGTCTTTTACCTTACACCTGGTTGTGGTTTGTTCCCTGAGTACCGTTACAATATGCTATTCTAGAAGCATCCATTATATTGGAACTATTGTCAAAACACATATAGCCAACTTTACAGGAGTAGGGTAGAAGGCATTCATCAATTACCTACTTCAGTTCGTCTAGCACTTCTACAGCTTTGCTGGAATGTTTCTCACAGCTTTGCATAAAGTGCCATACCAATGGTATGGGCTACCCTGCTGCTGCCTTTATTACTAGTGTCAGAAGCAACACTGTCAGTGATCTGCCTGCTGCTGTAGCATGCTGTTCATCACTGGTAGAAAATAATGCAGAAAATTATTTACAAAAAAAAATAAAGATATATCCTTTAATAGTGTACACGATATAACAAATCTGTCAAAAGATGTACAGAAAGAGAGAGAAACTCCGTGGAAAGGTTATCTTGCTAGATATGTGGATTTTCCTCCATCTACCCTATTTTCTTGAATGCCGTAAGATATTTACCAGTAGTTGTACCATTTAGCTCAATATATTTTATATGTAACACCTGCAACCACCAAGTTATAGATATTTGTGCATAAAAAATGCAAAACTTGTGGAATGCATTATCACCACATTATTTTCTTGTCTGCCTACATTTAAAGGTTTAGAGTCACTTATAGTTATCCATTCAGCTGGACAGTGTTCACCACTTTTTATATGGGGCATATAATCAACACATTGTATCTTTATGTGCTGACATTTGAAAGTTGGAAATCACTCATGGTTACTTCCGGACAGTGTCCACCACTTACTCCGATCCCTTCTTGGTGTCTTTGTCTTTCATTTCTTCCCTACCAGTTATATTCAAATGTGATTTGAATTGCGATAATTATTCAGGTTTTCCAACCCTTGTATCAGACTTTCTCATAACCTTCTCGGCTTTTTATTGTATATATTTTCTGTCCACATAATCAAATAAATATCCAATGTATCATAAATTCCTCCAGCGCATTCGAAGTCCAAACACTGACTTCTTCCTCAAGGGATCTTGAGGAAGAATTCAGTGTTTGTACTTAAAAACGCATTGGAGGAATTTATGGTACATTGGAGAGTTATAAGGTGATAGCCCTTTCGGAGAACAAGAAGTTCAATGTATTACATGCAAGATCAATGTCAAGTATATGGTTCCCATCAGCCTGAAGTGGCCTCCAAATGGGAGCAAACCAGTGCACTGCCACCATAAGTGGAAAAGAATTCCCTCCTCTTGGCTATATCTCCAGCTGGAAGGAGAGCTCAGGGAATATTTTAGAAAGGCGATGAGGGGTATAGTACCACCTAGTTAATAACTTAAAATTACTCTCCCTGTGGAAGATATCTGGGGTTCTCATCATCAAACACCTAAACCTTTGAGTGCCAGAAAGGTATCAATGAATTGTGCTGCAATGCATTTGATACCTATCTGGCACTCAAAGGGTTAAAGGTTGCAAGCCATTGAGAAACATGCCTAGAAACACCCAGTTCATCTTCCAATTACCAAGCTCTGAATTGGCTAGGGGAAGAATAAAACTGCCTGTAGACTTTAGACAGGTCACGAGTCCAAAGACTCCTGTTTAGCAAAACAGACTCAAATTTAGCATGTTCCATCAGAGAGAAATTTGAGGCTAACAGGAACAGTAAGAAATGATGTAGTTGCCTATATTGCCAATGATGTTGAGCCGGGAGCTCATAGTTCCTCATAGTTCCTGCATGCCATTACTGGAAATAAGGGTATCTAGAGCATGTATCCCCAATTCCTTCCAATGTCTGAAAGGAGATCCCACACTCTGGATGCCTGGACATTGAGAGATAAGGAGAAGGATATGGGACAAAGTAAGCCCCCTTATTGGCTTCCCACCAGGCTGCACAGACGGTACGAACAATTGGGTGCACATGTATATCAGGATGAGGAGTGTATGGTTGCAGCCAAAGAAGGTTGGACAGGTCTAAGATATCAAGAAGATCACAAAATAGAGAGTTCACCTAGCTTTTAATCGGGCTCTAGAAACAGTCAATTAATTTTGTTACATTAGCTGGTAGGTACAATTTACACACATCTGGGACACCTAAACCTTCCTGGATCCACAGAAGACACAACCTAGATGCCTTAAGCTTGGGTGTTCAAAATTTCCAGACAAAAGCATTAATGGCTGCTTGGAGCTGGTGTAGCTGGGATCTCAAAAAGTATAGAGGGATAGTATTGAAGAGATATAAAATGTTTGGGAGTACAATCAATTTAATTTGGTTAATTCTTCCAAACCAATAAACAAACAGTTGGTTCCAGGCACAGAACTCCCTCTCAAGGTCTGTGAGCAGAAGGGCAAGGTTGAAAGTGGAAATTTTAGAAAGGTTAACTGTGATGTGGGTGCCCAGGTATTTAATGGATTTAGAAGCCCATGAAAAGAAAAAGAGCTTTACAGGAGTCTTTGGGTGTGTAAAGGAATGTTGATACCTAGCATTTGAGATTTAGTGAAATTGATTTTGAATTATGAAAGTAAACTATATACTTCTAATGTGTGGGTCAGTTGCAGGACGGAGTCCCTGGGACATGATAAGAAAACAGCATGTCATCTGTGAAACTAGCAAATTTAACTTGTCTGCAAGTAGAAGGGAAGCTGGTAATGCCTGTGTGGTGATATATCACGTTAAGTAAAAGTTTTTTCGATGAATATTACTGGGGACAATGGACAGCCTTGTCTGGTCCCATTGTTAATAAAGAAATGAACCGAACGATAACTATTTATCTTAATCCAAACCGATGGGGAAGAGTAAAAACACATAATACTTTGAACACTTCTTCAGCCCAAACCTGAAAAGGTGAGCAGCCCTTTCAAAAATGGTCAGCCCAAGCGTTCTCTGCATCAACCGCCACATTTAAAGAAATATAGCCTTCCTGACTGGGGTATGAATTATAGTCTCCCTACCTGGGACAAAACCTGCTTGATCCATGCGTATGCAGGAACTTAAACAAGGTTTTATCTGCTCAGCCAAAATCTGCTTAGCTTGGTGCATGTCGGGTACAAAGGTGTAATTAACTGCATATGTAGAGCATTTTAGAAAAATGTAGGGTCAGGGTCAGTGAGAGCGTCCCAGAAAAGCCACTGGACATTCCTGTTAATTAGGATGGCTACTCTTTCCGTTTCTCACCAGGCGAGACCTACCAAGCCAAAGGAAAATTTTCATTATTGAGTGACAAGGATGGAGATTGTAGAAAGTGAGTTTCCTGCAGAAATAAAATTTTTGTCCCTTGTTTATGGAAATCTGGATGTACCATAGATTGTTACTCAGCTGTACCACATCAACGAAGCCCAAACAGGGTGAAACGTACATCTGTGTCTGTGCTGATTCTCAGAGACAATTTGCCTGACATTTGTGAGCTGGACTGCTACATGTACAAACATACTGATCTGGATATGGACATTTCCTCTCTGCAATGGCACATGGGAGTGAAAAACTTGATTTGTAGCACCTCTGAGAGGCAACGTCTGAGAACAAAACACTTTAATTTGTTCATTCTTGGTGAGTGCTCATCACAATTTTTTATTTGTATGTCTCCCTAAATTGGAACGATATCCCAGGTGTGGATCCTCTTTCCTAGAGGGAATCAGCTGTACCACACTGATGAGGCCCACATAAACTGAAAAGTACATCTGTGACTGTGCTGATTCCCTTTTACAGAGAGGATTTGCCTGACATTTGGGAGCTGGACTGCTGTGGGTGGAAACAGTATGATATGGACATGGAGATTTCCTCTCTGCAATGGCAAATGGAAGCTAAAAATGTAACTTTTAGCACCTCTAAGAGGCACCATGCCTTAGAAGAAAACAGCTGAAGAGGAGCATCGTGGGACATTTGTGTCTCCACTGCCGGTGCCCTCGCGGCCGCTCCAAGCGCCGGTGAGAGTTAAAGCTAAGTTAACTTTTGGGCATTAATGAATCTCATTGATTTATGTATATATGGAGCTTTTTAATTAATTGGCATTTATCCTTTGGGCCATTACATGGAGGCATATATGGGTATATTTATGGAACACCAATATTTAACCCTTTGAGTGACAGTGAGGTACGCAATATATTGCTTTGCAATGCGTTGCGTACTCCTCTGCCACTCAAAGGGTTCTGGAATGTATTTGTTCATGCTTGATTTTTATACCTTTATTTTATTTTACAGGGAGAAGGTGGAAGATAGAAGAAAGAAGACAGAACAGAAGGACCAGCAAGCTGAGGACTCCGCTAGACATAAGGATTAATGGTAAGTGTTAATGCAATGTTGCTTTACTTAGTCGGGTTAACCCTATGAATGCTGGTGGGGTAATTATACCCCACCGGCACTCATAGGGTTAATCCTACTCACTTTGGACAGGTTTTAGGCACTTTGGATGTATTGATGTGGGGCTTAGGGCCCCATATCAATGCATCCACTGTGGACATTGTTTTTTTTTGCCAGGTAACAGCTGCGTTAGCTGGCAAAAGATCCGATAAGGGACTTCACGGCTAACAAAACTGGATCTTAAGTTTTGTGCGGTAAGTGAGTCCCTTATCAGGTTTTTTCCAGCTAATGCAGTCCTTTAAATGGTAAAATGGAGCGTTGTTTTCTTTATGGGCCAAAACTCGTTAGTGTTGCGGCCGGCATATTGGATGAACTGCCGTTAGCAGTCTATTCCATGGCCCTTTGTATGGCTTCCTACACGTTAAAACACCAGTTGGTGTTTTTTTTTTTACTTAAAGGCTGGCTTTAAATCTACCTCCTAGTCCTCTGGGGCATAATGCCCTTTGGGATCTTTCAGTTTGCAATGGAGGATCAAAGATAAGTCCCAATACCACTGAAAAAATATCATGGAGTGTAGCTCTCAGATCCTTTCCCGGTGCAGATTCCAGAAGTCCTCAGCCAAATATTACACCGGCGATCCCGGTGAACTAAATCATCAATAATGTTGGTCTGGATGTCAGTGTTCTCTTCCTGTTGTGCCAGCACATGTTCCAGGTTTTGTTATTGATGAAATGATCTAGCTCTAGAGAGGAGATACAATGGCCAAATTGATTTAGGTCCTTGCACAACTTTGTAAGCTCATCTCTTACCTCTGCCTTCATCTACAAAACAATAAGCTTAAAGGGATAGTAATACTTCATTTTAACTTTATTTTATTTTGTAGGCATTAAAAAATATGAAGAATGATATAAGTCTTAACCTCTCAAAACTTTATGGTTTAAGAGATATTCACAAGCAAAGTTTCCCCCTCCCGCCCCTTTTACCTAGTGTAAGCCATCTCTTCTCAGATGGGGAATCTGGTTGTAAGACCAGACAGATAACAGCAGGGGACAATCTTCTTACAATGAAAAGAATGAAAGCCCTGCCCCCCTTGACAAGCTTTTCAGGTTTTTCCCTTATCTTAATTGAAGATGGTCCCTCTCTGCAGTCTACCTGGGCACCTCCCTTCTGCTCTGGCTGAAAAGTGTTACATCAGTAAAAGGGGCGGGAGGGGGACACTTTGTCATTGAATTACTCTTGAACTACAACTCTGACAGAATTGAAATAACACTCTCCAAAGTCCAAATACTATGATGATTACTTAGAGCTCTATCACGGTGCCTGTGATTGCTGCATTTCTGTGTCTATCACCTGTAGGGGGCTACCATTGGCTGTCTGCCTTTAGTCCGCTTCACATTGCCTATTTAAACTGAGTTTGGGCACCCTTTGGTTGCCCTTTCGTGGTGTCTCAGACTGCATCCACTTTCACTTGCTACAGAAGCTTCATGGGCCTTTTGCTGTGTTCCTGGTTTCCTGAGTTTGTCCTGTTCCTGAGACTCCTGTCTGCTGTACTTGTTCCAGTACCTGTTCCGGTTGAAGTCGTCCGAGGTCGCTGTTTCCTGCTGCCAGTCTCCGTTGTCGTTTCTAATCCGGTTGACCGTCATTGTGCTGGTTCCTGCTCATCTCCTGCGTCCGGTTCCTGCATCTGTAGCGACCTTGTTCCTCGGTCGCTCCGGCGACATTTTCACCTGTTGGTTCCCAGCGTGTGGACGCTGGTTTGCTCCACTGCCTTGCGGCTACTACACTACTAGTCTGTTGGTTACCAGTGCTCGGGCGCTGGTTCACTCCTTTGCCTCTCGGCTCTATACTCAACTATCTGTAGGTTCCCAGCGTGCGGACGCTGGTTCACTCCACTACCTCACGGCCTAATATATGCAATGTTGGTTCCCAGGGTGCGGACGCTGGTTCGCTCCGCTGCCTTGTGGCTACGATACTCTAGTCTGTTGGTACTAGCTCGCAGGCGCTGGTTTGCTCCGTAGCCTTACGGCTCTATACATACTATCTGTTGGTTCCCAGCGTGCGGACGCTGGTTCTCTTCACTGCCTTATAGCCTACGATATATCCAGCCTGTTGGTTACCAGAGCACGGGTGCTGGTTCGCTCCATTACCTTCTTGCTTACTATTAACTCAGTCTGTTGGTTCCCAACGCGCGGGCGTTGGTTCGCTCTATGACCTGTAGGTCTACTTACATCTAGCCTGTTGGTTCCCAGCGTGAGGACGCTGGTTTACTCCTCTGCCTCATGGCTTACGACTCATATATACTGATGGTTCCCAGTGCGCTGTCCAGTCCTAGACAGCTAGTTATTCCCTCGGTACACGGGTACTGGGGTGCGCAGACTACCTGGTAATACCACTGGGCCTTGTAGCCTCTACCTACCATCTCCATACTGTCATTGTCATCTGAAAGTTATTGAGGCCACACTGGTTGACACTTCCTCCTTAGGCTGCCTTGCTCGGTATATTGGTAAGGCCGGTAGAACCTTCTATTATTCCACCTTGAGGTTGCCTTACCCAGTATTGGCAAGGCCAGTAGAGCCTACTATTTTGGTGTTCCGTTAGGCTGCCTTGCCCGGTACATTGGCAGGGCCGGTAGAGCCTGTATTCTCCTGACTATCTTCTTGGCTGCCTTGCCCGGTATATTGGTAGGGCCGGTAGAGCCTGATTCGCTATTGTCACTATCTATTTGCCATTCTATGTATTGCATGTATGTGTATAAAATCCTATGGGATTATCTTAAACTTTTCAATAAAGTTGTGTTTTTACCTAACCTTGCATCTGAGAGTCTTAACAAACCGTGACAAGCTGCTTTTATTATGAAACATTACTATCCCTTTAAGATATTGCTTGCTAGGGAGATGCAATATGTCTTCCTTAGTAAGGTATTGGACTGGAGTGGAGTGTCAAGCTAGTCACAGCCAGTAGAGGTAGATGAGGTATTACAGAGGTCTGTAATCCCCACCCCAGAGCATGTGGGAGCTGGCATGATGACTTCCAAGTCTGCCCCCCACCGACTTCCCCACCGGCTTCCAAAAATCTGTTATTCAATTGGGTAGCACGTGATCCTGGGCAATATTTTTTGATCTGGGCATGGAGGGATATTTTGTGCAACCATTTCAATAAATTCAGGCTCAACTGAAAGGCAGGATTGCAATAATTAGGTTTATAACATCTTCGGTGCTGAGAGAAATTGGATCACGCAACCATCTTGCTGCTCGGTCATTCTGCCTTGGTTTTATGTTTAACATGCATTGCACAAAAAGTCTAAAAAGAAACAAAAAGAGCAGGTTAGCAAATTCCAGAGGTTATTTAAAACAAAAATTCCTGGGGCATGGCCTGGAAGGCAATGGAGTAGGATGCACTCCTTTTGAGCACCGAATGAAATGAGACAAAATGTAGCTTTTTGCTCTTCTAAACACTTATTTTCTGTCTTTGATATAATTATTCAATACCCACAGAGGGTTAGGGGGCGAATGAGAATCCTGCTAAATCCTGCTGCACCATAGAGTTCATCACAGCTTAATAAGGACTCCTGGCCTAATACAACGTCAGCTGGTAAACAGCCATTGCAAAAGCTAGTCACCTATCCAAGTATGGCAGAAGACTCTCCCCTTACCAGAGGGGATCTCCAAGCCCTATTAAGGGATTTAGGGCTCGATCCAAATGTTGGAGTTAAAACCAGCGTGAAGAAAAAAACTGCCTTCGCGAGTTAACCAAGACTGGGTAATGTGAGATTCAAATTTTCCTTACTCAGAAGAGTTAACTAGTGACAGCCTACAAAACACACGAAAACTACAAAACTAAAATCTGACCTCATCGTTGCCGCAAAACACATGATAAACACAAAAAATGTCCCGATAAAAAAAAAAACAAGTGAAATGTCCGATGTTACCTAATGCCCCAGCCAATCACAGCACCCCAAAATATTGAGTTGAGTTGAATAAACTATATATAGACCCAAAGTCACCTACACACCATTGTCTGTTATCAAGTTCAAAGAGCTAGATCTCAGGACCCAGGTGTGGAGACTAGTATAAGAGAGATAGGTAGAGAGGAGCAGAGCACATCAGTCAGGAGTTGAAGAGCATTGGTATACTATAATAATACACATAAAACACTTTTGTACATATCCATCACACACATCCAAACACAAACACACATACACACACACAGCTTATTTTTATTTTTATAATACCTCACATATACTTAATTTTTTTTTTTTTACAGTGTGAGTCTGTGAGTGCAAGTGAGTGACAGAGAGTGAGTGAGTGTGTGCGTGAGGGCCTGAGTGAGTGCCGTGTGTGAGTGGGTGAGTGAAATGGAGAGGAGAGGAGGACAGGAGAGAGGGATGGGGAGTGTACAAGGACAGGAGCAAGAGGAGCAGATGGGCTTCCCCGCTCAGGGTAGGAGAGGGAGAGCCCAGGGAAGGAGGGGGAGCCACAGTACAAGAGGCACACAGAGTGCAGGGCAAGAGCTGGCAGTGGGATGAGGGGTACATCAGGGGAGCACTAAACACAGCCAGGGCCAGCACAGGCAGGGCTGGACAGTCAAAGCCAGGGCTCCCAAAGAACCTCTGGGGGTGAGGAGGAGGGCAGGGCGAGAGACCCCAAGTTCTCAGAGGAGGACAACCTAGTCCTCTGTGAGACAGTCATGGTCAGGGAGAGGCTCCTGTTCCCCAGGGAAAGGTCGTTGGTGTGTGGTCCAAGCGAATGGCTGCACGGAAGGAGGTCCTGGCTGCAGTGAATGCTGTTTCCAGCCACAGCCGGTCCCTGGAGTCTATAAAAAAAAGGTGGACAGATTGAAAGGCCAAGGTAACATAGTAACATAGTAATTTAGGTTGAAAAAAGACTTGCGTCCATCTAGTTCAACCCTTTTCCTATTCCTGTTTACCATCGTGAAGGTGAAGAAGCAGATGGGAGAGCAGGCCTTGCGTGCAGCCGTCACAGGGGGTGGTCCGCCCCTGCACGTGGAGTACAGCCAGTGGGAGGAGGCTGTGCGCAGACAATCTCCTCCATATCGGTGAACAGGATCCCTGGATGGAGTGACACCTGGGATGAAAGTAGCCTTCAGTCCACCGGTACGTGCATTAAGGCCCAAACACACATCACACAAATCTTGACACCTACCAGACAGAGGCCAACACAGTGACACCTGAACACATGGACAGCATTCCACACCACAATTCAGCAACACAGCTTGGAGGGACGTCAAACAAGGACAGAATACTTGACAAACCCAGCCTGAATGGTAATGGTCAAGTCCCTGTTGAACCCCCTTCATGCTGTTGACAACATCATGCACAGCACAAAAACAATTCACACCGTCATGTGTCAGTCACAGATCTAACTGTTATGTGTATCACAATGTCATACATAGAGTGACAAAAAGGTCAGAACACAACTCCTTGAGTGCCACAGGGATAAGTAATGCATTGTTCAACAATACATTGGCTAGTCCCCTGGCACCTAAAGGGTTACCAGAGAATAGCAAGAAGGGGAATTGGTGTGTTTCCTATTGTATTGTTACTTCATATCAGGGCTAGGCATTCTACATGTAGGTAGTTAGTCCAAGTGGAATAGTCAAGGTTCAGCTTCATGCAACATATGTAGCCTGCAGAGTGTGGATGGCCAGGGGACATTCACCACCATCACCACTCTGCCAGACTCCATTGCATCCATGCCTGTGACACCCACGGGCACAGCGGCCCTTGATGCGACATGTGTGGCCATCCAGGGGGAGCAGCTCACAGTCATCAGGAGGTGTGCCTGAACACTGAGGCGAGTGGATCTGACCCTAGGGTGGATCATGGGGTGCCTCAGGGCCATTGAGGCACAGCAGGTGGTCTCCAATGCCCTGCATTTGCTTTTCCACACCGGCATGATGGACGTCCTCGGCCATATGCTGTTGGAGATGCGGGACTGAAACCGCAGAGAAAATCAGTGGCAGGACATGGGCCAGCCATCACGCGAGGGGTCCAGTGATGCATCACCAGCCAGCAGTGGTGATCCATGACCCCCACCACCACCACCACCACTGCCAGCCACCAGACCCCCTCGGGTAACCTGTCAGAGTCAGAGGGAATCCACCTCTGCAGCCCCCCCCCAGACCCTCCAAAAAAAAAAAGGCCAACCTTCTCCAGGCCCTTTCAATAAATATTTGCACTTCTTCATAACATCTGTGTCCATGCATGTTTCCAATTCAAGATGTTGTTTGCTTGGCATAGTTGTCTCCAGTGCATTGCAAAGTTATGCAGTAAACACAACTCATGCACAATGAATGGAGTCATAAGCTTTTGCAGCAGGGGTAAACACACACATCACATGCAGACATGTTTGTACAAGTTCACCTCACAGACATATCAAAGCCAAACAACATCAGGGTGTTGTTCCATGATGTGACTTGAACTTCAACAACATGAACACATTAGATAGATCAACAGATCAACAACATGTAATGCTTAGAATGATTGAACAAATATGTTTTAGGGCTCATTCCCCTGAGTAGAACAAGGGAACTCCCACTGCTGAAGGGTGTTTCATTCACGGGTTATTTCAGCTCACAGTTGAGTTTTAAATAGGAAAATCACTGTGGCCTGAAATTCTTGAGTGGTGCTGTTGCTACACCATCCTATGGAGATTCATGGCGCTGGGACCAGAGATGTCCATGGGATGGTGTAGCAACAGTGCCACTGTACAATTTCAGGCCACTGTGATATTTGATCTATGACATTCAACTTTGAGTTGAAATAACTTTGGAATGAAACACCTTTCAGAGTTCCCTTGTTTTACTCAGGGGGATAAACCCTACTATATAGGTTTCTAAAACATATTCAGTATTACTATCCCTTTAAAACACTGACAAAGGAGAGGTGATCAATGACACAAGATAGTCATATGTGATCAGATGTGTAATTGACATGGACACCAACAGGTGATCCTCATGGACGTGGATTCAACGTGTCACCGCAACAAACTTGTGGACCATGAGGGGTCATGCCATGGATGCCTGCAGAGAGTGAAAACAAGATTGGAAGGTGCATTATGAACACAACAGTCATGCTATTGCTGACCCATCATCATACCCTTGAGTGCCAGAGGTGTACACAACACATTGCTCAGCAATGCTTTGGAGACCTTACTGGCACTCCTCGGGTACAGCTTGGTTATTTGACACGGAGTGAACAATCCATTGCTTGTCAGGTTGTTTTCTAACCATCATGACCTTATGGGGTTTGTATCACGGTATGGAAAGCAGACATTTGTATATGTGAGTGGGCACACACATCAGTGTGTAAACCAAGACCCGTGAAACAGAGGAGCTATTTCATGGATCTCGATCTACATACTGATGAGGTGTGCTCAGGGTCCACATGACACACATACATATGTCTGCTTGCCATCCCCTTGATGGACACCTCACATGGTCCTGACACCTAGACAAGACATTGAGAAGCAATGGAGTGGCATATTCACTGTGCTACACACACACACACAAACATGTCACCATGGCAGGCCTTCAGCCGGAGCATGAACAGTTGCGCCAGGTGACAGTTGTTGAATAGGGGTGCTTGGAGGAGGAGGATGATGAGCCCTAGCCCTCTCACACCTTTGCCTCCACTGTCATCTTGGGTACAAGCATGTGTACATACTGGTGTTGGTCTCTCTGTCAGTGTCTCTCTCACACTACATCTGAGGAGGGTGGGCTGTCACTTTTAAACAGCAGTAAGGTGTTGTTCGTGTGGTCATAATGATGAAACCAAAACAAAGGGGAGGAATTGCACCAGCTCTGTACATAACTCCTTACTCAAGATAAAACTTTAATCAGCTGAGGTCCACTCATAGGAATATACAATGATACCGAAGAAAGGGAAGAAAGGAAGGGGGAAACCAACCGGAAGAGAACCACCAGGCGGTGCCACCCCTCCCCACAAAAAAAGAAACCTAATAACTGAGGCACACACCAGGAGTATACAAAAAATAGAAATAAGCTTCATTAGACAATGCAAAATCGATCAAGTGAATACATGAAATCAATTAAAAACCATCCAGCACAGGAATATAAAGTCATAAAGATATTTTCTGTGTAATACCAAGTACCTACAAAAAATCCAATGTGGACTGTCAGCAATGTGCAATATTACCATACATATAAAGAACAAAGTGATAATAATAAACAGAGTATGAATACACTTATACTCATCTCTATGAATATAAGCAAGAGCACAAGGGAAAGATCAAACAGTGTGACTCCTGGAGTCATAGAGATAGATATAAGTATATGTGTATTTATACTTTGTTTATCATTATCACTTTGTACTTTATATGTATGTCTCTTTTCACCTGATTGCTGGGAAACTCACCAGACATTAGGATACACATAAAGCTTATCGATAGAGCCATGAGATTGTGGGAATATGACGGAGATGCGCCACGGGAGTATCATAGTATGCACTCACCGATATGTGATTAAGGAGCTATTGATGAGAAAGAGCAGTGAATCAGCTCCTCTCCAATATTAAGGTATGGAGATAGCTCTATTCAATGATCTATCACAGCAAACGCTCAAACAACCGTGCTCTGTCTAACAGACCTGTTGAGGCAGCTCCAGATTTGTTTCCGATGGGTTTTTTCATTATCCTTAACTGCCTCTAATGCGGGTACACTGGCCACACTTCATTCAGCAGAAGAAATTCCTGCCTTTTGAGAGAAACTAAATATTACAACACCCCTTGTTGCTGCCCTTCAACAATCGACTACAGGACTTCAAAAATCCCAAAAAAGGGCGAAATGGGCATCGTCATCCCCACTCAAGAAAAAGAAGAGGTTGAGAGACTCAGAGACCGAAATGCAACTTACTGGAGAAACAGCACAAGAGTGGCCCTGATTTGAGTGGGGTTCCCTCTCAACATGCTGTCTACAACCCGATATGTATTGGGTATTTGGTGGATCCCTATAAGAATGTCTGGTTAATTGTATGAGGTAACTGCAATAGGAGACATTCATAATACCTTTTCTTAGTTTCCTACAGAAAGCCATTTAATTGCACTTAAGATAACCTAAAATGTTGCTGGAATAAAACTGGGTAGAGTTTAAATTTGACGTGTTACATATTGCCTTTTTTTTTTTTTTTTTCCTTTTCTTTAATATAAATATATGGGCGACTATTGTTTTTCATTAGGAAACTCATGGTAACCGGGGAACATAGGAGAGGTAGAACGTTATCCAGATGGCAAAGTCATGCTTTAACGCTTTAATGGAGGGTATTTGGGATGGAGCGGGTCCGGTATGCATGTCCAGTGATTGGGGGATTAGATGTAGGGTTGGAGGGGGAAGTGGAGCGGGAGTATCCTGGAGGGGGGTGTCCCGTTCCATCTCTGTTGCGGCTTGGATCCCATCGGGTACTTCAGTTATATAGACAGGCTGCCATGCCATGACTGAACGGAGAATGCACACTGGCGCCACCCAGCACGTTACATGACCCTTAGGGTGCGGGGGGGGGCAAAGCAGTGTGTTGAATGCCTCTCTGGTGCTCGGGGAGATAAACACCACCGGAGAATATAATTTTACCCTGAATAACATTTTAGCAGGATTTTTACTGAGTTTCCATGAAAGTAGATGGGAGAACCAAACATGGCCCGGAATGGTCCCTGGGGTATAGTGGGCAGAATTATTACACTTAGTTATATTTAGAAGGCATAGAGGGTGATTTGCTGGGAAATTCAGGATTTACAGTTTTTTACATGTCTACACCAGACACATTGGCAGCGGACACAATGTCGTATCATAGTGGATGCCTGGCACTTGTGCTTTATCGTGGAGGTTATCTAATATATAGGTACTACTTTGAGCTTCATAAGTGAATGAACAGGGGAATTTTTAAGTCATATATAATCATACATTTTATTTTAGTGTTTTTGATTATATGAGAAATTTTAGAGTATATAGCTATTTTTGGATATATATATGTATAGTTTAAGGCTCCGGTGTTTCATGATTAGTCTATATAGGAGTATAGAAAATTTGGCATTTCATAGGTTAATGTTACATTTTTACCAATTAAGCACCCTGATTGACATCATGAAAGAATCGGCTCAAATTAGATTTGAAAGAGAGGTTTTAAATGTCTGTCGGCAAGCTTGATGTCTGTTTGTTTTTTCATTGTTACCACTAGCTTTGATAAAGCAGCTTATATGCTGCGAAACGTTGCATTTATTTTGTGGTAGATTAATAAATATCATATTTATCTAGCTTGCTGCACTTTTATTTTATTTTATTTCATTTTATTTAATATCATTTTTTATTTTTGTGTATTTGCACTTTTATTTTGTTCCTCCGTATCACGCATATTTATCCTGGCGGTGGGTCCATTTGTGGACAAGAGAAGAGACCAGATTTCAGTCATTGCAGTCTCCGCTGGGTACTCCTCCGGGCATACAGTTGCAGTCCTCCGTTACTGCTACGGCAGTCCACAAGCTTGCCCTGGGCCTCCGTTTACTCCTGTGGCATTACTCGCTATTTGTTCACTCTCTGCAGAGTGTGAGTCTAAAGGGCCTCGCGCTATTAGGGCCTGTCAGTCTTCCTGGCCTAATAGTTACCCATTCACTGCTGCCTTGTTTGAATATCACACAAACTTTACCTGACCTGTGTCAGTATATTATTATTGCTGAGTTGTACATATACTCGACCCGTGTGGGTATTTATTACTGTAACCTGTCCTGTGTCAGTACTATATTGTGTATATATATTACTCGACTCGTGAGGGTTATTGTTATTCTGAGTTTATTCAATAAAACTGTGTTTTACCTAACCTACCATGTCTGAGTGTCAAATAAAACTGTTACAAAAGGGAAGTAAGGGAGAAAAGGGAATGGGAAGGAAGGGAAAAAATGGAATAGGAAGGGAGAGAGAAAAGGGTAGTACTAGTGAGAGCAGGACAGGTCAGCTGCCTGTGCCTGCTGCAAGACGTGCTGCCCCTGCTGCCAGTGCCACAATTACTGTTCCTGCAGCTACTAGTGTTGTACATGCTGCCAGATGTGCTGCCCCTGCTGCCAGTGCCATCATTGCTGTACCTGCAGCCACTAGTGTTGTACCTGCTGCCAGATGTGTTGCCCATGCTGCCACCAGCGCTGTACCTGCTGCAAGTGCTGAACCTACTGCTAGTGCTGAACCTGCTGCCAGTGTTGAACCTGCTGCTAATGCTGAAACTGCTGCCACCAATACTTTGCATGCTGCTAGTGTTTCTTGTAGTACTCTGGGGGGAGGAGAAAATGATGCCAAGTGTGACAGCAAGGGACCCTAAATCACACCTGCCATTCCCAAGCAGTCCTGCCACTACTAGTACTACTGCTACTAAGGTCTAGCAGTTAGTTAGCATTAGGAGTGAAGGAGGGGGGTAATCAACAATATCCTGATATTACTAGTGACTGTGAGACTGAGAAGGAAGACTCTGCAGCTGAACTTGATGTGGTTGGTGTTAGTAGTAGCAGTAATGGTGAAGCTGTATATTTGTAATTGAGTCAGCAGTCACGGGGAATGTGTCAATGAGCACAAAAATGTTGATTTAAGTTGTCAAAAACCTAGCCACACTTAAAAAAGTCTTCCTTATCCCCTCCAATGACAGGCAGCTTGCATCATATCACTGGAAATTCCATGTAAGCTGCTGCAGTATACTCTGCTCTGCCAAATGTGATCCTGGCACTCCAGTGAACCATCCCACCAGACATCGAGACAGGACACCAAGAACACTCACGCAGAGAGAGAGAGCTGTTAGGCAGCGGGTTGTGCTTACTGCTGCTCCGGGCTCTCTCTCCTGTTCTCTACGGGCAGAAACCACTGCTACATTGGAATCAGGTGAACTCTGAAGTTAGTGATGTTTTTAAGGGCATGAGTCTTCCTACATCTTGTGAATGGTGGGTGCATGCAGTGACAGGGTGGAGCGAAGGGGAGAGAGCGCCCAGCAGCGCCCTGCAACCTACAGTTCTCCATCAATTTTAGACTATAACTTCTGTATGATGGAGAATTAGAGGAGTTGTAGTCCAAAAACAGACCACAGCTGTTTAACCCTTTGAGTGCCACTGGAATGTGCAAAGCATTGCAAAGCAATGGGCTGCATACCCCTCTGGCGCTCAAAGGAGTAAAATAATTATTGACGTTTCCATCGGTGGGGATCCCCCAGGCAACTTGGGCAGTGTGTATGTGTGAACTAATTATGTTTTGCCATTCATAGTTTTCATTTTCTACCAGTTAATACTGTATCATGTGGCATGTAAGGGTTTGAGACTTTATATATTAACCATTTGCAGAGAATATAAAATCCAAGTCTAATTCTGTCATGCTTCTCCAAGGGAGGGACTCTCCTGCAAGTCCTGCTGTAGTTAGAAGGAGGATAGTATTTTGTGTATCAGGACAAGTAGATGGTCATGAGGGACATGTAGATTGGGCTCCCGTTTTAGTCCCTTGGACAAATAGTTTTTTTATTAATTTCCACACCCCTGTGATTAGTATACAAATGAAAGGAGTTAATGAACTGTATAAATATTCTAATAATTGCCCCTTTCCCTATATCTGGTAGATTTCTCAACTGTTACCGTGCTGAACACTAGGGGTAGATTAAAACTGAGAAAAATTTGCTTCATGACTTTTGGTGAAAAACGGACGATTTTTCTCTTTTTTCATGAAAGTTTTCTCCTTTTCAACTATGCAAACTTTTCCTCCTTGTTACCAATTCCAAAAAATTTTCACCTATGTTAAGTATGGTGCAACATTCCCCACCACAATATTGCTACTTCATCAGTCATCATTAGGTGATCCTCAGCATCAGCATTACACACTGCTTCTTGCAGACTATCCTTATATTCTTCTAAGCTTTTAGAGGTGTCAAAAAATGTCTTTGTACTTTTACTTTCACAAAGTTTGCTACTAATTTGAGGACAGGTGTTTTGGTGCTTATTTGCCTGTCAGATGTATCAGATGGTTCAGCTGCTACACCTTCCTCCATCATCAACACTAGAATGTGACTTGTTGTCATCTTCACTGTTCTTCTTATATGTTTTCTTTGTACCGGTGCTGGTGGTAGTGGAACTTTTGGGTACAAACTTAAAAAGCTGCATCCTCCCTGGAAGGAGAAGGATCATCATCATTTATTGCACATACTGCAGAAATCATTGAGCTACTGAGTTACCCCCATGTCCCTGCACTGCTTCACCTTTCCCCTGCCCCTTGTGGGTCTGCTGGACACTTTTCACAAAGAAATTATTCACCAAGCGGCAAGTGCCATATTTTGTGTATTTTTGTTTGAGGCCAAATTTTTGCCCGTCCCTACTGAACACCTGGAGCCATGAAGGTGATTTTTTTTGTTGGAAGATCTTCTGTTAAATGTTGTAAGAACATTTTTCGTATAGTTATAATTTTCCCTTTAACTATTAAACTAAAACATTTAATCATATCATTATGGGATCATCACACAAAAATATGTTCTTGCAAATTATATGACGAACAAGAGGATTAAAGGTACAGTTCTCCATTTCTGATTACAAGTTAAAATGTAACATTAAAAAAGAGTTATATTAGAATATTTTAGAAAACATCTACAAATATCCAACCTTTATTTTTTCTTAGACTAACAATATTGTTCAAAATTAAATAATAACATTAATTATTCAAACCATAACTTTGCTTTTCATTTTCCTTGAGTAACTATACACTGCATTCAGGCAGACAAGTCAAAAGTACCAGTCATTTCTTTAAAGTAGCTTCAATAACATTTTAATGGCCAGAGGAATGTGGAACATGTTGCAAAGCAATGTATTAAGCACAACTCAGTATTAAGGTGTTAACATTATCATGTGCAATGAGTAGTGTTCCCACAGATAAAAAATCCATTCAAATCTCTTCCTCTTTGCTACTCCAATGACATTCCCTTGACAACTTGGCAATTTCCACCAATGGTTTTCATGGCACAGAGAATTCCCATGCAATACTACTAATGTACTTCCAGCAACATAAATATTGAAAAAAATTATTAGCAGTCTGAGGCCTATGGCAAAGTAAACCCTGAAAAAAATGTTACTAGGCTGAGGCCAATGACAACATGGGCCTTAAAAAAAACATTGCTAGCAGGCTAAAATCTATGGCAAGGTGATCCTTTGGCAGGGTAATCCTTGAAAAAAAATGTTAGCAGACTGAGTCCTATGGTAACATCAAACTTGAAAAAAATGTTAGCATTAGCAGGCTGAGGCCTATTAAAAGGCAGACCTTGAAAAAAACTGTTAGCAGGCTAAGTCCTAAGGCAATATCAGCTTTAAAAAAAAACAGTGAGCAGTTTGAGGCACATGGCATGGAAAGCCTTAAAAATTGATTTTCAGTCTGAGTCATCAGCATAATCTTTGGAAATTTTTTTAACATTTTAAGGTAATGCAAGTCTTTACATTTTTTTTTGGTTCTTGGTTGTGGTAGGCTGATGGACTGAAAACTGATGACAACAGTGAATGGTGGTGGAAGTACCAAGCCCATCAGTGATATTGGACAAGTGATGGGAGATCATAATGCTGAGGCAGCAGCAATAAACTCCAGCTACAGTATACACACTTTGTGACAAGACTTTGAAAAGGAGAATGGAGGGTTCATACCTTGGAACAGCTGCCTTAAAAGAGAACTTGAAGTATGACCAACCTAAGGTTTATGTTGAGAACATGAAACCTCCCTCCCAATAAAAAAATCAGTTGCTACTGTCACTGTGAATTGCAAGGGAGAGCTAATCCCCAAATGTTTTTCAAATACATAAATAGCAAAAAACGTAAGAGGGATAGCATTGGACTTTTCAAAAATTAGATGGATGAGTTGATTAGAGAGAATAAGGAAAAGTTTGATGTTCTAAACACTTTATTTGCATCATTATTAGGGGTGGGCGAAAGTTGTTGCCATGTTCCCGCAGGAAATTTTGAGAAAACTACGTTGTTATCTGCTTTTTTGCTGGAAAATCCTCTTTAAAACTAAAATTTTCGCATCTTTCTCCCATTGGCCAAAATGTCTTATTTTATTTTATTGATTCATTTTTTTTATTAACTGCCCCCCCAATAGCAGTCACGAAACCCCCCCAAAGCAAATTCCCTGTTCAAATCATTCATTCATTCATTCATTCAACAACGCAGGCACCCTCCTCAGACCCCTTTATACAATGTCTTAGGTTTTTACTTTATTTTATTTAGGATTTCTTTTTTATTAAGTGTCCCCCAACCCCATTAAACAACACCCCCAAAAATCATCCCCTGTTCAACTGATTCTTTCCCCACACCCCACCAACACAGGCACCATCATGCCCCTTTTATACAATGCCTTTGGGAAATAAAATATTATTTGTAATGTGTTGTGTGTAACTTCTATGTTCCCATTGATTTCAATGGGCAAAAAAAGCGGAAAAAAATGGAAAATCTGCACTTTTCGCAGGAAATTTTTTGCAAAGTGGAAAGTGCCATTTTTCGCCGATTTCAGTTTGAGGCGGAAAGTTTTACCCATCCCTAATCGTTATATACAAGGGAACAAGGAATGGTGTGAGAGCCTCAACAAGTAAATGAAAGTAATTACTTCATTGGAATGGTCTACAAAGTGTGCTTATAAACCAGGCACACATTGTAGACCTTTCCAATTAAGTAATTATTTTCCAATAAAGTGATTTTGGCTCAGCTGTAGAGCCACCAGTTGGTCCCAGGACAGGATTCCCCTGCAGTCAGCACAACGCTGACATCAGGGAAAGGGGAAGGAGGGGGGAACTTTAGTGCCGAATATCTCTCAAACCATAGCGGTTTGAGAGATAGGATTTGTTGCATATAGTTGAATTTTTTTAAGCACTACAAAACTATAAAGATTTTTTCTCAAACATTACTGTCCCTTTAAGAGAAGATTATATACATTTATTTCAAGAGGGACATACATGGTTATACTGTGTATTAGTAAGCAAAACAGGAAGTTCAGATAAAGACTGACTTAATTGGCAGCAGGAAAGCCTATATAATTCTCATTTCTCTGGGTTATGAGACAAAGGTTGAACTTGATAGATTTTTGTCTGTTTCAACCTTATTTACTATGTTGTTGTTACTTGCAGTATAACTATGTTCTAGGTTGAAACTATGACACAGTTGCCACCATCTATAATAATTGGGTCCAGTGAAGGGGTGGGTGAAAAGTGTGAAAAATTTCCTGTGAAAAATTTCACCTTTCCGCCTATGCAAAGATGTCCTCCTTTTCACCTATTTTAACAAATTTTCCACCTATGTTAACACATTTTCCGCCTATTTTAACACATTTTTCGTCTATATTTCCTATAGGTACTACATTTCCCACTGTAATATTACGTCTTCTGAGGGCTGAAGTTTAGAAATAAGTGGCTGAAAGTCAAAGTTATGAGTCCTACAGCAACATATGGCTTGAAAAATGTGTTATCATGCAGAATGCATTTGTCCTTTGCCCACAACACTTTCGTGCATAAGTGACACTGGCACATCAAGTAATAAAAAAAAAAATAAACTACAACCTACAGTGTGGCAGATTTGTATTCTAGTGGTGGTGGAGGACTGGTATGGTGTGCTTTGTGTATGTATTTTTACCATTGTCATACTCTATCCTCCTTCTCAGATTATTGACACATATTACTTATCAGTCATAGCAGTGGTCCCAGGTGGGGTAGATGGTGGCAACCCTTCTTTACATCCATCCTCCACCTCCTCATTTGTGCTGCTTTTAATATATTTGTCTTGACTTTGTCTGTCATATATGGTTTCTGCTACTACTACAAGTACTGGAGCTGGATGTTGATGTAATTCTACTGCGACTACTACTAGGTGTCAAAGATGCAGCACTTATAGCAGCAGCGCAAGAGGTACTCGTCATATCTAACACAACCTGTGTTGCTGGGTACTCAAAACAGGTGTGTGTGGCTGAGTGGGATTTGGACTTTGAAGAGGCAATGATGCTGAGGATGAATGATAGGGTGACTGTGTGCTTTTTGACATCTGAACTTGTCCAGGGTCAGACTGTCCAATGGCTTTCTCAAATAGTTTATAGACAGGCACAGTGCTGCTTAAAAGTGGTGGACGATTCAGCCTTTGACTTTCTGATAACCTTATAGCCCTGTCACCATCCTCACTCTCAACTTCATCTGTATCTGAACAAGAGAAGGATGCTGGAGGGAGATCTGCATCATCATCAGTCATCATTAGGTCATCCTCAGCAGCATCAGCATCACTCGACAATTCTTGCCCACTACCCTTATATTCTTCTAAGTTTTTGGTGGTCTCAAACAATTTATTTTTACTTTTACTGTAACAAAGTTCCCTACTATGTTGAGGATGGGTGTTTTGGTGCTTGTTTGTCTCACTATCTGATGCAGCAGGCGGTTCAGCTGCTACACCTTCCTCTATTATGCTATTGCCAGCATCATCAACACTTGAATGCGACTTGTTGTCGTCTTCACTTTTCTTCTTATATGGTTCTATATTGCTACTGGCACTGGTGGTGCTGGACCTAGTTTTGCTGGGACCTTGACAAACTGCATCCTCCCTTGGTGTAAAGGGATAATTATCATTGACTGTACATGCTGCAACAACCATTGCTGCACTAGGTTTTTGGACTACTACTTAACTCTCACGTCCCTACACTGCTCCACCCCTCCCCCTTCCCTTTGTGCATTTGCTGGACATTCTGCAAATACACTGTGATTTTTACTGTTCAGTGCACAACACAACTTGATGGAGCTGTATGATGCCTTGCCTAAGCCCAATCAGCTGTCACTAAGATATTTTGTTTTTTATTCTTTTTTTATTTTATTTTTTATTTATTTATTTATTTTTAAGTTGTCCACCCTGTTGTCTTATCACAGTCTGTCCAAAAAAATTATAACTGAAAAAGAAAATCAACAATGTCTTTCCCCAGACTTCCCCACCCAGCACAGGGACAATAACAGCAAGATCAGCAAGCAATTAGGTCGCCTGTGTCTCGCCTGTCAGTCATATAGAATTTTGGAGTATTTGGGGGACAACCTCCTTCCTCCCTTCTTATCCCCTAGAGTGCCCCCAGACTCCCTTAATACAGAGAACAAATGTCCTACCTAAATGGCTTCCTAAACTAAGCTTCAATTCCCCTTTATTTGCCTATCTCCTCTAGCTAAAAAACATGCTGCTCTCTCCTCTCACAAACACAGAATGGCTGCTGTGAGAGCCTGACAGCCTTTTATATGGCTGTAGAAAACATTTGTGTGGTGTAGAAATATTTCTTCCCATTGATTTCAATGGGAGGAAAAGGCTGAAAAAAGTGAAAAAACGGCACTTTTCACGCAAAATTTTTTGCCAAGCGGAAAGTGCCATTATTCGCCCATTTCAATTTGAGGAGAAAATTTTCACCCATCCCTAGACCAGTACTATGACCACTGATGAATAAATGACAAATTATGATGCAAGGTTATATTGGAATCCTATATGATAATGCATATAATTTGTCTAGCAGTTCTTCCTATTCATCATCATAGAGCTGAAGAAGGATCTATTAGCTTGTAGTACTGCTGCTGCTATACCCACAGATACATTTTGCACTATACACTTAGTGGTGAATGTCTCTTGAATGACATGAATAAATAAATTGTAGGTAGTTCAAGGCAGACTTTAATATTCTCTGTATAGCTTGGGAAACAAAAGGAGGTAGGGCGATATAATAGAACCTGTCAAATATATTAACCAATTCATGTCCCTTTTAAGTGAAGTAACTTTACTGTATAAGAAAATATCTGTTATTACCCAGTTTGTAATCAGTGGTCATCTGGTTTACATATTCACGATTCTCCATGCATTTTCTAAATTGAAGTCACTGGAAGTCAAGCAGGAAAATACAACAATAATTGCTGAGTAAACTGTTTAATTATGTATAAAAGAAAGAAAATGGCATACATGGTGTTTAACTCTTTGAGTTCCAGAGGGGTACGCAACACACTGCTTTGCATTGTGCAACCCTCTGGCACTCAAAGATTGAATGATTGAATATTAGTTAAAATGATTAATCTAAACATTACTAAAATAACTTTTGCTGAAACTAGATTTCGGTTTGCCCATATATAGTCATTTTCAGTAAATGCTAACTCGCTGCATAATACACTTTGTTCTGTACAGTGTTAAAATGGCCTACTTTGTTTTGCCAACCTTCATGAACTTCCTTTCACTTCAATGAATGAGTGCAGCATTTCTGTGAGAAAGAAATATTGCCCTCAATGGGAAATCTGTTCCATGTGTGTTATAATTTATATCATGACAGATCTTTCATAGCATACAATATTGTTATTCACATAGTAGAAATGTTATCAACTTTTATATGTTCTTTAAGGCAGCCATAACTTTTTTCTTACAGAAAAAATGTGCTAAATTTGAATAATAAATTTATATTAAAAATCCCATTTGTATTGAATTTCCTCAATAAATCTGGATAAAATGTCAGTTCAACTGTTCATATATAAAACACAAAAATAAACACTGTCATTCTAATTGAAAAATCTCTCCTTAGTAAGTACAGGGATCTTAGTTCACGACTGAAAGATGAAGTGCTTATTTAGAGCAGTTCAACCACACCTGTCAAAATGCAATCCTCTCTTCATTCCCAGAGTGGTTTTAAAGATATCATGCTCTATAAAAGTGTGTCAATGGTGCCTGTGCAAAGGTTTAATGTACATTTCCAAGGTGATAATCCTAGTGTACTTGAAAGTTGGAGGTTTGATTCTCAAATGCAATATGCTAGCCAGGATTTAGCATTTATGGTTTGCACTTAAAAGTAGAACATATGTAACGTGTTCTATATCCCACATGGACGGCATGTAAAGTATGTCAAAACTACATATATCGGGCCTTATATATCAAGTGAAAGAGATACCATTTTGGAGAAAACCAAGCTACCATAGATGGGAAATGAAGATTCCCTTGAGGTTAAATGGGGTTTTTTCACCTTTCAATGCAAGAGAGGTTTCAGACTCATTGCAAAGCAATGCGTTGTAAACCTCTCTAGTGGTGGTTAAAGGAATAATAATGTCAACATATAAAGTTATTTTGGACTATTCATTGAAATCTTATACAATGCATACTACTGTTTGAGATGTCCTTATCTTTGTATTGTGCTTGTAATGCGAGTTTAAGGTTTACCCCAACCAACTCATTTCCTTATGTCACTCATAGTTCCCTCAGATCTGAAAGCCAGTTACTTGACCAGATGGATCGCATTGAGGGACAATATTGTGTGTGTCTCTATAAGGAAAACCCTGCCCCTCTTGATGACACACTATTGTCCCTCATTGTGATCCATCTGGACCGGCTTTCAGATCTGAGGGAACTGTGACTGACATAGTAGAAATGGGTGTGGGGGGGGGGGTAGTCAGCTCGAACTAGGAGCACAGTACAAAGATAAGGACATTTCAAATGGTAGTACAATTTTTATAAAATTCAAATATATTTATCTTTATATGTTGACATTACTAACCCTTTAAAAGACCAGTTTAAATCAATGGGTAGTTGGGGATTTTTTTTCCTTTTTTGTGTTGCTGCAGTTGCCCGCTGCACTGTTCAGTGTGTATACTGAGGTACTCTGTCTAGAAATTAGCATTTTGAGTTAAAGATCTTCTGATACTGATGTGGAGGAGGAATCCTCTAGCAGTAGCACAAGCATCAATAGGGTTCGGAGCCCAGCTGCAGTACCAATAGATCATGTTGCTAGATCCACTGCATCCCCAGGGCCTGGTAGTTGGAGTTTGAAGAGGGGAGCATTGTTTTTTTCCAAGGTAGACAGCAGCAGTGGCACAATAGACCTTGATTCTGTGAGTGCATCTGGTGCATCTCCTATATCTATGTCACACTCAGCATCATCCCCAGTGGTGACACCAGGTGTACCACACACAAATATTACACTCACCATAATCCCTAGTGGTGACGCCAGGTGCACCACCTACACCTGTCACACTCACCATCATCAATAATGCTACCAGTAAATACAAGAAAGGAAGAAGAATCCAGTTGTGGTGATTCTGCTGATGGGGATGGCCCTATTGGTGAATAAATAGAGATGATTAGAGCTTTTCTAGCTCAGACCAATCAGTAATGGGAAAGATAATTAATGGCTATTGCCAGCATTGGTGACTGTGTTATTTGCTGATGTTGTAGCTTCTGCTACTGATTAATCATCTCAGTCCCAGAATCGGCAAATGTCACAGCAGGATCAAGCTGGTGCATCCATCATGTGTAATAATAGAGTGAGATAACCAGCACCACAACATACTGTGCTGATGAAAGTACCAAGCCCAGCAGTGATATAGGATAGGTGGTGGCAGATCCTATTATTAGTGCTGAAGCAGCAGCACCAGAAGCCATTTCAAGTACATATGGGAGAAGGTTGCAGATAAGAAACTTATTCTCTACTTCTCCTTCTGAAATCATGGGTGTTGGAATCATTTTATTTGGGCAGGGAGTTTGATCATTCCCATCTGCAATGTGCACAATCTGTGATGAAGCTATGGAGAGGGGGAAGCCAGTGCAGTTTCATACTGTCAAAAAACATATTTCTCCAACTTCCAACACCCTGAAAGAATGGATGTGGGACTATTTGTAATTGGGGCAGAGACTGGATAATTGTCGTCAACTGCAATGTACACATTATATGACAAGGTTGTGGAATGGAAAGGAGTCACAACTTGGCACATACGCTCTAAGGGTAGACTGTAATTGCCAATTGGATACCACCACCAAATAATCACCTGTGAGTAGGGTAAATTGGTTACTCACATTTAAGTGAGGCAGAAACCATCCTCACAGTATGCAAACCTCCACTGGATCACCCCCAGTGCGGGTATTTGTAATGCTCCCTCCTTTTGTGTCCACTGTTCCTCCAGCTAGGATACTAGCTTGTCACCTCACCTAGAGTAGATGGAAAGGATTTCCAAATAATGCACCTTAAACTCCAACAAATTCCAATAGGTAACTCTATCTCTATCTGATGAGTGACTGAACACCCTAAACCTCTAGGGAACTAGACTCCCAGATGTTAAGGGGAGCAACAAATACCAATATTTGTATAATAATAGTGTGGTGACCCTATGTAGGGCAGTTTGTCCACTGTCAAAACTATTAGTATGTATAAGTTTTAGTTATGGGTATACAGTATGTAGTGACATATATTATGTTCGTGATTATTGATACTGATATATTTTTTTTTAAATAAGAGTTTATATGGTGGTATTTACCTTTAAGAGTTATCGTTCTTATGCATTTTATATATATATATATATATATATATATATATATATATATATAAGAGAAGGTAATGACCACTATATTTGCAGATTGCAATGATTTTATGGTCAAAATTGTTTTTGGAATATTTCTCTATGAGATTTTTTGATGTATACACGTCGTTTTTATGTGAGAGATACAGAATATAATATTAATTGATTTTGCCAATAGGAGACTTTTAGACCTTGGTATGTATCTAATGGCTGTGCTTCCATCCATTAAATGGGATGGAAGCTTTATAATTATTGAGATAAGCTGCGCATATAGGAAGGCACTGAGGGAAGATGCCAGTGAGACGTAGTGTCCAGGGAGACCTGCGTGGTGAGTGAGCCGCGTGTGCGTTCCAGCAGAAGGAAGTTCTCTGTTGGAGAAGGTGAGATAGGGAACACTCATGAGATTCACCGCTGTTTGGAAGAGGAAGGTGTGACCTGGCAGTAGAGGTGGTTATGGGAACGTGCACAATTAGTGGATATATGGCAACACTGGTGTTTCTCCTGTTGGCGCCAAAATCGGAGAACGAGGTGTGTATATAGGGTGAATGCCGGTGAGCGACTCTGAGACCCCTGATGAAGTGATAGTATACCATGTAATGAGTAGGTTGAGGATATCAGAGTAGCTTTTTTAAATTTTATATTTACTATACATTTTTATATTGTTTAATATAGTGATTTTTTAATTTCTTTTCAGCGCTGTCAGCATTTATTATTGGTGTATATCACTGTTCACATATTTTTATGAGATGTTTTTCTATGCCAATATGTTGGAATAAATATACATCTTTTTGATATAGTGTGTGGTCCATACATAGGGTCATCACACTATTATTATACATATATTGGTATTTATTGCTCCCCTTAACATCTTGTAGTCTAGTTCCCTAGAGGTTTAGGGTATTCAGTCACTCATCAAATATAGAGTCACCTATTGGAGTTTGGTGGAGTTTAAGGTGCATTATTTGAAAATCATTTCCATCTACTCTGGGTGAGGTGACAAGCTAATATCCTAGCTGGAGGAACAGTGGATGGAAAAGGAGGGAGCATTACAGATACCCGCACTGGGGGTGATCCAGTGGAGGCTTGCATACTGTGAGGCTGATTTCTGCCTCACTTAAATGTGAGTAACCAATTTACCCTACTCACAAGTGATTATTTGGTGGTGGTATCCAATTGGCAATTACAGTCTACACTTAGAGCGTGTATGCCTCTCTTCTTTTTGTTTTGTTCTTACATGTATCGGAAGTTGATTGCCAGCGACTGAAGTTAGGAGGCAGCACCATGAAAAAAATAAAAAAGAAAGAAAAAGAGAAGAAAAGCTATCTAGAGAATCTTAAGTTTTACACAGTTTTTATTAAACAGGTGGTATTGTATTGTATTGTATTGTGTGCCTGCTCTTCTGGGCCGGCTCCCCCTCCGTCCTGCGGATCTCCTTCTCCCACCCCTACTCTCAACAGGGATGTCCTGATCTCCTACCTCCTCCTCCACTACTCTCCCCATCCCTCTCTCCTGTCCTCATCTCCCAGCCATCATTCACCCACTCACACCCAGGCACTCGCACAGGCCCTCACAGACACACTCGATCCCACTCACTCTCTGTCACACTCTTTCACTCACAGATTCACACTGTAAAAATAAAGTTTAAAAAATGTGTAAAGTGTTATGAGAAAAAGACTATGTGTATGTGATATGTGTTTATTTAAGTGCAGCTCTCTCCTCTCCAAACTCAGAAATCAAAACTCCTTCTACCTCCAATGTCAGCTCCTCTCTCCGTCACCTTAAACGCTATCCTCCACTCCTGGGTCCTGTGATTTAGCTCACCAAAACTCGAAACACAGACAAGGAGTGACCGTTATTTTGGGTTATATATACATAGGTGTATTTGAACATTTTTGCTACTTTGGGGCCTTGGGATTGGTTGTAGGTTTTCATTTTGTTGGTGCATCTATCAGGGTTGCTAGCCAATGGCAGCCGTAATATTACATTTTGACTTAAGTTGTGTTTTAACGGGTGTTTGGGATGCACGGTGATTGAAAACAGGTGTGACGCAGGTTTTTGTGTTACGTGTTTTTGTTGTGTCTACGCTCGTTAGCTATTCTTGTACTCATACCTTTAATTCTACCGTAAGTCATGTGTTATTTGCGGGCGATGTGCCTTTTTTACTTAGCGGCTGATTTAATGCAAACCTTTAAATGTAGCCCTATATTACTAAGGGTTTTCAACTGAAGGACGTTCAGCTATGTCATGATAAATTATAATCATTTAGATGTTAGCCAGGAATAACCAAGATTCAAGATCTCATGCAAATACAATTCTGGTGTCAAACTGTCAAAAAATATGTTTCTTCATGTAAAAGGAAGGTGCTATATATTCAGGTGGCGAGACAGTCAATGTGAATGGATATATTTTGCACAATATCTCAAGAAACTTTGCACATATACACAGCAGCAAATTAGATTAGTTAATAGTGCAAAATAGTATGTATATATAATAACACATTAGTAATTGCAATCATTATTTGCATAATTTTCCCACATTTTATGTTTTTCTCTTTTCACACACACTAAAAAATATGAGATGCCTTGTACTATTTAACTTATTGTTTTAATAATGCAACAAGTATTTTTGTTAATTAAGGGTTTGTTTTTTTATTGCATTTCATATTTATAGAGAAGAGTTATGCTCCATACAGGAATAGAATACACAACGAAGAATATTTATAAGTCATAGAATCAAAGATGAGTTTATTCAAATAACATCTGCAATCAAAACAGACCTACAGAATCAAAAATTAACTTTACAATGAGTGAGTGGTGAACACTCCAGTAATTAAATGTTATAAAAAGGAATAGATGTTTAGTTCAACATTGGACAAAGGAAAGTAAAAGATTGAAGGAGCTCTAGGGAAAGACTGTACAGGTAGAAAAGACAGAAGAAAGAAAAAAAGTTGAAAATGTCAACCTCACCCCCAGGGCCCTTACCCAACCAGCCCCAAGCAGCAGAGAACGAACATAGTCCACAGAGCAAAAGGATCAAACTCCACCAATACAGGTCCCAAGATAAGGTCCTATAATATCCCATAATTATGTTGGTACATGGACTTTAACATGAGTAAATTTATAAAATTGAAACCGTGGATTGCAGGTAAGATGATAATGGGTTATTGAGGAGAATTTAATCCGTGGCATATTAGATTTGTAAAGGTATATATAAGATGATAGAGAAGGAGCAAACATTTGCCTGTTTAATCTTGAAAAACTGGTAGGTATAAAGCCTGTATCTTTTTTATCTCACCCTTATTTATATTTAATTCTTACAGCTTTCATTGGCTCTATTACTTTGTGCAGTCTTTAGCGTCTGGATGTGTCAGTGTCCATGTATCACCTAGCTGAGAGGCTTGTAAATGGTCATTGATTTTCCTTTCACTAAGTGAACTTTAATGTTGTCATCTCCTCCACTGTGGGAATCACCTTGAGGTTAAGACAGCTGTTGAACTCACCTTTAATAGAGGCAATCCAGCCTCTTGGCGTGATCTCTTTCACTGGATAACCCCAAGTGTTGGTATCTTTGCGTCAGCTCCTCTCACCTCTCCACTTCCGTACTTTGGTGTCCCACCAGACTGTTCTGTTCAGACAGGTTAGAAATATATGTCTCATTCATCTATCTAGGACCCTCTAAAGCAAGGAACTAATCTTGGGGACCCTACTAGAGTATGACAGTATGGGACGGTGGAGCTCAAATACACTTGAATAATCAAATATGTATTAAACATTTTCTTTAAAATATATCTGCACAAATACAAGTAATCTTAATAAAAATAAACATACAAATAGTCAAAAGAATCTCACTGACTAATGTATGGAATTGCCCTATGCGTTTGTCAGCTTACGCTGCTTCGACAGGGGCCTGATAAAGTAAAATATACCACATCATTCCCATACTTATTTATATAATATTGCTATCCTGTTTTGGTGCCAAGAAATCCTGCTGCTGCTATGGACCCCCAGAAAAAAACAAGAAATCATGGAAACATGTGCCGGAAGAAATTTCCTACTGAGCATTCCACATTGCTAGTGTCCCTCTACCTGGAATAGATAATCTGAACTTCTTGTATGTGTGACCCCCATCTCTTCCTTCATGGTCTCAGATATTGCATTCCCATGCATGTGTACATCTTCAGTTCACAACGCCACTTCTGGCATTCACTCTGATGTTTGCGCATGTGCACAAACCTTCCTCTCACAATGCCACTCCTGGATCCTATTGGCAGTCTTACAATCTAGACCTTTCCCATGGCAAAGGCTCCAACTGTTTAACCCTTTTTGCTTCCCAATAAATTTCCACCTACACTCACATACATTCTTCCCTAAGGGCATACTGACTGCCAGCAGACAACTTTTGTCACGCCCTCATGTCATCCCTGGTCCACACCAGCCAGTTTCATCCCCCAAATCATTGCAACAGTGCATAAATAGGTACATATATATAAGACCTCAACCATTTAAACAGAACTGCCGTGGGTACCAGGTTTGACCCCGCATATGCCAGCCTCTTTATGGGGTATTAGGAACATCTGGAAGGTTTTTTCAGGGCATATGCGGGGGCAGCCTGGCACTGTATGGCATATACATAGATGATATTATTATTATTTGGGAAGGGTCACAAGATTCACTTATTAGGTTTATTTAAAAGTTGAATTCAAATGATAGGGTGATAGAGTTAACACATACTATGCACACCACACAAATACCTCTGTAGGGTTCCACTGCATTTCCAACTGTACAACACTCCCTTTCATCATTTGTTCTTTTAGATGGACACAAGTATGAGTGTATTCTCATACATCAGTGTATTAAGGTTTCGTGCAGTGGCAAATGTAGCTTCTCTCTCTGGGTACGAGTGGAATTTCACAATGGTATCTCTGGGTGTGTCAGGTGTGCCTTAGGTTTTGTTACCCTATACACTTGCTCCAAACAGATGAGAGTGGAATCATCTCTCTTAAGAAAAAAACGGAAGAGGTGCTGTAAGTAGCATGGAAGCTGTTCCTCAAAAATCGAGTCTAAAATGCCTCTGAGTCTAAGATTGCACCGTTGCTTCCTATTCTCAGTGTCATCCAGTTTTATTGTAAGCTCTATATTTTGACAATGTGTCAACTCTGTTGCCTAAATATTTGATGTCCGCCTTAATCTCCTTAATTTCCTCTTTCAGGAAAGATTTTAGGTCATCTAACAGCTTTTGGATGTCCTGTTTTGTGAAGGAGCATCCAGTGTATCAGAGTTCATCACAGAGATGAGTGGGTCAGTAGTAGTGTGAAGATCAAGAGATTGCTTATCAGCCATTTCAGAAGGGCTACCCATTACCCTCTTTCCTCTTATCTCAGAGTGCAGTCTGCAAGGCTTTGGTGGGAAGAATTGTTGGAGGTCAGGGTCTCTCCTGTTTTGTTTATGTCGTGCCATTTTACAAGGTCTTTGGGTCTAGGAACAAGCTAGGATTGGGTAAAGGAAGGTTTGCCTGAGAAATTCATGCAAAACACACCAAAAAGGGACCAATTTACACAGAGCTGAGATAACAAGCAGCCATCTGTTCAGCAGTACAAGTCACGTCCCAAGACAGAACTGTGAATAGCAATTCCTACAGGTGTTCTTTCTTAGCACACAGACTTCCTGCCCTTGTGTTTGTGTCCAATAAATACTTATTTCTTGGCCAATAAATGCTCATTCGTCGGTAGGATGGGAGGTTCATTTTAAAAGTATTCTGTCCTACTTAGAGATGTGGGGCCTTTTTTCAATAAGGAAAAGGAATTGAAAGGTAAAAGTTGCACCTACTTAGCTTCATGAAAAAAGGCAAATTATAGTTAAACAAGGGGTGAGGAACTGAATAATATATTAATATGTGAGGATTGTATGATGGGAGTTGTAGTGTGCAAAATGTTGCCCACCTCTCTATGCAATGATTTGAGGATGAGCAAACCAGTTGATCAGTGTTCCCTTGAAGGTGAGCAGAAGTGATCATCCTAGCACTAAAAGAGTTCCAAAGAGCAAATAAAACTAGGAAGGGCTGCATGGTGCATCTGTTATTCTAGTGCAGCCCGGCATAAACAGTCCTCTTTAACTGTTTCAGGATAGGGTTATTCACCTGTGTTCACCATAGAGGGAACATTGCAGTTAATCAGAGTTAGGTTCATGGTTCGCCATGTCTGTTTATGAATAGCAAAGTGACTTATGCATGTCATACAGGGCAGGGTCACACATTTCAGCTTTTAAACATAATGTTATTGGGAGGTATGCGGGTAGTTTGGGGATTTCTTTCTTCATTTCTCCTTTAATTTTAATTGTCATTGACTCTCCCTTCAGTGAAGGTGGTGTACTAAGAAGAATAAGAACAATTTTGGAGAAAACCAGTTGCATTACAGATGGGAAATAAAAATTACCAAACATCAAATTGATTTATAATGGGATTTTTAGGGCTCGATTCAATTGGCGATGTTAGCCAAAAAAACCCCGCCAGCATTTTTTCAAGCAAGGTAAGAAATTCAATTACCTGGGCTATGAAGAAATGCCGGAAGAAAAAAGCATCTTGGGCACTAGAAACATTACAAACAGAGGAATTGTGCCATTCAACTGACTGTGTTAGCAGAACAATGCGTTATGGGACCAACTTTAACATGAGAAAATCTTCACGCAGTCTTTTGGGTGCAGAGTTTCTTAAAGCATCTTTAAACAGCCAACAAATTAATTGAATGTGCAAAAGAGTAAAAAACCAAAAAAAGGCCCCAAGTGGATGTATTGGAATGGGGGCCTAAGCATCCAAAGCATACCCAAAAATGTGTCCAATGTTAGCAGAATTAACCCTATGAGTGCTTACTCCACTGACACTCACAGGGTTAATCCGACTATATTAAAAATCAACAGCCCCTGAAAAGAAATACTTACCAGTAATCCAGATACCCAGCTGGGGCATAAGCACCCTGGTAAGCTACTGTCTGTCTTCTTCTTCCATCTTCTCTCTTCTTTCTCCATCTTCTTTCTTCTGTTCTGTCTTTTTCTGTTCCGTCTTCTTGTCTTCCGTTTTCCTTCTTTCAATCACAGTCCTGAAAAAGAAAGTAAAGGAGAAATATTAACTGCCCCAAGCATATTTCAGACATATATACATAGTTTAACTCCTTGCCTTTAGTGCCAGAGAGGTATGCAACGCATTGAGCACCTCTCTGTACGCTCAAATAGTTAAACATTGCACATATGTCCAAGTTCAAATAATAGCAGAAGATGCCAAATGAAAAAAATAATTTCCCCATTTGTCCGCTAATATTCTATGTTTTCCAATAGAAAACTAAAAATCAGTGTGAAGGAATTTTGCACAGAGATTGCCTTTTTTATATGGACAGTCTCTGTTCAAAATGACTCACAGCCATTGGCTGGGATGTGTGCTTACTCACCTCCCAGCCATCAGCTTCAAGCTGGTTTCTCCAGTCATCTGCTCGAAGCTGACCAAGAATCGGCCCATGAGATACTTGAGGGGGGGTCTGTCTTCTATTCCTGCTGGGGCCCTCCACCATGACCACCATCACCACAAATTTCCACTCTGACCAAGGATCTCTTTCAGTTTTGTTTTAGCAAACCGATTTCCCTGTCTGCAGACACCGGATTGGTTGTCCCGTTCCTGAAGAGATGCCAGAGATTGCATGTTGGACAGGGAGGTGTTCGCGACAATCTCTCACCTATGGGGACCTTTCTCCGTGGATCTGTTCACCTCCAGATGGAACTATCAGATCCCAACCTTCTTCAGATCTGGACTCGGCAGCGACAGATGCTTTCTCCCAGCCCTGGCCCTAGTCTGGAACTTATGCTTTTCCCCCATTCTTGATGATTTCGCGCCTGATCAATCATCGCCAGTGGATTTCCCTCCTGCTGATTGCGCCCCTGTGGCCCACGCAGCTCTGGTTTCCCCCTCTTCTGGAAATGTCTCACAGGGATCCCCTTGCTCTACCCCGGATCCCTCTCCTCCTTCAGGATCCAGAGGGTTCCCTTACCTTCTGATCTTCGATCACCATCTCTCTTTGGTGGCATGGTCGATTTCAGGGGTTCCTGGACTCTGTCAGTGCTATCATCGTCAGCTGCTGAGCTACTCAGGAATCTTGGGCTCCGCGTACCAGGCATGACTATCGAAGCGCCTGAAACACTTGGTGTCGCAGGTGTGTGGCTAGGCAGGGTGATCCCTTTACTGCCCCTGTGACTGACGTTGCTAATTTCCTGTCCTCTCTTTTTTCGGAGGGGAAGTCTTATCGTACTGTTAACATGGCTAGGTCAGCTATCTCCGCCTCTCACTCGCTGGTGACCGGTATCCGGTTGGTCGGGATCCTTTGATCTGTCGACTCCTGAGTGGGATGCAGCTCTCAAGACCCCCTTCTCCTCGCTGTTTCCCAGGTGCTGAATTTCTTTAAATCTTGGTCCTAAAATATGGACCTCTCGCTTCGTCAGTTATCCGCTAAACTGACGACTCTTCTCTGCTTGGTTTCCTTCTGTAGGGCTTCTGATATTCAGGCTCTTGACTTTAATTCTATTACTTTCTCCCTGGACGGGGTTCAATTTCACATTTCTCATCAGACTAAGACTTGTTCAACTTCCATTTCTTATCCCTTTTTCTTCTTTGTGTGGTTCGTTGTCTTCAGGCATACCTGGATCTGTCGGCTGTGCATCGGGTCGCCCGTTCATCCCTATTGCTTATCTCCTATGTTCTTCCACATCGCCCGGTTTCTTCCCCAACCCTGGCTCATTGGATTTGGTGGGTTCTTTATCTGGTGGGCGTTGATTCCGCTTTTGGGGCCCATTCAGTTATGGGCACCGCGGAGTCTCAAGCTTTCCATAAGGGGAATTCTTTGCAAGACGTTATGCGGGCAGCTGACTGGTCCAGATTCTCTTCTGCCTTTGCTTTAAACATGCAAAATATGAGCCTCTCATGCCATAAAATTGGAGATTATTCTAGCCTGTGACCGAATAATCAGAATTTTATTAAAGACAGCAGGCGAATATTTTTCCCACCTATGCAATGTCCCGCCCTGGTGTTTCTCTGGTCTTTCACTCTCTGTCTGTTTTCTGTTTTTTTTCCTTTTTGGTTCTGTTCCATTCAGCGAGTAGTCACATTATTTACTTGTGATTCTATGTTAGTTCTTTTCTCATTCAGCCTTCTACCCATGTAGCGCTTTTTCCTTATTATACGTATGTTTTAGTATTATTATACGTATGTTCTGTTTATTAATTTACTGTTGTATTATTAACTGCTTTCCAGTTCTACTTGATATTATGGTTTTCTCTCTCTCTTGTTTTCTAGCTTAACCCTTTCAAGGATCTGGTGCCTTTGCTGATCTGGTGGATCTGCAGTTCTATCCTTCCTCGATCCTGTGCCTGATGGTTGATAGTTCCTGGCGGTCGCTTGGAGTCAGAGTTCCGGTTTTTGTTCCTCCCAAGGACCGCAGTTGTCATGCTGGTTAAAGTTGGCGTTGTTTCTACATTGAAATTGGTGTTGTTCTCTGCATTCAGTGCAGTGTTGCAGGAAGAGGATGAGGACTGATTGGGGCGGTTTTATATGTACTAGGATTGTCTCTGATTGGTTGTTTAAGTTTACTTGTTTTTCCTTTGCTGCTATGATGTTTTAGTAAAGGAAGATATGCAAATATTCGCCTCCTGTCTTTAATAAAATTCTGATTATTCGGTCAGAGGCTAGAATAATCTCCAACTGCTTCAAGTGGGGGCTTTTAACCTCTTGAATGCTAGATTGATTTGCAATTCTTTGGAGAGCTCCTTAGCTTTCAAAGAGTTAAAATTATCATTGAAATAAATGGTCATTTTTATTTCTTATTTAAGCTATAGGTACTGGATCTCTTCTTTAACCCAGTAAGGACTGATGCTATTTCACTTGCTTTGCAATGCGTTGTGTACCCCTCTGGCACTCAAAGGGTTAAATACACATCCATTTTCGTGTTTTTGCTATGCAAATGTTAATCGAGGTGTCACCTTGTAACAGGATGTCATACTGTAACATAGATCAATATATATTCCCTTTTTATTGATAAATAGATATGGATGTATTAAAAAAATCTGGATTCTGCCCATTTTTGTTTCCATGTAATTAGTGTAATTGTAAAATACTGCTGAAAAAATTACTTTTCTCCCAATTATGGAAATAGCATATACGTGCTGGTTTTCTTTGTATTTGCTAGTTAACCCTTTGAGTGCCAAAGGGGTATGCATTGCATTGCAAAGCAATGTGTTGCATACCCCTCTGGCATTCAAAGGGTTAAAGGGTTAAATGTGTAAGCTGCTTTTAATTTCATTTAATTTATTTTTATTTTATTCCTATTTTAATACTGTTATTGCTTTTACTGTTTTTCTTATTTTTAAACTATATTTTTATGAGGGGTACAGGCTATCTGCAACAGCATGTACCCCTCAATCAGGGACAATGAAGCATGTACCTGTCCCTATAAATATGAATCCTGTGCTTTCAGAATATGGGTCACATATAGGCGGTGGTTCCACCCAACTTGTTCTTCAAGGATGCCCAACAGGCTATATAGGATTTCCCTGTTTGTGACAGGTGAGTTAAAATGAGAAATCATCTGATTTACTCACCCATGCACAAGCAGGGAAAGCCTAAAAACATGGCTTGTTAGGTACACCTGTGGAGTGAGATGGGATGACATAGAGGGCAACCCATTTGCAAATTCTTACACTAGACAGCCATGGACATCTGTCTATAGCAAGAAGAATTCCTGTCTGTTATGAATGTGCATAAATGGAAGCACGCTGCTGACAGTGGGCCCTTCTGCTTTACTCATTGCAGTCCTACAGATCACAAAGCATTAAAGGGATAGTATTGTTTCATAATAAAAGCAGCTCTAATTAATCATCATAGTATTTGGACTTTGCAGAGTGTTATTTCAATACTGTCAGAGTTGTAGTACAAGAGTAATTCAATTATAAAGTATCCCCCTCCCACCCCTTTTACTGATGTAACTGCTCAGCTCAGAGCAGCAGGGAGGTGCCAGGTAGATTGCAGAGAGGGACAATCTTCAATCAAGATAAGGGAAAAAGCTGAAAAATCTGTCAAGGGGGACAGGGTTTTCATTGTTCTCACAGTAAGAAGATTGTCCCTTGCTTTTACCTGTCTGGTCAAGCAACCAGATTCCACATCTTAGGTGAGCAGTGTTACACTAGGTAAAAGTGGCAGGAGGGGGATTCTTTATCATTCAATTACTCTTGAACTACAACTCTGACCGTATTGAAATAACACTCTCTATGGCTCAAATACTATGAAGATTAATTGCAGCTGCTGTTTTTGTGAAACATTACTATCCCTTTAAGACAGCAATAAAAGTGAGCATCTCACATATCATTGCTTCTCCCCTCATTACATGGAGGAACCAGCTGTGTTCCAAAGCCAGTTTTCATCTCCTGGAAGTGAAATGGTAACAATGCCACTGCCACCAGCACTCTTAGGGCTCAATTTAAAGGCAGGCATTAGTAAAAAAAAAAAAAACCCACTAACGGGTGCGTTAAAGTGTTGTAAGCCATTTAAAGGTCTGTCTTAAGAACAGCTAATGGCAGTTTGATAATCCTTACGGCCGATAGACTTATGTGCATTGAGACGCATGAAACAAGATTTCCCAGAGCCATTCAAAGGAGTGCGGAACTGCTAACACTAGAAAAAAAGGATACAGTTAATGGCTAAAAGTTAAGACCCAGTTTTGTTAGCCGTTAGACACATAATGGTCAAAAAGAAAAACCCGTTAAAGACAAACCACATACCGCACAAGCATGCAAATGGACAAATTAACCAGGGCACGGACAATGGGGGTTATCACACAACATGGACACCTGCCAATACAAAACAAGCTCACCTGTGCAAAATCACCAGACAATCTAGACACAACCTGCACACACCCGCAACTGACAGAGACACAACAATAAGAACACACCACATTTTAAAACACAAACACACCTGTAAACACTTACCTGGACAACAAACACCTTCCCACTGGTCATCACTAGTGATGAGCGAGCGTGCTCGGCCGATGCTCGGATCGGCTCGAGCATCGCTCTGCTCGGCACATGGCGGTACTCGTCGAGTACCGCCATGTGCTCGCCCGACATGTTCGGGTGGCGGGGATCTGTGCCGGAAGAGGCACAGATCCCAAGAAGCTCCGCTGGACCACCAGGGACTGGAGGTACGGGGGCATTGCGGAGATGAAGGGGGCATTGCGGAGATGAAGGGGGACATTGTGGAAGAGGGGCATAGACTCTATGCCCCTCTTCCACAATGTCCCCCTTCATCTCCGCTATGCCCGTCTTCCACAATGTGCCCCTTCATCTCCGCTATGCCCCTCTTCCACAATGTGCCCCTTCATCTCCGCTATGCCCCTCTTCCACAATGTCCCCCTTCATCTCCTCTATGGCATAGAGGAGATGAAGGGGGACATTGTGGAAGAGGGGCATAGCGGAGATGAAGGGGCACATTGTGGAAGAGGGGCATAGCGGAGATGAAGGGGCACATTGTGGAAGACGGGCATAGCGGAGCTGAAGGGGGACATTGCGGAGCTGAAGGGGGCATTCGGAGATGAAGGGGGCATAGCGGAGATGAAGGGGGCATTGACCAGGCACCCTCCCCTCATCAGAGCAGGGGGTGCCTGGTGTTGCCCCATTCATTTCAATGGGGCTCGGGTGCTCGGCCGAGCACTCGAGCCTCAGGGGGTGCTCGGTCAGAGCACCCGAGCACCCGAGCATCGTGGTGCTCGCTCAACACTAGTCATCACTCAATGCATCACCACACCTAGACAACACCCTACCACATACTTAAAGGTACAGCTCACTACACTCACTTGTGGCTTGTTTTCCACTCAGGGAGAGAGATAGAGAGAGAGAGATAGAGAAAGAAAGAGAGAGAGCAAAATTATGTTCACCTACATATTGATGTGAAGATTGTAAGAAGGCGTGCAAGGGCAAGAGCTAGGGAACACCAGCAACCCCCAGGCACACCTGATCAACAGCCTTCACCTATTGCAAGTGAGGAGGCTCTGGCTCAAGAGCCACACAGGAGCCCACCCCCACCTGGAGGACAGCACCTGCCTGCAGATGCACTGCTGCAGCAACAGGATGCTCCCCAGCTGCCACAGGGACCCCTGCAGCAGTGGAGGATGTATAGACGACCACCAAGGCCCAGGGTATACTGCCCAAGGGTTACTCTCCTTGGAATGACCGATGACAAGGTGATTGATCTCTACAGGTTGAGGCCGCACAGCATCATTGCCCTGTATGAGGTCATCATGGATGTGGTGGATCCGATTTACATCCACAGCCATGCCCTATCTGGCCTGCAAAAACTCCTCTGTGCCATACACTTCATGGCAAGTGGCTCCTTCCAGTCAACAGAAGGTTACGCATCTGTCATGTCACAGGCCACATTCTGCAGGGTGCTGGTCCAGGTCTTGCCAGCCCTCAAAAGCAAGGCCAGTACCTATATACATTTCCCCACCACTGACATGGAGTGGATACATTTGAAGCAGGACTTTTATGCAAGGGGAGGCATGCCCAGGGTCATGGGTGCTATAGATTGCACCAATGTTCGTATCAAAGCTCCATCATGTGACGCACATATCTGCATCAACAGAAAGAACTTCCACTCCATGAACGAGCAGATGGTGTGTGACAGCAACTTGAGGATCATGAATGTCTGTGCAAAATATCCCATGAGCTGTCATGATTCATATATTCTCATTCACACAATATGTGCTTCCTGTCTAACCATGTCAATCACTGCCCACATGTGATTCGGGCTATGGCTGCAGATCATGGCTAATGACCCCGGTGGCGAATCCCCAAACCGATGCCCAGGAGCGATACAACCAGGCTCATAACAGAACAAGGAATGCCATTGAGCAAACTTTTGGGCTCCTAAAATCCTGCTTCAGGTGTTTGGATCACTCAGGGGGAGCATTGCAGTATGCACAAGGCAAAGTCTGCGACATCGCTATGGCATGTGCTATATTACACAACGTCACAATGGACACCAGACTTGTTGAAGATGTCCAGCCCCCACCCATACCTGATGACCCTATGGACATTGTCAAGGGTAAAGAAGGCCTAAGAGGGATGCGGATAAGAGATACATTGATCAGGGAACACTTCAGCTATGAGTATAATACATGTATGCACACAATCCATGCATATGCACTCACCACAACACACATGTTCTGTTTTACTCCACAGGATCAGTGACACAGCTCTGACACTGGCTGCAGTATGGACCACCAACATCAACCATTCCGTGGATGAGTCATATTGGGGCTAGGGATTCCAATGACATCTGACACCCTGTCGTCCATGTTGATACTGCTACCTCAAGGATATCATGCATGTCCTCCTGGAAACCAATGTACAACACTGTAACCATGTTCAGTGTATCCCAGGGCTCCACAGGCCCCAACTAAAGTGTTTTTCTATGATCAGAGCCATAGCAACCATGGTACCCCTGTAGCGAGAGAGTCTCATCCAGTGCAATTCCTTCGGATAACACTCTGTCACATCAGGAGTTAAGGGGAGATTCGAGTGAACATGGGACCTGTAGTCTGCTACAGCTGAGAAGAGCACCAGAGGGATGGATCTACAGTGGTAGTGTGTTATACAACATAGAGGTCATGAAATGTGGATCAGATCTCCAAGGACACCATGCTTACCTGTGTGCGTGCAGTGATATGTGCCCCTGACTACACACATCTACAAATATGTCCTAATAGCTCCATGAAACAAATATATTTGGGCTGCCACTGTCACTCTCACAGTGGCAGCCCAAATACATTTGTTTAATGGAGCTATTAGAACATATTTGTAGATGTGTGTATTCATGTCAGGGGCACATAGCCCTTAGATCTCCCCATAATGGGTTACAGACGAGTAGACAACACATTACAAAGCAATGGTTTGTGTACTCCCCTGTAACGGAAAATAAAGTGGATAATCATTCTGAAGCTGTTGCATGACGATCAGTTGGAGGTTGCTGTTTCAAGTCCTGTCCTCTTGTCCCACAGGCATCCATAGCATGATCCATCCTTAAACAAAGGTGTTTCCATGTGACTGGACTGAAGCCTTGACAACACTTCCATGAAGCCTACCCCTTGATGTCTCAAGTGATTGTGTTGGTGATGCAATGTCTGACCTGATGTTCACAGCAACCTGTAATGGAACATTCCCATATACACAGAAGGCACTAATTCAGGTGTGTACTAACATCCAGGTATCAAACCTGTACAGTAAGAATGCTCATCTACAGAGTTACCAAACCTTGTGGACAACACATGAGCAGTTGTGGTAGTAAGTGTGAAGTTCTCCAGTTGGATAAATGTGATAAGTGCAGTACCTCAGGGATCTGTTCTGGGTCCTCTTCTTTTTAATTTGTTTATTAATGATCTCCTAGAGGGCATAGGGAGCCATGTATCAGTGTTTGCCGATGACACAAAATTAAATAAGGTAATAAAGCCTGAACTGGATGTGTCTTCATTACAAGAGGATTTGGACAAATTGAGTAACTGGGCAAGCAAATGGCTAATGAGATTCAATATAGACAAGTGTAATGTTATGCATTTTGGCTGTAATAATAAAAATGCAATATATAGTTTAAATTGTGTTTCTCTGGGGAAATCTCTTAATGAAAAGGATTTGGGAGTAATGGTAGACAATAGACTTAGCAGTAGTGTGCAGTGCCAGCTGGTAGCTGCAAAGGCCAATAAGATATTGGCATTTATCAAAAGGGGTATTGACTCAAGGGAGAAAGATATTATTATGCCTCTTTACAGGTTCATGGTAAGGCCCGCCTTGAATATGCTGTTCAGTTCAGGGCACCCATTCTGAAAAAGGACATTATGGAACTAGAGAAAGTGCAGAGCAGGGCTACAAAACTAGTAAGGATAATGGAAAGTTTTAGTTATGAAGAAAGTCTAGAAAAGTTAAACTTGTACACACTGGAGAAATGGCATCTTAGAGGGGATATGATATCACTATAAATATGTTCAGGGCCCATACAAAGGGCTCTCCAAAGACCTGTTCATTAACCGAACAGTACAAAGGACAAGGGGCCACCCGCTGAGACTTGAGGAAGCAAGATTTCATCTACAGCAGCGGAAGGGTTTCTTTATGGTAAGGACAATAAAGGTATGGAATTCACTGCTTAAGGAGGTGGTGCTATCGAATACATTAGATGCCTTTAAAAAGGGCCTGGATACTTATTTAAAAGAGCAGAACATAGAGGGATATGTACATTAGTATCATATATTTAGTTAGTGCTTGTTGATCCAAGGAGAAATGTGATTGCCATTTGGAATCATGAAGGAATTTTTTTTCCCCCCATTCAAGGCAGAACTTGAAATTGCTGTATTGAAGGGTTTTTTTTTGCCTTCCTTTGGATCAACGATGGTAAACAGGAATAGGAAAAGGGTTGGACTAGATGGACGTAAGTCTTTTTTCAACCTAAATTACTATGTTACTATGTTAGTTCAGTAGTGATTCCAAAGTATTCATATTTAGTTTAAATGTACCTTTTGTGTGCTCATACAAGTGTTCAATGCATATAGGCAATATACACAGAAAACATGCATGTTTTAACATAGTTTGAGACACAATAAAGGAGAACCATCACTATTCAAACTGTGTCTGTATAAATAAATCTTGGATTAGACATCTCTCAATTTGGAACCATACTGAAGGCTAGAGTATCCCTCATACATAGGAAGGCATGACCTACATTACAGGAGTCGACTAGTTGTTTGACCATGAGTGGACTTTGTGATGTATTCATGCAAGGAGATGATGGTAGTGATACACTAATATGTGTGTGAGTGATAAAGAGGTGATACAGGGGACATTACTTCCACAGTAATGTTATGTCCACGGTTTACATGGTGATCAATGTAATCAATGTTCTCAGATTGCTTTAGTTTGACATATCTCAGTACATGGGCTACATTACCAAACAAACAGACCAAGTGGAGAATTGATATCACTGGTGAAGCTTGTTTCAACCTTAGTAAAACATTAACACAACTTAATGGATAACCCAATGCTCACCCTAAGGTTTCAATGTGTGTGCTACACATTGAAATCTTAGCCTGATCATTGGGTTATCCAGTAAGTTAGGCTGTGATTTACACCCTGATTGTGAAACTGACTTACAGGAGAACCCAATGTTCACCCTATGATTTCAATGTGTAGCACACACATTGAAATCTTAGGGTGAACATTGGGTCCGCAGTAAGTCAGTTTCACAATCAGGGTGTAAATCACAGTCTATTTAGCTGAATGTTCTATCATCTATCCTACCTGTTAGTTCTCAGCTAAGTCAAATAGCTGTTTGATTAACCCCTTAAACCACAATTGATGCAGATGAATGTTCACAGTGTTGCACCAGTTGTTGTGCTAAGGGGTAGGTATCTGTTGTTCAAATTCAACCCACATCATGGCCACATGTCATGTTATTTGGCTCCAGTGGTGGATTGCAAGTTGAATTTGAAGTTGTGTGTGATGTGTGTGCTAACCCATGTTCAAAGATTGTACAATAATGTAACCTTGGCAGAAGTTGTGTTCACTGCATTGCTTTGCGATGCATTGGAGACATCTTTGCCACTTAATCTATCAGTAACCACAAACCTTCTCAGACACGATTAGAAAGCAGAAGTGTGTGTTTTATTTGGGAGGAAAATAAAATGTTGGCCTCTTTATTTTTTCTTTTTGGGGGGGAACCTTGGGCTTGGTTCCAGATGTGGATGGCCTGTCTAACTGCCTGGTCACCAGTTGCGCCCTTGGGGTTGCTTCAGGGGTCGCACTGGAGGGAGAGGAGGGTGCAGTAGAACTCTCTGTGGAACGATGCTCCCTCTACATGTGCAGTTTCTCCCTGCAGTTGTGGTCTCTGACCTCCACCAGCAGCTGCCCCATCATGTCCATCATCCCTGCATGGTAATGCCTGAGTTCTGTGTTCATCAGTATTTGCTGTACCTCCAGGGCATGGATGCTGGATAGTATCCTTTGAGTGTTCCTCAGGGAATACCTTTGGAGCTTTCTGAAGTACGTGTTGGTCCTCTGGGATTCCCTGAGTTGCCTTCTTTGTAACTCCAGGCACTCCAGGGGGGGTGCTGGTGGAGAGTCTTCTGGTGCTCTGTCTGCCAGTGGGGTTGCTCTGTCTGCTGGTGGGGTTGCTCTGTCTGCCAGTGGTGTTGCTCTGTCTGCAGGTGGTGTTTCTCTGTCTGCCGGTGGTGTTGCTCTGTCTGCAGGTGCCGTGTCTGCTTGTGGGGTTGCTGCTGCAGATGTCGACCATATGCCCACCACATCCAGTGACCATGAGCTTCCCACTGATCCCTGTGGTGGTGGTGGGGTGTGTGTGAAGTGTTCCCTCGGTTGAGGGCGCTGGGGCTCCCCAATCAGGCCCAGGTGCTCGTATTCCAGTGGCCAAGGGTCATACCTTGGCCACTGGTAGCTGGCTGGCCCCCACCTTGGGTCATACCTGGGCTGATGCTGGGGAGCCATCCAGGAGGGTAGGTCAGGAAAATGCACATATAACCCATATTTAGGGATGGCCACAGTCCCGGGCAGCCAGGACCTTCCTGGTGGTGGTGGTGTTGCAGCAGGGTGGTAAGGTCACAAGGAGGATGGCTGCATGGACCTCTCAAAATAAAACCAGTCCTGGTAGTGTGGGGGAGCAGCTGGTGGGACAGCAGATGCTGTAGGTGGTGGTGCAGCTGAAGATGCTGGAGGTGGTGGTGCAGCTGTATAGGGTGACCATGTACTGGTGTCGTCCTCATCTGGGGATGTGTGTGCCTCCTCCACAGCCTCCTGCTGTGCTGCAGGCCCACATTTTGTGCAGGGAAATGAAATGATGTGATTATTAATGTAGACAATGACAGAATGAATACAAGATTATTTAATTGGCATGTGGATCTCTGGTAGTCATGATGGTATCCTATGCATCGTGTTGCGATGCATGGAATACCACCCTGGCAATCACAGATACATGAGGTCTGTCCAAGTTAATTTCTCAGGCCACCAATCAGGTCAGTATTGAGGGATTTCTCTGATTGATTAAGATCTGTTGCTGTTTGGATCATTCACTCCATCTTTGTGAGTGACCCATCTTTGATTAATCAGGGATATCCATCAATCATGGCCTGTTGGTGTGCCACCTACAGTGCTTGACATTTGGTTTCCATGTGTATCCTGCAAATAGTGGATGGTATAACATCCACCCATAGCATCACCACTCCTGAGGATCCATGTGAAAACCAAATGTATGATATGACAGTTCAAGAGAGAGTAAATGATTGCATACACAATACAAAGGCCTACTTGGTTCTACTTTAATTCCACAGTGTTGGTTGTTTCAAGGCCTGTGTGTTGCACATACAGCCAGTTAGTGTCATTGGCACTGTGATGTTCGTCCTCATCCATCTCTCTTGAGATTCAGTGAGCGGTTATGTAGACCTTATGGAGTGGAGGTAAAGTGGAAATGATGACTTCTCCAATGATATAATTTCTCCATTTCCAGTGTTTTTCTACGGAGTGTATCCAATAAGCTCTCAGTAACTTGATCTATTTTATTTAATAGTCTCCATAGACAAACATGGGAATTGGGGAAGTAATGGTATGGAGCGGTTATCTTCACTCCATCATGTCTTTTACACCGCTTAGTGAATGTCCCCTGTGTAGCATGTAATCCTAACCCTGTCGAATTATGTTTGTCGTTGGTTAACCCTTTGAGTACCGGAGGGGTTGCCAAAGCATTGTTGAGTGATGCATTGATAAGCCCTCTAGCACTCAAGGGGTTATGTGATGACTTCCCTGTGGGTACATGGGTGACACTGGAGGAACAGTAATGATGTTTAATAGACAACACTTTAAAAAGCATGGTTTGTGTGGATTGTGTATGATCTGCACAGCAAAAAGAGGGTTGAACTGGAACTTGGACAGGTTTGGGCCTGGTTGAACCTTGCCATTTGTCCTTGTATTGTGTCCTGTTTGAACCCTCATGGTGCTGTGTTGGTGCAGGTGTGTGGATGAATGATGGGCATGTGTGGAGGTGTGATTGTGTTTGAGTGTGCAGTTTGTTTGGTTGATATGGTGTATGGTTATGTGAGGATGCACTTACCGATAGTGTGGAGGCTCCTTTCATCCCCAGTGTCCAATCCTCCAGGGACCCCCTCAATCAGTGTGGATGACGAGGTCTGCTGCAGCCTCTCCTCCCATCCGCTGAAGGTGATTGGGACAGGTGGACCACCTCCGGTGCCTCGGGCATGCATGGCAACTTCAGCCAACTTCTTTTTGACCACCCTCTTGCAGTCACTCCATCTTTTCTTTATGGACTCTATCTGCAGCTGACCACCGCATTCACCTTGCTGCATATCTGATTCCAGGCAGCCTTCCTCCTCTCAGCCAGGCCAGGGACCCTCTCTGTTCTCCTCTTCCATGTAGCGGGGATCCCTGACCCTCTCTTCCTCAGCTCCGGCCTGTGAGGTGTCAGAGCTGTGCCCGGAATGTCCTGCCTGTTCTGCCCCTGCCTGTGCATGGTGCTCTGCGACAGGTACCCCTCATCCCACTGACACATCTGTCCCTGACCTCCGTGTGCCTACTCTTCTGAGCCAGGTCCCCCTCCGCCCTGCGGATCTCCCTCTCCCACCCCTACTCTGCTCAGGGATGCCCTCCTGACCTTCTTCCTCCTCCTCCTCCACTACTCTCCCCATCCCTCTCTCTTGTCCTCCTCTCCTGGCCATCACTCACCCACTCGCACCGAGGAACTCACACAGGCCCTCACAGACACACTCGATCCTACTCACTCTCTTTCACTCACAGATTCACATTGAGAAAATAAAGTTTAAAAAATGTTTTAGGTGTTATAAAAAAAAAAGACGCAGGTTTTGTGTTACATGTTTTTGTTGTGCCTACACTCGTTAGCTATTCTTGTAGACTACCTGTCGAATTTGCCGTAAATCATGTATTATTTGCGGCCGATAGGCCTTTTTTAGTTAGCGGCTGTTTTAACGCAAACCTTTAAATCTAGCCCTTAGACTTTATAAAGGACTAATACCATTTATAAACAACACAGAGCTAACATACCCAAAAGGATCCTTAAGTGGTTAATGTAGAAGTTTATGAAAAGTACACACTTCAGGGATGCACAGGTTTTTGTTCAGTCTTCCATCGATTTTCATAAGCAACCCTGAGTGGAGTACCTCAGGGTTCAGTATTAGGTCCGCTGCTTTTTAACATGTTTATAAATGACCTGGAAATAGATATAGAAAGCAAAATATCAATATTTGCAGAGGATACTAAATTATGCAGGGTAATTAATTCAGAACAGGATATTTTCTCTCTACAGAGGGACTTACATACAATGTCAGATTGGGCAAACGAATGGAATATGAAGTTTAATGTGGGGAAGTGTAAAGTCATGCATTTGGGAGGAAACAATCCCAAGGCTACTTATAAACTTAATGGAATCATTTTAGGGGGCTCCTTCTATCTCAACAGAAAGGGTCTAGTAATCAACTTAGCAGTATAAACGGATAATGATCAGTACACCTAAATTATGTATATAGATGCTTGCTTTGCTAACTATAAATACACGGACAGTATACTACGTAATGTTGCATGTTCAAAAGAAAAGTGGAGGAGTTCTGGGGCAATCCATTTGCACTATAGGGGACAAACGAAAAATTCCCAATGATTTACATGGGGATTTTAATCTCTTGAATGCTAGAGAGGTCGCCAACAAATTCCTTCTCAATGTGTTGGAGACCTCTCTATCTTAAAATTCCCATTTACTTCAATTGCAAATGGTTTGCCCCAGAACTCCTACACATTTCTTTTGAACTTTTGGTCCTACATGCACCATAAATGCATATACAGCAAAAACATGGTTTACATCATATTTGCTCACGTCTTACAATTCAAATATTTATCATACCTTTAAACTTTTGCATGCTACAGACAAATTGTTGATGCAGCTAGCATCCATGGAGTTAAATAAGCAAAGCAGACACTACAAAACAACCAAATTAAAACCCAGTAGATCCTCAGGGTAATATTGTACCATCTAAATTGTAAAGTGGTGAGCAAAAGAAGGCATTGCATGTCCCTCTGGTATTCCTTACTTTGTCAAATGACAGCAAAAAAAAAGTCAGACCTCCTTTATTTCCCTCCTCCCTCAAGAGTGTGACCATCTAAACTAAACAATACGGTCGCATGGAATAGAGGACAGGTGAGTGGAGTTATATAACATCTCTATCCTTTCCCCATCACATTGGTCTGTGCAAGCAGATTGGCATGTGTGGGTAGGGTAGTGCAATTATGGGCCAAGTGGACAAGAGAGCCTTATCCCAGAGACTGTGTGTATGATAGTGACAATAGTCCCAGTGTAAGTATTTATGCTGCTGCAAAGTGGGTAATGGGAACTACAGCAAATGAATGAATGGGCTGTTACTAAGATGTACACCACCACTGAAAACAAATAAAAATTCCCCAAATTCTTATTGGTTTAAAGGGAACGTTTAACCTACTTGAAATGTGCTGGGAACATTTCTAGCATTTAAATGTACCTTTTAAATAAGTGCACATTTGCTTTCCTACACTTTGCCCTTCATTGAATAGATGTCCTCCGAGATGGAGACATATAAGAGGGATATAAGAATGTGACAAAAAGAGTGATTCTATATATCATCACTGTTCCAAGCTTTTTACAGTTTCTTAACTCAACCAGGACTTCAGAACATTTGTAACATGTAACAAACTATATGATTAAATTTATAGATAAACTCTTTTTAAAGCACTTCCTCTTCTGTTTTGGTTCAGTTACATCACATTTGAAACTTTCCAACAAGGTTGAAGTTTTAATCTTATTTCTAAGATAAAAAGATGAAGACAACATGGTTAAGAAAAAAATATAAGGAATTATATCTTTACTGAAAAGATAGAAAATGTAAGCATTGAAAAAACTACAAAAGTTAAGCCTTTAGGGTAACTTAAAGGCTTAAGTAAACATTTTGTGGAGCTTTGCACCACTGCTATTTTACTATTACAATGTTACCAGCTGAGATAAAGAATTAATTCATACAGTGCTTGAGGGGTCATGACATAAGAGTGTTTCATGTTGTGCAGACAATTTCCTTACACTATGTATTGTTAGTTCAAAGAGGTCTCTAGAGTACTTGCCCTCAGGTGCAGTTATTACATCATATGGCAGACAATACATTTAGCTTAGAAAAACACATAGCACCATTTCAACAGTTGAATCATGTTTTATGTAATCAGCTGTGTGAGATATGATTTGGCAAAACATTTTGAAGCTAGCACAGATTGTAGAAGTAAATGCAGTGACAAGATTTGTTTAAACTTTGTGATGGGCACCAAGGTATGGAAAAAGTCAAATAAGACACTTTGCACTCAGTGGTGGTTTTCTGCTAAGTATAATTTAATTCACATTTCACTTAGAAGCCAATAAAATAGTAATAGCAAGTAGGTTTAGGTCTTTAGAAAGATAATTAAAATGGCATTTATCTAATGATATGGTCCACCAACATCTTGATGGCGAGAGGGGTGGGAAATGCATTTGTACACCCTTCTGGTCCTCAGGGGGCTAAAAGATTAAACATATTGATAACATTGTTCAGAACCATGAAAGGGCATGGAAAAACATCTGCTTGGCATATAATACATAAACTTCACATTTCAGCAGTTTCAGCTGAAACTGACACATTTTCAAAATAAACAACACCATGGGCTTTATTCAGGACTGTAAGGAGGAGCAATGCTAGACCAGATCAGTGGCACCACCAGGGACAAATAAGATTTCCAGTATTTCCACTAATTGAGACCTTTAACCACCTGAATGTTTTTTTCACTACCGGTGGAGAGTGGAACAAGGATGTAGTGGCAGACAGTGCATGTGTGGCTCTTTGGCTGCCCAGAGAACAGGGAAACAAGGCTGAGATGTCAGGTAATGCATGAACAGTTTTTTGACTACCAGCGAAGAGTGAAACAAGGCTGTATTGGCAGAAAGTGTATGTGTGCCCCCCCACCTCATCACAGTGGATGGCACAAGTCACAGACATATATAACTGTCATGGTTTGTTAAGAACGCTCAGACAGTTAGGTAAGGTTAAAAGCTTTATTGAAAATAATGCACAATCGCCCCACTCAGGTCCAGATGAGGTCCGTACCAAGTACTTTCCAAATCTGACGCGGGTCAGGGTGAGAATACACACAGTAGTAATAATACAAAATAAGTGTCATGATCTTGGACTTGCAGGTAGAATTCGTAGATAGTCTCAGGAACAAGAATATCCTCAACAGCCCCACACCACAACAGGTGACAAAAGCAATGGGTGACTGAAGGGCAATCCCCTAGAGGACTAGGGGTATCGGAGGCAGCACAGATAGTGTACAGGGACACACTAGACCCTAGACTTCTAGGATTAATGGAGGCAACACTGGCAAGACTCTGGCAGAGAACTGACCCTAGTAGTTTAGGGTAAACGGAGGCAACACGGACAGGACTCTGGAAGTGACTGAACCCTAGAACGCTAGGGTTAACTGAGGCAACACAGACAGTACTCTGGCAGCGGCTTGACCCTAGAATGCTAGGGTTAACGGAGGCAAGACAGATGGGACTCTGGCAGCAACTTGGCCCTAGCACACTAGGGTTAATGGAGGCAACACGGCTATGACTCTGGCAGTTTCTTGACCCTAGAACGCTAGGGTTAACGGAGGCAACACAGACAGGACTATGGCAGAGACTGGGCCCTAGCATGCTAGGGTTAACGGAGGCAACAGACACCAGATACTGGCAGTATAATGATCCTAGACCACTAGGGTGAGCATAGGCAACACGGGCAGAAGTTTGGTATAGACTGGACCCTACTATAGGGTTACCGGAGGCAACACAGACACTGGTGAGTGATGGGACTCCCACAGGCTCCAGGAGACTATTGGAGCGGTTAGGCCTAACAGGCATAATACGGTAAGCGAGCGGGAGTGAGTAAGGTACGTAACATAACCGGTCAGTAACCGGTGTCACCCTGATCGGTACACGGAGGTAATCAGCCAGTCCCGTGAGCGACGGAACTAGAAGCTCCACCAGGTCGGCACACACGGAATACACAGCCAGTCAGATGGACCACCAGACACTAGCCCAGCCAGATCGGTGCAAACAGGGTAGTCAGCCAGTCCTAGTCAGTAACGGAATCAGATACTCAGCCAAGCCAGTTCGGTATACAAGGAGTTAGTCAGCCAGTCCTAGTTGGTAACGGAATCAGATACTCAGCCAAGCCAGTTCGGTACATAAGGAGTTAGTCAGCCAGTCCTTAGTCGGTAACGGAATCGGATCACAGGAGCGTCAGGAACTAAGTGTAGTCAGGCGAGCTGGGTCATACACGGAAACAGGAACAAGAGCTACTAGTCGCTAGATATGGGTACACCACGAAAGGGCACCGGTAGAATGACAGGAGGGCGTATTTAAAGGCAAACCCAGGGAGGAGTCATCAACACAGAGCCAATAAGAATACAGCCAGGGTAAACCCGGAAGTAACAATGTCGCTCAGACAGAATCACGGGCACCGTGATAATAACACACTCCCAATACACTGTTACTCGACTCACACACTCTCTCAGTTCCATGATATCTGGGACCCTGGACAAACTACAACTCCAAAGTACCTCAGTTAAGTACCATGGGATTCCTGCTGCCCTGTGTGATTTCCTCATGCATCTCCAAGACTCTCTGGGCCATACCCCCTTCTACCAGTTTGACTATGCCTTCTTCTCCGTTCTTAAAGTGTATGTGTGATTCCGTGACTGCTCAGAGAACAGGGGAACAAGGTTGAGATATCAGTTAATACATGAACAGTTCTTTGACTACAGGTGAAGAGTGGAAGAAGGCTGTAGTGGCAAAAGGTGTATGTGCCATCCTGTAACTACCAATGAAGAGTGGAACAAGGCTGTTGTGGCAGGAAGTGTATGTGTCGTTCTTTGACTGCCCAGAGAACAGGTGAACAAGGCTAAGGTGTTATTTGACTACAGGTGAAGAGTAGAACAGTATATGTGTTGTTCTGTGACTATTAGTGAACAGTGAAACAAGGATGGGGTGGCAAATGGTATGTGTCATTCTGTAACGACAAGTGAATATTGGAACAAGACTGGAGATGCAGACAATGTATGTTCTGTTCTGTGACAACCAGTGAACAAGGCTGGATTGTAGACAGTGTATGTACAGTTCTGTGACTATCAGTGAACAGTGGTACAGTGTTGCAGTGGCAGACAGTGTACGCGTGGTTCTATGATACCAGTGAACAATGGAACAAGGCTGTTGTGGAAGACAGTGTATGTGCAGTTCTGTGACTACCAGTGGATGTGTGAAAGAAACATTTTGCACAGTACAGCTGATTTCTCTGTAAGATTTCTCCTGTAATTAAAAGTAAAAGTAAGATTCCTCTAAGAAATTTACTGATCCCATGTATCATTCACATACATTTGATACTGATTCTATGTTAACCCCTTAGATAAGTGGTGGATAACAGAAAGACCACTAGCTATTGCTAAAGTACAAATCCCATAATCCTCCACTAGCTGATGATCGGCAGAAGATGATAGGATTTGTAAGTCAGCAACAGCTGGAAGTTTTTACATTGACTACAACAGTCTGATGCTAGAGTAGTCTCTATTGCATTGTGCAGCAACATCTTACAGTCCTCTCTGGGATCCAAATGGTTATAAGTTTTTGATCTTTAGGTTTCTAACAGGAATTATTTTAAAACTAAATGGATACACTACAGCTAAAAAGTTTGAAAACAACTTTGAAAAGGACCCCTTAACATCCTAAGACTACATGTACTTCATGGGTCAATGTGCGATAAGAACCAATGCCATACATGTACCTCATGAATTTCAGGGCTGCCCGCGTGGCCGCACGCTGTTTGGGGAGCCCTGAATCAGATCCCAAAAAAAAAAAGCTCCGTGGTCCTTAAGTGCCGGTGGTGCGCATGTGCGTCAGTCCTTAAGGGGTTAAAGTGATAGTAAAGTTTATTATTGAAAGAAATATATATTGCAGGGTTTATCTTGCTGAGCTAAAATAAGGTTATTGACACTTTGAGTGATGTTTTATTCAAAGGTTATTACAGCTCAAATGTTCATTTTCTCAGATGTGGTACTTTAATGGTACCTTATTGAAGACCGTTTATGTGTTATTCTGCGACTACTAGTGAAGTTAAATTTTAAAATCTGTTATTGCTAAACCATTAATAAATATTCAATGGCAAAATATGTTAGTCAAGCCAATGTTAAGGTTCTCACTATGGCACTCAGAAGCTAGGAAAAACAATGTTATGGGACCATTAAACTTAACTCCTACCCCGCAGCTTTGATTATCAATTATTATCAATTACATCAATACTAGCATGACTTAAGGCATCAGTTACATCAACAATCACATAAGTCATAACAGAAATGTAATTAAAAATTTTGACTTGTGCGTCATGCTAAACAAATCACCTAAGTGCTTTAAGTAGTGCTTAGAAATTACATCTTAGAGCAGACTGTGATAGGGACTCTTTGAAGACATTCACAGATGAGTATACTCCTGGCCTGTCAGTAGGGATGGGCAACATTTTTCATCTCAAATTAAAAAAGGCGAAAAATGGCACTTCCTTGGTGAAGACACAGGCAAGAGAACAGTTCTGCTACAGTTTTAGCTAATTTTTTATTTTTCTGTTAGATATGGAATACCACCATTATGCGGATTGCCATAATTGACTAAGGCCTTAGATATGGCTATCTCAGTATCCAGGTGCTTTTTGTGGACCTTAAGCCCTGGGGGGAAAATCTTGGGTTCAAGTTCTTTCCTCCGGAGTTGCCCACTGAGGCTTCTTCTTAATACATGGTGATCTGAAGACAGAAGATCTGCAGGAAAGGTGAGCAACCCTTTGACTGCTGTAGGTCCACATGTCCCACAACGCCCCTCCACACAGGGTTTTTCCTTTTGGAGATCCTATTGCACACTCCTGCACTCATTGGGTTTATCTGTATGTCTGTTGGGTGTTTTGGTACAAGTTTCTGTGGTAACTTAACCCTTTAGCTGCTATTTTTGCATCTTTTGGGTGTTTATTAGCACTTCCCTACTGGGTTCAGTGTTTTTTGAGTTTGCTAACATGAACTAGTGATTTTTCATGTAATTTTATTTTGCAGTTTCAACGTTGCAAAATTTGTGTCGCTTTACCGCATAGACGCCATTGCTCCATTCACTTCTATGGGACTGTACAGTTTGGGACATATCTCTGCAACCGCTCAACGTAGCGACTTCAGAGATTGCTCATTTTAATTGTCTGCCCTTGCTCTGTCATCCAATCAATGGTTTATGTGTGTTGGGGGGCTCAGGGGGCTTCAGGCACTGTTGGGGTACTTTTTCTGGGAAAACTACATTTCCCAAGAGTGCTTGCTTTGCACGCTCGTTTCTGATTTGCTCCTGCCGCGGCAGCCATTTTGTACCTTTTCCTGAATGAGTATCCTACGCAGGGCTTGGACTCCCCTCCTCTCCTCTGCAGATTAAGCCTTCACCTGCCAGATAAGTGCATTTTAGCAATTTCTGGCGTGAAATTTTACTCTTACACACTGTATTTGGATGATTCCTTATACTTTAAACATTTTGACTCTGTGAGAATGTCTAATCTGTTAGAGCTTGGGGCCAGGCCTAAGACTAAGGACACTGGGGTCTCTGTGTCCCCTATTGCACATTGCACCTCATGTAATTCAGGGTTACCTAGAGAATTCTAAGGTCATTTATGTCCAGCATGTTCTGATGTCCCTGAGTCTCTCCCAGGGACCTCCAGCCATGCGTTAGAGCCAGTTTGGGTAAAAGAGTTCAAGGCTTCTACTACAGACCTCCGGTCTACATTGCAACTCTTTCCATCCCAGTTACAGGGGATCTTCCACTCCTAGCAGACCCCTTCTTCTGTCAGATCTTCCCTGCCGAAACCACAGGGAGTACCTGACGTATAAGATTCCTCTGAGGAGGAACTGTTGGTGGATTTGGATGTTGAGGATTGTTCTGTTGTGGGCTCCTCTCAGTTTTTTGGGGACCCCTTTGAGGCTGATCCTGACCACTCTGCTGAGGGCTTGATCACAGCCATCTTAACTACCCTAAACATTCCCTTAGTTCAGGAGGTTTCTTCTGATCCCTCTGATGTATTTCAGGAGCCTAAAATGCCCTATACTTGTTTTACACCTAACCCCACTCTTGACCTCCTTGTGTCTGATGAGTTGAAGTCTCCTGACAGGAAACCTTCTGTTTCCAAGAAATTTGCCAAGCTTTACCTCTTCTCTGAGGCGGCGCTTGCTCAGTGCGTTCATCCCCTAAAGTGGATGCTCCTGTCTCCAGGCTATTTAAGTCCACTGCCTTGCCAGTTGCTGATGCGTCCGCTCTGAAAGACTGGACTGACAAGAAACTTGAGATCTCCCTCAAGTCCATTTTTGCCACTGCTGGTACTGCCATGCATCCAGGATTCGCTGTGGCATGGGTGAACTGGGCCATTGCAGTCTGGACTGAACATCTCACCCTGGCTGTCTGTCAGGGTGCTCCTACTTCAGATATGTTGCGGCTTCTTGCCAACATTTCTGAGGCCCAGGACTATGTTTCTGCTGTCTTATTTGATGCCATCGGTTTGGTGGCAAGGGTTTCCACCATGTCTGTGGTTGCAAGACGAGCTCTTTGGCTCAAGATCTTTTCTGCTGACACCACTTCCAAGAAAGCTTTGCTCTCAATGCCTTTTCAAGGCACCTCTTTGTTTAGGCCAGATCTTATGGATCTGATTAGTGAGCCCACAGGGGGCAAAAGTACCTTTCTGCCTATGGTCCCCAGGCAACACTCCTCTCAAACATAATTGTCTTTTTCATTCCTTCCAGACTGAAACACGTCCGGCAAACCAGGCGGTTCCCTCAGCTCCGCGTTCCTCCTCCAAGCCCAAACAGCAATGGTAGTCCAAGGTTTCCTCTAAGACTAAGGCTTCCAAGTCTTCTTCGAACCCAGGTCCCCACTCGGCTGTGGTTGGCCGTCTGCATCACTACCACAGTGTCTGGGAGGATTCAGTGGTGGACCCATGGGTTTTACAGGTGGTGGCAGAAGGGTACAGGATCCCTTTCGCTTCTCTCTTCCTCCCTTTTGGTTTTTCCCCTTTCATACGCCCCAGGGTGTAGAGAAACACAGTCTGTTAAATGGCGCTATCCAGGTCCTTCTGGACAAGGATGTTCTGGAACCTGTTCCAATTCGGGACAGAGGTATGGGTTTTCACTCAAACCTCTTTGTGGTCTCCAAGAAGGACGGTGACTGTCATCCAGTTTTGGATTTGAAGGATCTCAATTCCTATGTGATCAAGACTCATTATCACTAGGAGTCCCTAAGGACGGCGATTGCTGCTATGTCCCTAGGGGAATTCCTTGCCTCTCTGGATCTTCAGGACACATATCTACACATCACAATTCATCCAGAGAGTCGGCAGTATCTCAGATTTGCCTGCGATCAAGGGCACTTTCAGTTTTCAGCTCTTCCCTTTGGTCTGACTACAGCTGCTCCAGTCTTCAACTGTGTCCTGGGAGATTTAGTATCCATACTCCATCTGGACGGCATCAGAATTACTCCATACATGGACGACCTGCTTCTGAAAGCCCCTTCTGTGGAACTTCTTCATCAGCAGGTTCAGGATTGCATTCATGCTCTCACCCATCACGGGTGGATGATCAACATAGACAAGTCAGATCGTGTCCCATCCCCGCGTCTGGTCTTCCTGGGCCTTCTCTTCGACACTCAGCAGAGCATAGTGTTTCTCACGGACGAGGTGGCTCACCAAATCACCCACAGGATTTCTGCTGTTCTGGCTCACAATCCAGTTCCAGCCAAGAAGCTGTCCTCTCTAGTGGGGAAATTCATTTCCACCATAGAAGCTGTCCCATTTGCCATGGCTTACACCAGGGAACTCCAGAAGTGTGTGATCCAGGTGTGCAGGGGTCAGCCGGACCTTCTGAAGATGTTAGTATCCCTCCCTCTTCATGTGGAACTGAGTTTGTCGTGGTGGCTCGACCTCTCGAATCCGCTGAAGAGCAAGTCCTTCCTGGTATCCTTCTTGACCAAGGTGACGACGGACGCCAGCCTCTCTGAGTGACATGCCCAAATTACAGACATGATGTAAATAGCAGTCTCTACACTGGTGTTAAAGCTGGTAAAATGGCTCAGTTGGTTAATGCACCAGCTGTAGAATCTGTTCAAGCAGTGATATTTCTAAGCAATATCATTTTAAGGGTTCTTTACAGACTGATTAGAGCAAATTTGGATTACAGAAAGAATAGTTAATATTTCAGCGATGTCTGGGTCAGCTCATTATCCGGTATGACCATAGAGGAACAATACAAGTTCTGAAAATTTCCATTCATTTAAATTGGACTTTTAACCCCTTGAATGCTAAATGGCTCTCCAATGCATTGCTTTGTACTCAAGAGGTTAAAAGCCCCATTATTATTATTATGGTATATTTGGTTTGCTCCAGACTTGCTCATATTATTTTTAGTACATCAGCCTCTTTGAATAGGCCATTCTAGGATGGATGCTAGAGGGGAGATGTTCATTAATGTATTAAAATGAAAGTAACACCTTCTAATAATAACATCCACTTACATTAGTATGGTCAGAAAATCCTAATGGCCCTTCTCAATCGCTCTTCTGTTCAGAGATAACATCTTCAGTCAGTCCTGAAGGACATGTTTACTGAGATGGACATGACAGCTGTTAGCAAGGCCACACGGCACAAGCACTGCCCACCATACAATTAATTAACCTTAAGCTTTAGAGGTCCTTTTCATTTGAAAAACTGCCAGCAACTGTCATCTCCACCTCCATGCACATGACATCCACATCTGACTAAAGATGTCGGGGTGAATGTACTATAGTCATTCTGGGCTATTTCACATGCTGGAATAAATGTGTAGTCCCTTCACTTGCCTAACATAAATGTATTGAGTTATGTATGCCACAACGACTCTTGCTGATAACAAGAGGAGTGCAATGCGGCAATTTATGGGCCTCACAGGGTGTTCTTCTCTTCAGTGCCTTGTTTACCTCTTTGAGTGACAAAGGGGTACGCGATGCATTGTGAAGAATGTGATGCCCATCTGGCACTCATGGGTCAAAAAATCATCAAAAACAAGGCTCAGAGAGAATAGTATATTGTTATGCCGAATATGCAGGAACTGTTCCGATATGGAGACTTTTGATATGCAATCTGGGGGTGCTAAAGAAAAGATTCCTGGATAAGCTTATCCAGAGATCCTAGTCGAGGACTCCTATAAGCAAGTGAGGGAGTGGAATGAAGAACTTAATGAAGGCAAAGTGAAGAAAGTAAAGAAGAGGGATATTTTTTTGGAATCGCTGGTGTTTATTACAAAGTATAATCAAGCATCTGATGAAATATATAAAACCTTTGAAAAAACACTGGAATATTTTATCTAGGGACCCTCTCATTAAATTTCGGAAATTCCTAGGGTGGTTTATCGTATGGCAAATACCCTTAAAAATATTCTTTCCCCTAGTTGTTTAAGAAGGAAGAAACATGTTAGAAGATGGAGTATAGGTAGGTCCTTAATTGTTATAAAGGGAGCATACAGGAGAGGTGTCTAACCTGTCCCCATATAGTACATAGAGCCAAGAGCTTCAAGTCCTTCCATACTACTGAAAGTTTTGATATTAGAGACTTTATACTATATAATTCCTCCTATGTTGTCTATCTCCAATTTGTGGGCTGTACTACTCAACATCTACGCACAAGGTCTGGACAACATAGGAGGAACATAGAGAAGGGCTTTGATGCTCATAGTGCCTTGCATCGCTTTCGGGAGGTACACGGAAGTGATGTATCTAAAGTAAGTTTGATTCCCATTCAATTAATCCATAATAAACAGAGAGAACAGGATGCAGACTTTAATAAATAGGGAGGCATACTGGATGTATCGTTTAGTTACACTTACCCCGTTTGGTTTGAATGAAATTTTTGAGGCACCATCAGTTTAGTCATTTTTAGAATAATTGATATTTTAAAATGTATATATATTAGGTAGATTAATAGGTCACATTTAACATATATTTTCATTCTTTAGAATCAATAGAGGTGGTAGAGAAGTGGATGTGAGATTTCAATATAAGTTATGTTTTTCAATAAGCATATTCGTTTTTAGGTGCGCTTATGTGCATGTTAATACATGTCTACCTAGATGAGATGGGTATACACGTACATGTGTATGGATATAGATACTAGAAGTGAGACTCATGTTTTTCAATATACATACACTTTTTTCACAGGTTAGTTCATAGTTTATTATTTTGGAAATAGGATGATAGTATTTTTGATAAGTATGTTATTTTTATTAACATTGATTTTTAACATTGATTTATTTACACACATGGCAGGACATTGCAGCGATAGGCTGTTTCAATGGGAGTGTTTATGATGTGAGCGATGCCGGGAGATCTGCGTTAAATGAGTGGTGCACGAGTTGATGTGATCATTAGGGATGTGTGGTGTGCCCCTTGATGCCTTTTAATGCCCTCAGAGTAGATAAGAGGGAATTAAACTGCTAAGTGTTTCAAGCTGGAATGCAATGTAGCGAATATGTCATCAGGACAGAGCCACGTCATGGGGGTTGGTCTAACCCAACTATTGAAAAATGGAAATGGATAGCATTGGAGCACAAAAACAAGGAACTACTATCACCAGATATAGAAGTTAAGTTTTTGATTACAATATAGTAATGTAAGGTTTATTTGGACATTAGTTATAATACGAGTTTATGGAGTATGATGGATTCTTATTATTATTTGTAATGTAAAGACTTTGAGTCGGAATATAGTAGGGGATACTATACTCATACAGTAAGGAGGATCTAAGGGAAATATTTAGTAGATTAGTAGGTTTAGTAGCAATATTAGAAATGGGTAGATCCAGTATGCCTAGTATATGTTATTTTTTTTATATGTTTTTTATTGTTTGTCTGTATTCGATCATGTGACAAATTGTGATCCAATGGGAGTCAAGTGGGATATTTAAATGTTCAGGATTTTGCTGCTGCTCTCTTTGTTTGTTCATTTTTATTTTATTGGCCAGTAGCTTAGAAAAAGTGACTGGGGAAGTCACGAAACGTGTCAGCGGGCCATATATATATATACTAGTTGAAGAGCCCGTTACACAGGCCACAGTGCCACCCGGTCGCGGGGCAGTCATGCTCAGTGGAGACTGCCCGCGCCACGGCGGATACAGAGCTGGACGCTCCAAAGGAGCATCCAGCTCTGTATCAGCCGCGGCGCAGGCAGTCTCTACTGCGCATGGCTGCAGCACGCACAGCAGTGTCTACTGCGCATGATGCGGCGTTACACACTTTTTAGTGAATTATTATATAGGATATATATATATATATATATATATATATATATATATATGTATTTTAATTGTATGTATTTTTAAATACATTATTAAAGAATTTATACTTTTCTATACACATCCAGAGCAGCAATATTTTTTAAAGGGAGTGTCCTGATACCTGTGTGGGGACAGGTTTGTGATTCCCACATGCGCATGAGGTTGGGGGTGACACTCTAACCAATTTAAATTGTGAGAATATATCTATCATTTATAATTTCTGCAAGTATTATTGAATGTACTACACCATTGGGTGCGCTCTTTCTTTTGTTTTGAGTGCTAATTTTCTAGTACTGTAATGGAATTTAAAGATACCTGGAAAAGACATAAGGGATGAAATAAGCAAATAATTAAATAATATAAAACATTTGAAAATTCAAGTAGACAGGACAATGTTCTCAAACTAGATGAGCAGTCTTATCAGGTCTTATCTGTACAGTGCTGTATTATGTATTTATGTATATTTATTTATATAGCACAACACGTACACAGAGCTTTACACAAACAGTAATAGTACAATACACAAATACAGGACAGGGTTAAGAGCATCAGACTAATATGCAATCATTGCATTATTAGCAGAAGAAAAGTGCAGTAAAGGAAATCATACACTAGGAAAGGGACCCTGCCCCAAGGAGATTACACTTTAATTATAAATAAAAGATAATTAAAAATATGCTGTTATGAAAGATGGCATATTTTTCTTTGTATTGGCTGGCAAGTACCTTGGGATTCAGTGTTCTCAAAGAGAGAAATATATTTTAGAAACATATGTGTGGATATATTAAGTTGGAAGAGTGAGTGGCTCATTTGGCTAATTTACTGTCTCTGAAGCCAAGCCACTGACTAAGAAGTCTGGTTCAATTCCTGTGTTTGTACCTTGCAACCTTAGGCATGTCACTTTATATCCCAGTGCCTTAGGCTCCAGCTTGTAATTCTAAGCTCTACAGTGCAGGGCCTCACAAAGGGAAATGAACGAATATGTCAGCTTCGAGCATTTTCTGCACTTATTTATGGGTTTGATAATCAGGTTTCCTTGCATGTATACAAGAACATTAATACATACCAGTGAACAACTTCTAGGTGAACAATCACTTAAAACCTCCATTTAATTTAGTTTTTATTTGTTGTTTTGCCCCAGAATTTCTCCAAGTTTCATTTTTACATTGCCATTTATTTCAGTCCTTCTAAAATTGTACAAAGTAGCTACCACACTTTCAGCTCTTAAAAATTGTATTGTCACCAATATTTACATACCCAGAGTTATTGTACAAAACTGCATAATTTGTTGGCAATTTATAAATAAATGTTAAATAAATGATAATCACATTAACAGTACAAGACAATGAAAAATGTACACTGCTGTGTTGCCTTAGAACCAATGAATACCTGCAGGCTGCATCCTTTACGGGGAAACACTACACAGGAAACTTTGGAGAAAAAGGTGCCAAACATATTAGCCCAAAATAGATGTCTGGTGTCATATTGGGACACATATATGAATCACTATGGGGACAGAAAGTTCAGACTATGGACAACGCCCAGAAAAAGATATCTACATTCTGCTGCTAGTTACAGTTGTACTTTACCATGATTAGACATAGGAATGTGCAGTTAAATCATTGCATTTATTTCCCTGATGAAGCCAGTATGGCAACACGCGTTGGGAGGGTCAAGTTGCAGATGTGATAACTTGGTGTTTGATGTTCTTCATTGATCTCTCCGAATATTATGATAATTCCGATGAGTATCCTTCCAGCATTTATTTTCTTTTTCTCACGTAGTACTATTTCAGATTTTATCCACGGCATATCGTGTCTTTCATGTGTTGTATAATAGTATTTGGGTACTTTAATTCTGTGTTTGTGAATAGATTACATTGATGGTGTTTATATACACAATTGGGATATATTTTTTTTTCACATAGGACTGGAGGATTAAATATTATTATACTTAAGCATTCTAATATTTTGTTCGGATGAGATCTTTTGGATTATTTATAATTGTTTAATATGATAATTATTTGAATATTACATCATAGGTATCTGTTATTCTGCCTTGTTTTAATGCAATGTGTTATTGAACTAAATAAATAAACAATTTATATTATTTGTTAATATTTGAGTCACTTTTTTGCGTGCCATTAAAAGAGCTTCTTGTGGCAAGTGCAGGGGGAGAGATAATTTCTTTTTTTGTTTCTCCTCTTGATTCTTGTTAAGGTTTTGGTTAAATCATTGCATTGTGGCACTGAAAAAAGAGACTTCACTGTAGTGTTTGTACAATGCAACATAAATAATATAAACAGGCATTGCAATACTTATTGTTTCATCTGCTGATGTGTTCAGGGTTCTCTCTGTCAATCCTCCTACCAGGTGTAGACCAAGTATACATAAGGGACACTCCATCATGTAAAACAACCATAAATCAGATATGTCAGTAGCTTTGTACTAGTTGATGCTTTCCTGGTAAAAAATAACACTAAGCTAGTGAAATGTCTGAATTATGGCAGTTGTATATTTTTCAGTACATTTTTGTTTTTATTTTATTGCTGGAGTGTCTCATGTCTAATTGATCTACACCTGGTAAGAGTGTTGGGAGATAGAATCATCAACCATCAAATTGGAATGATACCCCACATCCACCTGCCCTCTCTAGAGGTAATTATGATTGCTCGTAAACCTACTGCAGCTCCCTTCATAAGCTTTAATATTTATCTCAGGTGGTTAATACACCAGCTGTATAATCTGTTCAAACCTCTTCTATTCCTGGCAAGGTCAACTCAGCCCTTCATCCTTCCTAGGTAGCTAAAATGAGCACCCATGACATACTTGAAAATGAGAGACAATCTCAATGTTTCCTTCCTGGCAAAATATTTTCATTAAAGGGATTGCAATGTTCAAAAATAAATGTATACCTGATTGTACAATCTAATTTTTTATATTGAATAGTATGTTCCGAAACTCTTTTATCTTTACATTTGGCTTGAAATCCAATTTAAAGTTTCACCCCTCCTGTTCCTTTTGAGCATGTTATGCTGACTTCCCTCAGATCTGAAGCTAGACCACACGGATCACAATGAGAGAAAATATTGTTTCTGTCAGTGTAAGGAAAACCCTGCCCCCTTGATGATATAGGGCAGGTTTTTCCTTCTGCTGACATAATATTGTCCCTTGTTGTGATCTGTCTGGACTGGCTTTCTGATCTGATAGAAGTCAGCATGACGTGCTCAAAAGGGGCGGATGGGGAAAAGTTTAATTGTATTTTCAAGCCAAATATGAAGGTAAGTGAGTTTCAGAACATACTATTCAATATAAAAAATATTGAACATCAGATGTACATTTATTTTTGTACATTACTGTCTCTTTTAAAATATATTACATTAACATGTGGGCTAGTAGGTTAATACACAGGAAACATAAGTCAGTTGTGTAACCCTAGCCTAGATCTTATATTCCTTCAAGATGTAATAGTGTCAATACACAAATGTAGATCTACCATGTCTCTTGTTGGTTCCATTACTAATGGTTAAAGCTGTGACAGTAATAAAATAATGTAACATTACACTAGCATTAGATCACTGAAGATTGTAACTCCATGGATGGTAGAGCGATGTCAGTCACATTTGGAGCAATGTGTAGGCGGCATTTCTAGCATTCAAAGGGGTCAATAACACCTGCTTCAATATCCAAGTTTCAGATGCAAGTGGATAAAATCAGCAAAAAAAGCAATTCTGCCAGCAATCACATCAAGCCTCCTTCAGAAAATTCTTGAAATAAAATGTATGTCTAACGTTTTCAGTTTCAAATTTTCCGATTTCCATATGAAAGCTATTACATCTGCACAGCAGTAAATTGCTGCAGTTTGACATTTATAATACGGCCCGTATGTTCAAAAGGAAAGTGGAGGAGTTCTGGGACAAACCATTTAGTCTATAGGGTAGAAATAAAAATTCCCATTCATTTAAATGGGGAGTTTAACCCCTTGAATGCTAGAGAGGTCTGAAACGTGTTGCTTCTCAATGTCTTGCAGACCTCTCTTGCATTCAAGGGGTTAAAATTCCCATTTAAAACAATGGGAAATTTGGGGAATTATTAGTTCTTCCCTATAGTGCAAATGGTTTGACTCAGAACTCCTCCACTTTTCTTTTGAACATACTGCCCTTAGTGTCTAGACCTTAAAACACAGGTTAAACTTTAAACAACTTTAGAACCTCAGAGATATTTGTATCCAAGAGGGAATAAAAAATTAGAACATTTAAAAAATGCTGAACATGTCCTGCTGTTCAAAATACCAGAAGGTTTAGGTCTGTGTCTGGTGGTATGCATTTAATCATTTTTCTAAAGATATCTACAAGATATGAATGTTCGCAGGATGTTTATAGCTGAGATAAGGCTGGGATGAAATCCTATTCCACTTTGGGACCTAACAAAAGTAAAGATTTGGAATTAAGTATCACTTTCTCTTAACTGCACATGAACAAGGAAATAGGGGTCAAAAGGCCAAACTGCAACATGGGTAGGCCTCTTATCTGAAACATAAACATGACCAGAGTGCATTTTGACCAAATTAACTCTCTCAGATCTGTGTGATGTTAGCATTCCTATAGTACTTAAACATGCCAAATGTATTTCTTTGTTGACAGAAAGCTGAACTTATAGGGGGATGGGTCAGGAGTGAAAATCATGAAAACTCTCACACTAATGGGCAAGGGTTATCTCTATTACTGTAAGGAATGAATCACTTAAAGAGTGTTACGAAATGTTAGACTGGTGACATTTTACACAGAGTAGTGACTAATATATGATTATAATATGACCAATCAAAATTCTTTACATCAACAGAGATTTGCAACAAACCTGAAGAAGATGTTATATCAGCTGTGTCTTATTCTACTTTTGCTGGAAAATAATGTTGAATGGCTGGTGAAAGCACTACGAAGGTAATTCCAGAGAGAAGGACATTTCTCCTATATCATAAGAATTTGCTTGTATTTTGCATCCCACAGGCACATCAGTGAAAAGGAAGCATAGGTGTCCTATTCCCCCTTAGGGGAAAACTTAACTTGTCTCCCATTCCTAGTTAAAAGCCCAATTTAACTCATTGGAAATGTCTATTTGTCTCCTGTGCTTTGAAAACCAGCCCATGTTGATTAAAGGAACACAAATACTAAAATACAAGCTTCTCTTTTTTCAGTAGATGTAGGAAGCAGATTTCATACACTTTCTTGACTTCCTGCTCAGGAGGCTGTGTACTGTCCAAGAACTACCAGGACAAAAGATGCACGTGGAGAATAGTTCCTACAGACAGATGAAAAGCATCCCCTTATAGCATAATTTCTATCATGGTATGAACACATTTACATATATGTTTATGACTATCACAAAGTGGTCTTTCATATAAGAGCAAATTGGCCCATATTTATAAAAGCAAACTAGAGTTATTCTTGAGTAAACCAACTGCACTATAGGGGAAACATACACATTTCTAGATTTTTATACCCTTGAATAAAGCTTTTCCACCCCTTGATTGCAAGAGAGGTCATCAATACATTGCAAAGTAATGCTTTGGAGACCTCTCTAACATTCAAAGGGTTAAAAACCCGATTGAATTTAACAGGAATTTTGATTTGTCCCCTATGTTGCAGTTGGTTTAATCCAGAATAACCCCTGTTTTATAAATATGGACCATTGTATTTTAGAATTAGTCTTCCTTTAACCCCTTAGTGACGGCCGCGTGCAGACGCGGCCGTCACTTAACGCCCGTCTAACATTTTTTTTTTTTTTATAAACAGAATCCAGAGTCCCCGAACGGCGTGCAGCCGCGCGGGGATCTGGATTTCCTGGACGTACATGTACGTCCTCTGTCACTAAGTGACACCCACAGAGGACGTACATGTACGTCCATTGTCACGAAGGGGTTAAAGGGATAGTAATGTTTCATAATAAAAGCAGCTCTAATTAATCATCATAGTATCTGGGCCTTGGAGAGTGTTATTTCAATTCTGTCAGAGTTGTAGTTCCAGAGTAATTCAATGACAAAGTATCCCCCTCCCGCCCCTTTTACTGATGTCACACTGTTCAGCCATATCAGAAGGGAGGTGCCCAGATAGACTGCAGACAGGGACAATCTTCATTTAAGGTAAGGGAAAAACCTGAAAAACTTGTCAAGGGGGGCAGGGATTTCATTGTTTTCATAGGAATAAGAGTGTCCCCTTTTGTTATCTGTCTGGTCTATGGACTGCATTCAGCATCTGAGAAGAGATTGCTTACACTAGGTAAAAGGGGCAGGAGGGGGAAACTTTGCTTGTGAATATCTCATAAACCATAAAGGTTTGAGAGATAAGACTTATATCATTCTTCATGTTTTTTTAATGCCTACAAAATAAAATAAAATTAAAACAAAGTATTACTATCCCTTTAACACCTTGGGGGAGATGCAATAAGGCATGATAAAGAGGTGATAAAGCAGTGGCATCACTTCTTCAATTCCTAGGCCATTCTATTGAGCGAATGCATTAAGATTTCTTCAGCTTTGGAGATGTTAGTGCATTGGCTCCATAGAATAACATAGGAACTGAAGGAGTGATATCAATTGAGAAATCATATCCTCTTTATCACCCCTTAGAGCATAACCATTCTGGTATACTAGTGATGTTTCAGAGTACTGCATTGTAGACATCTACACCAATAGGTTTATACTTGTCATATTATACAAAATAGGGATGTAACACAAAGAAACAAACAATTCTGGTAATTCCCCAAATTCCCATTGAATAAGTTGGATCTTTACATCCTTTGAATGTTGCTTCACAATACATTGGAGACCTCTATAGCATTCAATGAGTTAAAAGCCTCAGTTATAACAATGGGGATTTCTATGTTTTCTCTATGGTGCAGTTACTTTGCATCAGAATTGCTCCTCTTTTCTTTGTGTAAATAATCCATAGTATTAAAACTTTGCATGCCAGAAAGATATCCAACACAATGCATTGGATACCCATCTGGGACTCCAAGGGGTTAAAGAAATAATTATCCTTTATTTTGGCAAGTACTTGTATGTATAGTCAAATTGCAAATACCTTTTATTATTTTTCACCTTCTTTTCTTTTTTTTTAATTTTCAAAGCTTTGAAAATTTTAAAACAATCAGTACATACAGAAGTACATCCGAACAGGTCATAGAAGTGATACATCAAAGCAATGCCATAAGATAGTATTGCAAAGACACTTAAGCCTCCGAACATTCAGTATCAATAAAAGAACAAAGTGTAACGTGTACCGAGAGGCCTAATACCAGCCATATATATCTAGAGCGGATGTAAGAGGAAGAATACCCCTGTATGGACAGAAGAGCCATAAGACCAGTATAAAGAAGAAAAACATAGACCGGAAAGAATAGACGGAAGAGAGGAAGGAGAAAGAACATAAAGAGAGAAAGGAAAAAAAAACATAAGAGGGGGGGATAAAGGACAGGGAAGGACTAGCAGGTCCGACGTGCCAGGTCCACCGAAGTCAAGATTACAGTCAGAATTAGAAGGAGCATGTGGAAAAGAAAGTGTCAATCACATCTGGGTCACCACCACACCTAATCATGTGGACCCTCAACATCGAAATCTGGGTTCTTACACTGCCTGCCTACTCCTGTAACGTGTGTGGGGGGGTTCTTCCTCCTTCAAATGTCATGGGATAAGGGATTTAGCTACCAGAAGCATCGCAAGAAGTAGGAATCTCTTCCGAAGGGGGAGGCGTGGCATGTTCAGGAGGAAAAGAGTTTGCTAAATGTCTCTAGAAAGAAAGAGATGCCCAAGTTTTTATCTATGGAATCCGAGAACTCCGACCAAAAAGGGCGAATTTTCGGACTTGACCACCATATATGAGAAGGAGTACCCTTTCCGGCAAGGCATCTCCAACATGCAAAGCTAATAGGGGGAGATGGCATGAAGCCACAAAGGCATAAGGTACCACCTTGACAAGAACTTAAAATGCGATTTCAGGGTTGAGGCGGAGATAGAAGCAGAGGAAGCTTTCCTCCAGATACTTTTCCAATCCGCTAAAGGTAGCATGACGCCTAATTCTAGCTCCCACGCCGCAGCATAACCTGGTTTAGAAGAGGAATGGGGAGAAGAAATTATGGCATATACCTTCCCTATCTTGCCGAGAGGGTCCTTTGGAGCTAGTAACAAGGATTCAAAAGGTGTTGGTAGAGAGGACCAAACAAGCTTTATAAAAAGGTGTTTCCAGAAAATGTTTAATTCAGAGAAATTTCCACATCTCAGAAGCAAGGAAATCATACTCAATCTTTAAGTCTTCAAAATGTTTTATCGATCCGTCTGACGTCAGATCAATTATCCGCCAGGGGTGAGCCAGCACCCATTTGGGGAATTCTGAAGAGAGAAGAGAGAGCAGGGTTTTCCGGGAGTAAAACACGGAGAAAGCATGGGAGTGGAATGTTACCAGTTTTTTATTTTTATTACATAAACACCAGACCGGGGTGGCAATTTCACATTCAATTCGAACACATGTTTTATCGACCCCATTGTAAGTCCAATCAATGATAGAGGCTAATGCAGAGGCATGGTAATACGAAGTGAAATCTGGGAGGCCTAAGCCTCCATTGAGTTTGTGCAAACAGAGGCAGCTGTTCGCCAACCTAGGCAGGCGAGAGCACCAATGGAAGCATCGAATGGAGCTGTTCAGTAGTAAAAAGAAGGATGAGGGCACATTGATAGGTAATGTTTGGAATAAGTAGAGGAGTCTAGGTAAAACGTTCATCTTAAGAACGTTGATTCTTCCCCACCAAGACAAGTAGAGAGAATCCCACCTATTGAGATCAGCATGGATCGATTTCAACAAAGGAGGGAAGTTCTGTTGGTACAAAGAGTTGAAGGAAGGGGTTAAATTGACTTCTAAGTACTTGATATGTGAATTCGACCAACGGAAGGGGGTCTGAGATTTCAGGGATTGTAAGAGCCAGAGACGAAAGCCCAGTGTTTTTCCGAGATTAATTTTAAAGTCGGACAATGGCAAAAAAGTGCCAATTTCGCCTAACGCGTTGCGAATGGAGAGCGCTTGGTCGGTGACTGTAAGAAGCACATCATCGGCGAAAACCACAAACTTAAAATTGTCAGATCGCATTCGTACTCCTTTAATGTGATCGTTGAAGCGAATGCGCTGGGCGAAGGGTTCCATAAGTAACACAAACAAAAGGGGGGAGCTATCTTTCAAGAAAAAGGCAATTAACCCGATCAAAAGCTTTTTCAACATCGGTCGATAGAAATACAGAAGGGATTTTGCATGTTTTAACATAGTGCAATATATTCAGGAGCTTACGCGTTTTGTCGCATGCTTCTCTACCTGGTGTGAATCCTGCTTGATCAGTATGTATAAGTGTGGGCAGTAAAGGTTTGAGGCATTCAGCTAGTATCTTGGCATATATCTTCATATCCAGGTTGAGAAGGGAGATTGGCCTTTAACTCTCACTTCATTCAGGATCTTTACCTGGTTCCGGCAGAATCGTAATATGAGCCTCCGCAAGGGCAGGACAAGAAGCAATATGGTCAGGCAGGGCTGCAAAGGTGGTTGATAACAGCGGGAGTAATCTGGTTTGGAACGTTTTGTAATATACATGGGAAAGTCCATTGGGGCCCGAACTTTTACCGGATGGAAAAGCCGCAATGGCTCTGCGAATCTCCTCATGGGAAATAGGAGCCTCCAGAGACTCGAAAGTTCAAGAAGATTAGCAGATCGAAGGTATTGAGAAATATGGGATTCAAGGTCTGACGAAAGAGATTTTCACCTTCTTTTCATCTTCTATTATGTCCTTCACAGAAAGCTCACTGAATTCCTGTTTCCAGAGAGAATTTTGATCAGTAGACCAATAAAATCAGACTGTTCTACAATGTTACACTCTTCCTGCAGAACTTAATGCTCTGTGTGCTATCTTTATAGTTTGTTGTATCTTTTTTACACTTTATCGTTAAATCTACTTTCATATTTGTTGATAGAAAACTCCCTGCATACAGATCCAGGGAGTTTTTTTGACAGCAACATAGAAGTGTAAACAATTATGCTGAAAAAAATAAAAAGTATAGGCAATTTAACTTTGCATATTAAGCACTTTCAGAATATAAAATCAAAATAAAGGGTTACAATTCTTTTAGGAATGAGTCATTGGACATTATGTGACATGCATGATTTTAGTAGTGTTTGTGAGATTTTTTTGCTGAGGGAAATACCGTCTGCAGCTCTATTATAAAGAACTGTTAAATGTTAATATCTATTTGGTGACCATGTTGACATAAAGTTGGTCTGGAAATTCTGTCAGAGATGGTTTATTAGATATATCTCTCCTCTCCTTTGATCATCAAGGAAGTAGCCTACTGTGAAAATGTCAGTACTGTGGTAACTGTGATTTTAATTGGCCAGCAGCCAAGAGCCCTTAGATCCTGTACTCACTGTTCATGATGATGCTTGGCTGCACCTGATCAGTAGAGCATCACAGCATAGGAAAGAAAAGTGTACATGCCCGCACACTTATTTTATTCACAACCAAACAGATGAATATACAGTCTTCAAATATCATTAAGGCTTTTTCTACTAACAAATTCCACAAAATCTTGTATGACTGATTTGACATTGAAAAAATTAAAAAATACGACTTAAGTGGTGATGGAACAATAATCCTTCCTCCTAACATTCTTGAAGTTAAAGGATTAGCAAAGGTTTATGATGAAAAACACCCCACACATTTTTAGGGTGAGAAAACAAGGGTACTCCCAATGCTGGGAGATGATAAATTGAAAGTTATTACAATTAAAATTGCCATGAAACAGAGGAGCTGTTACAAAGTTAGACTGAAGCATCTCGGCAATTACAGTATCCTTGTTATACTTAGAAGGGAAGTCCCTACAACAAGGTTAATCCATTGCTGAGCTTCCCACTCTTGCGGACTAAAGCCACTGGTGGTCTAAGAATTGACTACCCTACAACATAAGTTTTTGGAGTTTGTTTTGCACAATAAAAGTTTAGAACTGATTTAAATTTTTTTGTACAGTTCATAACAAAAATAATGAGCCTTATTATTGGAAAGCTCTACAACTTCATAACTTTTTTGTTTTCAATCTTTGCCACCAAAAGAATATAAAATTAGGTTTGGCTGTCTATGGCCCTCTAGCTGTGTATTACAACTCTCATCTTTCTTCGCATTTTGGCGAGTGTTGGATGGTTGGAGTCGTAGACCATCAATAACTGAAAAACAAAAGCTTGCAGACACCATTATAAAATGTTTCTAGGTAGTTTATTATAAAAACGTATTGGATACCTTTCTAGATCTGATACATTTTGAGAATTATGGCAGATAGTTTCAAAGCAGATAGGTTTCTAAAGTTGAAGTTTCTGAAAAAACTTTAGCATTTCTCATTATTTTGAATCAAAGCTTTAAAAAGCTGTTAGTGCATAGTTATTATAATCAAGAAAACTGCAGTTCTTTCTAGTAATTATGCCAACCATAACTATCAATTAAACAAAACTAAAAAGTAAATAGGACAATGCGACAGTCACTAGCATTTAATTTAGGAGGATAACCCAAACTAATATAACTAAAATGAAATCAACTGACATATGGAATATCATTTGAATGTTATGTTTTATGTAGATTGTCTTCCTCTTTGGCTGGAAGAATGACAAAAAAGTGCATAAGTATCAGTGGCATTTTAAATTCCTCGTGCAGTATATACATATTAAAAATAATGATGTGTATTTATAGTGTCCCCATTTTAAATAGAAACATTAATTTTATGATTTTTTTTTTTTAGTTTAGCATCTGAACAGACATTTTAGGCAATATAATTTCACATGTGTACTCTAAGTTTAACAATGTCATTGCTTATGTTTTAACTAAACCAAATGCAGATTGCATTTAAGTGATAAATACGTGAATACCCTTAGCTAATGCATGGAAATGCAAGCATATCTCTTAGCCTGTCCATCAAAGAATAAACTAAATAATTAAAAAAAAATAGTTGATATTGGATGAGGTGCATTAAAGGGAAACTTTACCTATAGTAATATGTGGCTCTTAATGTGTTCAGAAAGGTCTAACTAGATAGGTGTCCATACAGAAGCTGTAGACTTTGGACAGGAGCAAGTTGGACGTAATCATGGCAATGTGATGCTACCCGCAAGTACTAGGTGGCCATGGGCTTTTCACTCACAGCCACTGCACTCAGGTCCAGTCCAGTGAAAAAGCCCTCTCAAGAGGACAAGTGTGTAGCAGCTGCTGGCAAAACCACCCCACTGGAGTCACCAGTGACTCTATACCATCACAGGAGCAAATACAGACTAAAGGAAGGTAGAAGTTTGATCCCTCTGAAGAAAGAGGCTTGCCCTGTGTGTTTCCTGCATTAAATATTTAGAGGAAATTGAGTACAAACTTCACAACTTCACAGCTAATGTGCTTCAATTGTCCTGAATGGCTCATATGATTGTTTATTATCAGAAGATAAATGAAAATAACTAGCAGTAATCTATAATGCAGATAAACTGCCTCCTAAAAAAAGTACATGTAAATATCAGATTATTTTATGAAGGAAAGATCCCTAGTTTTTAAGAGACATGAATTCCTGCGATATACCTCCCCCTTCAGGGATAAGTTGGGTTGTGTGAATGCCTGTGATTTTAGACCTAATCTTACACTAAAATCTAAAAAACACTGATCTGCTTAGTGTTCTATATGCACTTTGTGGAAGTATTTGAACCATTCAAACTTATGATTTCTGACAAATCCATAAATAGTTCATAATGTCAGTCCAACTGAAACAGAACATTAAAATAAATAGAGATATATGATTTATGATTACTTCAGTACAGATGTAGTCCATGTTAAACCAGTTGGAATTCTTCCAAGCTACTGGAGATTTTCCATTGATATATTGTGTTGTTCTGGTTCTGTGACATTATGTTCCTAGCTACGTGCAGCTGTTCTTGCTTACAACAGAAGTGAATACGAGTTATATTATGTTAAAGCTGATAACAGTCCATCAAGTGATTCATTAGAATGGGAATCTCTTGTAATACTGTCTTGCACATTTCTTAATTACATATGATGGCATTGACACAGTGGACCTTCTAATATTTAGATTTCTAGAAATATAACTGAAAAGTGTCAACTAATTTGCTAGGACAAGATTAACATCTTAGACAACCCCTAAACAAGGGACTCTTGGCTTCTCTCTACAAACCTGTGGCCACACCCCAATCACTATACTGTGTTAATCTGACAAGTACATGGTATATAAACTGGACAAATTATCATATCAACTGGATATTACCACAATATATAAACTGGTTAATAAGCCAGTCACTACAAATCAGGAGCAGTTGTCTAGTGTAGGGGGACTGTGATTACACTGGTCACACCAACATATTAGCATGGTGCATGTGGACAGCATAGCCGAGTTTCCTCTCAAAATTAAGTTATGGCCTAACAGGAAAACTCACTTACTTCAGAATATCAATTTGCACATCAAAAGCTATGTCTGTCATGCACCCCACCTCATTAAAAAAGTATTTAAATTAAAAAGTATCATGGAGAACATATGTAATCCAGATGGACAGTTTACCAAGAAAATCATAGGGATGAACAACTTCAAGGCACGAGGGTATTTCAAGAGCACTCAGAAAAGTTAAAAGAAAATTGTGTTTACGGCACATTACAAAATCTTCCAATGAATTTCCCTTACCCTTTTCACTGCTTTAGTAATAATTTATTTATCCCCTATTTCGTAAGTAGAATACATATGTTTTGTGCATGATTTCCATCTTTATGTTACTATAATTTCTGTAAACCCTTATTAACCTCTCTGTTTTTCAACATGCAATCTAATCTAATAATGACAGTTCAAGATTTTGTCCACCCTCACCTTTACCTGACATGCATGATCAGTCCATTTTTATTTGGTGTTTTCAGCATTTGTTTGTCTCAACTTAAGTCATCAGGAGGAACTATCAGTATTGTAGTTTTAATAATATTCTGACACAAGGCAAATGATTCCATTCTGAACACAGAAATGTCAAAATGGCTGTGCAACTAACTGAACCACATCTGCTCAATCATGTATGATTTGTCTGTATCTAACCCCCGCACTATTGAGTACAGATGAGACAAACAGTTGTGCAATTTTGATTTTCGTATAGCACTGGCTGATTCATAGCCCCAAATGACATCTTGTAGAACTAGTGTGTCTTTTCTTCATATTGTTTATTTATTTAACCAATCAGATAGTGGTAAAACAGTCACTTATTCCCCAAGTAAAAGTAATATTTACATATTCTATGCTCTGTTACCTTTTCCTGTGCTTCTGCCCACTTCCATACAACCTGCCATATTCACCTCCCTCTCCACTCCTACTTTCTACCCAGGATTTCTAGAGATGACTTTCCAAAACAAGTAGAAAAATAACTATGCCATAACAATTTCATTAATGTATACTTTGTAATTCTGCATCCAAAAGATATTACATGGCTGTAGACTTTCTTCCCACCAGCTGTGAATCACACTTCACGCAGTTGGGTGACATTTAGCCTTTGAATGCACATAGAACTAATATTGGTTTTGAGTTGGGAGGAACTTTTCCTTAATTAAATCTCATACTACCAGTCTACAGTCAAGAAAAAGTTTAAGCCGTCCCACGACCCTACATGAATCAGTTTGAGATTGGGTGAACAACCTGGCAATAACTCACTTTTCAGCTAGTGGAATACCATAAAATTAGCCAGGGCAACATGCTCTTTCAACTAATCTGTTGTAGTATTGGATTAATTACTTCTTTAAGCCCTTGTATGGTAGAGAGGACTCTGTCCCATTCCCATTGCTTCTTATTGCATTGGACAGGTAACTAGCATACAAGGTTTTTTTGTTCAAGAACTTTTAAATTCATGTACATAAGTATACTGAACAAAAACCATGACTCTAAATATATGACACCCCTGCTCATGCAATGGCTGATTGTGTATTTATTCAGATTTATAACATATAAATTGACATCCAGATCTCAACCTGAAATGTGTTCAGTAACACTGTAAAACACTAGCCTACTGGCACAGATATTTAATAGATACAGCACTGAATTGTATAGTCCATCTTATGTGGTCTGAGGGTTGATAGTGCATGTCATAGTTTCCTTTCATTTTCTAAGCAAGATTTCATAAAATAGCTGTGTTTAATGGCACCTAGACTACATTCATTAATTAATTTTGTGTTTATAGAATATTCTATTGTAATTTTTAGATAGCTATCACCTTTATCCCCAGGTGGTTACGACACATATCGAGGCTCACATACTAAGAAAAAGTGGTGCACCATAGGGAATAAATTAACATTCCAAAAATTCCCATTGAATCGAATGGGGCTAGAATCCAAGGGGGTAAAAAGAGAATAAGAATATCCCCATGTACCTTACTATGGATATAAAATTGCAATTTCCCCTTTAACCCCTATGAATTTTACCCATTCATCACTGTTCAACATATTCAATCTCCTGGATGCCATATCCATCAAGCCTGACATGGCAGTTGCTAGCAGTTTTTTCAAACTGAAGTAGGAAAAGTGCATGAACCTAATTACATTTTAAATGTCTGGAATGGTGCTCAATGCATTGTGAAGCATACTGCCATGCTTGAAGAATTATGTTTACCATCTTTGTGTCCCGGGATCCTACTAGCAAATAGAATCATGGACAGAAAAGGTAGGCTCTAAGTGTAATAGTTTTGGTTAATATTTAATGTACAATTAAGGAACATAATATTTAATATCATATAGATACATCCATATATTATAACTCTCCAATAAAAATTATGTAATAGCAAGATACTTCTTGTTTGATACCCAAAGAAGAAATAGGCTTTACAAAATTATAATTGTTGCATGTTCACAAGATTTAGTTTGATATTTGCTTGATAATCTTGGCGATAATGCAAATCAACTTAATATAATGCAAATTGTAGATCTTCAAAACTAATAAGGGAATTGTTGTATCCTTAACTGATAGTAGTAGTATAGGAGACTGAAACCCAACTAATAAATACCAGTGTAATTATCAAGTAGAAAAAATTATATCTATGGGACCGACAGAGAAGTACACTCCGTTCTTAATAGCATTACAACATCACTATGCTATCATGGTGCCCGTGATCCCTTTATGTCACTCTCACTTGTGGTGCTCTCCTATTGGCTGAGCAGGTTTGGCCCGCCCCCGGTGACCTTATTATACCCAGCCATTGACACCTGTGACTTGCCCTTTCGTGGTGTTCCTTAGCCAATGTTGCTGTTGCTATCTTCAGTTGATCCTGATTCCTGTGTACCGACTTGGCCTGTCCTGACTACCCTCCTGTGTTCCTGTTCCGCGATCCTACCCGGCCTGGCTGACGCTCCTGTTTGTGACTGATCTGGCTTGTCTGAGAACCACCTCCGTGTACTGACCCGGCCTGGCTGACGTTCCTGCTTGTGACTGATCCGGCTTGTCTGAGAACCACCTCCGTGTACCGATCCGGCCTGGCTGACTTCCTTCTCCGTGACCCGAACTGGCTTGTTCCAGTGACCTGCGTGGACTGCTTCCTGCTCTACTGTCGCTGTGGCGACATTCTGACTTCCGCCAAGGCCGAGTACCGGACTGATTGTCTCCTGCAAGCACAGTGCTCCCTCTGTGTAGTGCCTCCTGTGCTGAGTCTCTGTTACTGATTGCAGAGCTGTGCTACCGTACTGAGCCTTCCTGATACTTGCAGAGCATTTCTCTATTCTCGCTAGCTTTAGTCTACGAGCTGCTTAACCCGTTCTGTGCTGCTATACCTCTTGTGAGCCTTTAAGTTTACTGCTGAGCCTATTCCTGTCTAACTGCTACTTCTGCCGAGCTGGCCACTTGTATGCTTGATTTGGACGGCAGCTCAAACATCCACCTAGCAGAGTAGCTGGTATCGCTTACCGCGTCCAGTGTGGTGCTATTGGCTATAGCATTGTCTCCGGTATACGCCCGTGGGGGCTGGTGGCTCACCTCTCGTGAAATACTGAGTGGTCTCAGGTGTACGCCCGCGGGGCTATTGACCATCTCTACTGTTACACCAGTCTCAGTATTACGCCCGTGGGGGCTATTGGCTGAAGCTCTTGCAGGTTTCTCCGGTATACGCCCGTAGGGGCTACAGGCTCTATTCACTGTATCGCTGGTTTCCGTTCTATACGCCCGTGGGGGCTAAAGGTAAGCTCTTGCATTATAGCAGTTTCAGTAGTGACGCCCGTGGGGGCTACCGACTCAAGCACTAGCAGATTTTGTGGTCTTCATTGCTACGCCCATGGGGGCTACCGATTCAAGCACTTGCAGAGATTGTGTTCTTCATTGCTACGCCCGTGGGGGCTATGCACTGTTATAATCCAAGGTAGTACTGATTGTGCATTTAGCCTTCTGTGCACTACCATCTACAGCTTTATCATCAACTTGGGCGTGCCAAACTCCACAATTGAGACAGACTTATTGTCATTTAACCCTTGAGTAGCCTGGCTACTGTGTACCTCATAGTGATATGTTATAGTGTCCATTGTGTTCAACTGCTTACATGTATAGCAACTCTGATTGTGTTCGCTATTTCTATTGTCGCCTATAGAGGGCGTTCCTTTCTATTTCTTTTTATTTAATAGAACTGTGTTTTATTTTACCGGCTGGTCTGAGTGTCTTGAAAACCGTTACATATGCACTTACAGGAACATGAAGAAACGATATGCTTGTAACACGTATGATGTAGCAAACTGGGGAATAATAGGTGTCTGCTTCCCACTGTCCCATACTTTATCTCTCACATTAATGATTCCCCTTAGCGGGATCCAATTATTTGAAGAATTCTTGCTTAGTAGCATACAGTTAAATCTTATGATCATAGTCTCCCCACTGCTTGAATGATTTTCCCATCTCTGATCCTTGATATCTCTGGTAGTAGGGTGTTAGCCAGCTGTGTATTTCTACCATGTTTCAAGACTCAAAGCCTCTTCCTTAGGGAATTATTATACACTTATAATATATTCAATATTATAAGTGTGATTGAATTCTTATTCAATCACACTTTGTGAAACCCAACTTAGAATTAAATATATGTTGCTTCATTTGAGACAAATAATTGAACTAATACAATATTAATAGAGTCCATAGAGACAGTATACAGAGATAGAAATTAATAAACATAGTGAATTAATAGATTGTTTTTTCACTTGATATCACTCAGTTGATCCAGTACATAAATTCCCAGTTTGATGGTCCTTGCACAGGCTATTTAAAATGTCAGTATTATCTGCTAGTTATTAATCTCAATCAATGGACTTTCATATGATCTGTACTGTTTACATCATAGACTCATGTATAAGGCGACCCAATCAAAGTGAGTAAATGGTCTGATAGTACATATAAAACCATAATAGTCACACTGTGATTATCTAAACTGAGATTGTAATACAGAGGGAAGTGGAGTGCAAAATTAGATTCTTGTGACTAAATGGGTCCCTTCCTTAGATGTTATAATACTTATGTGTGACCCACAAGCTCAAACAAGTGTATTATTATTAGTAATGTATATGGAAGCTATGTATGTATACACAAAACATTAGAAATACATACAGTGTATTTAAAATGTATTATATCATATGAAAAAAATGAGATACTTTTGTTACAGGGGTCAAGAATTTACCGGGTCTAAAAGCACTATGGGTCATCCCCTCATTAAGACCCATAGGTGTCATTGTTTGTAGTTTGAATAACTAGTAAATATCTCTCTGTAATAATATTATAAATCATTCACAGTGTTCCCTAAATCCCTCCTCGATTGGTCTGTTATTTTGATGTATTGTTGCTTACATGGACATTCCAATTAATATATAATATGACTTATGCTGCAATTTCTCTCTTGATTGGAAATTATTAATCTGTTCTATTGGAATAAAATGGTGTGTTTTATGGTCTATTTCTTGGTAGGTTAAGCATTTAGTTTGTTCACATTTAAAGTTCCCAATGAGAGGTTTCCTAATCCAAGTTTATTTGGATAGATTCATTGGGTTGGCTTGGTGGAAGGGTGATGTCACATGTATGCATGACCCCTCAAGCTAGATGCTGATTGGCACAATATCAGAGAGTGGAAGCAGACTCCTATAATACAACAAATTGCTGCACAATTCATGTTATAAGCACATAAGCCCATATTTAAAACAGCAAACTGGAGTTATTCTGTAGCAAACCAACTGCACCATAGGGGCAACTAAAAATTCCTGTTAAATTAAATACATTGGAGATGTCTCTGGCATTCAAGGGTTTATAAAGCCCTATACAAGTGCATGGGAATTTAGGAATGTTTATTTGTCTCCCATAGTGCAGTTGGTTTACTGCAGAATGACTCCAGTTTGCTTTTTTAAATATGGGCCACAGGAGGAGATTTATAAAAACCATTCTAATTTTCCCAGTATGCTCGTCATTTGAATGATGGGTCTGATTTAAAAAAGCTGCAGGAGTGTGTTTATAAGTGTGACATTGTCGTGTGAAATTTCTAGATTCTTGTACTTTCCTAACGCCTAAACTTTATTAAGTAAAACACATGCAAGGCATTACAATTCTGGTGAAATTTTGTCACAAAATTATCTTTATAAATTCGATGCGCCACTATTTTCACTCTCCCTACCGCCATTTCTCCACAAGCTCAACTAATTGGGATTACATTACACAAAACTGATGTAACCCTGTTTATAAATTACAAAAAAACATTTTAACACCACTTTACAGACTATATCCACGTAAATCCACTCACAATTAGTTAATTTTGCTTTGTGTTTAGTGGTGTTTTAACACTGTATTAAGAGAGGAGTATGCTTCTATATCAGTCCCATATATATCAATTTGTTCTTACCTGAATTAAAATGTTATTTATTAGAGTGGTTTTCAGTCCCCTACACTATCAGTTAAGGAGATGGGAATTCCCTTATTAGCTTTAGAGACCTTAAATATGTACTATATCAATTTGAGTACATCATCTCTGAGGTTATCAAGTTGAATCTCTGGAACATGGAACCACAATAATTATTTAATGCATTTGGACTGGAGATCATTAACTCACCCCTTTTTTATTTTCACGTATTCTATTTTTATATTTGTTTTTATAGTAAAGCTTATTTTTTAGATTTGGAACACATTTCACACAAGAAGCATTATACTAGTACATAATTTTTATTAGAGGATTATAATATATTGATGTTTCTAATTTTAGAAAGTTTTAACGTTAAGAATAAGAAAATTATATAATTACATAATTACTATGTAATTAACTATGTTTTACTTATCAAGGTGCAAGAGTGTGTTGATGATGCTGTAAAAGCATTTGCAGGCTCTGGAACAAGAAATTTTGTGTACATTCACCATCTTGAATGAGACTGCTACTGAACAGTCATCTGATTCTCAGGCTAAGCCACGTATCCACATGGCCAGTCATGCCAGGATACTATAGGAGGAAAAACTAAACCAGATTCTTAAATGAAGCCCAACAAATTAGCACCCCAATAATAAGACAGCTGTTTTGTATACGGGCATCCCACCACCCTCTTCCAACTGTTGTTGAACTAAGACTCCCATCATCTCCCATCTAATCCGAGAATATTGGCAATTGCAGTTGAATAGCAACTGGATATTTCAACAGTTTGCTCATTCCTGTTCTAGGCAAACAAATTCTTGTTGAATTGTATTTTATTTTTGGAAGCCCCTCTCTTGAAATCCTGGGTTTGTTCTTGAATACCTCCCATCTGCATGTTAGTCTTCTTACTAGGACAATGGTACAGCAGAGCAGAATCCATCTCGAAATATCAGGTGACATGACCTCTAACTTAAAGGGATAGTAATACTTCGTTTTAACTTTATTTTATTTTGTAGGCATTAAAAAAAACGAATAATGATATAAGTCTTATCTCTCAAACCTTTATGGTTTAAGAGATATTCACAAGCAAAGTTTCCCCCTCCCGCACCTTTTACCTAGTGTAAGCCATCTCTTCTCAGATGTGAATCTGGTTGTAAGACCAGACAGATAACATCAGGGGACAATCTTCTTTATATGAAAGCAATGAAAGCCCTGCCCCCCTTGACAAGATTTTCCCTTATGTTAATTGAAGATTGTCCCTCTGTGCAATCTACCTGGGCACCTCCCTTCTGCTCTGGCTGAGCAGTGTTACATTAGTAAAAGGGGAGGGAGGGGGAGACTTTGTCATTGAATTACTCTTGAACTACAACTCTGACAGAACTGATTTAACACTCTCCATGGCCCAAATACTATGATGATTAATTAGAGCTGCTTTTATTATGAAACATTACTATCCCTTTAAAGGAACACAACCATTCTGTAACTGCCAAATATGTTTGCACATTGTACTAAAAGACCAATCTTTGAAGGAAAACTTACACCTTGTATTAATAATCCAACACTCACCTTATCATAGACAGAAAATCTTAATGTTATGTAATCTTTGCTTGGTTCAATATATCAAATCTGCAATCAGTTCTTGATGTCTTATGATGGAGGCAGACATGACAGTTGATAACCCTTTAAGGAACAGAGGGATTTGCAATGCATTTTATGGCAATGCATTCTGTACGCCATTGTTATTTAAGTCTGCTTCAGTTTGAAAAAATTGCCAGCAGATGGCATGTGACATCCCCGGCCTGACTGAAGAGGATACCTCTTGAGAAAAGACAGAAGTGCAAAATTCTTAGGGGTCCTTAACCCTTTGAGTGACAGAGAGATATCCAATGCATTACAGTTTAATGCATCGGATACCTGTCTTGCACTCAAAGAGTTAAAATGGATTCCCTGGCCATAGTAAAATGTGGGATTATTATTACTTTCCCTTTAATGTGTTCCTTAAAGGGATAGTAATGTTTGATAATAAAAGCAGCTCTAATTAATCATCATAGTATTTGGGCCATGGAGAGTGTTATTTCAATACTGTCAGAGTTCTAGTTCAAGAGTAATTCAATGACAAAGTATCCCCTCGCGCTCCTTTTACTGATGTAACACTGCTCAGCCAGATCAGAAGGGAGGTGCCAAGGTAGATTGTAGAGAGGGACAATCTTCAATTAAGATAAGAGGAAAACCTGAAAAACTTGTCAAGGGGGGAAGGGCTTTCATTGTTCTCACAGGAAGAAGATTGTCCCCTTCTGTTATCTGTCTGGTCTATGGACTGCATTCCACATCTGAGAAGAGATGGCTTACATTAGGTAAAAGGGGCGGGAGGGGAAACTTTACTTGTGAATATCTCTCAAACCCTAGATATAAGACTTATATCATTCTTCATTTTTTTTTTAAAGCCTACAAAATAAAATAAAGATAAAACAAAGTATTACTATCCATTTAAGTCCCCTTTAACACATTCCCTAATTCAGCAAAAGTGTTTTAACCTCAGTATTTAAGTCTCTGATAAAATCACCTGTGCTCAAACAGTGGACATGGAGTATGTGTTAATTGACAGCATGTTTTTAAAAATACTAAATGTATTTAACTGAAAACTGTTTAGCTCTCAATTGCTTCTTAACCCTTTAAGAACCAGAGGAGTGTACTATGTTTAGGGAAGGGTTAGAGGGACCTAAATAGGTTAAAAGTGCAGTAAGCTTTCCAGCTGAGTAAAATAAGGATATCATTACTACTGGGAGAGTTTTTACTCAACCAACCATTATATTCTGGTCACTAGGTGGTGCTGTTCCTATCACTTACTCTGAAAAGCTTTATTCAATGACTTAAGCTCTCCCATATAGTGCATTCTAGAACAATATCCTTTTACAAACCAGCTGGTGCTATTGATGACAGTTTGAGTAAAATTAAGGAAATTTGTGTTGTGATAACTTTTAAATTATAATTCTTCCAGCAGTGGGAGTACCCTTGTTTCACCCAGCAGAAAAACCCCATAACATGTAATGTTTAATTTAAAAAAGGTTCACTGCTCTTTTATATGAAAATACAATATGGAGAATCACAAAAGTGTAGCGCTATGAAATAACAACAGTAAGAATTTGTTTTCTAGTAAATGAAGCATTTTTGGAAAAAAATGAATTACAAATGATCGAACAAACTTGTATATATTAAACTAATATGATAAATGCATGATAATTAAATCTACTATTTTATATGTAAATGTTTAAAAAGGAACAGTTAAAGAGCAGCTATCATCAGATAGTTGCCCTCTCACCAGATCTGCTGCTCTGGGACGTGATAATTAAGCCAGAACTACACTGTGAGCCTCTAGTGCATCAATAGGGGGAGCAGTATGGGGGTTTGACTTCCAATGCTCCCTCAGTGTATCAATGCTGCATTGCACTTGAAAAATTCTTGTTCTGCGCAATGCAGGTCTCCTTAGACCCTATGTATTAGACTTGGTAGCCTGACACATTGGGTCTATGGGGAATCGGGAATGCAATTTGCATTCCCTTAAAGTGTCTGTGTTCTGTGATGCAAACCTGTTCATCAGGATGGTTCACAACATGGCATTTCAACAACATGAGGCTAAAGATAAACAGTATGATTTGGACACTGTGGAGGGTTTTGTTCCTGTGGTGAGGAAAGAAACAATAGAGGGGAGATGTCCGGTGTAATATCAAGTAATTGCCTTACATTTAAGTGTACATAGTGTATTTATTAAAACATTTTGGGGAATACATTAATTGTATATTTCTATTTCACCCAGGGCCGTATTTACATCTCAGGAGCCTGTAGGCACAGAAATCTGAAGCGCCCCCCCCCCCATTGGCCATCTCCACTGGACACCTCCACAATGCTCCTAATCTCCACATTGCCCCCTATCATCTCCATATTGCCCTCATATTGCCCTCCATCAGCTCCATATTTCTCTCACATTGCCCTATCATCTCCATATTACCCTCACATTGCCCCCCATCAGTTCCATATTGCCCCATCAGCTCAAACTTGCCCCCCATCAGCTCCATATTGCCCTCACATTGCCCCCATTATCTCCATATTACCCTCACATCCCCCCCCCAGTGTCCGTTTCCTACCTCCTCCCTGGTGGTCCAGCTGCAGGAGAGGTCTGTGCTCCCTTCTGCTGTGCTGCTGGAGCTCCCGCTTGGTCTTTTCTTCAGTAATGCAGAGCACTGGGAGATGATGTCATTTCTCAGCTCTCTGTATTACTAAAGAGCCAATGAGGGAGCTCAGCAGCTACAGGTCTGTGCCAAAGAAGGGACAGACATTACCATGACGATCAAAGGACGATCCTGATGACAGGCGCCCCTCTGTGGGGTGCACCTGTAGGCAGCTGCCTACTCTGCCTAATTACAAATCCGGCCCTGATTTCATCAAGCATAAATTGCAAAATCTAACAATTGCCTGAATGTAACTACACTATTGATCATCAAGGGCCATTCCTCATAATAATATTTGGTCCCGTTGTCCATTTACATGCCTTTTTCATGTGTGTAAAGCTTTTTTATTGTTATGTCTTCAACATGTACTGTAACTTTTCTTTAGGAATGCAGTTGGCAAACATTTCTATGCCTCCCCTCTTCATCTATATGTTCCATAGTGAGAGTTTCATTGTAGCCAAGACTCTGGTCACAAATGGATCAAAAAGAGACCAAAGACGTATTCCAACTGACATATCATAGCTGTCATTGTTGGTTGAATGATAATGCGTCCAGTCATTACTCTGCTTAGAGCCCTGTCCACCATATTTTAACCACCATTGCAATATTGATGGTGAAAGTGTCCCTGCTTCCAGTTAAAAAAAAGATGTAGTAATATCAAAGATATTTTTGCATTTTACTTTATCTTGGGTATTAACAGGGAAGATTAAGTAGAAATATGTTGTATAAAGGTAGTTCCAAGTCTGTGGTACATAACCACAAACTGGCATTGGTGAGCCATGACCCACAGCCAATTTGGACTCAGTTAGGCTCATATGCATAGTTGTCCATATCTTTATTATATGCAATGTTAACTAACATTTATGAGAACACAGGCCCTTCAAAAAATCAGTCCTGATTGCACCACTTCATAGACCAATTATGTTCAAGTCTAGAGAGGCAGATAACATTGTATTCTTTTTATTTCCAGCCGACACTATTAACAGTTCATATTGTACTCAGTAACAGATCAATGAACCTGAGGATATGTCTGCAGTGAGACAGTTTTGGGGATCTCTAAAGGAACAAGATGGCAAAATAATGTATATTGGTGGGTCCAAAAATGATGGCATGGGTTAGGAAAAGGTTTTGAACCACTTACTTAGGCTGGCTTGGGTATGCACAGCTATAGAATCTATTCAAATCTCAGAATCAGAGTTTCTAGTGCTGGCAAGCTCAACTCAGACTTTTACCCTTCTGAGGTAGATAAAATGAGTACCCAGAACATACTTGAAATCAAGAGACAATCTCAATGTATCCTTCCTGGAAAAAATACTTTAATTAAAAAATGCTAAAACATAACATTTGGTGATAGGGTTTGCTGTTTTAATCATGAAGCTTGTCCACTTCAAAAACCAATTTCAAATGTTATTTTAACAAATTTGCTGTGAAATTAAATTTTATTCATAAACATATAGCCGCAAGAAACCATACTCCACCTGCTCTTGTAAGCAAATAAAAAACAATTTAATGAGGGAAAAATCAAACAAAATATTGGTTTGGCAGGGAATGAATCATTTTGATTCCAAGAGGAATTGAAGAAAAAAAAAAACTGGAATGATGGATTAGTTAGGTATTGCGTACCCCGGCTAATGAAATGTTTACTGTCTTGACTTGTGCTGTTGACCTAAGGATAGTTTAGAAGGAAGGGATTTCTTCTGACTTTTCAGTGTTAATAAAAACAAGCTTCATGGCTCAAATATCAGCTATTAAAATAAATTCAGGAGACATAGGAAGCAATGTTTATGATTTAAAGCTGTAAGCTGCTTTTCAAACAATTGTAGATATACAAATCTTGAAAATGGAAATGTGATCCATTGCTAAGAGTTGAAGAGGAAATGACAGAGGTAAACTAGGGGTGAAGTGTTAGAGATCATGGATTCCAACACATAAAGGAAACATAGTTGTTGGGTTTTTTAGTCATTCTTGTGAAAAACAAGGATGCAGGATATCCTGTTTATAACTATTTCAAAATGTAGGCATTTCTTAGATTAACAAACTTTGGCTCTAGCATTTTCATAAGTATTTGATATATCAGAATATTGGAATCTATTTATAAGTTCAGTGCCATGAAGTCCTACTCAAACCTCAGGGTGGTTATGTTGGATATGTTTAATTATAACAACTTTTTTACACACTGTACAAATTTCAGTTCCTAATTGCACAGTCCCTGCCACCAAGGAAAATATCCCCACACTCATGATTTCAACAACTAGCTACACCAATTCTCCTTAAATCAAGCAACTTCAGCTCCCTCTCTTTGTCAGTTTGCCTACACTATCTAGCATCAACATTTCAGCTGCTTTCCCTCTCTCAACTAAGCACTGACTGAAAACATGTGGTAATACTGACACCCCTTTTACTGGTAAGTTAGCACAATGGGAGTATATAGGAAAAACTCTTTGGGGGTTCATTATAAAACCTGTACTTTTCATGGAATTTCCATTCCTGTGCTGATTTTCATGCATTTCTTTGCATGAGAAAGATGACTAGCCAACCACAGTCATGTTTGAAACTTAGAATAATATCATAACTGTTCTAGCCATCCTCCACTTATCCCTTGGAGTACCAGAGGGGTATCCAACTCTGTGCGAAGCAATGCACTGAATACCTCTCTGGCATGCTCCGCGCCGCACATACAGGGTGCCGCAGTATGTGGAAGTGGCACTTTTTAAACATTAACACCTTGGCTCACAGGTCAGTACATTTAAAACAAAACCCAGCGCTGGTATTGCATTAGGACTTATAACCAGCGCTCCAATTTTTTTTTCATGTGAATGTTCCCCTTTAATTCTAACCAAGTTGTAAACTAATATAATATTGTATTGTAGTGAAAAAAGAGGTTAACAACGAATGGTTAAACGATACAGCACCACTGGACGCCTTCTTTCTTCTCTTTTTTTTCTCTACATCTCTTTTGCTTCTGGAGATTGAGTTTATGAGAATTTCTGCCCCTAAATTAATATTGCAAAGATGATTAAACAAGCTTGGTTTATTGAGAATTATATAAGTAATACTACAGCTAATTCCATTGTGAGTGCCATACCAAGAAGTGTCTAAGCCAGCTATTTTTAAGTGTTTTTCACAAATCTGTACAAGGGACGCCCCCTGTGTCTCTCCCTTTTTTGTTTTTGCATAATTTTGCATTGTTTGTGATAGAATAATAGAAAAACAATATTATTAATGTGACCTACTAATTGTGGCCTACAGTACATTGCATAGTAATTGAAAAATGTTATCATTGGTTTTAGCTATCAGATTACCATTGAAGCCTATGGATAACTTTCTGGATAAAGCCCTTGATAAAGTTATCAAGTGCAATGAATTCAAGGCCTTAAAGGGATAATAATGTTTCATAATAAAAGCAGCTCTAATTAATCATCATAGTATTTGGACTTTGGAGAGTGTTATTTCAATTCTGTCAGAGTTGTAGTTTAAGAGTAATTCAATGACAAAGTATCCCCCTCCCGCCCCTTTTACTGATGTCACACTGTTCAGTCAGATCAGAAGGGAGGTGACCGGGTAGACTGCAGAGAGGGATAATCTTCAATTAAGATACAGAAAAAACCTGAAAGACTTGTCGAGGGGGGCAGGGCTTTCATTGTTCTCATAGGAAAAAGATTGTCCCCTGCTGTTATCTGTCTGGTCTATGGACTGCATTCCACATCTGAGAAGAGGTGGCTTACACTAGGTAAAAGGGGCTGGAGGGGAAACTTTGCTTGTGAATATCTCTCAAACCACAAAGGTTTGAGAGATAAGACTTATATCGTTCTTCATGTTTTTTTAATGCCTACAAAATAAAATAAAGATAAAATGAAGTATTACTATCCCTTTAACAGCAACAATACACAGAAAACCTATACCTAGTTGAACTAGTTGAATTTATTTAGGATATGCATCCATCAAGTCCAGCCCATGCCAAAAACACCCCTGTTGATCCAGAGGAAGGCAAAAAAAGCCCTCTGGAGCAATTTCCAATGTAGTCCCAAGTGTGTGTGTGTGTGTGGGGGGGGGGAATTATTCCTTCCTGACTCCAACTGGTAGTCAAATAGTTCCCGGGATCAATATCCTATTTGCTTTGAAGCCATCTGTCATAATTGTTAATATTGTTCTGTGCTAGATAGGCATCCATTGCTTTTTTGAATGCAGTGGCATTATCTGCAAGCACAACATCCTGAGGCAAAGAATTCCATAGCCTTACCACCCTTACTGTAAAGAATCCCTGCCTATGTTTTAGTCGAAAGCGCCTTTCCTCAAGTCTTAATGGATGAGCTCTTGTTCTTAGCTCAGCTCTTTGCATAAATAATTCATTGGATAGTTCTTTGTATTGACCTTGAATATATTTGTAAATGGTAATCATATCACCCCTTAGACATCTCTTCTCTAATGTAAACAAACCCAGTTTGGCTAGTCTCTCTTTGTAACTCAGATCCTCCAATTCCTTTATCAGTTTTGTTGCACATCTCTGCACCTTTTTTCCATTCCTGTGCTGATTTTCATGCATTTCTTTGCATGAGAAAGATGACTAGCCAACCACAGTCATGTTTGAAACTTAGAATAATATCATAACTGTTCTATCCATCCTCCACTTATCCCTTGGAGTACCAGAGGGGTATCCAACTCTGTGCGAAGCAATGCACTGAATACCTCTCTGGCATGCAAAGGGTTATAATAGTACCTCAGTTGCATGTCTAAATTGATTATTAAATACAGTAATATGTACTTTTTAAAGGCAATTTGAACCAATATGATTTCTTGCATAAGCAGTATGGTAAACTAGACTTAAAGGGGAACATTCACATGAAAAAAAAATTGGAGCGCTGGTTATAAGTCCTAATGCAATACCAGCGCTGGGTTTTGTTTTAAATGTACTGACCTGTGAGCCGAGATATTAATGTTTAAAAAGTGCCACTTCCTGCTGCTCCGCGCCGCACATACAGGGTGCCGCAGTATGTGGAAGTGGCACTTTTTAAACATTAACACCTTGGCTCACAGGTCAGTACATTTAAAACAAAACCCAGCGCTGGTATTGCATTAGGACTTATAACCAGCGCTCCAATTTTTTTTTCATGTGAATGTTCCCCTTTAATTCTAACCAAGTTGTAAACTAATATAATATTGTATTGTAGTTCAGTAATGTCTTTTTTAGAACAGGCGCCCAAAATTGTACTCCATATTCTAGATGAGGCCTAACCAAGGATTTATACAGAGGTAGGGTAATATTAGCATCCCTTGCTTCTAAACCTCTTTTTATGCAGGCTAGTACTCTATTTGCTCTTGCAGCAGCTGAGTGACTCTGCACACTGCTGTGAAGTCTATTGCCTATCAGTACTCCTAAATCTTTCTCTAATGAGGATTTCCCAAGTTGTTTCCCATTTAGAGTATATGTAGCAAGTTTGTTTCTACAGCCCAAATGCATAACCTTACATTTATCTACATTAAATGACATCTGACATTTTTCTGCCCATTCACTTAGTTTATCTAAATCCTTCTGTAGGGAAAAAACATCCAGCTCTGTATGTATTTCCTTACATAGCTTAGTATCATCAGCAAAGATTGAGATGTTACTTTCAATTCCCACTTCTAGATCATTAATAAACAAATTAAAAAGCATTGGTCCCAGGACTGAACCCTGTGGCACCCCACTTATAACTTTGGACCAATTTAAAAAAGTTCCAACTCTCTGTCATCTATCATTTAACCAGTTCGCAATCCATGTACAGATAACACCGCATTTACAACATTAAAGAAATATGGGACAGAATCCTCTTTTGCATGTTTATATATTTTTATCATTAAAAATATGGACTATTTGAAAGCTTATTCTATCCTGAAAAAAAACAATGTATACTTTGCATGAGTACACTAAACAATAAACTGGTGAAACCTCATTTAACAAACACATAGCAAGAAATGAGACATTTGATACCCTCCTTAAAATGTTTGCTTAAATAATAAATCACCACTTTATATGTTCTGTTGAAAATGATCTTGATTGACCATGAACGTCACATTTTTACAGTAAAAAATATTTTTATTTAATTGGGCTGTCATTTTTTCTAACTCTTATAGTCTGTTTATTTTTAATTTTTTTATTACCTAAAATAATTATGAAGGGAATTTTCCATGAGTGTGGTATTATGCACCCTTAAACTGTCAAAATATGTCTAATTAACCCTCTTAATGACAGATGACATGCAAGGCACATCATGATTTTTTTTTTGTTCAAAGCGCTCCTGCAGGCACGCTGTGATCATGGGTGGTGGTGGTGGGGGTCTAAAACTGACAGTCATTTTCATCCACTCTCATGGTGAGCCAGTACATGTATTGCTCGTGTGTACCTGTTCTCAAAACACAAAAAAATGGAGTTGGTTCTCTGGTGCAGCCAACCCCTGAACTGAGTGCTCTTAAGGGGTTAATATTTTTTTAATATATTTTTCATACATTACCTCTAAAGTTTGAGTCACTGAAAGTTTTACAAGGAAAACATTAAAATATAATTAGCTGTAATACATAACATAATGTATTCATATTATGAATGTCTCAGAATTTGCATCATATACAAGATTTCATAATACTAGAAGAATTTTGAGGTTTTATAACCTTGTTTTAATTTGTGTATAACTACAACAACGATCACTTAAGCATGCCACCCAAGGAGAAAAGAGAACAGTTAAGTTAAATGTAAACATCACTTGCTTTAAGAACTTAAGTAATAGATGATGTCTTGCAGAACAGCTACTGTAAGATTTCAGTCTGATAACTTCACTCATTCACTGTGAGCTGTTTGATAAAGTATACGAAGATAACATTCTCCAGGAAAAATATCAACAAATTGGAAGGGGCAAGTTAATCAAGAACAGAAAAAACACAGACTATACTGATTGCTAAAATTTACTACTCAAAGAAAGCATGGTATTTGCACAAGACAAACAAAACTCAAAGCAAAAAAAAAAACATTCTTAAGTTGATATTTAATAATTCACAATATTAGCATGGCAATTAAGAATAGTATGCCACAAAAAATGACCTCTAACTGGATGAAGTAATTTTTATTTTAGACAAACCCAATAATGTACAAATACAATAAGGACTCAATTATCAAATCTTTTACACTCTCTTCAATGACTCTCTCCTGAATAAAAATATAAATTTAACTTTCCCGTAAGTTCAGCCCATAGCTCACAATGTAATGTGCATTGTGGCTGAGACTCACATAATATTTAGATTTATGGAAAAAGCCTCAAGTTGGGTACATGTGCAAAAGAAGAAAGGAAGGGAGAAACACGTGGGGGCGCTCCTTGTGCGTATCAACACAATATTATCCTGGTCACTGTCACGAAATAACACCCTTTTGAAATAGCACTCACAATTGTATTGTGTTGGAGAAGACTTAGCCCAATCCATCCTTCAAAGCCACTGGAGTGAACTGTCGCCAGACACAGTATCCACCGGCTGCTCTCTCAACAAAACTCTCTCTCCTAAGCTGTATTATAATCAAAAAGGAACAAACAAAAGAGGAGCGCCAATGGTGCAATATCAATATTACAATTGTGCAACAATCAATAATTTGTTTTATACTCACATTTGATAATTTCCAGTCATTTGATACCAAGAGTACCGGCTAATGGGCTTACAGAGATAACCACCCCATCTCTGTTTGGGTGGTAGCTGTATTCAGCTGAATATTGACAGGTGGAGGGTCAAAAAACATGAACTTTTATGGTATTTAATAACAAATTAAAACTTACAAATGTACCAAATAAAAGTTTACACAGGTTTATAATGCATACGTTTTTCATGGCCACAGAATGCCGTTTTATCAAAGCAAGAACAGTAACCTGGTGTAATCACTAAAAACACAGGCTTGCACATACTTAATATGACAGAGAGTGGTGTAAGTTCCTTTTAACCTATTTCTATCTTTGCACAAGCACATGAATGGAGCATGGCTTTACTGATTACCTATTCAGAATATACCCGCTCAAAGTGCAAGTGAAATAATACTAAACATTCCTCCAGGAATAGATCAAGGGCTTTAAAGGAGAATTGTCACTTTGAGACAAAGGCCTAGATGCTCTAAAATTCGAGGGCTAAAAATGTCGATGTCCTGTTGGAGCAGTGTCGTAGGCACATTGACAGTATTCACTAAAGTGTATACAACATTACCTCACCAGCACTATGACAAAAATATGCCCACATTGACATCAATCTGACAGGTTTATGAATTTTCATTCACCACATCGACAATGGCTTATTTCCAAATGGAAATGAGGCATAATGAGACACTTTTGTATACAAGGGGGTGTGTTGATATGTTAATGTGACACTTCGACACATTCAGTAAACTCCGATAACAGCCTCTCGCAACTTAACCTACCTCAGGTTGTCGAAGTTGGGATCTCCCTGTACTTTCCTATGCAGTAACAGCAGGGAGGGCTGTGACCTGTTGTCGGTGTGGAAGGGAGGAACCCTTCACACATCTCCAACACTAAGACAATTCTGAAGTTGAACAGCTTTCTCTCTCTGCTTCTCTACTTGGCCAGAAAGGGAATAAAGAGAAGGCTTTAAGCATCATGGACAGCATTGAGTGTCATAGGGTTGTGCATTGCTCACCCCTGTGGCACGCAAAGGATTAAAATAAAAAAAATATTACACCGAGCACTGCACAATTATCCCCTAACCTATGTATCATATATTATACATGTTGTGCACTTATAGAGGAACAAGACTGGGGGTCACGCAGCATCTGTGGGGATTTGTGGCTACCATTTGACCCCCAGCCTTGTTCCCTTGCCCAGTGGTAGCCATAGAACCCCATATACACTGCTTGGCCCCCACACTTGCTCCCTTGACAACTGGAAACCACAGATTCCCATGTACACTGTCTGACCCTCTCCAGCCTCTTGCAAAGCAATGCATTGCTACCTTTCTGGTACTCAAAGGATTAAGTGTCAAATAAAGTGTAGTGTATGTTGAATACAGGGCAGTGTATGACGAAGACAGTTAGTACGTTGAATGGGAGTAATATATGTTGAATTACTAAGGGGGGGTTAATATTTTGAAGTGGGGCACTCTGTGTTGGATTTCTATAATGTGGGGAACAACACCAATGTATGTTAGAGCCATATACATTACTTGACACCCCCAGCCTTTTTCCCTTGCCCAGGCAGTGGCCCTGCGGATTTGTGGTTAGCAGTGGGCAAGGGGAAAAGGCTGGAGAGGGTCAGAAAGTGTACATGGGAGTCTGTGGTTACCAGTGGTCAAGGTCCCAAGGGATCTACCTTGTTTCAGGGCATGATGATGACCACTAATTCTGCCAAGTTTGTACAGAAGTTGGTAGTATCACTTGGGCAGTTCATTCTTGCCAGCACAATCCCCCCCCCCTCCAACAAACACACCTTTTAGAGATATTTAATTGAGGCACACCATGAAAAAACATATGTGTGTTTGTGTGTGCATGTACATTAAAGATGAGAGTTGATACAATGTTAACCGTAGAAATCCAGGTAGGCAAATATAGTCAAGCTGATGCCTTTATTGGCTAACTAAGCAGATTTAGGATGCAAGCTTTCAAGACCTCTCAGGTCTCTTCCTCAAGCATGTTATCATGTTAACATGCCTGAGGTAGAGACCTGAGAGGTCTTGAAAGCTTGCATCCCAAATCTGCTTATTTAGCCGATAAAATGATCATCTTGACTATATTTGCCTCCTGTGTTCATTAAAGCTGAGTCTTTTACTAGTTCAGATCTTGTAGGAGGTGGAACAGAAGCTATAATAACGAAAGATATAGGTTTTGTGGCTCTTTCACAAAGGTTGCAGAACTGTTGCAGAATCAAAGCAGGCACAAACAAGTTTATTTGTAAATGCATTTTTGGTACGGAGGATTTAAAAATTGTGTAACGCATATAAACAGACTTCAGGAAAGATAAATGAAATGTAGGATCACCACATAGGTAACACCACATTGGATAGGAACATCATTTAAAGGGTAAATTTATGTTTTGCCTTATGGATTCTTAGATGCTTATTTATGATGGAGAAATGGAGCAATTCCGAGGCAAATCAACTCACCGTTGAGAACAAACAAATATTCACAAAATTCCCATTGATCTAAATGGAGCTTGTAAAGGAGAAAAACATCTAAAAAATTAAGCTTGTGCTTAACCTTTTAAGGATAATTTGGTATTCACTTAAATGTGTTATACACCCCTCTGGTCCTTATGTTAATGTGTATAACAGAAGCACTTGTTGGATAGGAGTCGTTCCAACAGTAATCAGATATACTCAATTTACATATATTTTTGCAGATAATCTGCAATCACTGAATTTTATGTAAACCATTTAAACTCTGTTTTTAAGGCTCTTTCAGACTGGAGGCATGTTTCTCCTTTATTCCAACATTGATCTGGAAAGCAGGAGTGGCATATCTTTTGGCCAGCCAATGTGGAAACTAGCTAATATAACTGGCTAGTGTCCACGTGAGCATAGCAGCCTCTGACTCAACTTGCATGATAGGTCTACCCACATGATCCCCATAAGACTCTAGCCAGGCCTTGCTTACTGCAACTTCACTGTGTTCCTGAGGGAACACAGAAAAATGCAGCACTCAAGAATTTGGCGTAATCACAAAGTAACAGTCACTCGTGGGAAAGGCACCATCATCCAGCATGTTACCATTCACCACAGGCGACAGATCCAGTGCAGCATTGCTACGATGGTATCACCCATGTGAAAGAGGCTTATGTTTTCAGTACCATACAATAAACAATAGACTTTGTCAATCTGAATAAGATTACTAATAAAAAGAGCCCCACCCATGATTCTAATGAGACAAGAATATTCTCAAGCTATTAATTTAGTCTTCTTTTCTGGAAAAGGCATTGTTTTGATCAGCCTGGAAAAGCCCTATAATATTTAGATTTTTATAATAAATGATACTGAGGTGATTGTGCAATAGCATATCAGGTAATGGGCTGCCTGCCTAACATCAATTAGTTTGATATATTAGTTTAAGACTATATACCAAACAAGGCATAGAGGAAATTACATGAATATATACCATTTCCCTGTGCATGTTATGGGGCTTGCTTGCATTACAATTCTCATGATGTCTGATATTGTCTGCTACTATGAACTACAGCGATCATATGCTGTAGTGCGTACCCTTGAATACTGCCAGTGAAGTTAGAAGGTAACTCCATTGAGACTTCAGTGGAAAATTTGCACATTTGTCCTACGATCCCTTTAAATTTTTCAAGCCAGGAATACATATGAAAGCTATCCACATAATTATCGTACAATACATCTAAAAGATTTTATGAAGTGCACAACTACATACTATGAATGCTGAGATCAGCCCAGTGGCTAAATAGCTTTTCTCTTGCCAGATTATTAGCAAGATGGTCCTCATTTCCTTTATCTTTCAAAGCACACCGCATCATAGTGTTCCTTTTGTAATTGGAATCATCATGTTCTTACAGTAATTATATTTTTTTGCAGAAATATATTTAGATATATTTAGCTATTATGTATAATGGTTAATTTACTTGAAACAGCACACAAGGAAAACAGACAGTCAGAAACTTTGAAAACAGGGTCAAGCTGTCCAGCAAGGGATATGAAGAAATTAGTAGCGGGCACCATAAAGTACATAAATGGAGGTCATCTGACGTTCCCACCACCTGAGGAGCCACAATTAACAATTTGCATTCTCATCCTGCTTCAGAAATACAGGGACTTTCCTTGACATTGACTGGTTAATCTTTGGGCCCTGTGTTGAAAAGAAACACATTGTTACCATAAGAATTTCATTTTTACTTTAAAATGATACATTTTCAAAGTAATAAAAACATTTTTTGCACTAGTAAATGCCATGAATAACAATTTTAGAAAATTGTCTTAAAAGTATACCTATCATCTTTTTCAAAAACAAAAAGCACAAGGTTGAGACAGTTTAAAGGGATAGTAATGTTTCACAATAAAAGCAGCCCCAATTAATCTTCATAGTATTTGGGCATGGAGAGTGTTATTTCAATACTCCCCTCAGAGCAGCAAGACTGTCTGGATGGATTGCAGCAAGACACAATCTTCAGTCAGCATAAGGAAAAACCTGAAAAACCTGTCAAGGGGGTCAGGGTTTTCCTTATGCTCACAGTAAGTAGAGTGTCCCTTGCTGCAACCTGTCCGGTCAAGAGACCAGATTCCACATCTGAGAGGAGGGGGCTTACACTAGGGAAAACGGGCAGGAGGGGATACTTTATCATTTAATTACTATTGAACTACAAATCTGAAAGTATTGAAATAACACTCTCCATGGCCCAAATACTATGACGATTAATTGGAACTGCTTTTTAGTGAAATATTACTATCGCTTTAAACCTTTTAGTGCCAGAGAGGCATCCAACATATTACAACACATAGGAGGGTATTCATTTAGATGTGGCAGGAAGGTGATAAAGAGTAGATGACTTCTCCAGTGATATCACTTCTCCATTTCCTATGTTATTCTATGGAGAATATGTACCAAGATTTCTCCAACTCTGGAGATCTTAATGCATAGGCTCCATAGAATGGCATAGGAATTGGAGAAGTGATATCACTAAAGAAGTCATCTCCCTGTTAAGGTCAGAAAGCTAAAGCGTGGCAATGACAACACGAATGAATGGATGTGAATGGATGCCATCGGAAAGCTTAGCAAAACATAGGTTGTCATCCACATAGATTCTGGTCTGTTATCTTTATAAAATCATTGACTTTATATAACCGAGGTGCTTCAGTGTAATACTTTGTTTATTCAACTTGTTTAATAAACACACAGGAATGTGGTCTTAAATATGCATCTAATATTTCTAATTCTTTTCACTGAAAGGCTACAGCCATAGATTTCTGACCTTAACACAGTCCCATCAGATTTGAAAAAAAATGTTGTTTTCATTGCATCTTTGAAAGCATTTGTGATTATCATTTGTTATACATTTGACACAATTTAAGCGGTTTAAGACAAACTGAAGGAAACAACTTCTTGTGTTGAACACCCCACTGGTCCTCAAGGGGTTAAAGCACAACTATCTTACCACAAATTTTGTATCCCTTTCAGTGCCACAGGGGTATGCATTGCACATTCTTACGTTACTGAAAGGTTTGCAGTACTGTTTGTGGTGCTGAAGTCTGACCGGATCCTCCCAGTTCCCCCCAGTAGCAAAGTGGGGGAGCAGAGAGAATGTACTTAGACTTCAGGGTTGTTGAACTGCTAGCAATGTGTATAAGAGGACATTCCTTCCACATCACTAGCAGTTTGACAATCTTCCATGCTAATGAGTACCCCCTCTCCTTGCATACCTAATTCTTAGTGCATATGTTAATGTGTGTCTCCATCGCCAAGGCAATGTGCTCACCACACATCGCCAGAAACACAAAACCACAGCATCAAACCTAAATGCATCTCCCCAGGTCAGCAGAGGTGCCCTTCCTAAGACTTCCAAATCCTATCCTATATAATAAAATGATAGAATGTTTGTCCGATGCAGTCATGCACAGTAGAGACTGCCCGAACGCACAGAATGCTGGGAGTTCTGTGCTGGGAGCATGTGTGTGTGTTTGTGCAGTCTCTACAGCACATGACTGCATCACGTGTGCCCAGTGAGGCAGCGTCAGTATGCAGAGCAGGACCGGCCCCTTAACCCTTTGAGTGTCAGAGTGGTACGCAACGCATTTCAAAGCAATGTGTTGCATACCCCTCTGGCACGCAAAGTGTTAACAACACCCGGAACTTGGCCCGTGTACACTAGTACTTACTTGGCCCATTTATACTAGTACTTACTATTAAGAGTTGTAGTCTATGACTCAATGCATTAAAAATATCATTTTGGACACTAGTTGGTGCTAGTCTGAGCTTTTTTTTATATATTCGATCTATATTGGGTTGATCAACAAAGAAATACAGAAGAGCAAAAGAACATAGAGGCATATTCCTGGAAATAAAATGAGTATAAATGTAGAATTACATAAAATTGCACAAATCTGGGCATATCCAAATGGCAAATCATGGCTTAACCCTTTGAGTGCCAGAGGGGTACGGAACGCATTGCTTTGCAATGCGTTCCGTACCCCTCTGGCACTCAAAGGGTTAAGGTAAAACTAGTACATACTAGTACATACTAACATGCCTCTGTTACTGAACCCAGAATTATCTGTTAAGGAAGAGAGTAAACAAGCCAGAAAGTAGAGAAGAGCAAGGGAAGTAGAAGCCCCAGAATAGATCATGAAAGAGAGAAAGAGAGAAAGACTAGCTAGACTGAGCTTTAATCACATTTGAATGAAACATTTCCCAGCAGTTGGATCAACCATCTTTTACTCGGCAGAAAAAGCTCTAAAACATATTTTTCATAAATAAAGTTTAGTGTTACGTTAAATACATTAAATATACCACTTTTAATGATAACTTGGCATGTAGATACCCCAACAAAACCAAGAGAGGAAATAAAATATGTTCCTGGAAAATGATTCAGATTGTTGTGAGTTTTACATGTGGAACGAATTGACTCAATTTGCTAGCACTCATAGATCTGAACCAAATGTTTTCAAATAAACAAATGTCATAATTGTTTTGATGCAAGGATATTGACATTGAAAGCTTTAGTATAAAAGGAAGTAATGGTATTATCTGATAATTAAAAAGCATTATTCCAAATACTGTTTTAATGTTTTCTGATATTCTTTTAAAGGAGAAGTAACACCTCCCAATAATAACTCCCACTTACCTAACTATGACTATAAAATCCTTATGGACTCTATTAATTTTGTCCTTGTGCCTTTGTTCAAGAGAAAATGGGGGAGATTCACTAGAGATATTATTTCTTCAAGTTTGGAGATATTAGGGAATAGGCTCCATAGAATAGCATAGGAACTGGAGAAGTGATATCACTGGAGAAGTCATCTCCACTTGTTTATCACACTTTAGTGAATCTCCCCCAACATCTACATTTAGTCCTGGATGTCATGGTCATGAAGGCATAGTTGCTAGCAGGACCCCAAGGCACAATCTTCATCCACTGCATATGGCAATCTGAATCCTTTAGTGACCATTCATCCACTTACAGGAACATGCTATAGGATTTTAGGGAGTGCACTTATTTACCCTTTGAGTGCCAGAGGGGTATCCAAAATAATTGGAATGTGTCTTAAAGGGATAGTAATGTTTCATAATAAAAGCAGCTCTAATTAATCATCATAGTATTTGGACCTTGGAGAGTGTTATATCAGTTCTGTCAGAGTTGTAGTTCAAGAGTAATTCAATGATAAAGTATCCCCCTCCCGCCCCTTTTACTGATGTAACATTGCTCAGCTCAGAGCAGCAGGGAGGTGCCCAGGTAGATTGCAGAGAGGGACAATCTTCAATTAAGATAAGGGAAAAAGCTGAAAAACTTGTCAAGGGGGACAGGGGTTTCATTGTTCTCATAGGACGAAGATTGTCCCTTGCTGTTATCTGTCTGGTCTAGTAACCAGATTCCACATCTGAGAAGAGATGGCTTACACTAGGTAAAAGGGGCGGGAGGGGAAACTTTATCATTCAATTACTCTTGAACTACAACTCTGACAGTATTGAAATAACACTCTCTATGGCTCAAATACTATGAAGATTAATTGGAGCTGCTGTTTTTGTGAAACATTACTATCCCTTTAATGGTAGTAAAGTATGTGCACCAATCTGCACTAAAACCAGTGCATATCAAAGGCAAACCAATCCAGTTGCTCAGAGTCCATCCCTACAACTCTTTTGCCCCACCTGATAAGAGAAAGACAAAGCTTTCGCAAGTCAGTGATGAAAAAATTGATTGTTGCTGTTGTACATACGGCCATTCCCTAGCAGTTGTTGGACTACAACTGCCATCATTCTCAGCTGGAAACTGTCATTCACAGTGCAGCATAAGTACACCCTCCCCTACTCCTGTGCTGAGGCTTACAATGCAGCCCCTACTTAATATGCAGGTCTTCTCCCAAGGGAGGAGATATGCACAAGGTCAACTATCTGATGATAGTTGCCCTTTAAAGAGTTATTATCCATAATAAAAAGAATTAATAATGGGAACAGTGCTCCCAGGTATGGTATTACAGAGATCTCCATGTAATTTTAAAAAGTGTTGCAAAAAGGTACACATAAGTAGAAATAATGCTGATCAGTGCACAACCAGCCACTTGAATGGTAGGGAGGTCATAATACATTGCTTTGCAACATGTCTGAGAGCTCGCTAGCATTCAGGGAGGTTAAAGTGGAACTTTCAGCTTTATAATATTGCTGCCAATACATTAGTAATATAGTGATAGGCAAAGAATAGTTGTATTAACAGTTATTGAAATTAATGGGAATTTGTGGAATTTCTATTTTCTGGGGTCGAGTTTATTAGGGATAGCAAGAAAAATGTTGATGGTAGTTTTAAGTCACAGTTTGGCATTCTATTACCTGCCCATAGAGATCAATGGAACAGCCCATCCCATGTGCTATTCTATTGTGTGTGGTGAGTGTTAACACTCATTCCTGTCCTCCACTAGACCCAACACTTATCCAACACTAGCACAAGGCCCCCTTCCCCATCCCTATGTTTTTCCCATGTGAAGTTCTTACCAGATGTTGGAGGTTCATATTTGTCTTTGATACCCTGGTCCTCTGCTGCATGCACCTCCACACTTGAATAATAAATTAAAAAACCCTAACAACTTTCCACCACCATCACTGCTGCCACCACTCAAATGTTCAAAAGAAAATACCCCCCCAATCCTGCTTGAGCCCTTGCCTGAGCCAGTATCAGAAATTTGCCAATACCTGTTGAAATCCTTTCCCATGTTCACTTTACCGGGAGGTGGTGTTACACAGGGCACAGAAAATGCCCTGGAATATCTTCACCTCTCAGCAAATCACCATAATGATGAAGAGCTCATACATGCATGCGATGTCTGCCCCCCCACACATCTGTTCAGTCCCATATAGTGCATTTAAATAAATTGCCTTTTGAATACTAGTTGGTGCTGTTAACTAAAATTAAATCAATTTGATCTGTAATAATATTTAAATGAAGAAAAACCCTCTGCAGCAGGAGTAACTTTGTTTTGTTCTGTAAAAAAAAACAAAAAAAAACGACCTCATAACATATACAGTATTACTGCTCCTTTAAAGTGGAACTTTCACCTTAATTAAAATTTGCATACTTGAAAACTGCATTAAAAACTGCCTATATGTCATGTTAACCAAAAATCCAGCAGATGTACAGTTTAGGAGATAGTTACACTTTTATTTTTGGGCAAAGTGAAACAGGAAATTTCCTGGTACTGCACAGAGCTTCATTAGCCTATGAAACATCACTGAAAAGGCTTCATTAGCTAATGACACATCATTGAAACCTTAGCATATGATATGTTAGCATATGAAATGTCACTGACAAGCTTAATTAGCATATGGAAACATCACTGGTACTGCACGTGTACCACAATTAACATTTATTAGCATATGGTAACAGGTATGAATATCTCCTTAACTGTACATTTGCAGATCTTTTGACTAATATGACACATAGGCTGGTTTTAATGCAGTTTTCAAATATGCAGGTGAAAGTTCCACCTTAAATCAGCTTTTTGGATGCTAAAGAGTTGAAACATTTCCAATCACTTCTAATTGATCAGACAGTGAAATAAACCTTCTTTCCACTATCTTTGACAATAGATATGGAGGGACAACATTCTATTTTATTCTGTGTGAATTTGGACCAAAAACTTGTAGTTCCATGCTTTTTCCTCAGAAATGTTCACACATAGAAACCTCATAAAATGTCAGCCCTTTCACTAACCCCCAAAAAATGTTCCTGTGAGAACATTGTTGGTTTCTGCCTATGTCCAAGACATCCCACTGAGGTTTAATCTCTGTATGCGTAGTTCTATGGAGTGGGACAAGTCTGGGACAGACAATGCTGGGGGCTGTGCGTGTGTGTATATGGGAGATATGTGGGTGTATGTGTGTGTGTGTATGGGAGATAATCAAGATGGCTCTTTGGCAGTGTACTGAGTGGTGGAGAATTATGGGAATTCTAGTCTTTAATCAGCTGGAGGGCCTCATGTCACCTTCATTCATGGCTATTGGTTACCCATGCAGTGAGACAAGATGAGTATGTGTGGTTCTAAGGCTACCATGGGGCAATATTAGTGGGTGATAGTATGTGTGTGATTCCGTGACTACCTATGAATGAGACAAGGCTGAGGTGGATCAGTATGTGACAACCGTTAGAAAAAGCTGGGGGTTAGTATGTGTGGTTCTATGGGTACCACTGCAGTGGATCAAGGCTGCAGAATCAGTATGTATGATGCAGAAAAGAAAAAAAGCAGATGACTCGACCTTTTCACACAAGGCAAAAAATACTGTTTTTCAAACTTTTCTCTTATGATGCAAAAGTTATCTTAGACAAGGCTATTATTAGTATGAACATTCTGTGCTCATTTTTTCATATAGTTTTGTACCTTTCATATAAGAGCAATTTGTTTTTAAGAACCATTGCTCCTTTTTTTCATGCTGCAAGGTTGGGAAGTATTGACTAGGGTACTTTAACAAAACTATCACAGAAAACTTGGAGATGCTGACATGGCAGGTGGCAGTCCTTCCCATTGTGTAATATTAGCTGCTGCATAGCTCCTATTTTCAATATAGTGTTATCATAATCAGTCCTGAAATATACTGTAGTCTGACCTCTTTGACTACTTCTGTAAGTTAGTTCTGTGCCAAATTATTTCAGTTACTCCAGTGATTTAGAGGTATCTTCCTTGTACTCTTGATTGTCTTCCATATATCTATCCCAGCTTGACCATGAACACTTCTGCTAATAATAAAACCACTGCTCTCTTTGACTACATTTAATCTACTCTACTTGTTATGAATCCTACTTAGTCTGACTATTTCTGCTCTCTGCTCACTGGTACTATGACCTCTTTATTTGAACATGTTTGCTCTGCTTTCATGAATACTATTTCTTTCCAACTAAGCTACATGGTATCTGCTTACTTTAACATTTAAGGACCAGAAGGGTGTGCAACTCTTAACAACACTGGTTCTGAAAAGGTTATGTTTTCCTGTGTAAGTCCTGTTGACCTTCCAAATCTTGGGTGAGATCATGTGCATGACTGAAGCTCTGATGTTCCAACTATCGGATTCCTTCACCCAAGCACGGTTTTTGACAATTCAAGGGTCATTTCATATTCAAAACAAAGGTTGACTTATTTAGCATACTTGCAGATGCCTCAATAGATGCAAATTCAAGGACAAAATGGATATCCCAAGCAATTCAACTTCAAGATTTGGTCAAGATCTGGTAAATAAAGTACTTGTTTCCATTTAATTATACAATATTGGTAAAGTAACCCTCTCCTGATATGAAAGTATATTTTCCTTTTTAATTTACAGCACATGTTTTTTACCTTCTTTGATCTGTGAAGTAATGATCTGTAAAAACTGAAACATTTCTAAAACAAGGACTTTTTAAATTAAATAGAACAATTATAAGATGGGCAAAGGTTACCAATGTCTGACTTCAATTACAATGAAAAGTATTACATTTTTTAAAATAAATATTAGGTGCGATAATATCTAAATGTGATAAAACCAGTTTTTACTGAACAGCCTATAAAAGTATGTTTAACACCATCATAAAACCCTAGCTTTTGTACTGTCTGCAATATTTTATAGTTGAAGGTTAACTATTTTACTGAACAAGCAGAGGAAAAAACATATTTTAGGCATTTGTTTTTAGGTGTTAAAAAAAACACATATACACATGCATACACACACACTCATACATGCACACATATAAAATACAATGTATGCACAATTATTAGGCAAGTGAGTATTTTGACCATATCATCATTTTTATGCATATTTTCCAACTCCAAGCTGTATAAACTTGAATGCTTATTTGATTTAAGCATATCAGGTGACGTGTATTTGTGTAATGAGAGAGGGTGTGGCCTAAGGAGATGAACACCCTATATCAAGGTGTGCATAATTATTAGGCAGCTTCATTTCCTCAGGCAAAATGGGCAGAAAAAGAGATATAACTGACTCTGAAAAGTCAAAAATTGTACAAAGTGTTTCAGAGGGATGCAGCACTCTTCAAATTGCTAAGATATTGGGGTGTGATCATAGAACCATCAACCGTTTTGTTGCAAATAGTCAACATGGTCTCAAGAAACGTGTTGAGAAAAAAAGATGCAAATTAACTGCCAAAGATTTGAGAAGAATCAAACATTAAGCTACCAGAAACCCATTATCCTCCAGTACTGTCATATTCCAGAACTGCAACCTACCTGGAGTACTAGGTGTTCAATGCTCAGAGACATGGCCATGGTAAGGAACTGAACAAGAGACATAAGTTGAAACGTCAAGACCGGGCCAAGAAATATTTGAAGACAGATTTTTCAAAGGTTTTATGGACTGATGAGATGAGAGTGACTCTTAACGGTCCAGATGGATGGGCCCGTGGCTGGATCAGTAATGGGCACAGAGCTCTACTTCGACTCAGACGCCAGCAAGGTGGAGGAGGGGTACTGGTATGGGCTGGTATTATCAAAGATGAGCTACTTGGACCTTTTCGGGTTGAAGATGGACTAAAACTCAACTTCTAAACCTACTGCCAGTTTTTAGAAGACACTTTATTCAAGCAGTGGTACAGGGAAAAGTCTGCATCTTTCAAGAAGACCATGATTTTTATGCAGGACAATGCTCCATTGCATGCATCGAAGTACTCCACTGCGTGGCTAGCCAATAAAGGCCTTAAAGATGATAAAATAATGACATGGCACCCTTCTTCACCTGACCTAAACTCTATTGAGAACTTGTAGGCCCTCCTTAAATGGCAGATTTACGCTGAAGGAAAACAGTACGCCTCTCTGAACAGTGTCTTGGAGGCTGTGGTTGCTGCTGCACAAAAAAAGTTGATCATCAACAAGTCAAGAAACTGACAGACTCCATGAATGGAAGGCTTATGACTGTTATTGAAAAGATGGGTGGCTATATTGGTCACTGATTTTTTTTTTGGAAATGTCACAAATGTTTATTTGTAAATGTTGAGTTATTTGTTTAGTATTTTCACTTTAATATAGTAAAATAAACACGTAAGATGGGAAAATTATCGTTTCTCATTTAGTTTCATAACAATTCTGCTCGCTAATCGTTGCCCAATAATTGTGCACACATAGATATTCCCCTAAGAAAGCCAAAACCTCACTTTTACTTTCTTAAATATTCAGGTTTAAGGTTCCTTAACATTTTGGATTGACGGAGAGCACTGTAGTTGTTCAATAATAAAATTAATCCCCAAAAATACAATTTGCCTAATAATTGTGCACAAAGTTTATGTTATACTAACTTTTCTAGCATTATTAGAGAAAATGTGCATGTTTCCATTCACTTTATGGCTCAATTAAACATCAAGAGTTTGTGGAAAATGTATTTGTACCTCAGTTTTACCTTACAAGAAAAGATGGCATCTTTATGAAAAAATGGAAACCCCTTTTCTCCATTGGAAACATTTTTGCCAGATAGATTCAATTGTTTGTGTTAGTTTTTTTTGTAAATATGATGTTATTCAATCCAGTTTTTGTATGACTCAGTGCAAATATTCTCATTTATTTTGTACGATCATTCTGAACATTAAGTTAACTGTGGCCATTGAAACTATAGACATTTTTTAATCTACTACATTTCCACCAGGATCACACATACCTTACCCTGAGAGGACATGCAAACATCTTTCTAAAGTGAGCATAACAGACTCTGTATGCCCTTTGACCACTCTCCAGCTTTCCCCAAGGGAGTAAAACCAACTCCAGTGTGATCTCATCAGACTATCCAGCACGCAGCACATATTTCAAATTTCAAATGTGATTTGGCAGGTGGAGTAATACCTTCCCCATTAACAAAATAACAGATTGGTTTGGATTACATTACAGATAGCAATTTTATAACTGGTTTTGTTCCCACATTGTACCATACATTTTAACAGGAGTCTGTCAGATAAAACTAGTGATAACATTCATCCCCTGCAATAAAATCCAGCTCATTGTATCATACAGTTTAAAAAAACTGAAAATTTCACATCACAGATCTAAAAAAAACAGAGCACCCTACATTGGTCATAATAAATGTCAGCAGCTCTAAACAGAATTTTGTAAAATCTATATTCATATCAATCCATGCATGGTTCTGCAAAACTTTACATTTTTAGTGAAGGTAAGAAAAGCATTAAATGGTTAATATGGTAACATTGTACTAATCTAATCTAACAACAAAATTAAATATAAAAAATTAAAAAAGTTATTGCATGTTTTTTGGTTTTCCTACAGCAACTCACTCTTCTGTCCAACTAACAACAAACGAGCAGCACAGGACTGGGTTGGCCTGGAGAGGTATCATCCATGCTACAACATCAGTCAAAAAAGTAGAAAACCCAGGATTGGTGCATTCAGAGAGGAGATCAAGTAAATGCTTAATGTCGTTGTCCTTTGTGTCTTCTTTCCACATCAGAGGTTCTATGTAGTCTTGACCACAGATACTGTACAGTATCTTAGTAGAAACAGGCATAAAATGTCATTTCATTAATGCCATTAGGCGACATTATCTGTAGCCTGTGTATCCACCTAAATTCCTTTTGATGAAACAGTTTGATGCGATCACCTCCCCTGGGTGGGGGGGGGGGGTACATGGTCATAGGGCATACATTTCAGACTGTGTGGAGGATGGTTTCGTTCGAGCCAGTGTCTGGCTACCGGCTTGTCGCTTCTGCTGTCCACAAAAGCCTTGGGGATTGTTGCCCTGTGATTCGCCATTCTCTCCTTAAAAGTTGTGGTCGTAAGTCCAATGTATAGATTATTGCATGGACATTTGATAAAATATATTACAAAATTGCTGTTGCATGAGAATCTGTGTTTGATCTTAATGATGGAGCCATCCTTAGGATTTGTAAAGTGGTTTCCTGTTAGCATACTTCTGCAGGTTATGCAATCTGGGCACTTGAAGCAGCCCAGTTTGGGTTTGAGCCAAGTTGTAGCTGTTTTAGAATGGCAATGTGTAGGATCGGCTTTGACTATTAGATATCTAAGGTTTGCATCCTTTTTGTAACTTATTAGTGGTGGTTCTTTGAAAATAGGCGGCAAAGAGGAGTTTGTTGCTATTACATCCCAGTATGTTTTAATTGCTTTGGTTATGTGATGGTGTGCTGAAGAAAATGTCAGTGGAAATACCATCTTGTTTAGAGGTGCCTTTCTTGCTTGGGGTTGCAAGAGGTCTTGTTGGCTTAACTGTAATGCTCTTGACAGTTGTATGTTCAATTCATATTCTTGATACCCTCTTTGTAGAAATCTGTTTTTTAGTTCTTCTAGTTGAGATAGGGCTTTGGTAGGGTCACTATTGTTTTGAATAACCCTGATCTTTTGTGAATAGGGAAGGCTTTGGATGGTGTGTTGTGGATGGCAGCTCTTTCTGTGTAGCAATGTATTTCGGTCTGTTGGTTTTCTGTAATTACTGGAGTTAATTATTCCATTTTACAGCCATAATCTGATATCTAAGAATTCTATCTCATGGGGGTCAATCTTGGCTGTGAAATGTATAGTGGTGGGGAGATGATTAATCCATTCCAGTGTGTTGTTGAATTAATCTATTGTGCCCATCCATAGTAGCGGGATGTCATCAATAAAACGGAAGTATGTGTATATTTTGTCACAATATGGTGAGAGGATGTATTTCTCTTCATAAATGTACATATAACTATTAGCATATGCTGGTGCTATGTTACTTCCCATGGCAGCACCGGATATCTACCTATAAAAGTTATTTTCAAATTTGAAGAAGTTTTGCACGTTTTTTTTTAGGCAGTAGTTGAATAAAAGAAGACAGCGCCAATTTTTTTAGTACTCTGAAATGTGCTGTCTACCCCAGTTTTGTTTTACTGTGGTTCTGCAATAGAATACCGATGTAACACATGTTTGCAAAATTCAAGTTGCTTGTTTTTCTTGTAATGCCAGTTTTATCTCTGGTAATAGAATTAAGCCCCTATTGTCTAATTAAAATGTTCACTGATTTATTGTATTTTATGGGAAAAAAAATCCTGCTGAGGCTGATATGTCAAAAAGAAACGGAACAATTTTGTACAAATCAACTTCACTGTAAAGGATAAATAAAATTCCTATTGATTTAAATAGAGAGGCCATGCATAACCGCTTGCTTTAAGCCAATGAATGGACTTGGAAGAAGATGTCATGTGGGGCATGCAATACACATATACATGACAATTACTTTCATCTACTGATTGGGTGGGAGTAGTTTAACCACCTAAGGACCTAATGGGTATACAACACATTGTGGAGCAATGCATCCCACATAACTTTGGTCCTTAAGGGCTTAATCTCTTATTGGCTTATTTTTAATTGTTCGGTTATTTCAGTCAGTCACTTTGGACTTTTTTAATCTATTTTTGAACTTTTTAAAGAGAGGATCAGGGCTTTGCTGGTGTACAGAGGGACTGCTCTATAGTTACATACACTATACTGTCTATCCCATTTTTACTAACTATACACTCCCCCAATAGACCTAGTTCAAAATCTCCTCTAGCATTCTATCCCCTAGCACAGAAGCTCCCTTTCTATTAATGTGCATTCCATCTCTACCATACAGATTGTACCCGAGTGCAAAGTCAACCCAGGAGGAAGATGCACTAAGGTTCTATGCTGTGCTGATGTGTGTCTGGCGATGTGTGGGAAGCACATCACCTTGGCGGTGTAGACACACATGGCTGTATGTAATAAGAATTAGACAGCAAGGGAACTGGGCAAATTTTCTCATTAGCATGCAGGGTTGTCAAACTGCTGATGATGTGGAAGGGATACCCACTGGGGTAGAACACAGATAGGATCCTCTTAGACCTCAGCACGACAAACAGCATCACTCCAGTAACTCTTTCAGAGCCATAGAGATGTGCATTGCATACTTCCGTGGCAGTGAAAGGGTTCTTATAAATTTCATATGTGTAAAAGTAGTAATCATAAACCTGAGGTCTATTATTAAGTGCAGTTGCACTCTCAAAATGAGTCCTGAGTAATCTGATGTCAGGGAAGAAAATTAAATAAAGTTTGTTTTCCACCAAAAATATGTAAAGTAATTAACATAAAAACAATGCCTGAATGAAAGAAAATCTATATCACAAAACTCCAAAACGAGAATACACGTAGCATGTGAATTAATGAAATGCGCTTAACACCTTAAGGACCATTTCCATGCCAGGACATTCACGTTGGTCTGGCACTTAAGAACCAGTGACGATCCTGGCATGGCATGGAGTTCAGGGCTCCCGGCGCGGCTTCATGCCGCTCCGGAAGCCCTGAACCGGAAGCAAAAAAAAAACAAAAAGACCATGGTCCTCAAGTGCCTCAAGGGGTTCAGGATAAAGTAAATGTAAACATTATAGAGAAACACAGTAGCCCAGTTTCAGCTGAGACCAGCAGTATAGAAGAAAGAGGCCACAATGAGTGGTGACATTACTTGTGTTACACAGTCCCAAAAATTGTAAGAATGTTGTAGGCATTTGTTATCAGGAAAGCTTACAAATCAAACATATCTCACAGGCTCCCCTGACTAATCAATTCAATACTGGACTAAAGATACAAACATTTATTTACAGATATGCAACGAGGTTGCAAGATAATAAACCCACAGAGTTGTGGATTACAAGGTATGCCAGAGGTGGTTGAGACCAAACATATGGAAGTGGTGGATTACCATGATCCCCTGCTGTTATTGCCCCACTGGCACAATGCCAAATAGCCCATCAGAAGCCATACAGCACAGAAGAATGTATAGGGGAAAGAGAAAAGGACAAAACTAAAACAAATGAAGTAAATAAACTGATAGTGCACCAAAATCATGGATAAATGGTAGTAGTATACAAGAGGGAGACAGACAAAATAAGATGCCAGAGCATCACAACACTCCATGCACTCAAAAGAATTAAGTTACACTAGAGTCATGAATTAATTGTTTCAAAGATGATGTTAGAAAAACATGATAAGCACATGGAAATACCTTAAGATGAATGCCAACCATATACAGGTGTTAAAGTTGCTTATCTGCTGTGAAGTTCCGGCAGCCTGTCATCATGACATTCACCACCATGCTGGTCTCCACCTCTCGCTGCCATTTTAGTATTTCCTGGTGAAAGTGTGAGATGTGTCAATGAGCGGGAGAGAGGAACAACAGTTTCATGCAAAGATGAGACCAGAAGAGTGTCATGCTGATAGGCTGCCTGAGCTCCACAGCAGCTAAGCCCTGAATAAGGTTGACATTCATCTTAAGGTATTTTCATGTGCTTATCATATTTATCATGTAGTTTCTGTTACATTTTTTTATAAGAAAAAAATTGGACTGTAAAAAAAAAAAAATACATAGTATCTGAAAATTCCATTCAGCCCTCCTTGAAACATGTTATTAGCATTGCTAAGTTTTCTAAGGAGCAACGTATAGCATGTTTTACTTTTTTTTAGAATAAAGTGAATTATTAGCATAGCATGTGCATTGATGTGCTGGTGCTGATACAGTTGTAGTACAAAAACTGGCTGTGGCCATATGGTTGTTGCCACTTGTGCAGTAAATGATGATCCTTATCCTCCTGAGGAGGATATTAGTAAAAGTGACATGAAAAGTTCCACCATTAGCAGTACTAGTAGTACTAGTAGTAGTAGTGGTAGTACTAGTAAGCAGTACTAGTAGTAGTAGTAATAGTAGCAGTACTACTACTAGACTCCTTCTAGTGTTGTTGCCATAGCAGAGGAGAATTTAGAGGTGAGATCAGCTATGATGTCAGACAGTTAGAGTAATATCCCAAAAACAGTAGTCAATTTTATATAAAACTCTAAAAGGGTTTAAAAAGCCTACCAGAGTATGAAACTTATTGGAAAGGAAGTGGCTGTTGCTGCTGATGCTTTTGCTCATGACCTAATTATTGATGATCACGTTGTTGATGATGTTGATCATGATGACAACAAAGACGGTTTATTTAGAATATATTTCTCTACTATTTTTCCTTTATATTGGAACAGATAAAGTAAAGAGTGAGAGCAATGGTGGTATAACCAAAAAATTGGCTGAAAGGAACTCTCAATCTCTACAATTAGAAAGGAGCAATATTCCTATTTATAAATTTATTGAGAGATCAATTGGAAAACCTGACCATGAACAAGTAAACATGTCTAAAACTGCACAAACATCATATTGGTCACTATTATCATCATCAACATCACGTCTTCCAAGTCCAACCCCTACCCAGTCATACTTCATATCACTAACTAAGTAGCAAAGAGTACTTTTGTTGCATCTGTTTGATGTCTGGTTCCACAGACACCTACTGCTAGGACTATTGCAACATATATTTTATGTATTTCTATGTAGAAAAAGATGCAAATTGTATTTTTTTTCCAAAAAAACAAAAATGCGTCTTTTTACCTATCCCTAATTATTAAATACAACAAATGCATTTTGTCCTCACTATTTGATTTGTTCTGCCCTTTTAATGCTCAGCTTTATTAAACAGACCCCTGGGTCACATTTACTATGTGCTGGGTGACATTATTGCAATCCATAATCAGGGTATGCACACACTGAAGTTCCTCACAGTATGTGGCACAAAATGCACTGCATCATAATTTTATGTAGTAGAAGTAGATTTCAGGAGGGTGCCCTCAGTAGTTACATTCTCATAATAAATGTTATGGTTTCTTATGTGTCTCTCATAATAAAAGCTCAAAGCATCATTGTATCATCACCCATTAAAGCAGTATTTACCAAGCTAATGGTTAAAAGCAAGTTTTAATCAAAGGAATATTTTTCCTCTATGGTGCAGTTGGTTTGCTCCAGATTTGCTCCAAGTTTGTAAACCCTTTGAGTGCCAGAGAGGTATCCAACAAATTGCAACTCAATGGGGGATATGTACTAATGTGTGTTAAAGAGGTGACGAAGTGGTCACAACTTCTCCAGTGATATCATTTCTCCAGTTCCTGTGTTATTCTATGGAACCTATGCACTAAAATCTCTGCCACTTGAGAAATGTTAGTGCATAGCCTCAGTAAAATAACATAGTAACTGGAAAAGACATCTCTCTGGAGCAGTTATCTCCACTTTAATACCACTTTATCACAACTTAGTGCATTTCCCCCAGGCCTCATTTCAACTGAGGCCGGTAAAACAGCTGGTAGGGCAAAACTGTCCCATTGTCCCATTAAAAAAAGTGCTAACAAGCTATTCAACGGATGTTAGACCACAGAAAAGAACTTGTGGCCAAATGTCCGGTTTGTGTTTTAAGTTCCCAGAACTCCGCTAAATAGTGGAAATAATGGGAACATCAAAACAAAAAAAGCTAACGATCGGTGCCCGACACACTGTCAAGCACCAATCATTAGCTCATCTGTGCTACACGTACCTGTCATCCATTGTCCTTCTTCTTCTAACTTCCTTCTTTTTTCTCTTATCTACTCTCTTCCTTCTTCTCCATCTTGTTTCTTCCTCTGGTCTGTCTTCTTTCTTCCATCTTCTTGTAATTTACCTCTGAAAAAAAGAGAGCCATAAATAAATATGCCATACAAAGAACCTGCAGATCTATGTATAGTTTAACCCCTTGGTTACCAGAGGGGTACATGACACATTGTAGAGCAATGCGTTGCCTACCTCTCTGGAACGCAAAGGGTTAAACTATGCATAGATTGAGGGTCAATTTTGCACAACATGCCCAAAGTTCACAAGATATGTCCCCATTATCATTCTATAACTAATGTGTATAGTAAAGCGAAAACTGGAGAAAGGTTTTAAAATAAAGAGGTGATAAAGTGGAGGTGACTTCTTCAGTTTATCACTTCTCCAGTTCCTCTGTTATTATATGGAGCATATGTACTAAGATTTCTTCAACTTTGGAGATCTTAGTGCATAGGCTCCATAGAATAACATAGGAACTGGAGAAGTGATAAACTGGAGATGTCATCTTTTATAACCACTTTATCACCACTTAGTGAATCTCCCCCCAAGAGTTATAGACATAGTAAGTAATAGCATCAGCACTACTTTGTGACTACAGTAGAAACTTACTGAAATAACGGAATTATAAAACCATTTCTTAATTTGTCACTAATTTACTTAAATGTATGCCTAATTAAACTATGCTCATTTATTATCTTATTCAAATACCTACAACATAGTTAAAAAACAAGACTATACACAATCCCACAGAGGATTGGCTACCACTAGGTATTAAATATCTCAATGTCCTTGATAACCCTAGGTTTGTGCAGGTGTGCTGGCAAAACACTCAGAATTTTGATCAAAGCAAGCTGATACTTGAGTTTATATAATGTGCTGGAAAACCTGCTACATTCTTTTTACATCAGCAGATACACATTGCAGTTCAATACATTAGCCTATGTTGAATACCATTTTGTTCCCCTTGTTTTTCTTTTTTTTTTTTTTTTTAACAGTATAGCCATTTGAGTGGCGCACCCATCTAGTCCTTAGCATGTTAAGTATTGAAGTCATTGGCTGAAATCACACATCCAAAGCAACTGAAATATTCAGTAAAAAATAATATATTTCAGTAGTTCTAAATGACTCATATGGCTCAATAGCTTTTATCAGACTGAAACTGAAACTAAACAAATTTGAAAAAATAATATAGAAAATTGCAGAGTGGTTGCCAGCAGGTGAGGGCTATAAGCAGACGCATGTACACGTATATAAGAGGGGTGAATATGCATGATATTACTGCTTTAAATCAGCCTTTGGTAGGTTGTGACAACACAGTAGTACCATGCATATGGGGGGAAACACTTTTCCAAATGAATGCTTATATGGATGAAGTGATTTTGTGTAAGGCATGAAAACATTCTATTATATATGACGCATGTTTTGAATGATGGAGTGTTTCTGGAGCAAAACATGACTTGACACATTACTTAGATCATACAATACTCACATATTTGTGAGCTATGCAAAGTTAATCTTGGTAATAACTTAGTCTGTGCATCCATGCATATGGATATAACAGACTGCTGTATGAAGGACAGTTATACAAATAAAGTTATACAAATAAAAAGGCACAAATTCTTAGGATATAATTCCACATAAAGTAGTAGTGCAGGTGATGAGGTAGAAGTATTTTCTTCTTTGGCTGACTGTAACAGTATATGTTTCAGGCTGCTATTTAAATGTATTTATTTATTTTATTTATTTAGAGTGTTTTACCAGGAACAATACATTGTATCTCTTGCTTTCAAGTATGCCCTGGTGAGCATTTATAATATAGAGTTACACATTTACAAAAATATAAAAATAAATCCATAAATAAATGCATAAATAAAAATAACATATTAAATTGTATACACTGCTACATGTTGTATTTATATACAAAAATATAGACTATATGGATTTCAGTAAAGCATTTGATACTGTCCCTCATAGAAGACTCATTAATAAATTGCAGTGCTTGGGTCTGGATGTAAAAATAGTTAGATTGATAAGGCAATGGCTGAGTGACAGGAGACAGAGAGTGGAAGTCAATGGAGAATATTCGGACGAAAGGAGTGTTACTAGTGGGGCACCTCAGGGATCTCTACTGGGGCCCATTCTTTTAAATATTTTTATTAGTGATATTGTAAAAGGTCTTCAACCAAAGGTATGCCTTTCTGCAGATGATACAAATATCTACAATAGGGTAGACATTCTAGGGGGAATAAACCAAATGACAAATGATTTAGGTAAATTATAAGAATGGAGAAGAGTTTGGCAGCTGCAGTTTAATATTGATAAATGTAAAATAATGTACTTGGAGCATAAAAATCCAAAGGCAAAATATAATATTTAGGGTACTGTGCTGTCAGAGACAACAGAGGAAAGGGATTTGGGGGTAATTATTTCTAATGACTTAAAGGTAGGCAGTCAATGTAATAAAGAGTTAACAATGCAAGTAGGGTGCTAGGCTGTATAGCTAGGGGCATTAGTAGCAGAAAGAGGGAAGTGTTCATGCCACTCTACAGATCTCTAGTTAGACCTCATGTAGAGTATTGTGTACAGTACTGGAGACACCATCTCCAGAAGGATATAGATGCTCTAGAGAAAATTAAGAGAAGGGCTATTAAAATGGTGACTGGTTTACAGGAAAAGAAATATCAGGATAGATTAAAGGATCTGAACATGTATAGCTTGGCGGAGAGGAGAGAGAGAGGGGATTTGGTAGAAACAGTCAAATACATGAAGGGATTCAACAAAGTGCAGGATGGAAGTACATTTAAAAGGAGTTAAAATGTTAGGACAAGAGGCCATAGTCTAAAACTGGAGGGACACAGGTTTAGATGTAATGTAAAAAAGTTTTACTTCAGTGAGAGGGTAGTAGATAGGTGGAATAGCATACCAGCAGAAGTGGTAGAAGTTAATACAGTGACAGAATTTAAGCATGAATGGGATGGGCATAAGGCTGTCCTTAACATAAGAAAAGACAAAGGACAAAAAATGGTTTGAGGTTTTTACAGTAGGAAAATGGACAGACTAGATGGGTGAATGGTTCTTATCTGCAGTCAGATTTCAAGTTTCTATGTTTCTAAAAAGACTGGATTCCTCCCCACCATGTGACAAGTATCCCTCACAGCACACCATTCTGTGTTTGTGAGATGAAAAGAAAGCAGCATATTTTGAGCTACAGTAGAAAACTAATAAAGTAGAACTGAAGCTTAATTTCGGGAGCCTTGTAGACAGAAAATCTGTTCTCTGTATTATAGGAGCCTAGGGGACAGGAAAAGAAAAAGGATGTTGACCCAAATACTTCAAATTTTGTTGTAACTGACTAGGAAGACACAAGCAGCCTTGATGCAAGTTTCTTCCTGATCTGGCTGTTATCTTTGTCCTAGGGGGATTTGGGGGTTTGAGAAGGAAGCAAAAGAGATTTACCCAATACCCCAAAATATTGTGTACACACAGGTAGCCCTGATCCAATTTCCTTCCTGATCTGGCTGTTATCCTGTGCTAGGGGAGTCTGGAGGTGTGAGAAAGGAGCAAAGGAGGTTTACCTCAAATACCTCTAAATTTTGTGTAACCAAGTAGACACAACAGGCAGCTTTGATCAAAGTTCCTTCCTGATCTGGCTGTTATTTCTGCCACGGATGAGTCTGGGGTGTGAGAAGGGAGCAATGGAGAATTACCACAAATACCCCAAAATTCTTTGTGTGACTGACTGGGAAGACACTGGCAGCCATGAGCCAAGTTTCTTCCTGTCCCAGCTGTTATCTCTATCCTAGAGGAATCTGGTGGAAAGAAGCAGTTGAACAGGGATTGTGTTTATTTTGCTTTTTGTTAACAGTGATAGGGATGGGGGTCAGTTAATTAAAATAAATAAAAAACATAAGTGACAGAGACAGATACCCTGACTTGAGCTGTGACTGAGGCAGACTGATACAAGATGAGATAGAGTATTTTGTAGAGATCCAAGGTAAGACATCACACTCAGTCAGTTCTATTATTTACTTTACAATAAAAACACACACAGTAGTTGAGTAATGTCCAGTAAACATTCAAGGGTTAGGGGGAGGGTGAAAGGATTATGAGCAGTGCAGGAACCTGTGAGCAAAGTGGTAGTCCAAAAACTGACTGCAGCCATAGTTGCTGCAGCATGTGCAATAAATGATGGTGATCCCTCTCCTCCAGAGGAAGACGTAGTTTGTCAAAGTCCTATGAAAAATATCATCACCACCAGCACAAATATTATTAATAAACCACCTAAAAGCACTGAAGATGATGACTCACCTTCCAGCGTTGATGTATAGTGTAAGAAGGTATAGCAGCTCCACCAATTACTGCAATTGACATTGAGACAAACAAACAAAAAAACACGTGCCCTGAAAGTAGTTGCGAATGATGTGAAGATTCCTCAAAGAGAAAAGGTAAGAAGAAATTGTTTGGGAAAGTTAAAAGCCTAAAACAATAATAAAGTAGTGGGGAAGAAGCGGCAGCCGATGCTTAAAATGACCTAATGACTGATTATGATGATTTAGATTTAGAATATATCCCTCCAGCATCCTCCTCCTCTTCAGCTACAAATAAAGCTGAGAGTGAGAGAGATGATGACATGGCCAAAAAGTTAGAAGAAAGGCAAAGGCTCAGACTTCCACCACTGAAAAAGGAACATTGTGCCTGTCTATAAACTGTTTGAGAAAACAATTGGAAAGTCTGACCCTGTTCAAGCAAAGATGGCAGAAATACACAGTCATCCTGTCAGTCATCATCAGCATCATCACTGCTTCCAAGTCCAAGTCCCACTCAGCCACACACACACACTAATAGTGTTGAGCAACTAACAACAACAAAGGTTATCAGCATCCACTGCCTTAGCTTTGATGAGTACCTTTGCTTCTCTTGGATATGCAGCACATGTGACACCTAGTAGTAGTGTGATTTCAGCAACATCTAGGCCCAGTAGTAGTAGAAGCAGCCTTTCAGGAACCCCACAGTCTATGAAATCTACAGTATGGAGATCCTTCACCCAGGATCCGAAACCTAAGCATGTTGCTATCTGTTGTCTTTGTAAGAAGCAAGTGAGCGGGGGAAAGCAGGCTTAGACCTAGACACCTCCTCAATGAGTTACCACCTGAAGCACAACCACAGGCCTGACTGGAAAGCACATCATCAAAAGTCAGAGATGCCACAACTAGCAGCAGCAGCAGACGTACTCCAAAATGGAGGCTCTTGGGTATATAATAGAAGTGATGTTGATGTGTCAAAGAGTGTGCAAAGATTTTCTGCTCCTGCTGGAGATGACAAAAGTCACAGAGTGTATACACATACCTTTACCACCACCCCACCACCTCCACAAGTCATGTAATTAAAGCAAAAACATTGCACAGTTGTTCTTATATGTACTGCCATCCCACACTTACTAAGTTCTTAGAAAGAAATCAAAACCTGCAAAAGTACACCTATGGAACAATAAACTTGCCAAAATGATGACAGTTGAAATGCTGCTCTTTTCTTTTGTTGACAACAGAGGCTTTAAAGAACTGATGTCATGTGTTGATGGAATATCTCAAGCTGCAGTTATTTTTCAAGGATGGTTGTACCAGTGTTACTTAAGCAGGACGTTAGTGTTGTTGGCAAAAGGCAAAGGAACTCAACTAACAATTTTTTGAAGGCATATGTTGCTGTAGAACTTACAACTTTTGCTTTCAGCTATTTATTACTCCACTTTAGCCCTCAGAAGAAGAAATATTGCAGTGGGAATCTTACAGTCCAAGAAATCATTGGCAAACAATGTTCTGGCAGTGGCAAAAAGGAGGCAATGTTAAGTATTGTCTAGGATGGGAAGTTAATTAAAAAAGTGGGAAATCGTTTGGGGGTTTTTTTTCCCGCAAAAGGTCCTGCGGGAAATTTCTCAGACTTTTCGCACATCCCCAGGCAAGAGGTTGCTTTCCTCTAAGACTGCACATTGCGTGTACTTTTTCAGCATCTGGCCCTGAACCAGATTGTCTTAGCCTGTCCATGCCAAATGACCTGGTACTTTGGACCAGTTTGGACCTGCCCCTGTATGGATACTAACTGTCTGGAGCTATATCTCCATCCCTGAATTTTCTGCTAGTTTTGCAAGTGCATGAACCAGTCTGAAGCCAGACTCCATCTCTTGAATGTAACCTACAATCAGATATGTAGCAAATTGTGACAGACTATATGTTGTTTTAAGTTAATTATGAATGTATTATTTTCAGTAATATATGTTCTCTGATAATGTGTATGTTTGGTTAAATAATGCAATATTTGCGCAAGCCCATTAAAAAATCTAAAAAATAAATAAAAAATAAAATATCAAGCTTTCAGTATAATATCTTTTGAATGAAACATCTCCCAACAGTAGGGGAGACTTTTTAACATAATAAAAAATCCCTCCAACATATATTTTTCACAATAATGGTCTAATGGTTTAAAGAATCACTAACAACACTGACTATAACTTCTCAATCACCTTACTTTGGACAGAAGATCCTAAAGACCATTATAAATGTTGTCCTTGGTCGCTTGTTCAAGAGACTGTACCTTCATTCAATCCTGAATGTAATGTATATGGATATGACAGGTGCTAGCAGGACAACTGGACTCCATCTCTGTCCTCTGCATTTGGCAAACTTCACTGCCCTCTGCATGCTTCAGATTAAAGGGGATGTATCACCAAAAAAAATGTTACCATAGGTTTTGATACTAATTAAGAAAGCTGTTTTTTTTTTGTAATATACTTTTGCCGATATTCTATTTTTAAAGGGATAGTGATGTTTCACCAAAACAGCAGCTCCAATTAATCTTCATAGTATTTGTGCCATGGAGAGTGTTATTTCAGTACTGTCAGAGTTGCAATTCAAGAGTAACTGAATTATAAGTATCCCCCTCCCACCCCTTTAACTGATGTAACACTGCTCACCTCAGAGCAGCAAGACTGTCCGGATGGATCACAGAGAGGGACAATCTTCAGCAAAGCATAAGGAAAAACCTGAGAAACCTGTCAAGGGAGCAGGGTTTTCCTTATGATCACAGTAAGAAAATTGTCCCTTGCTGTGATCTGTCTGGTCAAGAGACCAGATTCCACATCTGAGGGGAGGCAGCTTACACTAGGTAAAACAGACGGGAGGGGGATACTTTATCATTCAATTACTCTTGAACTACAACTCTGACAGTATTGAAATAACTCTCTCCATGGCCCAAATTCCATGACAATTAATTGGAATTGCTGTTTTTGTGAAACATTACTATCCCTTTAAGCTATGCCGACCAGCATAATGCAGCAGCTGATTCTTCGGCACAGCTCTATCTGACTGCCTAATTCTCCTCCCATCTCCCTCCCAGCTGCCCCAGGGAGTGCGCTCACGCTTCCCTTCGGTCAAGCTCTGGTTAGCATTATACTGAGGAGAAGATATTCACAGCACACTGAAGGGAAGCATGAACACACTCCCTGGGGCAGCTGGGAGGGAGGTGGGAGGAGAAGACAAGCTGTGCTTTACATATTACAGCTTTCCTAATAATACTTTAGTAACAAAACCTATGATAAAAAATTTTTTAAGGTGATGAATTCAATTTAAATGGAAAAAAGAATGTTCCAGCTCATAAATTTTTAGCACAGTATCCCTGCCAGCAAGTGTTATGTCCATCTGCACAGATGCATTGAAGATGTTTAGATCTTCTGGCCATAGAAAGATGAGTGTAAGGTGTTGGTGTTCCGTTAAGTTCAAAAGCCCTTCAGGAACTGTCCAAATTTCTAAACTGAATATATCTTTGGAAAATAGTTTTTCCTCTTCAATTGCCATTACTATGAAATGCACACTTGACCAAGTAGTTTTCCCCTTACATACTCCACCCTGGATCGTTGTAGATGCCTTACACATACATTTGCTTACTTTATTGGCCTACCAACTGAGGTTTCTCCTTTTTCCATTGTTGGTGGTTAGTTTTCTTTCAATGGCTTGCTAAAGTGGCACATGAGCTATGGGAATAATCAGGATTGCTACTAGTGATTCTAAAGGGGTGGGAGGGAAATGGATGCTGGTACACTTGTATTGGCAAGACCTTTTTAATGTATACTGTATAATTGAGGCCATTCATGTCTCCTTCTTTGTGAATTTTAAATAGCTGTATTCCTTTATATTCACTTTTAATATATCACTTCTTTTCTACATGTTTTCCCTGAGTATTTAAACACCACATTGTGAGTAATATTTACTTTTTTCATTTTGGAAACAACTATTGGATAATGTATTTACATCTTTTGACTTGGATGCCTTGACCATGTTTGAGGTCTCTTATTGGTGAATATTTTTCACATCAGCATATAATCAAACAGGTAATTTTTGATCATTTAACTTTTTTTAACATCTGTACTTTAAAAGTCTACACATAATGAAAAAAAATCAAAACTATCGCTCAAAATACTTCTTTTGGCCCATTTAACACCCATATACATGCATGAGATCATTGCTTGTTATTTTATATATATATATATATATATATATATATATATATATATATATATATATGTGCTAGGCCATTTATCAAATGTGAACATGCTTGACAGTACTTTTATGTTTGATCTGCTTGGTTTAGTGACATCTGCTGATGTCTGTCTGTGTTATGTTTGTACGTCTGATGATTAATGATTTTGACTGTATGCTTCATCTCTTACTATGTCATCAAATGCTCTGATTTATGGACTTCTTCACCTCACAATTCCTTATTCAATGTCTGATACCATGTTATTTTCTTCAACCAAAATTACTTTTGTCTTCTAGGAGATTTTATTATGCTTAGGTTTATTATTATTCCTAATTTGAAACCACTAGGTTTGCACATGTACCCCAATTCATGATATCTTGTTTTCTATTGTGGTTGTGATTGTTCACATAGTTTTGGGTTTCTTGATGTTCTGTTTAGTCACAATTGTATTGAAGTTAGTGGTAGAGTTAAAACAATGGGGGAGATTCACTAAGTGGTGATAAAGAGGTGATAAAGCAGAGATGACATCTTCAGTTTATCATTTCTCCAAATCTTATGTTATTCTATGGAGCCTAAGAATTTTGGAGATCTTAGTGAATAGACTCCAAAGAATAACATAGGAATTGGAGAAGTGATAAACTGGAGAAGTCATCTCCACTTTATCACCTCTTAATCTCCCCCCAATGTTGGCTGTGAACAACCAAAAGCCCAACCTACTATTATATATGAAAGAGCTGTGCACCTTGGTCATACTTTACTTATGGACAATTTTAAACATCAAGCCATTAGAGTAATGAGACCTGTCAAATTGTGCAGCATGTTTGTGAGCATGCTTATAGTAGACTACATGCCACAGATGATAGATGCAACAATAATAAAATTAATTAATCAAATATAGTAAAAACAAATAATGTAAATATGCCTGTTATAAAACCATGGGGACAATTGTGAGACAATTATCACAACATGGTTTCAATTTGAAATACTTTTTAAAAATGTACTTTATAGGGTTAACTAAGGTTCTAGGGCTATGTTTATAACATTAAATACATCATACATCATTAAATACATCATAATCTGTCATAAAATAATTAAAAGGAACAACTATTAAGCCAAAATATGTAGAGTTGAATTCTAGGATTGACAAATATAAATGCATTCACCAATATATATATATATATATATACTCTTGGGGACAAAAGTATAAAAAGGTGGATCGCAATTAACGTGTTTAAAGGCAAACATGAAGAAAGAAATGGTAAAGAAAATGTATGGCTACAGAAAAGGAAAAGCTGTTTTTTTTTCAGAAGTAAATAACCCCAAACATTATGTAGACAACAGAATGTTACCTGCCTGTAAATAAAGAGGATCTATCATAGCCAAAACTTTGTTGTTTTTTTTGTTATAATGTTCTCCTGTATATCACTGTTTTTTCTAAATGTTTGAGGTTGTGTACCTCTGAAAAGCAGACTGTTCTTCATTATCTTCATTTGCCTACTTATTTATATAGTGCTAGTGTAAAAGCCTGTGTAAACAGGCCAAGGTCCCTGTAATGTTAACCCTTTGGGTCCCAGAGGGGTATCATGATGATCTAGAATATATCCCTCCAGCACGCTCCACTCCTTCATATCCAGATGAATGTGAGAGTGAGAGAGATGATGACATGGCCAGAAAGTTAGGTGAAAGGCAAAAGCTCAGTCTTCCACCACTGAACAGGAGCACTATGTCATCTATAAACTGTTTGAGAAAGCAATTGTAAAGTCTGACCCTGGGCAAGCAAAAATGGCCCAAAATACAGTCATCCAGTCATCATCAGCATCATCAGTGTTTCCAATTCCAAGCTCCACTCAGCCCTCAAGTTACAGGGTTCCTCTGCTGTGTACTGCTAATCCACCCTTACTGAGTTCTTGGAAGTGGACATACTGCTGTATTCTTTTGTAGAAAACTGAGGGTTTAGAGAACTAATGTCATGTGTATCTCCTCACTGGCATATCCCAAGTCACAGTTATTTTTTCAGGACAGCTGTGCCAGAATTGTACAAGCAGGTGGTTAGTGTGGTGGGCAAAAGGCTGGAAAGCTTGTATGGCAAGAAAATCCACCTGACAACAAATAATTGAACAAGTGGGCAGAGCACAGACTATATGACTGTCACTGCTCACTGGGTTTACCTCCCACCACCAGTGGGCAACTACTAGCGTAAAGCATCAGGTGACAGCCAGTAATATTGCCAGTAATATTGCCTCTGGGTCTGGCAGTATGATTACAAGCAGCAGCAGTATAGCCCATATCATCGGCACGCCACTTTGTGTACTCAGAGTTCTGAGAGACAGAAACACAAAGCTGTAGATGTATTAAAGTGATAGTAATGGTTACAGTGCTGTAATGGAAGTTGAATGAGTGTGTGCTAAGCAGGTCGAGACGTTGATGGATGAGATGGCCGGAGATGGGAAGTCGGGGATGAGGAGCATGGTGGGGAAGTTTGAGTAGTCCTTTGAGGAACAATTTAATGTGGCAGTCTGAGATTACTGATGGACGGTGCGGTGAGCTGGATACCAGATGGGCATTATTTTATGGTGTTGGGTGATAGTTTAAAGGCAGAATGGCAGAAAGCCACAAAGGTTAGAATTGATGAGGACAAGAAAGGCTGAGTGGTATAATACTATTACTATAATTATGATAAAGAGCTAAGTCATCTTCCGAAGAAACATCGTCCCTTCTGGAGAAGAAGATCTGCCCTTGTTGATGAGATGGGAAGTGCTATTGTCTGTGATGAAATATACTGCTTTGCCTGACCACTGGGGCCCCCATAATGCAGCTGCAGCTAGTACAGGGTACAATTCAAATAAGGGAGATGTGATGGAAAATTGCAGAAGATTATCTGTGTCTGGAGGCCATGGCATGGAGAACTATTCTTGTCCATAGATGGCTGCAAAGCCATGGATGGCAGAAGCATCTGAGTATACCATCGGAGAGGAAGGAGAGGGTGACGAAGGAAATGGGTACAGCCATTCCAGTGTGTAAGGAATTGGAACTGCATGTAGAGATCGGACCTAGCTGGCTGACTGATGGGAATGCAAGATTTGGATACTGAAAGTAGGAATAGGAGGTTAGAAATGAAAGAGCAGCCTTGCAGCATAATCTTCATAGGTGGCCAAGAAGAGACCGAAGTTCTGTATGGGAAAGTGAGACTTGATTGTGATTCTGACTGGTGATGGAACGAATTCTTGAGAGCTTGTCTTTTGGAAGACTGGCCTCTGATTTTCCTGAATCTAAGATGATCCCTAAAAATTCTACTGATGCACTTGGACCTTGAATTTTCTGAGTGGCCACTGGAATGTTCAAGCTGTGGAAAATAAACAGGCATTTGGATAGACTGGAAGGTGGGTTTGAGTATGGCCATTCCAGTGTGTAAGGAATTGGAACCACATGTGGAGATCGGACCTAGCTGGCTGACTGATGGGCATGTAGGATTTGAATACTGAAGAGGAAGAAAATAGGAATAGGAGGTGAAAAATGAAATAACAGCCTTGCAGAATAATCTTCATAGGTGGCTGAGAAGAGACTGATGTTCTGTATGGGAAAGGGAGACGTGGTTGTGATACTGACTGATGATGGAATGTATTCTTGAGATCTTGTCATTTGGAAGAATGGCCACTGATTTTCCTGAATCTAAGCTGACCCCTGTAAATTCTACTGATGCACTTGGACCTTGAGTTTTCTGAGTGGCCACTGGAATGTTCAAGCTGTGGAAAAGAAACAGGCATTTGGATATAGTGGAAGGTGGGTTTGAGAATGGTTCTATTAATAAGAAATCATCTAGGTAATGAAGGTCAAAAGGGCATCTGTTACTGAGAATCTAGCAGAGGGCTTCTAAAAAAGAGTCAAAAAGATTGAGGCTGCTCTTGGAACCAAATGTTAAAGTGGTCGCAAGTAGTACTTGTTGCCCCACTTGATGCCTTGCAGATGCCACAAAGAAGGGGGGACGGGATAAGCTTGAATGCAACGGTAATGTCGGTTTTAGATAACCAACAGTCTGGGCCTGCCTGACGAATAAGGGTGATGTCACTGTCTATAGTAGTGTACTGCAGTGTAAACTCCTGAGATGGAATCAGCAAGTTGATACTGGGGGTTATGGAAGAGAGGGGGCCTGAGAAGTCTATAATTAGTCTCTTTTTTTAGCGAACTTATGTATGGCTAAACTCAATGGATTAATTCTCCATGAAGGGAAAGATATTAACAGAAATACTTTTTCAAATTTGTTGGCTAGAAGAGAGGACAGTACGTGAGACTCCGCTAGCACTAACTGGTTGGGGCATTCTAATGAACTGTGTGATTCCGGTGTGAAAACCTTCTGAAAAACGTGCAACAAGAAAGCAAGTTAATTGAGAGTCAGAGTGATAAGAAAGCAAGGAACTCTCCAAATTGTCTCAGGAAGGAAGTGCAGGGGGTGGAGGGCAATGGTGAGGGGTTTAGGAAGGTAGAGGGAAATGCAATGCTAGTAGGTGCTGACTGAATAGAAGGGCAGAGGTTGGAAAAATGGTAATTAGACTGACAAAGATGGCATGCTGGAGCCTTCATGCCTACAAAATGTCTACAGAACAGTTCATTATCCAACCATCTCCAGTCTGTAGGATAATTGAATTGGGCCAAAACCTGCTGCTGCTTTGGCAGAAATGGAGTGATGGTAGCCATAGAATAAAATGCCACCATACTTATAGGCCAACTCAGCTATGATATAGAGGTACTGGTCAAGCTTGGTGGGGGAATGCCAAGCACAAGACATTCCTAATTCAAAAATGGATCATTTCCTAGACAACCTAGGATCTTTGGATCTAAGGGCCACCAAAATGTCACTGCAACTATCTGTCTTGTGCTCAGCCAGATCTTGGGATGCAATTAGCAGAGATACAAGGTTACGTCCTTCTCTGGATGTGAGCAGATATCATATGTGTTGGAGTGATATGTGGTGAATGAGTAAGGGAGATACCTTGGAGGGAATAATTTCAAAAAGGATAGAAGTAGCTAATGATGAGACATTCTCGGGATCTGAGAGTCTGGATTGAATGTCAGATAATGCTGACCCCATATCTGTGAGGAGGTGTATGATCTGAGCAACTTTTGGAGAGGGAGGGGATGAAGGGGGTTGCTGCCAAGGAGAGACTGAGGTTGGACTGAACAGCAGGTGAAAAAGTTCCACCTTTCTGGCAGACGCAGGGTACGGGATATGGCATCTTTTAAGTTCTGCCATCAGCTTTGGGATGGTCCAATCCCTTAATGATTGGCTGCGACGTCTAGGTGTAAAAGGAACATTAACCGGGGATGCTTTTGAATATAATGGCTGCTGAGCTTGATCTTCCATGGCTGAATCTTAAACAAAAGAACAGGGAGAGCAGAATTAATAAGATGTGAAGGATGTGAAGTGATGAATCAGGAAAGGGGTCCTTTGTCTTCAGTTAAGAGGTAAGAAAATGAGGAGATATTCAGCCTCTGCAAAGGGGTAAGGTATCAGTGGTTCTCTAGCCTCAATAAGGAGGTCAGGATTTAGGGTTCTAGGGCCCCTACTGGGGAGGGGTAAGAAATAGAAGGGCCCTGCAGCATCTGCCTTGAGGTAAGAGATTGCAAGGTCGAACTGCCTTTGTTATTGAAAAGGGAATTACATGGTCCTTGGTCTTCTAATAGAGACACTGGAATAATGGATCCTGAGTCCCTTGGGGAGAAGTGGGAATAGAGGGGACCCTATATATTGACAAGACATAGGTATAACTGGGGTACTTTGGCCTCTGTGAAGAGTTAAGGAAGTTATGGGTGCTTTGGCCTCTGTGAAGAGGTAGGAAATGAGGAGTCTAGCTGCGATCTGATGCAAAGGAGAGGAATCAATGGGACCTTTGTCCTCTGTGAAGAGGGAAGGAATTGAGGGGCTCTAGACCTCTGTGAAACGGTAAATAAGAGAGGGGTCCATCGGCCTCTGCGAAGGTAGACAAGAGGGGTATATGTGCATAAAGCTAAATTGACTGAGGAAGAGGCTATCAATAGTACAAAACCTCTTAAAAGAGGCAGAAATATTGCCTAAAGGTAAGTGATTCTTGGTAGACATGGGTGCCATGCAGCAGTAGGGGGGAAGTCATGATATGCCTGTGAAGCTGCAACTGCGAGAGCAACTAACATGGGCCATACCTGCTGAAAAAATAACTTATGCTGAAGATGACCAGCAGCTGGAAGCCTGAGACTAGGAGGAAGCTGAAAGTATAGAGAAGATAACAAGATAATAATTGCACATGACGATTGAAACAAGAAAAGGAGTAGCTAGAATACTATTTTCAATAATAGGTACAAGTAAATCGTGTAGCATGCTAAAGAAAAGGTGAATGTCTACTAAAGAGAGCCATTATGACAGTAAAGGAGTAAAAAAAAGTTTGCTGTGCTAACATAATGGAAAAACATGACGTACCTGCATGGTAGTTAAGAACCAGGGAGATGCTACTCTCCTGGAAATTATTCTGCTGCTAGTATAGCTAGTAGATTTGTTCTAGTATAACCCTAGAAAGATACTAAAAGCCTCTAGGGAAGAAGAGAAGAAGAAAAGATAGGGAAGAAAAGAGGTAACGAGAACTGTATACTAGCTGAATGATAACTGGTGAGTTAGAATGCAAAAGGGAGTAATAGGTGGACTAGAAGGCTGAACTGAAGAAATTAATCCTATAGACAGGATGAGCTAATTTAAACCATATGTATGAGAGGAAGGAGAAATAAGAGAGAGAAGTGGAAAGAAGGGGCAGAAATGAGAAGAAAGAGGAGAGTGAGGAGAAATAAACAAATTTAAAAAACTGAGGTAGTCCTAGAGATGTCTCGGAGGAAGGACTGTAAGAAGACTCACAAGTGGCTTAAAAGAATACTGCAAAACAAAACTATTTGTAGGATGAAAACTGGAGTGACCAAAGTGCACATAGGCAGACAAAACTATGAAATACCTACTTCTCCAATATATGTGAAGGGTGGGGTTGGGGGGACTAACCAAACTACCTTGTAAAAGACATGGTAGGCTATGGCCAATGCCGGACTCTCTCAAACTAATCACCCTATATGTTTAGGAGGACGCTATGATGGAGGCATAACTGCTTGGATTGTTTAAATATATGTATATATATATATATATATATATAATATATATATATATATATATATATATATATATATATATATATATATATAGTACTGTGCAAAAAGTCTTAGGCAGGTGTTAAAAAATGCTGTAAAGTAAGAATGTTTTCAAAAATAGTACGGTATTTATATCAAGTAGCCAAATACATAGTGAGTGAACAGAAGAAAAATCTAAATCAAATCAATATTTGGTGTGACCACCCTTTGCCTTCAAAACAGCATTGATTCTTTTAGGTAGACTTGTTCACAGTTTGTTAATGAACTTGAGTATTGCTCCAAACATCTTGGAGAACTAACCACAGTTCTTCTGCAGATTTAGGCAGCCTCAGTTGTTTCTCTCTCTTCATGTAATCCCAGACAGACTCAATAATGTTGAGACCAGTGCTCTGTGAGGGCCATAACATCAATTTCAGGACTCCTTGTTCTTCTTTACACTGAAGATATTTCTTAATGACTTTGGCTGTATGTTTGGAGTCATTGTCATGCTGCAGAATAAATTTGGGGCCAATCAGATGCCTCCCTGATGGTACTGCAATATGGATACGTATCTGCCTGTACTTCTCAGCATTAAGGAGGCCATTAATTATGACTAAATCCCCAACTCTATTTGCAGAAATGCAGCCCCAAAATTGCAAGGAACCTCCACCACCCATCACTGTTGCCTGCAGACACTCATTCTTGTAACGAGAACAAACTGCATCTGCTACAGCCAAATATTTCAAATGTTGACTCATCAGTCCAGAGCACCTGCTGCCCTTTCAATGAAACCCCTGTTCCTGTGTTTTCGTGCATAGCTGAGTTGCTTGGCCTTGTTTCCACACTGGAAGTATGGCTTTTTGGCCACAAGTCTTCCATGAAGATCACTTCTGACCATACATGTCTGGACAGTAGATGGGTGTACCAGGATCCCACTGTTTTCTGCCAATTCTGAGCTGATGGCACTACTGAACATCTTCTGAGTGCGAAGGGAAGTAAGCATGATATGTATTTCATCTGTTGTACTAAGTTTACTTGGCCGACCACTGCATCTACAATCCTCAACGTTGCCTGTTTCTTTGTGCTTCTTCAGAAGAGCTTGGACAGCACACCTGGAAATCCCTGTCTGCCTTGAAATTTCTGCCTGGGAGAGACCTTGCTGATGCAGTATAACTACCTTGTGTCTTGTTGCTGTGCTCAGTATTGCCATTGTGTATTACTTTTGACATTAAACTGTCTTCAGAAACCTCACCTTGTTAGCTGAGTTTATCTGTTCCTCATCCAGATTTATTCCTCCTACACAGCTGTTTCTGTTTCAGATAATGATTGTGTTTCAACCCACATATTAAATTGATGCTCATTAGCACGTATTTGGTATAATTGTTTAATCATACACCTGACCATGAGCTCGATCCAAATGTTGGAGATAAAACCAATGTCATAAAAAAAAGGCCGTCGCGAGTTAACCAAGACTGGGTAACGAGAGATTCAAATCTCCATTTTCCAGAAAGGATAGCGGGCGATGGCCTACAAAATACACAGAAACACAAAAATCTGCATCGCCTAAAATCGGACCTAATCTCTGTCGCAAAACACACGATAAATAATGTGCAATATGTCACACTCAAAGAAATAAGCAAACATCCGATGTTACCTAGTGCCCTGGCAAATCACAGCACCCCAAAGTATCAAGTTCAGTGGAATAACCTATATATAGACGCAAAATAACAGACGCACCTTTGTGTATTGCGTTCCTTGAGCTAGAGCACAGGACCCAGGAGTGAAGGCTAGTAAAAGAGAGTGAGGTAGAGAGGAGCAGAGCACATCAGTTAGAAGTTAGAGTTGGAGAGTTTCACAACATAAAGAGGCACATAAAATACTTTTGCACATACCCATAACATGCATCCAAACACAAACACACATAAGCACATAGCTATTTTTTTTAAATATCCCACATACACTTTTATATTTTGTTTTGACAGTGTGAGTCTGTGAGTGCAAGTGAGTGACAGAGAGTGAGTGTGTGTGTGTGTGTGTGTGTGTGTGAGAGGGCCTGAGTGAGTGTCTGTGTGTGAGTGGTTGAGAGGAATGGAGAGGAGAAGAGGACAGGAAAGAGGGATGGGGAGAGTAGGAGGAGAGGAGGAAGAGGAGTAGGAGGCATCCCCGGTCAGGGTAGGGGAGGGAGATCCCTGGGGTGGAGGGGGAGCAACACTAGAGGAGGCACATAAACTGCAGTGCCTGAGATGGCAGTGGGAAAAGGGGTAGGACATGGGGTGCACCCAACTCAGCCAGAGCCATCACAGGCAGGGCCTGAGAGCCAGAGCCAGGGCTCTCAAAGAACCTTTTTGGGGAGAGGAGGAGGACAGGGTGAGAGACCCCAAATATACTGAGAAGGAGAACATGATCCTGGTGGATGCCATAATAGAGAGGGAGAGGATCCTGTTCCCCAGGAGGAAGGTCACTGACATGGGGGCATGAGCGCAGTGTCCAGCTGCAGCCGTTCGCTGGATTCAATAAAGAAGAGGTGGATGAACTGCAAGCAGAAAGTCAAGAAGAAGATGGGACAGGAGGCCCTGCATGCTGTCGGCACTGGGGGTGGACCGCCCCTGCACATGCACTATTCGTAGTCGGAGGAGGTGGTGCACAGGACCATGTCTGAGACAGCAGTGCACGTGATCCCGGGATGGAGCGACACCGGGGATGAAAGAAGCCTGCAGACGACTGGTAAGTGCATCAAGGCCTACATACACCTCACACAAATCTTGACACCTACCATACATAGGCCAACACAGTGACACCTGAACACATGGTCAGCATTCCACACCAAAAATTCAGCAACATACAGCTTGGAGGGACTTCAAACAAGGACAGAATACTTGACAAACCTAGCCTGAATGGTAATGGTCAAGTCCCTGTTTAACTCCATTCATGCTGTCTACAACAACGTCATGCACAGCACAAAAACAATGTACGCCATCATGTATCAGATAAAGATATAACTGTGTCACAATGTCATACATACAGTGACAAAGAGGTCAGCACATAACTCCTTGAGTGCCAGAGCTATAAGCAATGCATTGTTTGACAATACATTCGCTAGTCCCCTGGCAATCAAAGGGTTATAGAAGATAGCAAGGAGAGGATTTGTTCTGGAGTATTGTTACTGCATGTCAGGGCTAGGGGTTGTACATGTAGGTAGTTAGTCCAAGTGGAATAATCAAGGTTCAGCTTTCTGCATCATAAGTAGCCTGCAGAGTGTGCAAGACATATGTGATTCCAAAGGTTCAACCATGCCAGGGGGGCATTCACTAGGGGGTAATAAAGAGGTGACAATGTGTACATGACAACTGCAGTGTCATCACACCTGCAATCCCTGTGTTATTTTGTGGAGCTAATGCACTGAGATCTAAACAACTTGTGACATTTCAGTGCTTAGGCTCCATAGCATAACATAGGAAAAGGTAGAAGTAACCTCTAATAGTACTGAATAGGCCCGCACATGTTTGCTCTGTGTTAGGATTCTACCTGTCCTGGGGTGCGTTCGGTGTGTCCTCCAGCTGATTGGGTCGTTGGGTTCCACAGATCATATTTGTTGGTGTGCTCGGTGTGTCTGTTACTGTTGCTGACATCATTGGTTGTACTCTGTAGTCATTTGTCATCACTGGTGCATTGCTGTGTTTAGAGGTCCTACTGTGTTTTCTGTTGAGGCCTGGGTGTAGGACATAAAATGGGTTTGTGTCACTCAAGGTGTAATGGTTCAGTTTTGGCCACCACATGGATCCTGATGAGGATCAGGATACACATGATGACCAAAGCCACACCACTGTAGGTTAGTAGAATAAATGTATGGGATCATGTCAAGATCATGAATGTGTATCAGGATGGTAACCAATGCATTGCAAAGCAATGCGATGGATACCATCCTGCCACTCAACGGTTCACACATCAGTGTTATAGTCTTACAGTAATCCTATCAAAGCTCACATCAATAATTACATCATGTCATTTTCCCATATAGCATACATACTATCACATGCAGAGGACTCTGAGGAACCCTCCTCTGAGGAGCCCACCACCTCCAGGGTGCTGCCACCACCACCACCACAACAGCAGCATCAGCAGCAGCAGTACAGGCAGTGGACTGAACATAGCCTCCAGGCCCCAGCACCACCACCACCACAGCAGCAGCATTGGCAGTGTCCTGAACACAGCCTCCAGGCCCCAGCACCACCAACACAGCAGCATCAGCAGCAGTACAAGGTACTCTAGGCCCCACCACCAGCGCCACCAGCCATAGGGAGACATCAGATGCCCGACACTGTGGCAATGCCACACCATGGGCCAGTGCGGGCGACCACAAGACTACAGCCACAGGAGAGTAGCCTGTGGTCACTGGACTATGAACATGTTGGCCTCATTGGCCAGCCACAGGGCTGTTCACCCCTCCAACACCACCCTAACCCACAACAACACTGCCACCACCCATGCCACCCACCCAGTCAGAGGGTGTAACATCCCCAGGGAGTGGTTCATCTGGGGATGAACCAGGAATGTCCCCATGCTGCCTCCGCAGAGGTGCACATCGCTCTATGCCATCTCCCCCACTGCCTGAGGGGGAGCCACAGGACATTCACAGGGCATCCACACCACTGTCCCCTCCTCCCTCTACACCACACACTCCTGCACATACAGCGTTCCTAGATGAGGAGTGTGTGGCAATACAGAGGAGGCAACTCTGGGTGGCCCGGAGCTGCGCACTATCCCTGCGTAGGATGGAGAACAACATTGCCCACATCCTGGTAAGCATGAGGGCAATGGAGGCCCAGCAGTTGACCATGACTACCCACCTGGTCACCTATACCAACAGGATGGCAGATGTGACGGGCCAGGTGGTAGTTGAAATGTGTGAGTCCAACAGACTGGAGACCCCGTGCCAGGCTCAGCCCTCCAATGAAGGATCAAGTGGCACAACCCCTGTCAGCACTCCACCACCCCCACTGCCACTCAGCCACCAGACCCACTAGGGCTTCACGCCATAGAGTGCAGGAGGCCACCCCTGCAGTCCTGCCCAAAGCACCCCCCCCAAAAAAAAAATAGATCCAGAATTCTATTGTTCCCTAAATAAATGGGCACTTGTTGATTCTACTCATGTCCATGTCTGTTTGTCATCAGAAACGGTTAGTGGCAGAGTTGTCTCCAATGCATTGCAAAGCTATGCAGTGAACACAACTCATGCACATCTAACCTGGGTATAAGATATTGAACAACGGGAGGGGGCACACACAACATACACTGTGGCAGAGTTGTCTCCAATGCATTGCAAAGCTATGCAGTGAACACAACTCATGCACAATGAATGGCATCACAAGGTTTTACAGCAGGGGTGAGCACACACATCAAATATAGAAACATTTGTACGAGTTCAACTCACAGACCAAATATCAAAGCCGAACACCATCAGGATGTTGTTCCATGATGTGACTTGAACAACATGAACACATTAGATAGCTCAACGGATCAACAATATGATCACAATTAAAACCCTGATGAGGGAGAGGTAATCAATGACACAAGATAGTCATATATGCTCATATGTTTAATTGACATCAATACAAACAGGTGTTCCTCATGGACGTGGATTCAACGTTTCACCAGGACAAACTTCTGGACCATAAGGGGTCAGGCCGTGGATGCCTGCAGAGTGTGAAAACCAGATTGGAAACTGCACTGTGAACACAACATTCATGCTATTGCTGAACCAACATCATCCCCTTGAGTGCCAGAGGGGTACACAACTGATTGCCTTGAAATGTTTGGCGTACCCCTATAGCACTCAAATGGTTAATACATGGACTTCCAGAGTGGTATCCAATGCATTGCATGTCATTGCATTGGATATCCCTCTGTGGCTCAGAGAATTCTACGAGTGTCATGGCTATAATTAACCTGGTAGATGTAGTTTTCCATCAGTACAACTTAGTATGTGATGTACATGGCCAATTTGGTGTACCTTTGATCCCAGGTTGAAGGATGATGTCCTTGACATGCTAGGGCTGTGTCGAAGGGTCATCCTGTGGAGTGGAACAGCTGATTATTTTTGGTGTGTGTTTGTATGCATGTATTCCACAAGCACAACCTTGGTCACACATGCATGGTACTAACAGGAGAAGTAGTCCCTGATGAGCCTGGTTTGCATCTGCATCCCGCTCAACATATCCTCCCCTCCATCAATGGGAATAGGATCTTCCATGGGCTGTTGTGGCTCAAAATCCTCCAAGAGACATGTGTCCACAGCTATGTTATGTAATTGGGTACATGCCAGTATTATGTCACATGATTTACCAGGTGCCTATTGCAGAGCACCCCCAGAGTGATCCAGGCAATGGAACCTGGCTTTCAGCTGGCCAAAGGTGCGCTCAGTGACATTCCTGGTCCTGACATGTGCCTAATTGTAGCACTCCTGCGCAGATGTGTGTGGATTAGTGATTGGTGTTAGCAGCCAGGACTTGCACCCATAGCCGGCATCACCTGTAGATGGGGAATGACATGGTGTTACGAGAATCACATGTTATATGGATGATGTAGTCATGGGGGGGTATTCACTGAGCAGTGATGTAGAGGTGATATGGTGAAGATGACTTCTCCAGTTCATCACTTCTCCAGTTCCCATGTTATTCTATGAAGCCTATGAACAAAGAACTCCAAAGTTGGAGGAATCTAGTACATTGGCTCCATGGCGTAACATAGGAAGTGGAGAAGTGATGAACTGGAGAAGTCATCTGTACTTTATCACCTTTTCATCACTGCTTAGTGAATCTCACCCCACTTGTCTGTTGTGGGGAAGTGGATGTAAGTACTTGCCTTCCTCTTGAGCGCTGCCAACACCAGAGCCAGTGGCCTTGAGCAAGTGGACTGGGACATGCCAGACAAGTATCCTTCTGTAGATTGGAATGATCCACTTGCCATGAAATGGATGGCACACATTAGCTTCTGCAATCCTGATAGGGCATGGTTCCCACTGTAAACAGGGTCTATGTCATCCTTTATGACCTCATATAGGTGTATGATGCTCTGTGATGTCAATCCATAGCGGTCCCTGACTTCAGCATCTGTCATTCCCAGGAGTGTGACCCTTGTACGGTATATTATGGCCCTTGGCAGTTGTCTCCCATCCCTATGCTGTTTCACAGGTCCCTGTGGCAGCTGGGGGGTGTCCTGTTGTGTTAGCTGGGGTGCTGCTAGCAGGTACAGTCCTCCAGGTGGGGATAGACTTGTACATGGCTCTTCAGCCAGAGTATAAAAACTTGAAGCAGGTGAAGGCTGTTGAACAGGGGTGCTTGGAGGAAGATGGTGAGCCCTAGCCCTCTTACACCTTCGCCTCCACTGTCTTCTCAAGTATAAGTATGTGAACATACTGCTGCTGATCTGTCTCTCTGTCAGTCTCTCTCTCTCTAACACTACATCTGATGAGGGTGGACTGACAATTTTAAACAGCAGTAAGGTGTTGTCCATGAGCAGTCATGTGGTCATAATAGAGCAAGGGTAAGGTATGTGTTATCCAGGTAATTGTTTGCTGGTGTGTCTGTGGTTGGTGGTGTGATGAGTTGTAATTGGTATGTACCTGTCATGTGTGTGTTTTGTCTCCATTGGCTGCTGAGGTTACATAGGTGAGTTACAGAGCCCACATGACATTATGCACATACATGTTGTTAAAGGACATTTTTAATTTGTCTTCCTCCATAATATGAGTTAAGTTGTAAGCCCCCGGCAATCTTGGCTCCTCTATGTTGATCCAGAAGTTCTTCAATAAGGGGAAAGTGAGTGCTGGTTATTATTTGTAATCTTGTTCGATAACTGGTAATCAATTCATGGTCACAACAAGCCATTCTTCCTAATTGCAAAGAAAAAACATTGTCCCTGCAATGGCAGACGATGGCTTAATAAAGCTCTTAGTACTATTCTTCATGGCTTTAGTCTCTGGGGGTGAGAAGAGGTAGGATTTACTTTGGCGGTGTGGAAGATGCCAGGAAGGAGTTCAAAAGCATAATTACAGAGGAGGTTCAATGGAAGAATATCTGCTACAGCCTTCAAAAAGACATCAGAATAATCCCTATTTGGAAGTGGAACTATCCTTATCAATCAAGCAATGCAATTTTGAAAACAGGTGGTACACCAGAGAGATATTTGGCCTTTAGACCCAATGATCTTGGGGTTATGGTGTCTGAGCCAGGGCAAACCTAAAACAATGGGATTTCTGGGTGATTAGAAATATTCAAAAGAAATAGACTCACTGTGAAAATTACCAGGAGTCGTCTAGAGGGTAGGGGTGTCAAAGGGACCCAAATCACCACCAAGCAGCTCCCCATGAATAGAGAAAATTGGTAATGGAGAAGCCTTCTGAAGCAAGGAAATTCTCAACTTCTTAGCCCATGACAGATTAATGAAAATACCAGCGGCTCCGGAATCAAGAAAGGTTATGGTAGAAATAGACTCCTTCTTCGAGACCAGGCATATAGGAACAAGAATAATAGTGGGGAAGGGTGGAGAGGGGGTGGGAGGTATGTAGTCTTAGATGTTTTCTTCCAGCAACCCTTAGCCTAGAAGTTTCCGAGAAGGATATGATATTGTCTGACCCTTTTTTCTTCAATACCGGTAGAAGGATCAACATTTTTTTTTATCATCAGATAATTTATTCCTATTAGCATTTCCCACTTCTCTAGGCTCTTCAATGCTGGGACAGGAGTTCCAGGATTAGTTCAAAAGTGTAAGAATTCTACTGTGATTGGAAAATTTTACTAGCTAAAGTGGGTGATTACCATTTACAAATATATTCAAATCTTATACAAGGATCTTTCTGTGAAACTTTTTACCCAAAGAGCTCAGAAAAACTCAAGGGGTCAGCCATTAAGACTTGAAAAAAAGGTGCTTTTGACTAAAACAATGGCAATGATTTTTTATAGTAAGGGCACTAAGGGAGCAAGAGATTATGTTGATACTATCAAGCTCAGAACAATAGTAAGAATTATGAAATAGGTTTCAATGTAGATAGGACTCTGATCCAGGAAGGAGGTTTTTTCGCAAGTAGTGCCATTTTTTTTAACTAAATTTTCATTTTATTTTTAAAGAAAAAACATAGGATAAATTTAAACTTAAATAAATATAACAAGTATGTAACAAAACTATAACATGAAAAACATATATAATAATGTAAAAAATTACTTTGCATCACATACCAGGAAGATCAGGAAGAGAGGAAGAGGAAGTAACCTCAAAGCCTAGTTAGAATTACTTTATACCTACAAAAATTGCTTTTCAGCCAAGGATTCCAAATAGCAAAGTAAGAGTCAAAATTAAGTAGTGCCAATTTAAGCAAAAAAGGCATTTTGGAATAATATATGGTCTTGGCACAGCGGGAACAACTGGAGAGGCAGTGGCATCTTGACTGACTTCCCTGCATCTGTGGAGACAGCAGTTAGGACCCAAGAACCACTTCTGTAACTCCTGCAACTCGTATTGTGTAGATTTAATTTGATACATTCAGTTCTGTTTTCCTCATGCAGTCTGCCTTTCCTGTGTTTTGCGGTGTGTGTGTGGCTGGGACATGGGTGTTCTGGACAAAACGCTTGCTCAATGCACTTTTTTAAAATGTATTTAGTAGTCTGCAATGTAGTTGGTGGGAGATGTCTACTCAACAGTTCTGTCATAATAACTAGCAAGACAGTAAAGGAGAACAGGTAGACAGTACATGGAAGGGGTCATATCAATGGTAGGTGTGGGAAAATGTAGAGTGGGAAGAGGAGGACAAAGAGCAGGGAAACAGAATGTTTTTATGATGATGTGTCACTTGGCAAAGTCACATCCGCCCACATTACCAGATATACTGTGCAAGTTGGTGATATGAAGGAATGCCAGTGATGCAATAAACGTATAACTTCTGTTCCAAACAACTATGACACAATGTGCATTAACAACTCATCTTCTATCTCTCTTGGATGCTATGCGTTTCATAGGCAAACAGTGCCTGAATTCTTTAGATGGAATTCCTGTCTTACTGAGGCTTCAAACTGTGGACTGTCTATGTTACTGAATCCCCTATCTAACCTTTCATCTTCAATTTTTACCCCTTTCAGTACCACAGGGGTGTGCAATGCTTTTGACTTAATAAAGGGAGATTGTTGCTCTCGAAAGCTCATGCTTAAAATTGAATGTTAGTCCAATAAAAAAAGGTATTATTAGACACTGCAATATTCATTCATTTTGCATCTACACCACATGTAAAATCTACTTGAATTTTAACATGTGTTCCTTTAAAAGAAAGTCACATACTTTATAAGGATTTTTGTTTTCTATTTGGTAAATGATATAGCATTTTTATAACTATTGCAGACTACCCTATATATTAACTTATATTAATCCACATGTCCTCTACTGTTAAACACTGGAGATAACTCTGGAACCAAAGAAAAGAATGGCACATATAATTTTGCATGTACATAAATACCTCTATTTGGGTTGGGGTTAGTTTAAGTATTTATTTTAGTATTTGCTTACAGCAAGTGAGATTATTCATCAAGTCCAGGGCATCGTCAAATCATCCCACCTATAACCCCTCCCTTCCCTTCAAATTACTCACGGACACCAGGGATGAGTTGAAAAGGCCACAGCAATTTTAGTATACAGAACAAGTATTTAAGGTTTATTTATATAACAATTAAAAATAACCACATGTAAACATAACCCTACTGCTTGCTAATACAGTCATTACCTGACTTTAACTGTATGGTAACTACACACACATTCGTAACACTACTTGGCTGTGGGCCATGCCACCATCCAACTCCTAACTATTTGAATATGGCAAGTGGTAGCCCAACAATAACCCATGACTCTCAAGAGCAGGCCCAAAAGTCATGATCCTGTACCATCTGAGAATCTCATGCTTCACCAAGCAAGTACTCTACCAAGCTGTGACAAACCACCAACACACAACTATCCAATGAGGTGAAAAAGCACACCACCACCAAAACTCCAAGCACCAGACCCTGGTCCCATGTATACTTGCACACATCTGTGCACCACGCTCAGAACAGGACAGGAGTGGGTGGGAAACTGGCTGCTGGACCAGGAAGCCCTGCAGCCAGTATTATGCATAGCCTGAACCACCCAAAATGCAAATCAACTTGCCTAAATTCCTTCCTAGCCCTGTCATGCCCACTTTGCCTAAACTGCACTTTTGCTCCGGTAGTCCCTTTAACTGAGGGATAATCAAACTTTGAACCTCCAGGTAGTGGGTGGGTACTATAACTCCCATCATCCCCAACCAACCAACATATGGCTAGGTATGATTGGAGTTGTTGTTCAACAACAGGAGGATATCAGGATGCACTACTGTGTTTTATCCTCTCAGAATTTAGAGATAATGCTAAGGCATTAGAGATGCCTCTAGCAGATAGTGTGGGTTACTCCTGGAATGCATATAAAGTCTCAAAAGCATTGCTTTCCAATTCATCTCTCTAGCACTCAAAAAGTTAAGAACCCAGGAATAATTATGACAGGGATATAGATATTTAAAGAATGATGTTACCTCATGCAGTGTGTGTGTATAAACACGTTTACATTTTGCAACTCACATAAAAATTACAAACGATTGCTAAACAAGTTGCTGGTCTGAGGAGGTGGGGGGTAGGGGAGTATGGTAATGGATTTAAAGAGAAGATATAACCTAGAAAATAAGTAGTTCTTAATCTGTTTAACAGAAGAACTGATACCTAGAAATGGTGTTAAGTAGATAAAGAAAATTGCAGATTCAATGGAAATCTAGAAATATATAACATATTCACAAAGACTGCTGTAATGGAGACATCTAACTAGTTAAGTCCTTCTATTATAAAAGTCCAGTTACATAGGGCAGAATGCAAGAAACGTGTGCATGCGCTAAAGGCATTTTTCCTGTGCAAATAGGTATTTTGCATGTTAAAAACCAGGAAGCCGTATACCAAACTGTCAGAATCCAGTAGCCCTATCAACAGGAACCAGGATGAGCATTGGGACACAGAACCCAACTTGTGGCCCAACATTTGTCATGTGTTATCTGAATCCCAAAACTCATGCTAAATAGCGTGAGAAATAGGAACATCAAAGGAAAACAGCTAACATCAAAGGAAAACAGCTCAAAAACAGTCACCCTTCCAAACACTAACCCTACACATTAACATTAACAAAAAGTGAAACAATACTAGCCCTAACACTATCCTATCAGCCATACCCCATAGCTATAATACTTACTTGTCATCCACTGTCTTCATCTTTAATCGTCTATCGCCTTCATCTGTGATCTTCTTTCTTATCTTCCTTCTTCTTAGTCTCCCAAAACTATTGTGCTTCACTGTAAAAAGAACTAAAATTTAAAATTATATATGCCACATAAATTACTCTGCTCAATAAATGTATGCTGGCAGTAGCAGCATAAAAGCAGATGAAAAATCACCCTCTCATTTACCTCTTGGGCCATTGCACAAGACATAGTGAAGGAAATTTGAACAGAGACTGGCTTTTATATGGCCAGTCTCTGTTCAAAATGGTTCCCACACTTTAATTGGCTGGGATGCAGGATTTACGCACCTTCCAGCCAATCAGCTTCTAGCAGGTTTTATCATCCCTCCTGCTAGAAGCTAGAATGATTTTGAGCAAAGAATGGCCATATAAAAGCCAGTCTCTGTCCATATTTCCTCAGTGTGGCTAGGGCAATGGCCTGAGAGGTAAATGGGAGGTGAGGGTCATCTGATTTTATGTCCTAGATGCACTTGCTATTCCATTCAGACAGATTAGTTAATCCTGACCATGCTAACCTGACCCACCTACAAAATATTATGAGCAGCTATTCACTGTTTGATTTTTTTATGCTCAATTCAACCACATAATGCACTGACTTAGTCGCTAGTGATTTTTACACTTGAAATATAAACCGTGCATGTTTCTTGCATTCCGCCATTATTCCCAGGGTATAGTTCCATTTCAAGATTCAGGGTTAAATTGTAGCTACACGTCCTAATAATAACCAGCTACCTTACTATGGCCAGCAAATCCTAATGGCTCCTTTGAATGTTGTTCTTGTGCCTTGGTTCAAAAGGTAACATTTTCAAACAGTCCTGGATGTGATGTCCATGCTCACAGATATGACAGTTACTTGCCCTTTTTTCTGAAGCCAGCAGTTTGTGGTCCTTTGGTCCTACCTACAATTGTCATGTCCACCTCTATGATATATGGGCATTATTATTAGGAAGTTTTAGTTTTCATTTAAACAAGAAAGACTATTTCTCTAACCTTTTTAGTGAAAATTGTGTACTTAATTTAGGTATTTTATCAAGTTTCTTAATTATTTAGTTCGTAATTAAATGTTAATTCTTTCTATATGGTGCAAAATTGAATAGATGTTATTTCATTGTGAGTTTCTGTGAATTGTTACAAATATGCTGTCCAAATGAAATCCTATAATAAGCTGGAATGTTGGGGAAACCAATAAAGATTTAGTGGTTTTTCAGTGTAATGAATGTTAGTTTGGTGCCTAGTCTGTTTCATGACATGGTGAAACAAATCATAAAAACTGGACCCTGAAACTTCTGCATTTTTAACAACAGCCCAGGGACAATTTGCACTGTAATGAATTGTAATTAACCCACCTTTATGGCTATTTTGCCAATTAAAATCATGTGTTTGATGATTCATGGTTAGTGAATGTCTTTACAAAATATGATTTTTTTTTACATATACTGTACTAGCATGTACAATCATCTAAAGTATGTATAGCAAAGCATTACGGTAGGCTTGGGGCCCTATACACAAAACACTGGAGTCATTCTGGGGCAAATCAAATGCACCATAGGGAGCCAATAAAAATTCCTCAAATTCTCATTGCTTTCAATGTGACATTACAGAGTTTTTGCAATGCATAGGAGACCTCTTCAGCCTGCTAGGTGTTAAAAGCCTCATTTAAAGTATACCTGTAAGCCTAAGACAAGTTCAGCTTGTTTTACAGAAAATTAAAATATACCTATACGTTGTTCTAGCCAAATAGTTTGAGAAATTAGCGTTTATTTTGGTGACGTATTGTGGCAATTTAATTCTCTGCACAGTGTGTTAGTTAGTTCTGTTCAAGGCCAGACTCATTTCTCCCTGTGCTATTAGGAACACTTCCCAATGTGTGTGGGCTCTGTCTAGATTCCCAGTGAGAAACGAATTAGCCTAAAGCGCCATACTGTTCCAACAAATAAAACTAATTTCAAAACTAATTATATTATGTACAAATGACTAGTGAAACATATAAATGCAGTTTTTAAAACTAACCAACCTTTTTTTGAATCGACAGGTCTACTTATTCCACCTGTCCATTCATTCCACCATTATTATCCACTATGGTCCAGCTAATTCCTCCAGAATAATTCCACTTTTCTTTTGAAGTCTTTAGAACTTGGTTTTCTCTCTTTTTCTTCTCTCTCTTTATTCCTCTCATCTCTCTTCATCTTTTTCTTAATCCATTCTGTCTCTCTACTTCCCCTCTCTCATCCCTCTCTCTCTTCCTCTCTCATTCTGCTCTCTCTCACTCAATCCTCTTGGTCTCTCATTACTTACTCTCTCTTTCTATATCACTTTCTTTCTCAACTACCTCTCCTTCTTGTTTTCACCTCTCAGGTTCTGCTCTCTCTCTTATCTCCCACTCTCTCACATGTCCCCATCTCTCTCTCTATTTCTCTCTCTCGCTATCTCATATAAGAATTACTATTTGTATCTATTTCATGTAAACTAATGTCTAAGACCAAAGGTCTGATTTTGTAAAGAATGAATTAGGAACCAAGAGACACATCTGCTATTAGTTAGCACTAACATATATAATGCCGCTAATTGCTGAGCTATCTTTGTTTTCTTTACTCAGCATTTCGTTGTGTTTGTGGTTCCTGGCGTATTGCCATTTAAAACACAAGAATAGTACTAAAACCAAGAGAGGATACTTCCACCAGCTCTACAATTGCTAAGGGATAATAACAGAATTTCTCATAGTATACTATACAAAACCAATATGAAATTAAGTCCTCTCACCTGTAACACAGCCTATCAGCCTGTTTAACCACTTTAAATTAATTCACATACGTAAACAGAAAAATCGAACCATTACATGCATAGAACAAGTGAACCTTAGTTACAGAGGTGGGAGGCAGGTTGACAAAACTAAGACAGCGAGAGTCCTTCTGGATATTTGAGTTACATACAGACACTACATCCCAAGGAACACAATATAGAATTTGAAACTTCAGCCTTCTTATAAGGTTTTCTGGCTATTGATGGACCCAGATGGGATATCATATTCCCCTTTCTTAGTCTTCAGTTGCTTGGAGGATACATCACATTTGTCTTCTTTGCTATGGGTTGAGTGTTTTCCCCCAGGCACAATAATTTGTTTTTGGAGGAAAAGTAGGGTAATAAAAACTTCTTTGTTAATGGGCTAGAAATCACATACAGCAAGAAAATCCACCTGTGAACAGATATGTGCACAAGTGGGCAGAATACAGACAACATGACTGTTCCTGATCACTGGGTTACCCTCCCACTAGTGGGCAGCAACAGCTTGCAACATCAGCTCATACCCAGTAATCTTGCATCTGGTTCTCATAGTATTATTAAAGACAGTAGCAGCCCATACCATTCATATACCACTTTGTGCATTAGAGTTTTGTTATGTTATGTTAAATAATCTAGAGCAGGGGGTAGAAGAATGGCTGTTACCCAGCTCCTTGAAAGCTAGTTTTGTGTCTGCTGATATTGTCTCCAACATAATAACTGCCTTGAGACTAGGTGACATGGTGCATGAACCCTGCTTTCCCTATATCCTAAATTTAGTTTTGACTAGATTCCTTGCAGAATCCAAAATGATCAGAGGGATGCTAAATACTGCACATAAAATTTGTGCTTATTTTAGCCACTCACATAGTGGTCACAATGCATTGTATTTCATCCAAGAGATTAACAACTTGCCCCAACACCAGCTGAAAATGGTCCCTACCAGATGGAATTCCACATTGTACATGCTTGAACATTTATATGAGCAGAGTAAGGCCATTAGAGAGTATACAATGCAAAACTGGAAGGCTTTAGAGGAAGCACCTTCACCTGGACAATGCCAACTAATGTGTGACCTATGTGAGCTGCTGAAACCTTTTTGAGGAGGCCACCTTGATGGTTAGTCATGTTAAGGCAGGAAATATATTTGCTGTAGAAAAATGGAGGAGAATAGCTAATGTATCAGGTAGCAGAAGTGGACAAAACCACACAAGAAAGGGAGGCACACAGCACATGTACAATTACCAGTAGCACTGAAGAAGATGAGGAGGAGGAATTTGAACGGTTGCTGCTACCATCTACCACAGTTGGGACCACTGCTAATGTTTGAAAATAATATTATAATAATGCATAGTTAATTGGATTCAAACATAATAATCAAATCACACCATGACCACCATATAAAATTTGCCACAATAAGTGTAACCTTTTTATTTTTTTTTTATTTGTCTCTTTGAAAATAATGGTTAGCAGAGCAGCAGGGTTACACAAAGAAAAAACTAAAAAAATATTTTTTGCAGGCTTACAGAAAGTGAATCTTTCAAAATATTACAACAAGGTTAGCCTTGAAAAAAAATTGATTACTGTCTTCCAACAAGGCAAGCCCTGAAAAATGTTTATAGGCTTCCAAAGAACAAGGCCTAAAAAATAGTTTGCAGGCAGTAACATGAGACAGGTGGCAAAATGATTCTTCTATTTGCCATTAGTCTTAGTTCTGCTGAGACAGCAATAACACCACAAGTCCCCACCACTTCAGCTACATATATTTAGAAGATGTTAGCCAATTTTGCTTCTCCTCCTGTACCTCCTCTAAAATCAGGAGTGTGTTGGAATATTATTATTTCTTTGTAGAGTGGGAAGGAACTCAAACATAATAAGCAAATCACACCACGACCACCATATAAAATTTGCCACAATAAGTGTAACCTTTTTATTTTTTTTTTATTTGTCTCTTTGAAAATAATGGTTAGCAGAGCAGCAGGGTTACAGAAAGAAAAAACTAAAAAAATATTTTTTGCAGGCTTACAGAAAGTGAATCTTTCAAAATATTACAACAAGGTTAGCCTTGAAAAAAAATTGATTACTGTCTTCCAACAAGGCAAGCCCTGAAAAATGTTTATAGGCTTCCAAAGAACAAGGCCTAAAAAATAGTTTGCAGGCAGTAACATGAGACAGGTGGCAAAATGATTCTTCTATTTGCCATTAGTCTTAGTTCTGCTGAGACAGCAATAACACCACAAGTCCCCACCACTTCAGCTACATATATTTAGAAGATGTTAGCCAATTTTGCTTCTCCTCCTGTACCTCCTCTAAAATCAGGAGTGTGTTGGAATATTATTATTTCTCTGGAGAGTGGTAAGGAACTCAAACATAATAATCAAATCACACCACAACCACAATATAAAATCTGCCACAATAAGTGTAACCTTTTTCTTTTTTTTTATTTGTCTCTTTGAAAATAATGGTTAGCAGAGCAGCAGGGTTACAGAAAGAAAAACCTAAAAACATGTTTCATTTGCAGGCTTACAGAAAGTGAATCTTTCAAAATATTACACCAAGGTTAGCCTTGAAAAAAATTTATTACTGTCTTCCAACAAGGCAAGCCCTGAAAAATGTTTACAGGCTTCCAAAGAACAAGGCCTAAAAATAGTTTGCAGGCTTCAAGCTTGAAAAAAACAAGCCCTGAAAAAAATTGCATGCATTATTGGGCCAGGAAAAGCAATGCTAAATGCTAGTTACAAACCACCACTAGAAACATAATGCCAACCAGTGGGACTCACCGTCATTCTGATGTTTGTTACTGATGTAAGAGTAGGCTTCCCCATGGGACTGGGATCATCAGCAGTAACATGAGACAGGTGGCAAAATGATGCTTCAACTTGCCATTAGTCTTACTTCTGCTGAGATAGCAGCAACACCACAAGTCCCCACCACTTCAGGTACATATATTTAGAAGATGTTAGCCAATTTTGCTTCTCCTCCTGTACCTCCTCTAAAATCAGGAGTGTGTTGGAATATTATTATTTCTTTGTAGAGTGGGAAGGAACTCAAACATAATAAGCAAATCACACCACGACCACCATATAAAATCTGCCACAATAAGTGTAACCTTTTTTTTATTTTTATTTGTCTCTTTGAAAATAATGGTTAGCAGAGCAGCAGGGTTACAGAAAGAAAATCCTAAAAAAAATGCTTCTTTTGCAGGCTTACAGAAAGTGAATATTTCAAAATATTACGCCAAGGTTAGCCTTGAAAAAATTGATTAATGTCTTCCAACAAGGCAAGCCCTGAAAAAATGTTTACAGGCTTCCAAAGAACAAGGCCTGAAAAAATAGTTTGCAGGCTTCAGGCTTGCAAAAAACAAGCCCTGAAAAAAACTACATGCATTATTGGGCCAGGGAAAGCAATGATAAATGATAGTTACAAACCACCATCAGAAACATTATGCCAACCAGTGGGACCCACCGTCATTCTGACGTTTGTTACTGATGTAAGATTAGGCTTCCACATGGGATTGGGATCATCAGCAGTACATGAGAAAGGTGGCAAAATGATGCTTCCACTTGCCATTAGTCTTAGTCTGCTGAGACAGCAACAACACCACAAGTCCCCACCACTTCAGGTACATATATTTAGAAGATGTCAGCCAATTTTGCTCCTCCTCCTGTATCTCCTCTAAAATCAGGAGAGTGTTGGGATATTATTATTTCTCTGGAGAGTGGGAAGGAACTCTGCCATATCATCAGCAACTGAAATGTGCACAGTAACATAATAATACAGTATCATAGTTGATGATATGCATCCATCAAGTTATCAAGTTCAACCATTGCCATATAACCCCTTCTGATCCAGAGAGAAAGAGAGAGTGTGTGTGTGTGTGTGTGTGTGTGTGTGTGTGTGTGTGTGTGTGTATGATTGTGTGTGTAAACATTGTGAAATAGGGATAGGACTGGAAAGAATCACAATTGACAAAACAATAGTCAATGGCACAACTGCAACCACCACCACATTGACATTTATGTTACCAATGATAAACCATCCCCTAAGAAATCAGGTGCTGCTGTCACTGTGACCTATGTCTGCTCAACTAATGAAAAATGATGATAATAAGACATAATAAAAGTAGTTAATCTTCCCTGCCACCAACTTGGCATATTCAGTGAGATGGAACATCTGAAGATGCTCCCTGATAACCTGCATTTGTTTGCTCACTACCACATGTGTAGTCAGTGCAACACACAATAGGTGGATATGAATTGCCAGATTTTCACATCTACAGATTTGCTATCAGCTGATGGGGGAGGTAGCAGAGGCATTGGTGGTACTGTAGAGGAGGAAGAAGGTATCCTGAGGGTGCTTGATGAGGACAAACACCCAAACCCTAGCCCAAGAAGTCATTGAGAATGCAGGTGTTACAGTCTTCATCCATCACCAAACTTTCAAGCTGGTGGAAAGGATGTCTCTCTGGGATTTTTGCCCCCATTCTTTGTGCCCTTGGAGTGGTACAAGGGGCACAGTGACAGTAATACTCAATTTCCTTTTTTGGGGTTTGGGTTTCCCATGCTAAATATAACACATCAGGGTGTTTATGTTGCATGTGATTAATGAGGGCATATGTGTCAATTTATGTCCCCTCCATTCCTCTTTTCACTATTTTATCACACATGGTGTACATTGCAGCCACTGATGATGACACTAGGCCTGTCAAAAGGGAAAAATAGTTACACACCTGTTCTAGTCCATTATCACTACTGTTTGAACCCAATCCCTTGGTGGCCACTGTGGTCTGTGGAAATCTAGCCTGGTCAATAACTTGCTGCTATGACAGAATAATGTCTGTATTTAATGAATCAGCAGCAGGGATTACAGTAGCAGAAAATGACAGAATGTCACTGCTGGTGGTGATGGTGATGCCCATTCCCAAATGTATCACTTTCTCCCATTCCTTATCAGTTTTGCTAAAAATGCTCTCTTACTCTCCTCCACAACAGTTGGTCCACCACCCTTACTTTCATCACCACCACCAGTCTTTTCCTGCTCTGTAGTACTGGTTGGGGATGACAAATGTGAAAGTGGGTCCCCTGCTGTCACACTTGCCATCACCTCAGAAGGTGTCAAACTGACAACAGCAGTAGGAGGCATAGGCAGCTGACCTGTGTTCCTTATGCTACTATGTAGTGACCCCATTTTATTATACTTCCACAGATACCTAGGAAGGCACTTGTGGGACTGTGGATGACGTGGGCAGATAGCAGTGTCTCTCCATCTTCTTGTGCTACTCCAAACTATTTTATTATTTTTTTCTCTTTCCTTCTCTCTATTTCTGTTTATTTTCTTTTACCTTTTACCTTTTCTTTTTCTTTTTTATTCCACATCATGCCGCATGGTGGGAAGTTTCACTACCATTGAAATCATAAGTTCAAAAATGAAACCGCTGTCATGGAAAAATCCGTGGGCCGAAATTCCATGAATATCGTGCTTTTTTTGCGAAAATGTTAGAGGGAACAAAATGGAACTTATCATTACACATCCTTAGCAGTTACTAAACTTAAACTATGATTAAGTGTGTTCTACAGCATATACTCAGATTAAGTGTTAACTAGAACATACACTGCATTCAGGTTTGTAACTACTAATTATACTATGATTACTACAACATATTCTGTGATCAAACCAGGACTGCCAGAGGGCGATCACTGTCATTCTTTTTCTCTTTCCATATATGTCCAAACCAAAAATGTTTCAAAGTCAGTCAAATACTTCAGAATATTTAATTCTAAAGTTTTTCACACGTTAAATTGGTAATTCCTATAGGTACAGATAGCTGGGCCTCTAATATCCAGAAAAGCCTGAATCATTTTTTTCTACTCCAATTATCAAATAAGCCTCATAATAAAAAACTTTTGGAATTTTTGCTTTCATTTTTTTTCAGGATTATAGCAATTTGCTTAGAATGCATCTCTAATATTTACGCATATATATGGAACATATATGTTCCCACTTCATGTTTGGTACTTTTTCTCCTGAGAGCCCCGATGCTGTACATTTACAGTGAAGGTGTTTTTTTAATGATGTCTGTTTGGGATGAGGTGTGTATATGTCAGTGTGTGCAGTATATGATAACAAGCCAAGCTATTGGTACGAGAGAGTATTAGATAGAAATATGTTGTTAGATTGTGTGGAGTGAAATGCAGTAAGTGCTGGTGCAAGTGAGTGGAAGAAGCAGCTGTGATTTGATGAATGGGGTAATTTATGAATAACAATAAATGGATGTGGCCTAGACTGCCACCAAGTGGACTGTATAGATATTACAGACACTATATTACTACTCGTACTTATTAATGTGTGAGTGAGTTCCAAGTTCCTCTGGCATATGAGAACAGTTCCATTCACATTTCAAGACAGGATTCCATATCCAGGAAGCTAAAAAGGAGAAATTGTGGAGCAAACCAACTGCACAATAAGAGGAGAAATACAAATTCCCCGAATTCCCATTGATTTAAATGGGTAGGTTTTCAACTTGAGAGACAGAGAAGTCTCTGTCTTTGCTTCAAAACACAATGTGCTGGCAACCTCTCTAGCATTTAAGAGGTTAAAGGCTCCGTTTACATCAAAGGGGATTTGGGGAATGTTTATTTGTCTCCTATCGTGCACGTAGTTTGTTCCAGAATTGCTCTCTTCATCTCCTTGAATACTAATAAGAGAGTTAAAAAAAACCTGCAACCATCAATCCAAACAGCTGCTTTGACTGAAGATCCAGAAAAATGATAGGGATTAGTGGTGAGAAGGATCTTCTTCTACCCTGAGCATCAGAAACTTAAAGACACCTACAAACTGATGTACCTCACATTGAAATATTGACATTGGGCATAACAACAGTTTGCCATTTTTGTCTATATGGAGAATCCTCAATAAAAATATTTTCAATAAAGTGATAGCAATAAATAAAATGTGAAAAAAATATGTTGCAGGGTTTATCTCCCTGAGTAAAACAATGGTACTCACGCTGGTAAAAGGGTGTTTTATTCAAAAGTTATTATAACTCAAACTTAAATTTTTTTAGGTGCAGTATCAGAGGGTCCTGAAATTGTACAGTGGCACTGTTGCTACACCATCCTATGGACAGGTCTGATCAGTAGACCAGAAATCTCCATAGGATGATGTAGCAACAGCGCCATTGTATAATTTCAGGCCACTGTGATACTACATATAAAAAAATCAAGCTTGAGCTGTAATAATTTTTGAATAATACACGTTTCAACAGTGAGAGTACCCTTGTTTTACCCAGGGGGATAAAACCTGCAACATATTTTTTTTCTATTTTAAGTATTACTGTCCCTTTAAAAAAAAAAAAAAGAGAGAGCGAAATAACTCCAGAACATCCTAATGGCTGCTATAATTTTTCCTGCTTGCTTCTCAGATCAAGAGAGGCCACATTCAGCCAGTCCTGGATGCCATGTCCATGGAGGTAGACATGACAGTAGCTAGCAGCACCTCGCTGTCTGCTCACTGCACAATGTCATCTTAATCATTTAAAGGGATAGTAATGTTTCACAAAAAAGCAACTCCGATTAATCTACATAGTGTTTGGGACTGGAAAGTGTTATTTCAATACTATCCTAGTTGTACTACAAGACTAACTGAATGACAAAGTATTCCCCTCCTGCCCCTTTTGCTGATGTAACAGTATTACTGTCCTGATAGATAGAAGAGAGGGACAATCTTCAGTGAGCATAAGAAAAAACCTGCTCAACTTTGTCAAGGGGTGGCAGGGTTTTCCTTATGTGCTGTGACCTATTCAGTCAAGAGACCAGTTTCCACATCTGAGGGGATGTGGCTTACACTAGGTAAAAAGGGGCAGGAGGGGGATACTTTATCATTCAATTACCCTTGAACTCTCCATGGCCCAAATACTATGAAGATTAATCGGAGCTGCTTTTTATGTGAAACATTACTATCCGTTTAAAGTCCAGAGGAGTATGCAACACATTGCTTCACAAGGTTTGCACCTCCTTCTGGTCATTAGTGGTTTAAAAAAGGCTCATGAACTCTGCTTGCTTTTGCCACTCTCATGTCTGCCTCCATGGCCATGACATCCTGGCTTCACTGAATATGTTATCTCTTGAACAAAGGCACAAGTGCAAAATTCATAGTCACCATTAGGATTTTCTGGTCATAATAAGGTAAGTGGTGTGTTATTATTATTTTCCTTCAAGCATGTTAGTAAAAGAGAAAAAAAACAGAATAAAGGCTGCATGTTTGTAATCCTGTATAGTAATTGTTTTCAGAAAAAATGTATATTGTAAGGCTTTTCCTGCTAAGAAAAACAAGGGTAAATTTTTTGAATAAAGACATTCTTTGATCAAAATGTATTGCATCTCTACATCATGCCTAACTGTTTTAGTGAATGGAGAGCATTATAGTCTTTTTACCAGACATTCTCCACAGGGACTAATGAAACAGCACCACGCAGCAATAACCTTTATAGGTTTAAAGGGATAGAAATACTTCATTTTATCTTTATTTTATTTTGTAGGCATTCAAAAAACATGAAGAACGTTATAAGTCTTATCTCTCAAACCTTTATGGTTTGAGAGATATTCACAAGCAAAGTTTCCACTCCCGCCCTTTTTACCTAGTGTAAGCCATCTCTTCTCATATGTGGAATCTGGTTGTAAGACTAGACAGATAACAGAAGGGGACAATCTTCTTTTGGGAGAACAATGGAATCCCTGCCCCCCTTGACACGTTTTTCAGGTTTTCCCTTATCTTAATTGAAGATTGTCCCTCTCTGCAGTCTGCCTGGGCACCTCCCTTCTGATCTGGCTGAACAGTGTTACATCAGTAAAAGGGGAGGGAGGGGGAGACTTTGTCATTGAATTACTCTTGAACTACAACGCTGACAGAACTGAAATAACACTCTCCATGGCCCAAATACTATGATGATTAATTAGAGCTGCTTTTATTATGAAACATTACTATCCCTTTAAGAGGTAAAGAAATCAAATAAATTTGAGCTGTTATAATTTTTGAATGATTTATCTACCAGCAGTTGGTGTAATATTGTTCTACTCAATATGAAAAGGCCCCCCAAAAAAGAACAAACATTTCCCTCCACCAGCAGGATTTACCACGAACTGGATCAATACATAGAAACTTTCGGCCTTAGAACTGTATCCTACATAACAATACAACAGAAAAACAACACATACAACTTATCACCACTAGAGAGATCACAAAATCACCATTAAACTGACAGGTAAAGGAGGAGCAGTGGTGATCATGAACAGTCAGAACTATATAAAAAGAGGGAAACAGACAACTATCTGACATCAATGACTACAAAAAAATTCAGTCAACACCCCATCAATATATATATATACAAATCAACTCCAATATCTCGTAAAACATTTGCAAACATCTCAATCCAGAACTGAGCAAGCTTATACCAACCAACTCTGTAGTGGGGACTTTCTATATGCTTCCAAAAATCCATAAACCAGGAAACCCAGGCAGGCCAATAATAACATGTATGTGCACTCTGACTGAGCAGATCTCTGGGCTGGTGGTAAACATCTTACAGACTACCAATAGCTGTATACAAGACATCATGGACTTCCTTAACAAACTCAACCAGATCAAAGATTTAGTTACTAAGAAAATTCTAGCTACCATGACTCAATAGCATTCAGAATACCACGTGAACACCTGTTACAATATAAAGAGAAGGTAGTCTCTACAGATAGGTTGTTGATCCAGGGAACTATCTGACAGTCATTTGTATTTTTTTTTTACCCACTTGGGGCTAAATTGTAAATGGCTTCAGAGGGCTTTTTTTCCTCTGGATCGACAGGGGTGTTTCTGGCATGGGCTGGACTTGATGGACACATATCTTTTTTCAGTCTCATCAACTATGTTACTATGTTATATATATACCACTAGAGACTACATACAACCCAGCAGTATAAGAAATATGCAACATCATCAAATAGCTACAGTCTCTTCTAACAGATTATTTAGTATTAAAATCATATTCTCCAAACTTCCTATTCTTGCATTCAGGCAACACCAAATACGAAATAAAAATTGATTAATAGAAAACTGACCAGTGAAAGGACAAACACTGATAATATGACCAAACCTTGCAACAAATCAAGTTGCTAATCACGTCAACAAATGTGTGAAAACAATACTGAACAACACAACAATAAGATATACAACATTAAAGGATTATATTCATATGCATCATCAAATGTTTTATATTTGATACAATGCACTGAATGTGAAACTGGATGTTACATTGGTGAAACAGACCTACCACTAAGGATGAATACAGACAATCTATTGAGAAATCCATAAAACAAAGAACCATTTCCCAGTCAGTCATCATTTTACCCAGATAAACCACTCCATCCATAGCCTTATAATCAAAATACTCAGAGGGAACTTTAAAAATAATTAATTTGAAATTAATATGATCAGTTTTTTCAACACAAAATACACTGGACTAAATTAGGACTGGTGCTATATAAATAAAGAATAAGTATAATGATATTTTCTTCTATTTATTTTGTTCTAGTACGTGTTTACCCATCTGTATCACATTATTTATCTATTGTCCATATATAGTACTATGGTTCTGTCTTTCTCTTTCTGTCACTCATACTCCCACCTCCCCCCACATTCCTCTGTTAAGAATTCTAGGTGATTTATTACTTATCATTTTCTTTCTCTAATTTACAACGGCTTTTAATAAACATATTGCATTTTTTTTAAACCAGTATGCTTTTAGACTTGAATGAATGAGTATTCCAGTGTGTAATAATACTTTTTTATTGGACTAACATTAAGTTTTATGGACACAAGCTTTTGACAGATTTTCTCTCTTTTTCAAGTCTCCATAAAACTTAATGTTAGTCCAATAAGAAAGGTATCATTACATACTAGAATACTCACTCATTCGAAATCACTGGATTAACAAAGCTAACCCAAATTGTATAATATATATATATATATATATATATATATATATATATATATATATATAAAAAACATTGTATATCATATCTATATCTATCTATCTATCTATCTATCTATCTACCTATCTATCTATTTATCTATATAAGTAACAAAACATTGTATACCTTTAATTTGTGATCTGTCTACAGTGTAAATGGGAATGGGACTGCCAGACAGATATCTGGAAATATTAATCAGAAGGAAACATCTGAATCCATCCTGGATATTAGTATTTTCTCCCAAACAGAACCATCACTTCTCTGGACCACTGCACTTAATAGCACTTCTGTCTCCCAACCACTGACTGGTAGTTAATGTGCCACTAGGCACTTACACCCTATAGCCCTTACTCCTTCTGTGTCCCACTATCACAGTGCCCCGTGGTCCTGGTTGCGGGCTGCGACATTATCACTTCCTCGTTTGAATGCCACACTTCTTATTGGCCAGTGTAATTAACTCCACCCAGGGCCAACCCTTTATAAATCTTGTCATGTCTGTAGACTGGCGCCCTTTCGTGGTGTACCTGTTATTGCGCTAGTTCCTGATGCTGCTTGTTCGTGTATGACCTGGCCTGTATGACTACTATTTTCAGAAATAAATATATATACATACACAAAACCCCTGTCTAATATCCTTTCCCCACAAGTAACACCCTAACTGAGACATAAATGAAAATGACACAGGGTTATGTCTGGCTTTTCCTTGTACTTCTGATCACACAGCTTCATTAACAATGTATCAGTTCTGACTCCCTCAGCATTGTTGGAATAATACACTGTGTAAAATATATGCTTTGTAGTAAAAGGTATGATTAGGGGTGTGGGAGAAAAGTCCCATCATGTCCCTGTAAAAACACAGTGTAAACCACATGGTTGTCCACTTTTTCTTGGGAAAATCCTGTTTAATAAAGCCCTTTTCACCCACTGGCAAACATTTTTTTCTATTTTGCAATGGCTAGAATTTTTTTGCCATTTTAATCACGTTTGTCGCCAATGTGCAAACGTACAATGTACAAACAGCTAGAGTGAGCGAGAGAAAGAGAGAGAGAAGTGCGTGCTAGGCTGTTGTGCTGTGAGTTTATAGCACAATTTAGGCATAATGACTGCTATCACTATGAGCAAGTTTAATAACAATAAAAGGAGGACCAGGAATGACGTTATGCATCCAGTTAGTCTGAGGAGGACGAAGTGACCACTACCACCAACATGAAAGGGTCTGGATGCCCTGGTTCCCCAGACCCAATTATGGCCAGTCCCCCTAAATCACCCCTAGGGAACTTGGGGACATTTTTGTCAAGGGTAGAGGAAGAAAAGGGTAATTGAGTGAGCAGGACAGGTCAGCTACCTGTGCCCGTTGCAAGTGCTGAACCTTCTGTCATTGTGTCCTGTAATTCTCAGGGGGTGGGTTGGAGGAGATGGCGCCAAGTGTGAGCAGGGAACCATAAGTCACACTTGCCATCCCTAAGCAGTCCCGCCACTAGTACTACTACTACAAAGGTCCAGCAACTTGTACAGAGTGTTAGGAGTGAAGGAGGTGGTGATCAATTTACTAGTGAGCAGGAAGACACAAGGATTGAAATTGATGTGAAGCAGCTGGTGGGACTAGCTTTAGTGGAGTGATAGGGGAAGCAATGCAGAGTTTCCACACCATTCCCCTGACCCTGGGACTCCCCCTCCCCCCACAGCATTCTCCAGGTGGAACATGATCCTGAAGAAGGAAGAATTGTTGCCTAGCAGCAATAATACCATCAGCACCAGGAACACAGATCAGCTGCCTGTGCCTGCTGCTAGTGCTGACAGTATTGCCTTATTCAGCTCAGCAATAAATGGCAAGTGTAAAAGTAGGAGACCCTCTGTCACATTTCTCATCGCCTCCTCCAACTAGTGAGACGTCTGTAATAGAGCAGCAGCACAAAGTAGGGACTGGTGGTAGTGATGATGATGGTGGAGAAGCTGGAATTGAAGAGATATTAATGGCCTTTTTAGACTAAATTGAGAAGGAATGGGAGACATGGATGGGGATAGGCATCACCACCAACACCAGCTGTGAGCTTTTGGAATTTGTGGAGTTTGAAACTGCTGTAATTGCTACTGCTGCTGAGTTGCAAGGGCAGCAGGATGCTGAGGATCAGGCTAGTGTGGCACAGACCACCGTGGACACAGCAGGAAAGGGGTCCAGTGATGCGGGACTAGGACAAGTTCCACTTGCCAGCAGTAGCAATACTCCTGATCCTAGTTGCAGTGCTGATTCTGAGTCAGTAGCAGCAACAGCAGCAAAATCATCCTCTGCCCCAGTCAATGAAGGGGAATGCGGAGGACAAGAAGAAAGAGGTCATTCTTCTCCACCTTTTGCCTCCCCCTGAAGACTTGGGCAAGGTTTTATTATTCTCTTGGAGCAGACACAGTGCAGCCATCAGCGACAGCACTGTGCACAATTTGTGATAAATCAGTGAAAAGAGGAAAGGAGGGAATGCACCTTGGCACACACATGAAACACAGACACCATAATATTTATGTAAGATAAACCCCCAACAAAGAAATTGGGCACTGCTATTGCTGTACCCCCTGACTCTCCCCAAAGACAAAAAGAGGCGAGGTGGAAATCAAAGAGGAGAAAGAATAGAGAAACCCAACCAGAGGCTGACGAGTGAAACACATGGCTCAACATCACTTTCATGCTCTAGTGTCCGGACAAGGGAAGATCATGTAACTACATCTTCTGGTGATCCACCTTGTTTATCTTTACCTCCCCCAATAACTGGTAGCCATTCAGAAGATGTCAGGATATGGCAGTTTGTGTCCATCCATTGCACACTGTGTGGTGCGATGACTAAACATGGCAAAATGGAAGATAATCTCAAGCTCGGCATCAAGTGGCACCTAAGGAGAGTCCAAACTACAGAATACACTAAGCAGGTGGCAGGAGGATTCATCATTATTATTAAACTGTCTGCACGTGTCCTTAGAAGTGAGTGAATAAGGGGCATAGTGAAAGCAGCAGAACTTGGTTTCTGGTGGGATGATTTCACATTGCGGACCCTAAGCATCATGATGTTTGGTTACAGTTTCGCCAGGTGTCTGATGCAAGTGCCGATGTGCCCATTCTTCCCAGTCCTTCCCTTATTTACCACACACACTGTGCACATTGTAGTTGCTGATGAGAGACACAGTTCCTGTTTTCAAGGGTACAGTTTATATTCTAGTAACAACACACCCATGATTTTGGAGGAGGGACAGGTGGAGAAGAATTATTGACCAGCTTCTTAATTTCTCCACATATGCCTAAAGTGGTGGGGGCTACCTCATTCGCATCACTGGAGCTAGTAGTGGCAAGGGGAACCTTGATCATCCATTACTCATGTTACTGCTGTTGTTGATCCCATTCCCTTTTAACTGCCTAAACATCTCACCAACAGTAGCAAGAACAGCAGTCGCAAATTCCACAATTACACAGGGGCATTTGACAATGGCCAGTAGCCACTGGCCCCCACACCAGTAGGGCATTTTTTCACTCAGGGCTTGTTCTGTAAAAAAAAAAAAAAACAAAAAAAAAAAAAAAACAGAGACCTAGGGAAAAAAAAAATCTCAGAGCTTGTGTGGCTAACAAGCCAAAGTCCTAAAAATTAATGTTCCCTCAGGTCTTGGACCTAAAACATCTAAGCCCTACAAATCAAAGGTGTATGGTGTTAGCACTAATCACTTCCCCTTTTGAAAATGGCGTTTTGTATGCCGAAACCGGTCAAGGGTGTTAATGGTATTATATATTTTTGATAATAAATCAACAGTTTTTATATAACTCTTCAACTCCAGACCTCTTGTATCCTATAGCAATATTTTCACATATCTTCTCTTTATACCGGACGGCACAAGTGTACTACTATTGATATATGTGACTGCTAAATGAAGAACCTGAGTTGTTCCAGTCCACAATCTTGGACTGTGTGAAGGTACCTAGTGGATATTCAGTCGGCTGATGAGAATATATATTTTATAATTCTTAATGAACTGCTGTTTCATGTGATATTAACATACAGGGGTATACCTAATAAAGATACAGCTATGTGCTCGACCTAAAAATCTCATGTAATTTTCAATTCTGGAGTGTAATTCCACCCCCAGAGTAAGACTCAAAGACTTCCTATGTGTGTACACATTGTGATTCAGCAGTAGAAATGTAAATCTTCAAGAGCGCAAATGGCAATTTCTCCTTTCACCATGTCTGAGATGGCACTTAGTAGAAGGACAAGACTTCAGTTGTCCCATTGAAACTGTATGTATACTGCCTGTGGAGGTGAGTGATGAGGGGTTGTATTACAACAGTAAGGACAGTGGTGAGCAGGCTCCCCAGCTATTGTTGAACTTCAAATCCCATTGATCAGCTAAGAAAGATGGGCTTTGTAGTCAAAAATAGCTGAAAGGCTACAGATTTTCCATATCTAGTAAAGCAGGCATGATCTGCTTAAGTGTATACTATATCCATTGACTAAGTATACTGCACTGATAGATATAAACGGTTTACTTTTGGAATGTCGCACACATGAGAGCGTGCAACATTTAGGTACTATAACTAGGTCACCGGCTTCATGAGCACCATATCAGAATCTCGCATGAATCAAAAGGGTGAGATTCTTATGGCACCTTGTAATACGTTGCCACTGCCCACTTTACCGCATACCTTCATTAATTAATGCCCCACATTTCTTCATGACTTATTGTCAGCTCTCGCACTGCCGCAGTCTTTTATAGCTTGTTTGTGCCATCCAACCTGCACTCTGGCCGTCTCTCCTGGGCAATGAAAGTTAAAATGACCTCGTGTAGGAGTACATCATGAGGATATTAGGTAGACAATTCCCATCAAAGTATGGATGTTAAATATTTTACTCCCACACCGAGGTCATTTTAACTTTTATTGCCCAGGGGAGACAGCTGGAGTGCAGATTGGACGGCACAAACAAGCTATAAAAGACATCGGCAGTGCCAGAGCTGACATTAATTCATGAAGGTATGGGGGGCATTAATTAATGAAGGTATGTGGTAGTACAGGCAGTGATGACATTTTATGAGGCGCCATAAGAATCTCACCCTTTTGATTTGTGAGAGATTCTGATATGGTGCTCTTGAAGCCAGCGACCTAGTTATAGTGCCTAAATGTTGCACGCTCTTATGTGTGCAACATTTCACAAGGATACTGATTTAAACTTTTGCATGCCAATGTATTGGATACAACTCTAGAACACAAATGTGAAACATTGCAGGTCCTGAGTATGCAGTCTCCAACAATGTCAAAGCTAGCCAGTACCATTTGTTCTGCTTAACCCTTTGAGTTTCAGAGATAAGTTGTATTGGACACACATCTGGCATGCAAAGGGTTAATAATGTACTCTCAATGTAACTTTATGTTTTAATCAGGTGCAACATGTCCATTTATTCAAAAGAATGGTGAGAGACAGCTCTCTAGCTCCCATCCTTCTTTTGTCAGCATGGATACTGGGACTGTACATTGTATTATCCCTGCTTTTACATCTGGTACCAGGTTCCTCCTCTAGGGAGAGGACCTGGTAATTTAACTAATGTATATGGGGGGACCTGGTATTGTAGCTAATATACATAGAAAAATGGGGAAAAGGGTTACATGCGAAAAAATTAACAAAAACTATAGACAATCTGACATTTGTTATTCTGCTAAAGCAGAATAAAGTAAAAATAATAAGTGACTATCACTTTTTGAGTGCAACAACAGATCCAAGCCTTAACACTTTGTTCATTCTGTCAAAACATATGTGGTGCCCATATTTAAAAATGGATCAAAGTCCCAGCCAATTACAGACCTATACGCTTGACATCTGTGGTGAGGAAGAGTTTGAAGAGTTGCTAAGGGAATATATTCAAGAAATCATCTTGAACAGGAATATCATTAACAGGAGCCAACATGGCTTTTTATGAAAAAGTGAGTAAAAATAAAGATTTGGGTGCTGCGGGTGATGTCATCTCTTTAGACTTTGCTAAAGCATTTGATATGGTTCCACCCAAAATTGACTAAAATAGGCTTCGGGGCAAACGTTTCTGTATGGATTGGAAATTGGCTGAATGATAGAATGAAAAGAGTGGTGGTAAATGGGAAATTCTCAAATTGGACAAACGTGATAATTGGAGAACCTCAGGGATCTATCCTGTGACCCCTTCTTTTTAATTTGTTTATTAATGATCTCCCAGTGGGCATAGGGAGCCATGTATCAGTGTTTGCTGATGACACATTATTAAGTAGGTTAATACAGTCTGAACTCTTCATTACAAGAGGATTTGGACAAACTGGGTAACTGGACAGGCAAATGAGATTCAATATAGACAAATGTAAAGTTATGCACTTTGGGTATAATAATAAAAATGCAGCATATAGTTTAAATGGTGTTTCTTTGGGGAAATCTACTAATGAAAAGAATTTGGGAGTAATGTAGACAATAGACTAAAAAGGGGTATTGACTCACGTGAGGAAGATATTATTCTGTCTCTTTATAGGTCCATGGTATGACCCTACCTTGAATATGCAGTTCAATTCTGGGCACCTTTTCTGAAAAAGGACATTATGGAACTGGAAAAATTGCAGAGGAGAGCTACAAAACTAATAAGGGGAATGGAAATGTGTAGGTATGAAGAAAGGCTAGAAAAGTTAAATTTGTAAACACTAGAGAAATGGAGTCTTAGATGGGATATGATAACATTATATAAATATGTTCAGGGCCCATGCAAAGGGCTCTCCAAAGACCTGTTCATTAACAGAACAGTACGGAGGACAAGGCGTCACCCTCTAAGGACTGAGGAAAGGAGATTTTGTCTACAACAGCTGAAAGGATTCTTTACGGTAAAGACAATAAAGGTATGGAATTCACTGCCGGAAGAGGTGATGGTATTGAATAATTAGATGTTTTTAAAAAGGGCCTGGATAATTTTTTTTAAAAGAGAGGAACATAGATGGCTATATGTGTTAGTATTGGGATTCATATTTATTTAGTGCTTGTGGATCCAAGGAGAAATCTGATTGCCGTTTGGAGTCAAGAAGGAATGTTTCCCCCATTCAAAGCAGAATTTAAAGGGATAGTAATACTTTGTTTTATCTTTATTTTGTAGGCATTAAAAAAACATGAAGAACGATATAAGTCTTATCTCTCAAACCTTTATGGTTTAAGAGATATTCACAAGCAAAGTATCCCCCCCCATTCACCCAGATCAGAAGGGAGGTGCCCAGGTAGACTGCAGAGAGGGACAATCTTCAATTAAGATAAGGGAAAAACCTGAAAAACTTGTCAAGGGGGGAAGGGCTTTCATTCTTTTCATACAAAGAAGATTGTCCCCTGCTGTTATCTGTCTGGTCTTACAACCAGATTCACATCTGAGAAGAGATGGCTTACACTAGGTAAAAGGGGCGGGAGGGGAAACTTTGCTTGTAAATATCTCTTAAACCATAAAGGTTTGAGAGATAAGACTTATATCATTCTTCATGTTTTTTTAATGCCTATAAAATAAAATAAAGTTCAAACGAAGTATTACTATCCCTTTAAATTGCTTTTGGATAACAGTGGTAGACAAGAATAGGAAAAGAGTTGAACTTGATGGACGCAAGTCTTTTTTTCAACCTAAACTACTATGTAACTATGTAACTCGCGAGTCACAACCATGAAGAAAATACTTATCTCTAATCACCAACACAGGGGCTTTCATGTGTAAGAAAAAAATATATAGCTTATTGTTTGTGTGGCTAAATATTCTGTTGAGCCTCTAACTTTAAGCAGAAAAACCATAACTCATTTAAATATATTGGATTTTCTATGTCAGATGTGTTGATTTTGACTTGGCTGTGTAATTTAATGAAAGCCCAATAACTCAATTATATACTGTACATTTTAGGACACTGCTACATAAGTTATATATTTTCACATATCTTTACTGTAAAAATCAGCTGTAATAACTGGAGCTGGGGAGTCTACTTCCTAAATCAATCTAATTCTCTCCATGATCTGCCCTTTTTACATTTATTACAGCAGCAGACACACAAAATATTGTTAACTTTGGAAAGAAGAGCTTAGTTTTGCAATACTTTTCATGGATATGTAACCTTAAAAACAACTAAAAACATATATTAGGTTGACGTTAGTAATTTTAACTGCCCCTCGTGTACTTTTGTAATTTATTACAATTCACATCAGTTCACAGCCGGAGTAAATCATTTTTTAATGTCTAAGATACTTGCTAAATGGGCTGTTATCCAAAGCGATAAATAAATTCTGATCTGTGAATTCTGAGCTCTGTTGGCCTTTCATGCGTGTATTTTCTCACCAAAGGAGTCCTTATCACAGTTTTGTTTTATATGTTATATTTAAAACAGAATTTCGCCATTCAATGTATTTAAAGTGGAACTTTCAGTTACTAATATGTCACCCTTGAATTATTAAACATATGGAGACTAGCATCCTAATACATGTATTACCTCTGTAAAGTGCTTCATTCTAAAGAAATCTTTCATCTAAGGAGACCAGACGCCATTATCCAAGCACTAGAATGTGACTCATTGCCATCTTCAGTGTTCTTACATGGTTTTTTAACAGTACTGGTGGTGGTAGTGGGAATTTTGGTGGGACTTTGAAAAACTGCCTCCTCAGGAGGAGAATGATTATCATCAATTATTGCACATGTTGCAGTAACCAGGACTGCAGTCAGTTTTTGTACTATCATTTTACTCACACATCCCTGCACTGCTCCTACTCCTTTTCCCCTTCCCCTTGTGCGCTTACTGAGCATTACTCATATACTGGGGTGTGTATTTTTACAGTAAAGTACACAATATATCTTATGGAGTGTGATCTCTTGTTTGGGTCTTTTACAAAATACTCAATTTAATTGAGTATTAGTCTTCCCCAGTCACACAGCTCACATCATGGTCCCTGTCACCTATCAGTTTTTTAAACTGTTTACCCCTTCCCCCCGGCAATCACTGTCAACAAAAAAAAAAAAAGTTAAATTACTTTCAACAGACTCTTCTAGCACAGAGATAATAATTACAGCCAGATCACGAAAGAACTTGAACCTCAGCTGCCTGTGTCTTTCCAGTCATTCTCACACGTCCAGACACGTCTAACAAAGAGATAATAACTGGGCAGCACGGTGGCTCAGTGGTTAGCACTGTTGCCTTGCAGCACTGGGGTCCTGGGTTCAAATCCCACCAAGGACAACATCTGCAATGAGTTTGTATGTTCTCACTGTGTTTGTGTGGGTTTCCTCCAGGTACTCTGGTTTCCTCCCACACTCCAAAAAACATACTGATAGGTGAATTTAGATTGTGAGCCCCAATGGGGACAGGGACCAATACCAATATGAGTGTAAAGTGCTGCGTAATCTGTGTGCGCTATATAAAAAAGAAAAAAAAGAAGATCAGGAGGGAACCTGGATCACAGCTGCCTGTGTCTTTGCATTCAGTCACACAGAATGTTGAGGTATTTGGAGTAAATCTCAGTTGCTCCATTTTCACACACCCCAGATTCCACCAGCACAGAAATAATAATGACAGCTAGATCAGAAAGAGACTTGAATCATAGCTGCCTGTGTAAGTCAGTCAGTTACAAAGATTTTTTTGGGGTATTTGTGGTCAAACTCCTTTTTCCCTTCCTGTCCTTTATGTCCCAGACTCCCCTAATATAGAGAACAAATGCCCTTCCTACAACCCTAAACTAAACTTCACCCCTATTATACTATGTTGTGGGAAAATAAGGGAAACATGCCATGTGGGAGGTTGAAATTCAGCCTTCCCACTGATTTCGATGCAATGAGTTAAGCGGGAAAAAAAAGTTGCTGCTCAGTGAAAAAATGTCATATTCATCCAGTTTTTCTTTTCAGGCAAACACATTTGCCCATCCCTAATTACCACAACTTTCTGGGTTGAAGTTGATTTAAAAATTATTGCTTATATTCAAGTATGAATACCATTAAGTTGTTTGATCATTCAGTAAAAACACAATTCCACTTTTCCATGAAGGCACTATCATCATTAATAAAAGTGCAACTTTTATTTATGCATAGCCCACTCTGTATTGTGTGAACCTTAATGTATTATTGTAAAATAGTTATCTCCCACCAAGTACTTGTCTCTATAATCATTGAATTCTCAATTTCTCCAAAAAGAGAACTTGGGAGATTGTCCTAATTATTGATTGCTTGTGCTGTCTCATCAAACAACTTATCTAAATTGGATAGTCTCATAAAAGTATCTTCAAATGAACACAAACACCTACTCACTTTGATTTCCTCTGTAACTTCATCCATATTCCATTTGAAACACGCAAGCCCCAAATGAGAGTTGCTTAATAGAAGCAAAATATCAAAAATTACATTTAAGGAAATCTTGATCAATCAAATCCTACAGTCAAGATAAAATGTTGTTGAAACAATAATGTAGCTTGCTTCCAAACACATCCCTTTAAGATACTGAGCTCTGCTACTGAAAAGATAATCCAACAAATGGCAGCAGGAAAAGTGGCTCTAGGTTAAAATTAATCCAGTTTCTTTAATTAAAAAGGTTATCCAATCAATATAAAATATAAAAAATAGAGACTGCATAAGGCGCTAGTAATGTTTTGTGCCAGACGGAGAACATCTTGGATTCTCCAAATGTAAACTATCAACACATGTAATGGCTGCACCGATCACATAAAAAATCTAGCTCCATTCAATCCTTGTAAAACCAATAATATCTATTTCCTCTTTGATGTGGCATTCTAGTTCAAGACCTGCAGGACTTCCATGGGTTCTAAGTTTGCTCCTTCCTATATGGGCTGGTGGGAGGAGTCCTGCATCTTTGGAGATGTGAAACACTTTCGAGAGGTAATTGTTACTTATGGAAGCTATATTGACAATCTCCTCATTACATGGAGAGGCCCAGAAGGCGATGCAGATAAATTAAATATTTTCCTTTTTGATAACTCTTTTAATCTCCATTTTACCTTTGAATACAATTATCATCACATCACCTTTTTATATTTGAAGCGAATTGGGGATCCTGCTACAGAGCAGATTGTTACTGATGTCTTTCATAAATCTTCAGCAGAAAACAGTTTGTTGCTTGAGAATAGCTGTCACTCCAAACATACTATTAAGGGGATTCCAGTGGGATAGTTTATCTGCTAGCAAACTTAACTGCTGTAATGGTAACTTTTTTTAGTCACAGAACATGGTTATCCTAAATGGATGCTAGCAAGAGCATATGAAATAGCTAGTTTAAAGAACAGAGAAGAAGATCTTTTAATATATGAAGACATTGATAATAAATAATACAAACAAAAGGTAATCTTCTCAACTCAGTACAGCCCAAAATGTAATACAATAAAGAATATTAAAAAAAGCAAACAAACAAAAAAACACCACATCCCCGTATTAAATGAAGGTAAGGCATTCCAATGGATTGTAGCAAAAGGTTTCAATTCTGTCAATAGTGAATACTATATCCCCTAGCTTATATGTTGAAGATAGGACAAATTGAGATCCACGTGGCCATCGACCATGGGTACTTATAAATGTGGAAGTACAAGGTGTGGTTGTTGTAAACACATTAAAGTTTCAAATTCTTTTTACTCAACTGTAACTAATACTCAGTAACAAATCAAGCATTATATTAAGTGTGCCACCGGAGGTGTGATTAACATGATAACTTGTGAAATTTGCAAAATACAATGTATGGGTAAAACAACAAGATCTCTAAGGGAGCGTATGAATGAACATTATAGTGATATTAGATGTTCTAAATTAAGGTCTAATATGGCTTCACATTTTAAAGATCGGCGTGCTGCAGTTTAGACGTTATCTATACAAAGGTTAGAACAGGTAACATCGTGGGTCTTTTGGATTTTTACATTACTCACTAGAGACACCCATGTGGCCTCAAAAAAGGTTAGGATGTCACTTGTTTTATACCCTTAAGGACCCATGACGGTCCTGCACGCCGTTCGGGGAGTCCGGAATTGAATCGCAAAAAAAAAAAAAAAATGCTCCGTGGTCCTTAAGGGACCGCAAAGTACGCTCGCGGCTGGTCCTTAAGGGGTTAAAATATATATTTGTTTACATGTTATGTTGTGGCCCCTTTTGTGCCACAGGAGGTATGGGTCACGGAGCAATGTGTTGTGCTTTGGGCTGACTCTGGCACATGGGGGGGAAGATGTTAAACATTTGTATTTCATTTATTACTTAAGTTTATTGTCCTTGTTTTTGCTGGGTATTTTTTGAACATCAACAGGACCTTAATTGCCTTCTTTGGTTTGTTTTAGTTATTGGTTCTGCTGAATTGTATATTAGATTGTGTTCACCTCACTAGAATCATTTCGATATTTGTATTTGGATGGATTATCTCTTGGCTGATTGAGATAAATTAAATGTTTAACAACTTTGTTCCACTCAGCATTATGAAGAAATAACATTAACATTGTTGGTGATTTCAAATAGACGGTAAAGGTGGGACACACAACTTTTGATCATGACTAAGCATTCCTATATGCGAAACACATTGATCTGTTGGGGTTCACTATTAAAATGTCACCATCTGTTGGGTGACCCACAAACTGGTGCGTTAAAAATGTCACCTGGTTAAGAAGTGCAACATAAGAATGTTGTCCCAATCAAAAGGTAACATTCTGATGTTGCTGACTTACAGGCCTCTAAATAGAGGTGACATTTCAATAATGTGACTCTGAAATGTGTGGTGGAACAAATATTTGCTAAATCTGAGCACTCAGGCAACCCAGGACCACTCCCCAGCGGGAAAGGCTGGTGTCCGTCATCACTTTGGTACAGAAGGATACCAGGAAGGTCTTGCCCTTCAGCAGACTGGAGAGGTCGAGCCACCACAACAAACTCAGTTCCACATGAAGAGGGAGGGATACTGACATCTTCAGAAGGTCCGGCTGACCCTTGCACAACTAGATAAGAAAACTCTGGAGTTCCCTGGTGTGAGCCATGGCAAATGGGACTGCTTCTATGGTAGAGATGAATTTCCCCACTAGAGAGGACAGCTTCTTGGCTAGAACTGGATCGTGAGCCAGAACAGCAGAAAACCTGTGGGCGATCTGGTAAGCCACCTCGACTGTGAGAAACACCATGCTCTGCTGAGTGTCGAAGAGAAGGCCCAGGAAGACCAGACACTGGGATGGAACAACATCTGACTTGTCCATGTTGATGATCCACCCGTGATGGGTGAGAGCATGAATGCAGTCCTGAACCTGCTGATGAAGAAGTTAAGCAGAAGGGGCTTTCAGAAGCAGGTTGTCCATGTATGGAGTAACTCTGATGCCATCCCTATGGAGGACGGATACTAAAGCTCCCAGGACACTGTTGAAGACTTGGGGAGCTGTAGTCAGATCAAAGGAAAGAGCTCAAAACTGAAAGTGCCCTTGGTCGCAGGCAAATCTGAGAGAATGCCAACTCTCTGGATGAATGGCCATGTGTAGATATGTGTCCTGAAGATCCAGAGAGGCAAGGAATTCCCCCAGGGACATAGCAGCAATCACTGTCCTTTGGGACTCCTGGTGATTATGAGTCTCGATCACAAAGGAATTGAGATCCTTCAAATCCAAAATCGGATGACAGCCGCCGTCCTTCTTGGAGTCCACAAAGAGGTTTGAGTAAAAACCCATACCTCTGTCCTGAACTGGAACAGGTTGCAGAACATCCTTGTCCAGAAGGGCCTGGATAGCGCCATAGAACAGACGGCATTTCTCTATGACCTGGGGAGTATGAGAGGGGAGAAACCAAAAGGGAGGAAGAGAGACAAAAGGGATCCTGCACTCTTCTGCTATCACCTGTAAAACCCATGGGTCCACCACTGAATCCTCCCAGAAGCTGTGGTAGTGACGCAGACTGCTACCCACAGCCGAGTGGGGACCTGGGTGCAGTGAGTCATGCCGAAGAAGGCTTGGCAGCCTTATGCTTGGAGGAGACCTTGGGCTTCCATTGCTGTTTGGGCTTGGAGGAGGAACGCAGAGATGAGGGAACCTCCTGGTTTGCCGGAAGTGTCTCAGTCTGGAAGGAACGAAAAAGCCGATTACACTGGATAGGCGTCTTCTTCCTGGGAACCATAGGGAACCTGTGGCCTCACTAATCAGATCCTTAAGATCTGCACCAAACAAAGAAGTGCCTTGAAAAGGCAATGAGAGCAAAGCTTTCTTGGAAGCCATGTCAGCAGACCAGATCTTGAGCCAAAGAGCTCGTCTGGCAACCACAGTCATGGTGGAAACCCTTGCCACCAAACGGATGACATCAAATAAGGCAGCAGAAACATAGTGCTGGGCCTCAGAAATGTTGGCAAGAAGCCAAAACATATCTGAAGTAGGAGCATCCTGACGGACAGCCAAGGTGAGCTGTTCAGTCCAGACCTCAATGGCCCAGTTCACCAGTGCCGCAGCAAATGCTGGACGCATGGCAGTACCAGCAGTGGCAAAAATGGACTTGAGGGAGACCTCAAGTTTTTTGTCCATCCAGTCTTTTAGAGCAGAAGCATCAGCAACCGGTGAGGCAGTGGACTTAGATAACCTGGAGACAGGAGCATCCACTTTGGGGGGATGAACACACAGAGCAAGCGCCTCCTCAGAGAAGGGGTAAAGCTTGGCAAATTTCTTGGAAACAGAAGGTTTCCTGTCCGGAGACTTCCACTCATCAGACACAAGGCGGTCAAGAGTGGGGTTAGGTGGAAAACAAGTATAGGGCTTTTTAGGCTCCTGAAATACATGAGATGGATCTGAAGAAACCTCCTGAATTAAGGGAATGTTTAGGGTGGATAAGACAGCTCTGATCAAGCCCTCAGCCGAGGGATCAGGATCAGCCTCAAAGGAGTCCCCAAAAAAACTGAGAGGAGCCCACAGCAGAACATTCTTCGACATCCAAATCCACCAACAGTTCCTCCTCAGAGGAATCTGATACGTCAGGTACTCCGTGTGATTTCGGCAGGGAAGATCTGACGGAGGAAGGGGTTTGCCAGGAGTGGAAGCCCCCTGTGATTGGTATGGAAAGAATTGCAATGTAGACCGGAGGACTCTAGTAACAGCCTTGAACTCTTGCACCCAAACTGGCTCTAATGCATGTCTGGAGGTCCCTGGGAGAGACTCAGGGACATCAGAACATGCTGGGAATAAATGACCTGAGAATTCTCTAGGTAACCCTGAATGACATGAGGAGCAATGCGCAATAGGAGACACAGAGACCCCAGCTTCCTTAGTCTGGCCCCAAGCTCTAACGGAGTAGACATTCTCACAGTGTCAAAACATTTAAAGTATAAGGAATTGCCCAAATACAGTGTGTGAGATTAAAATTTCACCCCAGAAATCGCTAAAATGCACTTATCTGGCAGGAGAAGGGTCAATCTGCAGAGGAGAGAAGAAGAGTCCAAGCCCTGCATAGGATACTCGTTCAGGAAAAGGCACAAAATGGTTGCTGCGGCGGGAGGCAATCAGAAATGAGTGCACGAAGCAAGGGTTCATGGGAAATGTAGTTTTCCCAAAAAAAAGTACCCCAACAGTGCCCGAAGCCCCCTGAGCCCCCCAACACACACAAAATGTTAACCGGGTGACAGAGTAAGGGCAGCAATTAAAATGAGCCATCTCTGAAGTCGCTACGTTGAGTGGTTGCAGAGATATGTCCCAAACTCCCAAACTGTACAGTCCCATAGAAGTGAATGGAGCAATGGCGTCTATGCGGTAAAGCAGAAATTTTGCAAAGCTGAAACTGTGAAATAAAATTACATGAAACATCACTAGAACATGTTAGAAAACCCAAAAAACACTGAACCTAGTAGGGAAAGTGCCAATAACCCACCCAAAAGATGCAAAACCAGCAGCTAAAGGGTTAAGTTACCACAGAAACTTGCTCCAAAACACCCAACAGACATACAGATAAATCCAGTGAGTACAGGAGTGTGCAATAGGAACTCCAAAGGGAAAACCCCTGTGCGGAGGGGCATTGTGGGACACGTGGACCTGCAGCACTCAAAGGATTGATCACCTTTCCTGCAGATCTTCTGTCTTCAGATTACCATGTATTAAGAAGCCTCAGTGAGCAACTCTTGATGAAAAAACTTGAACCCCCAGGGCTTAAGGTCCACAAAAAGCACCTGGCATTTTCAGTTATGGTAATCCGCCTAATGGTGGTATTTCATATCTAACAGAAAAATAAACATTTGCTAAAACTATAGTAGAACTGTTCTCTTGCCTCTCTTCACCATGGAACAAATTTTTCTGGAGCTGATTGGCTAGCTGCAGCCAAGGTGGGAAGGTAGGCTCCACCCCCTGCATTCACTTCTAGAGTTGTTCCTGCCTAATTAATGGAGCGGATTGCCTACCCAAAGTTACCAGTAACCTGTATTGGACAACAGAGAAATATAGGGAATAAGTAGAGTCACTCCACTGCATTGCAATGCATAATTAGGTGTCTCAATGCATATCAGGTTAACACTAACAAGTGAGAAACACAGCGTAAAGGCAGGCGCCAAAATCCCCTCAGACCTAACCAATACATATATATAAGACTACAACAGGAGCTACTATCCTAAACCTGTTAGTGGACAGGTAAAACAACAAATAAACAAAAAGAATACAAGGAGAGCGCTCGTGTAGTCTGCAAAAATACACACACATTTATTCAACCCCTTAACGACCAGCCGTACAGGCACGTTGCGGTCACTAAAGGACCACAAAGCATTTCTTTTTTTTTTTTTTTGCCGATTCGGATTACAGACTCCCCGAAAGGCGTGCAGCCGCAGGGGGAGTTCGAAATTCCATGACAGTCATAGCATGTCATGGGTCGTTAAGTCAAAACAATCCATGACGTGCTATGACCATCAAGGGTCGTTAAGGGGTTAAACACGGACATCGATATATGAAAAAATGCAAGCAATATAATAAAATTGATAGAATATAACTAGCAATAAAGAGTCCACTTCTAAAATTGGCCAAAAAAATAAAAATGAATGAATAAAATAGTGAGCTCTCATATGTGAAGTCCTCCACAAAGATACATCAAGATAGTGACATTGATTCCTCAATGACTGGAGCAAACAACCTCCGGGTAGCTTGAAATATGTAACTCTGTAACAGGTAGCAAGCAGGATCCTCTATGATTGGCTAGATCATATATATGTGACTGAGACTGATATGGACAGTCTCACGTCCTCCTCCCTCAATGCAGGATATCAGATGTCTGTTATAAAATCAGCTCTTACGGAGGTAAATAAATATAGCGATCAAGGTGTAGTGACGCAAATATATTCTTCTAACGCGTTTTGCACCACTGAGGATACTCCATCACTAACAGGTGTTAATAACAATGTGAATAAAATCACCTATTAACCATAATGTTAGTGGCTGTATTTTCCAAGATAATTGCACTGGTGCAAATTGTCTAGTATTAGGCATGCAAGCTAATTCTGGGGAAAGTTATATAATGAGAAAAACATATGAGTGAGAAAGCATCCGCTATGATCTCTGACTTAAAATATTAAATTGCCAGTGGGGGAAAATTCATGATCATTCCACTGAGTAAAAAGGATCAAGCTAGTCAAGTGCACCCCACATACTGGCTACTGCAGCTAAGAAATCCCACTAAAACAGATCAAAAAGTGGAGACTCTCAGCTTGAGTCTGACATGTTTCGACAGTATGTGCCTGCTTTAGAGATGTTGCAAGGGGGGCACATTACACAGGTATATATAACTGGTGGAAACTCCCTTTATCAGGGATACCTGTGGCCTCCAAGTCCTAAACACTGTTGTGTTACTTAGAAAGTATGTTACTTTATCTCTAAACAGTTTAACATACAACTTGTGGAATTATTTTGAATGAAGAGCAGAGATCATACTTTTGCTCTGATAATGTAAATAAAAAGGAAAAAATTATCCATAGCGATGTAGATATTATAAAAACATACTAAAGCTAATTTAGTCATTCACTCCTACAAGGCTGTACAGTATTTAACAAATACATCCATCTGCATTCCTTTAGGAGCAGGATGTGTTCAACATCCCCCCCTCTGATTCCCATATGAATTTTTCCAGACCCCAACACTTTATCAATGATAGATCTCAATGATGTTCAGATAAAAAATGTTTGGACATAGAAGTTAGATAAGTAGTACCAGATTTACTATTTAATTCCTTAAAGGCATAAGCAGGAGCTCTTTTAATTTTGCTAACATGTTCCAGGACTCTTTCCTTAAGGGAACGTGTTGTCATGCTCACATATCTTTTGGGGCATGGACATTCCAGACAATATACAAACCCTATGCAAGTGCAATTTATATATCCTGAAATATTTCTGGTTTGACCAAAACGATAAATCACTTCCTTAGTAATTCTCATATGTGAGCAGAGTGGATAAGATACTTTATGAGCTGCTTGCTTTTTACCATAATGCAAATAATGGCTAGATACCAAAGGCTGGTGTTTCAAAGAAAACCTTGAAAAAAGTTAGCAAGTCTATAGGAAGGCAAGCCTTGAAAAAAATTATTTTCATGCCTACATCAAGGCAAGCTTTGAAAAAAGATGGTTGCAGGTCTGCAGAAAGGCAACCTTTGAACAAAAAATGCTTGCAGGCCTATGGCCAGGTAAGCTACCAACAGGAACATTATATGATATCAATCAGTGACCTTATAGCGTCTGCTAAATTAGTCCCGGCTCCTGAGTTTTCTGATCATAAAATGTCACATGCCAGGACCAGAACTGTGTATTGTTCACCATGCTCATGTGTAGTAGTAGCAGTAGTGATGGTGGTGGTGGGCATGGGACTGAAAACATCTCTACAGAAAGTAGTGGACACAAACAAAATACTTACAATTTATAGCATATTATGTATTAATATTAATTGTGTAATTATTAGAATAAATTCTGATCTAGTTATTTTCTGATGAGAAGTATAGTTCTGGTCCCTTTATAACCCAGCAGCATCTGGAGGGCTGCAAGTTGCACATCCCTGATTTAGTTGCATGCTGTGCTACAGTTTAACAGAATGATATTGCTGTTCATTATTTATAACTTCATCAGATTCTGCACTATGAATTTAAGGAGAAATCACAAAAATAAAGGTTTGCTTCACTAATATACAAATTTGATGAAGAGCTTTCTGACTGTGAGAACAAAGCTTTCATCAATTACTGCTACTGTGAAATTCTGCTCAAGCAACATTTTAAAACAACATGACTTACTTCAGGTTATCCTGTTTACCAATGAAGCATAGGAATACCTCACACTGGGTTACAGCTTAGCATGAGCCATAATACCTAGAGCAAAAAAGTGAAAGCATGTGGATACACCCAGAAAGTGATCCTAAAAATGCCTGCAGGGGTTTGTTAAAGTATCAAAGGAAAAGATCAAAACACAATCTAGAAAATTCCAATGATGCTACCAGGTTGGGTGCCTGAGAATAATTTTGGACTAGATGAGCAGAGCACTGTACAGCCAGCAATTTCATCTGTCTTTACATTCTAACATCTGTGTGTACTTTCTGTGTATTGCACAAAAGAGCATCAAACGTCATCTGGCAATCAAAAAAAGTAAATATTTGATAATTTAAAATAATGTTCATGCTTCATAAAGAACAAGGGGTTCTTCCTAGTATTGCGGGTTATTTTTTCATTAAGGGTTTTGTTTATTTTTTTTATCTTATACAAGATATTTTTTTAATTACATACACAAGTTTTTCCTTTCTTCATGGATCACAAAGCTTTATGATATTCAAGTTAATGGCTGTTACTTAGAAAAATGTGAATCAGCCATTTACTAGGAAAAAGGAAGTAAGCTAAACAATGTTTCAGCTAATATCCCTGAAAAGTAACTTTTGCTATTTATTACTCAATTTTGTCTGGGTTTTTTTCCATTTTTTGGGGAGCCATTAGAAATTTTCTATCATTATTTAGTAAATGTATGTCTTCTACTCACCAGTTTCAATACGGGAAAACACAAAATTGGCTATTTTCTTATGAATTTTTGGCATGTTTTAGATTTGAAAAAATGGTGTTTAAACCGCGAAACGCGTAAGTATATTAAAGCCAGTTTTATATTTTGTATTTTAATGAACCATATTTTCACAATTGAATGCCCCCGCCTGCTATCTACTGCGATCTTGGAGATCCATTTGGAAGATCCCATGAACGGATACAGGATAGTTTTCTCCGTAAACTATACTGTCAGTGGATTCCGATATCGGATCTCTGACCAATTCACTTGTGAGTAATATTTCATCTACTTCATACTGATTGTAATCTGCATTATCACACTATTTGATGCTTTCTCATTTCTTTTCTGTTGGGTTCTGCTGACAAAATTAGCTATGTTATTTCTCTGCTTGGTAAAGCCTCCAACTACTCTCTGACTTCACCATCAACAACAAAAAAGTGTTCTCCCACTTTTCTAGAAATTCTCATTGTATGTCTCCGATATAGATAAGATTTTTTTTCAGTCTTTTTGCCAGACAGAATTTGTGTAGACATGGCATATGTAGTATAATTATTTTTATAGACCTGCATATAACAAGATAACAAAAAAATCCAATTTTTTTAATGGCAACTACAGACACAATCACACAATGTCACTAAATAAACCAAATAAACATTTGAAAGTTGTTTATATAGTATGATAAACAGGGTTCTCAACTATCCTATTATTTGAATTACTTCTTAATTTAAATTATTTTTATTTCTGGAGCAGCAGGATATTTTATGAACAAGGATTTTGCCGCATTACACAATATTCCTTTGGGCGTGCTGGTTAATCCGATGCAAATTGAAGCTATTGGCGGGCGACCTTTGGTGCCTCCTCAGGTTACCCACGAGACATGCCCGCTCTCTGTGCAGACTGGAGCATTACATTTTGAGACTCTGTCCTTTCAAATCATACAGTCGCCACATTATGCAGTCATTTTGGGCTTTCCATGGCTGCGGAAGCATAATCCAAGAATTGATTGGGGCTCATGTGAGATATTGGCCTGGTCTGAGCATTGTATGGGTCATCGTCTACGACAGCCTACCAGAATTTTGTGTACCTCTCCCTCCCGCATGAATACCAGTCTTTCAGAGATGTGTTCAGTAAGGGAGAGGCTAGAACTTTGCCACCACACCAGGAGTATGACTGTGCTATTGATATTGTGCCTGGTGCTGTGCCTCCTAGAGGCAGAACTTACCCTCTCTCCTGTGAGGATAATTGTGCGATGGAAGAGTATATTGCTCACGCATTGGAACGTGGCATCATCCACAGATCATCCTCGCCCGCGGGGGCTGGATATTTTTTTGTTAAAAAGAAATCTGGAGAACTAAGGCCACGTATTGATTATAGAAGTTTCAACAAGCTGATGATCAAAAGTGCCTACCCGATTCCACTCATCACCGAGCTGTTTGACCATCTTAAGGGCGCCACCATTTTTACTAAACTGGATTTGAGAGCTGCATATAATCTCATCCGTATCAAAGAAGGCGATTAGTGGAAAACCGCTTTTAATACTCGCACTGGGCACTACGAATACCTGGTAATGCCATTCGGGTTGTGCAATGCCCCAGCGGTGTTTCAAGAACTGACTAATGATGTGCTCCGAGATTTGTTACAGTCCTGTGTAGTGGTCTATTTAGACAATATTTTAATTTATTCTCCTGATTTAGATACACATCGTACTCATGTGGCTACAGTACTTCCGAGACTCAGGGAGAATAAATTGTTCTGCAAAATCAAAAAATGTGAATTTCACAAAGCCATGGTACCCTTCCTGGGGTACGTCATTTCCAAGTAGGGCATTGCCATGGATAAGGAGAAGTTGTCGGCTGTGTTACACTGGCCACGTCCCAACGGCCTCAAAACCATTCAAAGGTTTCTTGGCTTTGCCAATTATTATCGAAAGTTTATTCATGACTTTTTATAGGATTGTTAAGCCTCTCACGGATCTGACACATAAGGGGGCTAAGGCTTCAGAATGGTCGAAGGAGGCTGAAGAGGCCTTTGAGGCACTAAAAGCCGCATTTGCTTCTGCACCGGTTCTGTCCCACACCAAAACAGACCTACCCTATACTCTGGAAGTGGATGCATCTGACACAGGCGTGGGGGCTGTACTATCACAAAGGTCTGGTCCTGGTCAGGTACTTAAGCCTTGTGGGTTCTTTTAGAAAAAACTGACCAAAGCGCAATCTGTGTACGAGATTGGTGATCGTGATTTGTTTGCCATCATCCTCGCGTTACGTGAATGGCGTCACTTGTTGGAGGGCACTAGGGCACCGATTCTTATTCTGACCGATCACAAACATTTATTGTACTTGTCGGAAGCTAAGAGATTGTCACAAAGACAAGTGAGATGGGCTGTCTTTCTTTCTTGTTTCAATTTTATAGTGTCCTATTTGCCTGGTTCCAAGAATATGCGGGCTGATGCACTGTCCAGGCAGCATGGGCCGGAATTGGAATCTGATGTGCAGCCAGTACCAAATATTTCCCAAGATCACATCCTGGCTACATTGCGGACTAGCATCACTTCTCCTCTGGGCCAGGAGATCTTGGCAAATCAGGCTGAGTCTCCTCCTGAAAAGCCCATGGGTAAATGTTTTGTGGCTGAACCTTTTTGGACCAGACTACTTGAGACCTATCGTGCTTCTCGGGCTGCAGGTCATGTGGGCAGAGATCAATTATTCTGGTCTTTGTCTCGAATTTTCTGGTGGCCCACTCTAAGAACGGATTGTGCTAACTTCACTGCCGCTTGTATTGTGTGGGCTCACCAAGGCATCTGCCAGTGGGTCTTCTGCAACCCGTTCCTAACAGCGACCGAACATGGTCTCATGTATCAACTGATTTTTTTGAGTGAATTACCTGTCTCGAAGGGCTACACGTATATCTTGATGGTGGTAGACAGATTTTCTAAAATGGCCCATTTTGTGCCCCTCCCTGGTCTGCCTTCTGTGAAGGAGCTAGAGGTAGTATTCGCCAAAGAGGTATTCAGACTCCATGGTGTACCCAAGGTGCTTGTATCGGACCGTGGCAGTCAATTTATATCCAGATTTTGGAGGGCTTTCTGCAGTCAAATGGGCATTCAGTTGTCATACTCGTCTGATTACCACCCACAGACAAATGGGGCCACGGAGCGCTCTAACCAAGGGCTCGAACAATTCATTTGTTGCTTTGTGTCCAACCACCATGATAACTGGGCTGAGTTGTAACCTTGGGCGGAGTTCGCTAGAAACTGTGCCATTAACACCTCATCTGGGAGCTCACCCTTTCTTGTCAATTATGGGTTTCAACCATCTTTGCTTCCGGATTCATTTCAGGCGCAGCAGATGCCAGACCTTGACGAACATATCTGCCAACTCCACTCCATGTGGGCACAAGTGCAAACCTCACTACGTGAGTCCTTCCAACGTTATCAACGGCATGCCAATAACAGAAGGTTGCAGGCTCCTGTTTTTCAGGTTGGGGACCGTGTGTGGCTTTCTTCCAGAAACCTGAATCTGCAAACCCCTTGCAACAAATTTGTCCAACGGTTTCTTGGACCATTCAAAGTCCTCCTGGCTATGGGCCAGAGGAACGTTCTTGGGTCAAGCATTCTGATATTCACGCACCATTATTGTTGCGTCGATTCCATGCTAAGTTCCCCTCTAAGCCTGGTCCTCCTCTGTGGGGAGGGGGTCATTGAGAGGGGGGTACCATCATGGTGCCCGTGCTCATGGCCGCAGGCGGCGACATTATTATTCCTGATTCACTGCCTCTCTCTTATTGGTCTTGTGATCCTGACTCCGCCCAGGGCCGGCCATTATATACTCTGTCATGTCTATACTGGGGAGCCCTTTTGTGGTGTACCTGTTCCTGACGTTAGTTCCTGTTTTTGCTCTGATAGTGTATGACCTGGCCTGCCTGATGACGTTCCTGCGCATCCTGTGTTGCTGACTGATCTGGCTGAGAACCCACTCCGTTGCTGACTGATCTGGCTAAGAACCCGCTCCATTGCTGACTGATCTAGCTGAGAACCCGCTCCGTTGCTTATTGATCTGGCTGAGAACCCACTCCATTGCTGACTGATCTGGCTGAGAGCCCGCTACGTTGCTGACAGTATCTGGCTGAGAACCCACTACGTTGCTAACTGGCTAAGAACCCGTTCGGTTGCCTTTATCTGGCTAGCATTCCACTCTGCTGCCTAACCTGTTGCACTTGTCTGTAGTAGCGCCACGTGGCACTTCCATTATCTTGCCAACCGTAGGCTGAGCATTTGTGCTATAGCCGCTTATACTGGTTAACCACCGCAGGCGGTGTGCACATGCGAAGTACTGGTTTGGTGCTGTATAGTGCTGACTGTGTTACTCTGTGATCCATCTGTGTCCTCCTCCTCTATCCTAGCTGGGCTAACTCCCTGTGGGAGTTGCAGACTTCACTCTGGGCGTTACCTCAGGACCCTTCCAGTGCCTAGATCCTATAGGCAGGGTCAGTGCTCCATTCATTCCTGCAGTAGCCTCAAGACCCAGCTGTTGTGTGACATTACACCTTGCACGTGTGCTGGGACACAAGTTGCCTTTCATGTTGTGCTGTCTCGATCCACCCCAAGCGTTCTAGGGTTTTCCTATCAGAAGTGGCTGCCTTGGTCTTACTGTGACCCTAGTCCCTAGGGTCAGTGTTGCCTCTTTACTGCTGGGTTCAGTATCCCCCAGGCGTCTGGGTCTCGTTCCACTTACCTTCCTCTGAACTCCTAGTGATCTAGGGTCCTGCCGCCAGTACTTGGGCTGCGCAGCCTCCGCTAGCCCCTAGTCAACTAGGGTTTGGTTGCCTATAGTCTTGTGCGCCTCCAGTCATTTGAGTTCAAGATCAGAACTCTCTCCAGCCAGCCGTTGCCTCCATCTCTCCTTATCTCTCCTGGGACTGGCTTGTTAATACTATATCTGTTCTGTTATTGTGGGCCTAACTTACTGTATGTACTTTATCTTAATAAAGTTATTTTAACCTTACCAGTCGGGTCTGAGTGTTCAGCAAAAACCGTGACAGATACCTGGTGTGATCCCCCAGGTGGAGATGGGCTCCTATCTGGCTGTCCAGCCGGAGTATCAGCAGTTTCATCAAATGGAGGCTATTCAGCAGGTGTGCTTGGGGATTGATAGTGATCCCTAGCCCTCGCATGGCTTCATCTTCAATGTCTTTGCATGAACATATATGCAACATATGTAATATTACTGGTCATAATCTCTCTTTCTGTGTCTGTCTCTGAATGCTTTCATCTGAGTATGTTGAGATGTCCCTTTAAGACAATGGTGGAGTGTTGTGCAGGCACAGTCATCAGGTAGGGAGTGATCAATGGGAAGCTGTGTGTTGTCCAGGTAAGTGTTTTGCTGTGTGGCTGTTCTTTTTTGTTTGATTTGTTGTACTTGCTGAGTACTTGTCAGGTACGTGTGTGATGTTAGATGCACATTGGGTCTCTATTGGATGGTGATGTTGCACAGGTCAGCTTTGGTTGCTTTAGGATTGACAGGTGTGCATTTTGTGTTATGTGTACATATGTGTTGTTTTGTGTCAACCCCTGTTGTTTCAGGGTATGGTGTGACAGATTGTGGCCTTGATTCAATTGAGGCCGATAAAACAGCTGGTAGGGCAATATTGCTAACTGCCTGTTAGCAAAAAAGTGCTAGCAGAACTATTTAATTGCTCTACCTGCTGAAACCACAATGGACGTTAGGCCACAGAAAAGGACTTGTGGTCAAATGTCAGTTTTGTGTGTTAAGCTCCCAAAACTCATGATAAGTACCATGAATAATGGCAGCATGAAAGGAAAAAGCTAACAATCAGTGTCGAACACACTGTCAAGGTAAAGAATTACTATCTGGACATCAGCTGTATTGCAGGTAAATTGTCTGGATCAGGTGGTAATTTTAATATAAAAATCAGTTTATACTGAACTAATTTTGCAACATATTAGGGGGAGATTCACTAAGCAATGCATTGCATATCCCCCTTAATCTTTAACGACATGTTTCTATTTATAGTATATAATGACACTCAACTTCCCTTAAGAGATACTCAGTGGAATGTACAAGCATGAGCAGGACAGCTGAAGACTATACAAAGGTAAAGACCATGGGGTTAAACAAGAAACTCAAGTGGTTAATATGTGCCTGGAGCAAATGCCGCATTGCCATAGTGCCTACATGGCGACCTTCTAATGTAGCCACATCTTAAGTGGGGGATAGTCAGATGTTGCCCTTTTGAAGGTCGCCATGTAGGCAATGATATTTCAATAGGATACCATAGGTTCCCATGCAGGAAGGAAATAACGTAGCCTTCCACCCAGAAGAATGGGATCCTTCAAAAGTCTGGTGACAGGAAGAAGATGGGTGCAGACCTGCTGAAGAGGATGAGGAAGACAGACCTCGACCTCTGCTTCTGAAAGTGTGAAAAATTATGTCTGGAGGGAAGTCACTTTTTGGAATCAACTTTATCCAGGAGCTGTTCTAGTTCTTGTCCAAATAAGGCCCCTCCTTGAAATGGCATAGTACAGAGCTGATTTTTGGTGACGACATCCACCATCCATGATTTCAGCTAGATTGCTAATTAGCCATAATTGCCAGGGTCAAAGCTCTTGGGTTCATCTGCACTGATTCCAACAAACAAAATCTACTGCCAGGGAGACAGCAGAGAGTTTTCTTATAGATTATCTCTAGGTGTCATTGAAGAAAGCCCAATTTGGAGCTTAGATAACCATGCTCTGAGGGAGGGAGCCACTGAATCCTCAGCAATACTGAAATGCTTTCTTCATGGCTGCCTCAGCTTTTCTATCCATGGGGGTCATTAAAGCTGGAACCATCTTCTAAGGAATGGCCGAAACTCTTATGACTCTGGAGACTGCCATGTGAACCATAGGAAAGTCCCATCTTTTAATATCATTAGATTCAAAATTAAATAATTTTCTCACCCTCCTGGAAATTGCAAGTTTTCTGTCAGGCACTTTCCATTCATCTGAAATCAGTGATGCTAGGACTTCTTGGACTGGGAAGGCTTTTGATTGTCGAGAGAATCCTTTGAAAAGTTGATCTCTCTTGCGTACTGATTCTGTACAGTCTTCCAGGTCCATGATGAACCGAACTGCAGACACCAGCTTATCCACCTCTTCTACTGGATACATGTATGAATCATCAGCAACCTCACCTTCCTCCTTAGAGGAGCAGTCATCACCCAGAAGCCCATCCTCGACCTCTGAGCCAAATGCAGAATCTTTCTGCCAAGATGCTGATTCTCACTGATGTATTGTGGAACATCTCACTTGATCAAAAGTAAGCTGTAGCTCTGAATGGAACTAGGACATAAAATCTTGCATAGGGTTAGGATTTTCCGTGACTACAGCTTGTTGAATACAGGATCCACAGAATCGTCATTGCGGTACATCAGGCAGAGGCTGTTCACAGGAGGAGCACATTCTATGCTTGGATTTTCCTTTGGCTTTTTTAGGTAAAGTAGCTTCTTCTGAAGGTTCAGGTCCAGACATGCTGAAAATACAAATACAATATGTATATTGGCTATTAGCAAGCAGAGGGAAGGCAGAAAAAATGTAGTGGTAAGCCAACCTAGGCTTCGTACATAGTACTTACATGGGCAAGCAGATAGAAAACCAGCAGTGCAGACTAAGAGGCAACAGCTGGGTCTCACGCAGCAGCTGCCCATGACTAGAGGCAGTAAAGATTTGAATCAGTACACAAAACCTTATATTCCGGAGTCCACATTCAAAATCCGTTCCAAACACTGACCTGCAGCCCATGTGTTTAGTCTCTGGGCTGCTGGAAAACAAGCTTGGCTTGCCACGGCTGAGCTTTCTGATTGAACACTCACATGAAAGTGCACTCACTGAAGGCATCCCTGAATGTCTGGCTACTCCTGATACTAGCCTTCCCGCAGGAAGGCAGAGAAAGTGCCGCAACAGCAGAGTAGAACATTGTACCCTAGGGAAAAGAGAGAAAACAAAAAACATTCTGTGCTCTTGTCATGGGACAGGAAAAAACACTGATGTATTTGTGGGGGAACCCCTTTTATATGGGAGGCAATTTAAATTTCCTGTGCTGCGTTCCTGTCCTTGGAGGGGGAATCTCTATGTCTTTGCTGTCCAGGATAACATGAAAAATTAATTATTCACGAGCATGCGCTACCCAGACTTTCACTTATCAAACTCTACTCAGTTTAATTGAATTTACTAATTAATTTTATAAGGACCAGAAGAGTGTGCAATGCATCGTGTATCCCTCTGGTCCTTAAAAGTTTAATTGAAAAAGTGTGTTAAGTGTGTATATATATACACAGTGTATGCAGCACTTATAATAGTAGTATGTTACAATAAATAAATGGGGATAAAATAAGTGTCACATTCCTAGAAACAATAGGAGAGAGGTCCCTGCCCCAAGGAGCTTATAGTCTAAAGTGTCTACAATGACAAGTGTGAACTACAGTAGTTGTAGCTACTAGCCAAGGTTAAAGTTGCAGACCACAAGGCCAAATAGCTGGGACTGTTTGAGATAGACCAAGACTTGGATGGTCACACTTGCTCATTGATGCAGGGAGGAGGAAACCCAGTGGCACAAGCATGGATGAATGCAGCAGTGTAAAGGTACGTGAACTATGAAATTAGCAACCACCAAGGGAGTCTCCCAGGAAGCAAAAAGCACAGAATTCAGATCATCGGGAAGAATTATGGTAAGGCTGTAACGGCGATAAGGATAGGTAGAAGTTGATGCCAAAAACTGAAAACAAACTCAGGGATGCTGGTCAATGTAAACACTTTGCACGTACACAGCAGTGCTAGACAGGCTGCCTGATATAGGTCTCAGGGAGTATACAAAACAGAAGCAGAGAGAAATTCAGGGCAGGAATGAGTGGAGCTGGGTATGTCCAATGAAACAGATAGAACTGCAGGTAATAGCAGAATAGGGTACCTGGAAGCAGGTGTTCATATACAGAAATTCAAAGACAAAAAATATTGCTAACATCAAAGTCACTCAAATAAACAAAAGCTAGGAAATGTAGGGTTAAAGTTTCATAAGCATTTATTCCCCTACATAGTTAACGTCACTAACAACATTACAAATGAGATGCTATTTGCAAAGTAGGGGGAGGGTGCTTAGTTAATATTCATAAAAAAGGATTTTAGTCTTATCTGTTAAAGGGATAGTAATACTTCATTTTTACTAATGCCCTTTAAGCTGGTCTTGAAAAGTTATGTACAGTGTTACCTTTCAAATGCTCTGAAACAGTCTGGTTTGTGGCAAATTTTACATTAAAATTTCCCCTCACCGCCCCTTTTTACATCGTCAGAGCTTTACCTCTTGAGTCAGAATTTTCGACGTACGACTAGACGGGAAGCACAGAGAGAAGTATTATGTTGCAATGCAAAACCCAGCCCCCTTTATATGTCATAGTTTTTAATAAGTTGCCAGCAGTGACCGGAACTTCTTTCTGTAACATGAAAAGCTGTGTAGAAGCTGCATTATCCAGCAATATAGATTATCACAAACATCATACTGGTAGCGTATGTGCATGCATGATCTTAAGCAACCAGTTACCAAAGAGCAGTAATCACGTATCTAGGTAGAATGAGGCAAATGCAACCTGGCTGGCCCGCTGTCAATCTGGCTGAAGGGAGAGGGGGGCCATCTCAGGTGATGGCAATGGAATGGGGAGGGAAACAAGTAGAAGAAGGACGCATTAAAGTACCACTGATCCCCGCAAAACACAAAGTACCACTGATCACCGCAAATAATGGTCGCATTAAGCATATGGAGGCAGCTGGAGTGCCTCCGTGTGCTGCAAACATCTTGTTCACACTTAATGCTTAATACGCCCATTATTTGCAAAGGAAATCAAACTTTGTGCAGACTGAAAAAAGTTGGGTCCCAATCCGGTGAGCCAACCGCTGGAGCAGGTAGGCCTTTATCAGAGTCGCCACGATTCCATCTCTTGGGGCCGGGGACCTCAATCCATCTCAGTAGTTGTTCTCTTACAGCTTTGGATTTCTCCTGGACCTCAGCGCCCATCATCCTTACCATCTTGCTCATCACTGCGCTGCCCCAGCTCTCTCTCTCCCCTTCTGCATAACCTCTTCTCAATCTGGCTGAACGCTTCCTTGGCTCTATCTTCCCTGTCACTCTGCATGCAGAGAAGATGAGTGTGATCTGAGGCAGCGTTCAGCCAGACTGAGAAGAGGTTATCTGCAAAAGGAGAGAGAGAGAGAGCCGGGGAAGCGCAGCACAGCAATGAGCAAGATGGTAAGGATTGTGGGAGTTGTAGTGCTGCTCGTTCATTGCCACATTAAGACCCAAAGAATCCCGCTAGCTATTATTCTTAATGGTCATGGCATATTATGTTTCCGTTTGCTGTACTTGTTCTGTTCACTTTTAACCCTTTAAGTGCCAGAGTGGTATGCAATGCTTTGGTAATTTGATCTCCTAAAAAGAGGGACACTAGGGTGGGAGAGAGGGACAGAAGGATTTGGGTCTCAAAGAGGGACTGTCCCTCCTAAAGAGGGACACTTGGGAGGCATGCCAACAGACCTGGTGGAGTGTGCTGTTACACGAAAGGGAACTGTTTTTTTCCTGAGTTCGTAAATCTTGTGAATGGTAGACTTAATCCAGGACGCAATAGTGACCTTGGACGCAGCTATACCTGCCCTAGGACCCTCAGGGATAACAAATAAGGCATTAGTCTTACATAACGACTCAGTACAGTGCACGTAAAACTAGAGGCAGCGCACGACATCTAACAAGTGGAGATCCCTTTCCTTGTCAGATTTGAGTCCAGGACAAAATGAAGGCACAACAATCTCCTGATTGATGTGAAACTCAGAGACCACCTTAGGAAGGAATTCCTGGGAGGCACAAAGAACAGCCTTGTCCTTGTGAAACACCAGGAAAGGAGGTCTGCAGGACAAGACCTACAACTCTGCGCACAGAGACCACAGACAGAAGAAAAGCCATCTTCCACATCAGAAGAAGCAGAGGAATGTTAGCAAGGAACTCAAAGGGAGGTCACTGCAAGACACAAAAAAACAGGTTAAGGTCCCACTGGGAGCCTTACAGGCAGGGAAAGCATGAGCGACAGTCTGGAAGAAAATCTTGACTTCTGGCTAGATGGCAGTAATCTCTGGAAAAATACTGAGAGAGACGAAGTCTGAACCTTAAAGGAGCTAATACTGAGCCCTTTGTTCCCACCATCCTGCAAAAAGACAGCACCATTGGGAGATCAAACTCCTGTGAAAACAGAATACCAAGAATGGAAAATGGACCAAACTCTGTGGTAGGCCTTGGAAGCTTCCTAGCCTGGATCATAGTGGAAATCACCTCAGGGGAGAAACCTTTTCTCCTCAGGATGGAGGCTTCAACAGTCATGCCATCAAATCCAGGTGCTCCATGTCCTCCTTTCAGAGATATCTCTGAAGAAGGAGATCCGGTCTGAGTGGCAGTGGAAATGGATCCCGAATGGAGAGGGTGACCAACTCAGGAAACCATGCCCTCCTGGTCCAAAAGGGGGCAATCATGATGACTGCTGGACCATCCATCTGAATCTTCCGCAGTACCCTGGGTATGAGAGGAATTAGAGGGCAGATGTAAGCCAGATGAAAGCACCATGGAATTGCCAGAATGTCTACAGCAAAGTCCAGAGGATCCCCCTAATGGGAACAAAACATTTGTATCTTCCTGTTGTCCCAGGTGGCCATCAGATCTATCTGAGGAAGACCCCAAGGCTACACCAACAGGTCAAAAACATAGGGATGGAGCACCCACAATCCAGAGTTCATTCTTTGACAGCTGAGGAAGTTCCCCAGAACGTTGTCCACCCCTGGAATGTGCACAGTGGAAATAGCTCAGGACACCTTCTGCCAAGACCAAAATATACTTGACCTCTCTCAAAGCGGGAGCACTTCTTGTGCCTCCTTGCTTGTTGATGTATGCCATGGCTGTAGCATTGTCAGATTGGGCACATACTGGGCACCCCCTCAATTGAAGAGACCACTAAGCCAAATAATGCCTAATTGATGGACTGAAGGGACACCCAGGGCCGGATTTACATCTCAGGAGCCTGTAGGCACAGATATCTGAAGCGCCCCTCCCCCCACTTGACCATCTCCACAATGCTCCAAATCTCCATATTGCCCTCACATTGCCCCCCATCACCTTCACATTGCCCCATCATCCCAACATTGCCCTCACATTGCCCCCCATCAGCTCCACATTGACCCCATCAGCTCCACATTGCCCTCATATTGCCCCATCATTTCAACATTGCCCCCCATCAGCTCCACATAGACCCCATCAGCTCCACATTGCCCTCATATTGCCCCATCATCTCAACATTGCCCCCATCAGCTCCAAACTGACCCCATCAGCTCCACATTGCCCTCATATTGCCTCATCATTTCAACATTGCCCTCACATTGCACCCCATCAGCTCTACATTGACCCCATCAGTTCCACATTGCCCTCATATTGCCCCATCATCTCAACATTGCCCCATTCAACTCCATATTGCCCTCACATTGCTGCCCATCAGCTCCACATCGCTTGCCCCCCATCATCCCCATATTGACCTCACACTGCCCCCATTATCTCTCCCACATCCGATTCCTACCTCCCTGGTGGTCCAGCGGCTGGAGAGATCTGTGCTTCTGCACAGACCTGCAGCTGCTGGAGCTCCTGCACGGTCTTCCCTTTAGTAATGCAGAGTGCTGGGAGATTTCATCTCCCAGCGCTCTGCATTACTAAAGAACCGGGAGAGCTCAGCAGCGAAAGGCACAGGTTACAATGGGGTGGCTCGGCTCGGCGCGGCCTGGCAAGCCTCACCATATCAAAAAAAAAAAAAACAATTGCAGTGGCAGGCGCCCCTCTGAAGGGTGCGCCTGTAGGCAGATGCCTAATCTGCCTTATGAGAAATCCGGCCCTGGGGACACCTCCAAGGTCCCCCTGCCCTGAAACCCCAGGTTACCCAGGACCATGTCCCTACCCCGTAGGCTGGCATCCTTCATGACAAAGATCCATTACTGGATCACTCTAGGTTGGTTCTGTCTAACCAACAAAGCAGATCCTGTCTGACCTCTGGAGGAATGGAGATCCTGGCATCCAAGAGATCTGGATTCCCCTGCTGAGAGCAGATGGTGAAGCTCTGGAGCTCCCTGGTGTGGGCCATGGAGTATGGAAAAGGCTCTATGGTGGACACCATGTGACCTGAAAGAGTCATGAACTTACGAACCGGAGCTGAGGGCCACTCCAGAGCCTGAGACACCAGATGCATGATTTGATGAATGGAGTCCTCGTCCATTCTTTCTATTTACAGGTACTGAACCTGAGTCTGAGAAAAACAAGACCTGAGAGGGAACCAGAGCAGACTTCTCCATGTTGAGAATCCACCCATGGTGGAGGACAATCTGAGCGCAGTCCTGGACATGCTGGTCCAGGATTTCACTTGACAGAGCCTTCAGCAGAAGGTCATCCATATAGGGAGTTACTTGCATTTCGCAGGTGTGAAGAAAGGCAATCAGTGTCCCCAATACTCTGGCAAACACCCGACGATTGGAGGTAAGTCCAAAGGGCAGAGCGGCAAACTGCAAGTGCACCAATTTGCAAGAGAAGTGGAGACACTCCTAACTGTATGGATGAATCGGGTCATGAAAGTATGCATCCTGCAGATCCAGACATGTGTGCAGTCTCCACAAAAGAACTGAGGTCCTTGAGGTCCAAGATAGGATGGCTGCCACCTTCTCTCTTGGTCATCACAAACAGGTTTGAATAGAAGCCTGAATCTCTCTCTTGGGAGGAACTGGAATCAGAACTCCCTTGTCCAAGAGAGCCTGAACCGCATGGTTGAAAAGACACAGCTTTTCCTGGCCCAGGGGAGATCTGAACTGGAAGAATCTGTAGGAAGGCAGGGACTTAAAGAATCTTGTACCCTTCCCAAACCACTGGTAGAATCTACTGATCTGAAATGGACTCTGCCAATGCAGCTGAAAAATGTAGCAGTCGCCCACCCATGGTTAGCTGCGGACCAGGATTTTACGAGTCATGCAGAAGCAGACTTTGCATACTTGGGATTGGAGGTTGTGTGCTTAGAGTGCCAATAATGTCTGGGCTTGGTGGTGGGGCGCTAGGTGCCGGCTTGACATACACTCTGATTCAACCTTTGCACGTCTGTTTGGCAGGGATGAAAAATATGCTGTTTTCTCACCATATTAGCGTGTTTGGAGACCTGAGGTAACAGGGTGCTCTTGCCTCCAGTAACCTGGCTGATAATCTATTTCAGTTCAGGCCCAAAAAGAGATTTGCCCTGAAAGGAGGGAGAAATTAGTGACATCTTAGATGAAGGGTCAGCAGACCAAATCTTGAGCCACAAAGTGCATCCCGCTATGACAGAAAAGGCAGAAGTCTTAGACGAGGGTTTGTATCAAAAAGAGTGTCAGTGACATATGTCTGAGCCTCAGACATGTTGGCCAAGAAGGCTAAGAGATCCTCCTTAGGGGCCCCATTCCTGACAGCCTCAGTAAGTTGTTCATCAGTGGCACCAATGACAGCAAACTTAGAGAGCCATAGCGTCTGCTAAGGGCAGAACTGTGGACTTAGAAAGTCTACAAATAGGGGGATCAGCCATAGGAGGAGAGGCCCATTGCGCCAAAGCTGCTTCTGAAAATCTCTTAGAAAGAGAAAGCCACCTGTCAGGAGTCTTCCAATCATCCAAGATAACCTGGTCTAGATTGGCATTGGGTGAAACACAGTATAAGACTTCTTACACCTTTGAAAGACATCAGAAGAAGACTTGCCCTCATCAGGGGCATTAGTAACCGCAAGGTCTTTAAAACCACCTTGCTAAGACCTTCAGCAGAGAAGGTGGGGTCAGCCTCAAAAGGATCAACAAAAGTGTACGTAGAATCCCCCTCCTCCATATCACCTTCAAAAGAATCTTCCTCAGTGGATTCAGTTAAAGCAGTTATGCCTGTCGCCTTTGGGGCCATGAACCTGAAGGTGGTAGGGGGCTTCCAGGAATGGAGGACCCCCAGGAGGGATAAAGGAAAGTGTGCCATAGAGGACTTTAAATCTTTCACCCATAGTGGCTTTTGTTCAAGGCTGGAGGGCCCCGGAGGTGTAGTAGGGTCCACGGCACATGAGGAGCATAGATGTCCTGAGTATTCTCTAGGAAGCCCATTTGGCATGAGGAACATTAAGCAAGGGGGGGTTAGAGATGCCCCTGAGTTCTTAGCCTTAGGTCTAGCCCCATGTCCCTTTGGAACCAACATCTTAACAGAAGTGTCTAAACAGTATATTGTCCCAGAATAATAAATCACCTCAGAGAAGGTACTTATCTGGCAGGCGAATGGTTAATCTGAAAAGGAGAACAAGGAGAGACAAGTCTCTACAGAGGATAAGCCAGAAAGGAGAAAATGGCATCTGTAAAAACCATCAGCCAATCGGAAGGAGGTCCAAGAAACGGGCATTCTGGGAGTTGTATTTTTGTCCATTTGCTGTATCCTAGCAATGTGTGAACTTGCCCTTGTGGGGCCACAGGGCCCCTAAGACAATGGGGATGTGAACTGGATTGTAGGGGATACAAGAAGAATGAGCCCTATCTCAACTCTGTATGGCAAACTGTTGCAGAGATATATCCCAAAAGCAGTTTGTCCCATAGAAGTCAGTTGAGCAAATGCGGGCATTCGGGAAAAGCTCCTTAACCCGTTGAGTGCCAGAGGGGTACGGAATGCATTGCTTTGCAATGCATTCTGTACTCCTCTGGCACTCAAAGGGTTAAAGGTGTGAAAGACCAAACATACAAATGTTGCAAATGTGTCCAAAAGTACCCAAACACCCAAGAGAGCATATACAGATAAATAAAAATTGATGATCCTGAAGGGAAAACCCCAAAATAAGCCTTTAAACCCAGTTAAACCAAAAAGGAAGGGGTTAACTACACAAATGCAGCCATCTAAGCTCCAAAGACCTAGGTTTCCAACTGAATAAGGTACCCAAGATTAGTGCAGGAGTTCTGGACTCCAAAATGACCCCTGTTTGTAGGGGAACAATGGGACAAGTAGACTCAAAGGGTTACTCACCAAACTTGACCTTCTGTCTTCAGATTACCATTATGAGAACCGAGCCTCAGAGAGACCCAGTTAGGAGAGAAAAAACTTGGGCTGTAAGATTCTTGTCACAGGGCTACAAAGATCCACAACAGCTCCTGCATGCTGGATAACCCTCCAGGGGAAGCCAGGAATGGTAATCCACCTAATGGGGGAATTGTGACACTCCATATCTAACATAGAAAACAATAAAATAGCCTAAAAACTAAGCAGAAAAGTTCTCAGCCTTCACATAGGAGTGGAACAAGTCAAACTGGAAGGCGGGGCTAAAGGATAGCCTGATAAGGAAACGGGAAGGCTTCACCTCCAAGAACTTGTCTTGAAATATTCCAGCCTACTGGAAGGAGAGGTCGCCTCCCTATGGTACCCCATCGTACCTGTATGTCATATGGGACGACAGAGAACATTTTATCTTGAGTTTCACAGCTTTTGTTCATTTGAGTGAGAAATTTCATCTTGGGTTTTATATTATTATTATTTTGCCTAAGAACCTTATTTACTAGGGACATATATATATAACATCTCTGAAAAACTTGCATGCCTCTGTTTCTGTAGACCAATAGGAGGGAGATGCACACCCTTACAAATCCATGCATGTGGGAAGACCTGGGAGTGAGTACTGATCTTCTGCACAGGTTTGTGGAGGGGACGTATGAAGGGAGCAGGCAAAAAAAATAAAATAAAAGCTGCAAAACAGATCCAGATCAGGACAGGCAACGTAAGTTCTGAAGGTGTTTAACAAGCCAATGTGCATAGGCTGGTGGAAGGTTCATAAATGGAGTCACAAGCCAAAGGTCAATAGACAAAGTAAATGTTAATAAACTTGTCATGAAGAACTAAGTTCTGGTACCAAAAACTCACACAGGGGCATTGTAGGAAGTCAGTCACTTAGCAGGATTACAGGCAAGACAATGATACTGAAAGGCTTGCTAAATCAATTCTCTCTGGTATTAGATCAGCAGATCACAGGATTGGTATCAACAAGGCCAGCTAGCTACGTCTGTGAAGTGCAAAACCACAGCTATGGATGTGGCTTGCAACAGGAACACAAACACCAAAATAAAATTATGTTATTTTGATGGATAACTACTAGAAAGTGGACCAATTAGATTACCCAGTAAGGCTACATGGCCTCTTGAAAGACCTCTTTGGCATCAGTGAAAGTTGAGAGAAATAGATAAAACAAAGCAGGTAAACAGAGATGAATGCCAAGCAAACAGGGTGTAAAATAACAGCTGCGTCCACCGATGGGAGTAAGTAGAACTTGAAGTAGATCTTGTAATGAAGAGCAGCTACTGACTAGAACTTGCAGAATACAGCTGAGTAAAGAAGCTGAATCTTGCCACTAAAGAGAGAGCAAAAGCAAGATCATCCGAGAAAGACAGAGGTGGATGATCACAGTTTCCATGGAAAAGCATCCTTAGCAACAGAGAAAATACACAGAGATGGCGTATCGGAAAAACAGGGAAGGCTTAGATCCAAAACCAGTTACACAAGCAGGGCTCCTAAGGGAGGATCAAAGGCACGTCCAAACACAGGCTGGGTTAGGGTCAACCCGCAAAATGTCAAATGGTGTGTAGGCAGAGAGCAAGACAAGCAGAGGAGTTAAAAAGTTAGGCCATGGTTATACATGGAGAAACAATCACGGTAAGCAAAGGACTTCTCACCAGACAAGAGACATTACGAAGAAGAGAAGCTCTCAAATAATAAATTTGGGTGGAGGCAAAATAGCAAAGTCCAGACAGAGAGGGAAGGCAGTCTAGAAGGCCCAACATCACCACAACAGGCTTATCTGGCCCTAGTGGAATGGGTCCTAAAATTTACATACTCTAAAAACTTCTCCAAGTTATCAACTGTAAAACATCTTTATCTGTTACATAAAGTCTCAAATCTGGAGGCTTTGATTCATGCTTTGTGCAGGACTCCATGACTCCATTGGCATAGTAATCTTGGGAAGGTCTCCCAGAAGCGATGATGCAGTATTTGCTGTAAACTTGCCAGAGATAAGAGAAGAGGATTCAAGAATTGAAGTACAGCAACTGATCTCAACAAATTAACTGAATTAGCTTTTGTCTCGCATAATAACTGATCAAAGAAAATGAACTGACTGAACTGCAGGTGATAAATGTTATCACTGGCTTTATCTCTCAGGTTCCCGTTGAAGACTATGGAGAAATTTGCAGTGATAACATTGTTACCTGAAACAGAATACACTCTAAATTAACAAAGTACAGACTGTGAGCAATGCAAGTTTGGAGTTAAATGATAAGGCTTTATCATTACATTTTTTCTTTTTATAGCTACTACCTTGGATCACAAAATGGTTAAGGCAGCTGCCATCTTTTTTGTTAACCACAGATACATTCAAATGAAATGTGGTGAATCTTTCCTGAGAAGGAACAGGAATCAGCACTTGCATATCAGTAAGGTATTGGCTTCCAAGAACAGAAGACCAAGATCTGGATCCTGAGGAACTCTGGACAGAAAAAAACAATGAGGTAGAAGAGACTTGAAGTCTATATGATTCCCTTCTGAATAACCTGCAATGCCCTCTGATCCATCACAGAAAAGTCCCACATGTGCTGGAGAAAAAAAAGCAGATGTCCTTCTATCGGTAGAGATGGACCAGGACCCCACTAATCATGGGGGGGGGCTTCTGAGCAGGTTTCTTGCCTGCCCAGGTTTGCTTGGATTTTGGGGGAGGGTGCATATGAACTGGTAGGTGTAACAAACATAAGGCTTTTATAGAAAGATGGCACTCCATAGGTGTGACCTGAGGCAATAAGGTACTCTTGTTCCATTGTGGCATGACTAATAAACTTCTTCAGTTCAGTGCCAAACAATTGTTTTCTTACAAAAGGGAGATAAACCATAGGCTTCTTGGATGATTAAACAGCTGACTAGAACTTTAGCCACAGAGTACGACGTGCGCCTACTGAAAAGGACAAGGCCTTTCAGAAAACATAATGGCACCAAAGGCTGCTTCTGCAAGATAAGCATTGGCTTCAAACATCTTGAAAAACAGTGCTGCTAGGTCATCCTTAACAGCATCCCCATGGATGGCACCTAACAGGTGATCACCCCAGACAGCCATGGCCCCTGTCACACAGACACTGGAAAAAAATAAGATGCAAGGTGTCGCTAAAGGACAAAATTTGCCTTTAGAAAGAAGCCCAGGCATTTATCCTGGGAAACTACTGTTTGCTTTTCTTAAATATGTCAGGTGAAGAGGAACTGGAGTCTGAGCCCCCTGAGACATGAAGCATCTCCTCTGACAAGATAATGTCTTACACCAAGGGACTAGAGTTATCCTCATAATAATCCCCCAGGGAAAGAGAAAAGTCTAAGTCGCCACCTTCTGTCTCCTCATCCTCAGTGGAGGAATCACTAATTACATGTGTATCACCCCTAAATATGCAGCTCCTGTGGAGGGAGGGGTCACAGGGTGACCAACAGGCCAAGAGCTCAGGACCACTTGAATATATGAGGGGATAGAGGTAACTGAAGAGATAAGAACATTAACCCAAACCAGTTTCTGGCCAGCAGGTGAGGGCACCAGGGGTGGCGAAGGGGCCACTGTACAAGAGGGACATAAGGAACTACCCACAGCCTCTTAAGTGCAACCGGAAGAGAGATATGTTCCATAGAAGCTCTGTGTATGAATCCAAAATGGCCATCACTTGGGCACACTGTCTTAAAAAGACCCACATACAAACTCAGCAAACTTAAAGAATAATCTTTTTTTTTAAAAAAAACTGAAATAGTGAGGAAAATTGAGCAAATCAATAGAAAAGCCCACCTCCTTAACGACCAATGAAGTACCAGGACAGTCATGGTGGTCCAGGCTTTAAGGACCTGTGACAGTCCTGGCATGTCATGGGTTTTTGTGATTGCAGCGTGCCTACACGGTGCGCTGTGATCACTGAGTAGGCCAGTTAAAAACCAAAAACACATGCGCGGATCCTACAGTGTATCCCACCCCAGACAGAGTGGTCGGTCCTTAAGGGGTTAAAGGTGTAGTTCTTCAAGTGGACGAAATGTGCCGAAATAAGTAGTAAAGTAGTGCAGGGGTTAATAGCCCTGTAAAGTTACAGAATAAACTAAATCCACTTCCATCCTTGTCAAAGCAACCAAAAACATACCTAGATTAACAAAGAAGTTATAGCAAAGTATAGGCTGATAAGGTAAGCTAACCTCCACAGGTTTGTAGTCCTAGAAAAACACCTGTGCACTGGACAATCCACAAAGTAGGAAGCCAGGAATGGAAGCCTTCCTAATGGTGGGTTATACAGACCCATATGCTAAGAAATAAAAATGGCTACCTAAGAGAGCTGTGCCCATGTTACCTCACTGATCACAAGGTCACTTAAAACTGAGCTTAGCATGCAGGGTAAAGTGGAAGGGAGGATACCTTTTTGGAAGTACCCTGTCTTCTTGGAGGAGGAGATTTAAACCCCATGATTCCTGTGTTCCACATTGGACAAAAGAGAAAATGAAATACATGTTGGTATTTCAGGAAAGTGTAATTTTCAGAAAAATGTGTTTCCATACCTTGATAGAATATTCGATTTTCAATACTGCATATACATTTTTCTATAAACTTGGTGGATACAATTTCCTTTGCACTCCTCACTTCCTGGAGAATGTCTAATATAACTGAATATTGCCTCTGGGCATAAGGGCTCTTTTACACAGGTGACAGAACAATAGCAGCCCCATTCTGCAGCTCTCTTGCCTGTGTTCATTTACTTCCTATTGTGTGCTCCAAATCTGATCCAGATGCAGAAGAGTACCTGATGGATGGTCCACGTGAGCAACAACCGATATTTCTGGAAGACACGCATGTTAATCAGTTATTCATTGGAAATGGCATTGTAACCTCCAACAACACTTGTATGAAAGGTCTGCTGGCTACTGCATAGGCTACTGTGCAGCTCTTTCTTGCTGCACCTTTACTGCATGCCATTGAAAAAGCAGTATAGATATGGCATTCTGGACTTTCATGTGCTCACACACGGAGATAGTTGCCTGTGTGAAAGGCACCATAGACCAGCACATAACCTTTCTAGGCAGCATCACCAGCACAGTGTGAAAGGGACTTACAAGGGCGGTGAAAGTAAAATAATTTTCACTACACTTCTGCATAACAATGCATGCAATATCAGATCTATCACCAAATAGAAACCAAGTGTGTGTGTGTGTGTGTTTTTAACATACTCTTCACACAAGCAATTCTATTAACATTAGGTTCCTTTAATTAAAAGTTTATGATGTTGGAAGAGTATCCTGTAACAAATAGGCACCTTTCTTTTTCTTTTTAAGAATTTCCTAAGCACAATGTTGTCTATAGTGTTGAAGTTCTAGATGTACAGTATAAGCAGCTTTGGTATGGAGTAAAAACCATACATCCCAACATTTCAAATGGCCAAAGAGGGACACTTTTGTTTTAGGTGCTGTTGTTGGGGGTGCAGCATTACAGAGAAATTTTAGGTTATTTAGTGATCTATTGACATCTCCTTGCTTAACAGAATAAATGATTTACACAATGTTTTATACAAACATCAATGTGAGTTTTATTGCTGTTGAGCAACACAATACTCACTCACCACATAGTCTGATCTAAACAGAGGGACACCAATGCGGGAAAGAGTGACAGAGGGATTTTGGTCTCAAAGAGGGAAATTTGGGAGGCATGTAAAAGCCAGTATTAAAACATTCTATACAAATTTTTCAAGACTAAATGACAGATTTCTGTTAATAGTTGCAGTGTTATGGAAGACAAATATAAAAAATGGTACCTAAAACATGGAGTCATGTTTAACCCTTTGGATGAGTCACAATTTGTTTGAGACATTGCTAGCATTCAAGAGGTTAACATTTTTTTGTAATTATTTAAATCTTTTGGTTATATAAACAGGAGTTCTGTACACAAACAGGCCTGATTAACAACTGTTGCATAAAATGTGTGCACAGGAGAACTAGGTGGAGTGTATTCTGGGATGAGGGTATAATTTCCACACTGTTGCAAGGGTTTATACTCTTAAGCAATAAAAACAAATCATTAAGCTAGACTTGTACTGTCAGGAAGTATAAAACTGTTCTTGAAACTTTGCAGTTACTATACAAAAGCTTTTCACAAACTTTATTTCCTGATCTTTATTAAACATTAACATCAAAACTTCCATATGGCAATTAGCTGCCTCCTGAAATCAATAAAAAAACAACAATTTAGAGAAAGCTTTACAGTAAAAGAGTTCAATAATAATTCTCTCCCAGTAGTGTCAAAGCATTCCCCAAGTAAATGTTATCCAGATGAATTGCTGTTTCATGGGAGAAGGTAAAATAAGCAAAAATAAATGCTCTTTTTGAACTCTTAAAAATTGATTACAAAAATAAATTATCACAGGCAATGTGCTTGTGTGGGAGAATAAACAATCATTCGCACAAGCACTACTCCAATTGACATTAATACGAGCAATGAAGGCAATTATTTATAAATTAGGTCACTCAAACCAGCTTATCTTAAAAAAAAAAAAAAAAAAAAAAAAAAAAAAAAAAAAAAGGCAACTACAAAATTAGGTCATATGTAGTTGCTTAACTCTTTCAGAGCTAGGTAAGTATCAAGCACATTGCTCCATGCAGAATTAACACTTCTGGAGGAGACCAACTGTTCTATAGGGGACAAATACAAAATACCCCCACTGATGTAATGGGGTTTATAATGCTAATCAGATATCCATTGTATTGCTTTACAGTGCATTGAAGAACTCTATGCATCTGGCACTTACACGGCTAAATTAGTGGGAATGTTTAATGATCCCCTATAGGGAAGTTTGTTTAATTCAGAATTGATCATCTTTATTTGTGCATGTGACTCTATATTAGGGGTAGTCAATTGCTGGACCTCAAGTTGTTGGAGACTACAACTCCAATTATCTCCACTCAGTTGTTGGCTGGTCTGTATATCACCTAAAACAATGGCGTCTCATGTGATCCACATAATTTCATCTTGCTTAGTGGAAACAGTTATCATCTCATGCTAATCCACTATACATATTTTGTAACTTTTTTTTTTTTTATTAAATTTTATTGGAGATACAAAAAAGGTTACAGCAATAAGGAGCAGATGCATACACTCTATTTGTGCACAACAATCCAGTGAATGTAATATAAAGGGTAAGAATGTGACATAACAGTAAAAGAGTGTCATTGGCAGGTTTTTTTTGTGTTACACATGAAATATGTGATTCAATTACACTTGGTCTGAGCATTCAGAGGACAAGTTAGAGAGAATGACGAAGCAGAATGGAGGAGCCTGTTAGGTGGAGAGGGAAAACTGCTGAGTTGCGTTCAGGTGGGTATGAGAGAAATGTGATAAAGTATAAGCGTGTATGATGTAGTAGATAGACTAGACTATGGGGAAGAGAGGAGGGAGGAAGGGGGGATCTGGCCATCCTGAGGAATGTAAGTAATTAATGGTGCAGAAGAGTCATACAGAAATATTTGGGTACTTAGCGGAGTGGTGCCAAAGAGTGAATATAAGTGGGTTATGTTGTAGTGTCCCTAGGTGGAGGTTGGATAGGATGAGAGACAACTGTAGCTTCCTAATTAAACCATGGGTGCCATATGTGTTCAAAAGTGGTAAGGAAATTCAAAGTTATGGCGTGACAGCGCTCCATGCATAACCAGGAGTCAATCAGATTAAACCATTCTTGAACGGTAGGAGGGGAAGCTGATTTCCACTTAAGAGGGATCAAGGATTTAGCAAAATGGAGGAGAGAGTACAAGATGTGGCAATTATTTGAATCATTTTTTGAACGAAGGCATTCAAAATTGGAATCCAAAAGAAAAAGGAACAGAAGAGGGTCTGGTTTGAGATGAATATGGAGAGCAGTGTTAATGTGGGAGGATATCAGGTTCCAAAAGGGAGTGATAATTGGGTAAAACCATCAGAGGTGGAAAAGCCGTCCTGTGTCCGAGTTGCATCTCCAACAGAAGTTGTCTAGGTGTGGGAAGGCTATGGAGAGACCATACATTGTCGTATGCCATCAGGATATGATCTTATAGTTTAGCTCACATAATTTTGCATTTCTAGGGAAGAGACATTTGAGTTTAAGAATTTTTAGCCACTGGTCAGAAGTGATATTCGTCGTTAAATCCATTTCCCAAAGAGTAAAAAAGTAGGGTTTGTTTGGAGGGCGAGAAGATGAGAGAAGATTGTATAAACGCATAGAGGGTGATTAATAATCACTTGGTGTGATATGGCTTTTTCAATTATGCTAGTTGGTCTGGGAAGGAAACCTCTCTAGTCTTCGTTTACAACCCAGTTCTGGATCTGTTGGGCTGGAAGCCATAATACTAGATCTGTAAGTTTGAGAGTGAGTGAGTGTGTGTGTGTGTGTGTGTGTGTGGGGGGGGGGGGGGTAGTGGAGGAGCTTAAGAGAGATGATAAGTGTCCCATTGTATGGTCTTCTCCGGAGGCGAGACACATATAGGATTTGGGGTGGAGGAGTCCAGGAGGGCGGTCGGGATTGTGAAATATCGACCTTAGCGGGGATGGGAGAGAGGCTAAATTATAAAGATTACTACATTGTTTCCATACCTTAAGGAGGTAGGCGAGTATTGGGTGTTGTATAATGGAAGATTTAGCATCATCTGAGGGTGACCAGATATACTGCAGGAAATCAGTATTATGTAACAGCTGAGAAAGTGAGTCTATATAACGAATACACAAGGGAGAGACAAAGTCTAATAATTTAGCCAGGGCTGCAGCACAGTAGTTTACAAGTAGATCTGGTAGTCCTAGGCCTCCAGATTTCCAGACTCTATAAAGGATGTCTTGACTGATTCTGGGTTGTTGATGTTTCCAAACATATTTAGAGATAACAGAGTTGAGAGGGGTAAAAAAAAAAAAAAAAAAAAAGTCAGGGAATGGAAATTAGTAGTGAGTTAAAAAGATAAATGAGGCGAGGCAATATCAACATTTTGATGGCATTAATTCTGCCAGACCAGGATACAAACAGTTGGAACCATTTAAAGGGATAGTAATGTTTCATAATAAAAGCAGCTCTAATTAATCATTATAGTATTTGGACTTTAGAGAGTGTTATTTCAGTTCTGTCAGAGTTGTAGTTCAAGAGTAATTCAATGACAAAGTGTCCCCCTCCCGCACCTTTTACTGATGCAACTTTGCTCAGCCAGAGCAGAAGGGAGGTGCCCAGGCAGACTGCAGAGAGGGACAATCTTCAATTAAGATAAGGGAAAAAGCTGAAAAGCTTGTCATTGTTCTGATAGAAAGAATATTGTCCCCTGCTGTTATCTATCTGGTATATAGACTGCATTCCACATCTGAGAAGAGATTGCTTACACTAGGTAAAAGAGGCGGGAGGGGGGGAACTTTGCTTGTGAATATCTCTCAAACCATAAAGGTTTGAGAGATAAGACTTTTATCGTTCATGTTTTTTTTTAATGCCTACAAAATAAAATAAAGATAAAACGAAGCATTACTATCCCTTTAAGGAAGTCCAATTTAATTGAAGACATTAATGGAGTAATATTGATGTCCTGGAGAGAGCAAAGGTCTGGAGAGATATTGATGCCCAGTTAAGCGATATGAAAAGCAGTCCATTTGAAGGCATAAAGAGAGTTAAGTTTATGGTGTAAAGGTAGATTAGTATTAAGAATTTCAGATTTTTCAAAACTTTTTTTTAACCCGTTGAGTGCCAAATAGGTATCAAAGCATTGCTTTGCAATGTGTTTCATACCTCTCTGGCACTCTAAGAGTTAAAACCCAAAGACATAAATCCTCTTCTCTGAACTTTAAATGGACCCTAAATGTCCCATAAAAAAAATCTTCTACCTTTAAAAGCTTAAAAAAAAAAAAAAAAAAAAATAAACTATGCCCCACAAATCCACATTCTCTCTCCCCTTCTGACGACAGCGCTGTGCTGACAGTAGGAGATCCTGATCTGGGGACCAGCCGGCGGCTCTGCAGCAGAGCCAAAATCGCGTTATTTAAAATGAATTACTTAATTGGAAAATTCTACAAAGTGTACCTGATTTGCAAGCGCACTTTGTAGACCTTTCCAGTTAAGTAATTCTTTTTAAATAACACAATTACGTCTCTGCTGAAGAGCCTCCAAGTTGCACAACTCAAATCTCCTGCTGTCAGCTTTACAGCTGACATCAGGAGAAGGGAACTGAGAGAGGAACTTTCAGTGCGAATATCTCTCAAACCATAGCGGTTTGAGAGATAGGGTTTGTGGGACAGTTTATTTTTGTAAGCTCTACTAAAGTAGAAGGATTTTATTAGGGGACATTACTGTCCCTTTAACACATCCACTACTCTGTTCTACCCTAATTGCCATTACTTACTCCCAAAGAAAAAGTTAACCCTTTTCTTACTGTGTCTCGAAGTATCCAACAAAAAGTTGACTTTCAGGTGTGGCTCTTTTGAGGAGTCAGGCCATATGTATGCAGCCCTTGGATTTAAACAGTTTGCCTATAACTGTTCTAAAAGGGAAGTGAAAAAGACCACAGAGAAAAAGAAGTTGATAATTACAAATCTGTTTAACTTAGGGACGATTTTCTTTTGGGGGGGGGGAGAAAAAAAAAAAAAAAAAAGAAAAAGTGTTTCTTGAACTCAAATGTTCACTATACAAATCTATTTGTTTTTCATTTTCTCTTTAACCCCTTAAGGACTGGCCTTAAGGACCACAGGGAATTTTTTTTTTTCTACAATGGATTCAGGGCTTCCCGAACCAAATGCATCACGTGCAGGGAGCCCTAAATTCCATGACGTGCCACGACTATCATTGTTCCATAAGTGCAAGACAGCCGGTCCTGGCATGTCATTGTTCTTAAGGGGTTAACTAAAGGAAAACTTGATTTTGTGTGTATAAGCAAATATAGTGGATTGATTACTTAATATATACATCAATTTTTTTGATTGTCATCCCTACTTTTTGTTCTACCCTAGACCCTAAATAAAAACCAAGTTAGTCAAGACAAATATGCAAAGGTAATTTCATTATGTGCTGGGCCAACAAAGAAAAGATGCACCAGAAGCCACTGAGCCAAACTAGTGAATGCTTTTTATACAATAAACACAATAATGACATATACTGCTATATTTTGAAGGAACAAAACACCTAACAATTAACTGGCAGGAGCTGCACTAAGATGTGATAATGAGGTGAAAGTAGAGATAACTTCTCCATGAGATTCATTCTACAAGTCCTGTGTTATTCTGTGGATGCCTAAAATCTAGTGTTACATATGCTCTAAGGGAGCAGACATTGCTGCCTTTTCCATGGTTCCCATTAATTCTATATACAGGAGCAGTGACCAGTAGTCACACAATTAACGGACATTAACTCTTCTCTCTCAATACAAACAGCACAAAAAATATATAATACATGCTCTCTGAACAGGACAGTTTACACATGCATTAACCCTTTGAATGCCAGAGGGGTACATGATTATCATACCTGGGAACTTTTTATTGTTTTCTCCCCGGAGGGGAGTCCTCTGCTGCCCTGGGTGGTGTGAAGAATGATGCATATCGTGTCAAAAAGGGGCGGGTCTTAACACGAGTGCCGGGGGAGGGCTTAAAAGAAGGCTCGGGGTGGAAGGAGCTACTCCGGGGGAAAAAGTGGAAGTGGGTGGAGTTTCAATAGAAACTCCCCACATCCGGAGGACTCAGCCTCTGCCCCAGACACCCGGTAAAGCAGTGCCAAAACCGGAGTCTCCGGGGCAAATCCGGAGAGTTCCCAAGTATGATTATTATTTATGGCTGTAACATAACTACTTCATTTTAAATATATGTTAGCTACATACATATATTTAATTTAGATCAACCCATTTTGTTTTTCCTGATAGTGTCCCTTTACCTGTCTTCCTTTTATTTGAAGGCCAACAATTATAGGTGTAGTGATCTCTCCCAGCATGTCTGTAGAGCTGCTGACAAAGCTAGAGCAGCAGGAAAGCAGAAGGGGGATCTGAAAGGTGAACCCCTTATCTCTCCTGTTGATCCTGTGATGGCGATTGGACTGTGGCACTTCAAGTCTTGCAATTTGAGTCACATGGGGCCATGAGCACAGTCTCTCTAGAATGATAGGAAAGAATCTTCTAATACAAACCTAGCAGTCTTTAGGGATATGTGGACAACCAGCAAAGCCTATGGCTTAACTCCCAGGCTGTATCAAGATATCAATGCCTGTGAAGGAAAGTCTGTTTTCTTACCACAGCAAGGTGTATAGCTCCAGTTTTGTGTGTGTTTTTTTGCATAGTCTGCTTCTCTAATTGACCTTTAACCCTTTAAGTGCTACAGGGGTTCACAACACATTGCTTTGTAAAGTGTTTTGTACCCCACTGGCATTCAATAGGCTAGACGCAAAGCAAAAAACAGTTGCACTCAGATTATAATAGAAGATCAGCAGATGAAACATAATGTTAAAGGGATAGTAATGTTTCAAAATAAAACTAGCTCCAATTAATCTTCTTAGTATTTGGGCCATGGTGCATGTTATTTCAATACTGTCAGAGTTGTAGTTCAAGAGTAATTGAATGATAAAGTATCCCCCTCCCAACCCCCTCAGATGTGGAATCTGGTCTTAAGACCAGACAGCTCACAGCAAGGAACAATCTTACTGTGAGAACAATGAAAACCCTGCACCCCTTGACATGTTTTTTCCTTAAGCTAATTGAAGATTGTCCTTCTCTGCAAGCCATCTGGACACCTCCTTTCTGTTTTGAGATGAGCAGTGTTACATCAGTAAAAGGGGCGGGAGGGGGATACGTTATCATCCGATTACTCTTGAACTACAACTCTGACAGTATTGAAATAACACTCGCCATGCCTCAAATACTATGATGATTAATTGGATGTTCTTTTACTTTGAAACAATACTATCTTGTTTATTGAAACCTTTAAAATAAAAACATCCACATGGACAGAAAAGGATGAAGCGGGACATGGAAAGTAGAGGTGTTTGGTGCCCCCACACCATCTAATGCGTTTCATGCCCATCAGCACTTAATCATAGACTCATCATAGAATCATGGAGTCTATTATTAAGTGCTGATGGAGTGAAACATGTTAGACGGTGTGGGCACCCAACACCTCTATTTTCCTTGTCTGTCCACGTGAATGTTTCAATTTTAAAGGTTTCAATAAACCAGATATGTTTTAACATTATTTTTCATCTGCTGATCTTATATTGAAGTCTGAGTGCAACTGCAACTGGTTTTTTACAACGAAGGAAGCCGGTTGAGGGAAGACCGTGGAGGTTTGGCACCTGAAGCGAGGTTGGTGAATCCAGCATATTCGTTCGTGTTACTGGACATATTAGCACGGTTTTCTGTTAGAAGCAAAACACCATCAAAATATGTGATTTTACTTCTTGCATTGATTAAAGATCCTTCATTAAAGGGATAGTAACACTTCGTTTTAACTTTATTTTATTTTGTAGGCATTAAAAAAACATGAAGAATGATATAAGTCTTATCTCTCAAACCTTTATGGTTTATGAGATATTCACAAGCAAAGTTCCCCTCCCCGCCCCTTTTTCCTAGTGTAAGCCATCTCTTCTCAGATGTGGATCAGGTTGTATGACAGTACAGATAACAGAAGGGGACAATTTTCTTTGTATGAAAACAATGAAAGCCCTTCCCCCCTTGAAAAGTTTTTCAGCTTTTTCCATTATCTTAATTGAAGATTGTCCCTCTCTGCAGTCTACCTGGGCATCTCCCTTCTTATCTGGTTGAACAGGGGGGGATACTTTGTTTGTGAATATCTCTTAAACCATAAAGGTTTCAGAGATAAGACTTATATCATTCTTCATGTTTTTTTAATGCCTACAAAATAAAATAAAGTTAAAATGAAGTATTACTATCCCTTTAAAATGTTTTTAATGGTGAAGGTTTTTAAATGGCAAACAAAGAGAAAGAAGTCCAGGAAGAATGTTAATGAATTCCATTCTAGGGGCATCACTCATTTTTCTAACAAACAAGTTAATAAATACAATACAAATGGATCATATGGTATAAATCATATCCAATAAAATTAATCTTTAACACAGTTTAACTTGTGAAACCAGTCTACAAACTTACATTATGCAAAAAAGTCAAATGTTAAATATCACACACACAACCCAATGAATAATTTTATGTTACATTATATAACTTTTTATTAAATTTTGTGCTGAATAAGTTATTAGCAGTGTCGCATGAACAATGGTCCATCTGTATAGAAAAACTGGAGCAATTCTGGCAAAAAGTAGATTGTACCATAAGGAAATTCCTATTTATCAACTACTTACTATTGAACCATGCTGGCATCAGCAATTGTTCTGAGTTACTTGCCACTTTGTTGTGAGGCAGCACAACATGTGGTCCAGCAACAACTGATCTCGGTCATCAACAGAAGTCTAGCCACAGATGAATAGATCACAGATGCTTAAATCAAAGGATGTATTATTGCAAGGAGCAAATGGGCTAATATTTTCCAAGCAGCAACATTTATACATATTCCTTATGGAGAGAAATATTGTTAGCTCTAAATCTAAACTAGCATTTATTTTAATAAATTATCCTGTCTGAAATCAAATTGTTATTCTGCCTCCTTTTCACTAAACGTAGCACTCTTACATACAATATAACATTCACTGCCCTATTTTTGCAAAAAGGATACAAATTGGTTACAAATTCTCAGGAAGAATTGTGCAGCACTATGTCAGCTGTCAGGTTTTCAACTGGATTTTTAGAATAATGATTTGTAAAAATTCATGAAGGATGTCTTACAGAAAATAAGAAGTCACACACATATTTGACATTAGTAGAACAGGAAGTCAGAGCTTCTCCATTTATTTACCAAACCTGGTTTGACATTTAAGGATTTTTTTTTTTGTCCAGATTTTTTTTGTTATTAATTTTAAATACAAAACCATTGATTGCCATAACGGAAAGAGAGGAGTCTGAAAAGACTACTAAAATTCTAGAAAGAAGAGAAAGTTTAAGATAGAAAGCAGAAGTTAAGAGAAGGACCAGTAGAAAATTAGACAATCATAGGCTAAATCAAATTCTGTACAAGGGTATAAAATTATTTAAATAAATTAAATACTTAAAAAAAATGATGTTTTAAGATATATCCAAACTATCAGAGTATATTACTTGTAACAATATTTCATTATCTGATAATACAATTATTGTTCAACTTCAAAATGGTTTATTTTAATTATGAACTTTTCCAATCTTTTAACCACCAATCTAAACTTTATATTGTGTAATGCTTTAAAAAAAAGTCTACTGGCCCAAATGCATTTACTTAAACAAATAGGCTAAGAATGGCAGTATTTGTATTAAATCAGCAATTAAGAGCATGTAACCGAACTATAAATTTGCAAGTTGTTAAACACTGCACAGCCCACACTTCAGTATGCCTGCAAATTGCACAATATGATTTTCTTGAGAGTTAACAGGACGGATTATCTACTATTTTTGTGGATTTAAACTAATGACCTTAACAGTAGCATAGCAGAAAGTAAAATACTTGCCATTTTTTACCTTCCATGTACACATTTCAACATAAATACACACACTGAATCGGTTTTAAGAAACTTATTTACAAAAACACTATATTTCTCTTGATTACATATAAATACAAAACAGCTATTTTGTTTTTCTAAAAAGTGGTTATAATGGTAAATAAATACAAAATAAGAATCTGACCATTATACTTCATGTGCTGGGTTTAAACCCGTATAAAATGTACAGCTAAAAGTAATATTTCTCTGATTAAAATATTTGCTTCCCAACCTTCGTGTAGACATAAATATATTTTCAAAATAACTGTTTTAACATTTTCATTGCATAAATAAATTCTCCAATGGGAAATATTAAAGTGTCAGCTTTTTTTTTTTAGTTTTATTGTACTAACGGCACCCACAACCTTCTACAACCATGTCTTGATAGTTCTTTAAAACAACCTTTTCATTCTCATCAAGATAGAGCATTGAGATTGCACTTAATTCAGTTGGTACACAACAAGCTTTTGGTATATTTGAATTAACTGAATTAACCAAAGTTTGTACTATAGCATGGTTTGTAGAGTTTAAATGGTCTGCCAGTGGAAAGGGACATTCTCCATGACAATAAAAGGCATTATACCCTGGTGGGGCAACAATCCAATCATTCCAACCAACATCACTGAAGTCCACGTACAACTGATGTCTCCTGCAGCTTGATTTGAGACGCTTTCGTTGTCTGTGCCTTGCTTGCCGTTTCTGTCTTACATGAAGAGGATGTCCTTTGCCATCATGGCTGAATGTTATTAACAATGGTCTTATCTGTGACCAAGTCTCCTTATCTGGCATTAAAGACCTGCTAATCCTCACATGTTTCTTAGGGACATTTTTGTCATTGTCCAAGTGAGTCACTTCTATAACAAATCCATGGTTAGGCTGTTTATGTGCAATCCACCTTATAATAGCTGGTGTTACATCAAAGCTTTCCCATTTGCTTACATTATGACTTATCAATCTAGTGTCCAATAGTCTTGAAACAGGGCCCCTAGAGGCAGCTGCTGCTGGCTTGATAATATCATAAATATTAATACGATGAAGTTTACTGCTATCCCTTTCAAAAGGTTCTTCAACTTGCTCTCGAAAAATACGAAGTTCTGCTGAGGTGATAACCTCCTCATTAGGAATTGAAGATAAATTAAAGAAAAAACGTTGTATGGTCTTCTCACCAGATTCAGGAAGTTCTTCCATGGATTCTAAATTGAGGAAAAAAAATCCAAGAATTAAATTTGACAAATGTGGTTATATACGGTTACTAAAGATGTATACATATTTAGAGACTAGTTGAAGAGACCGTTACACGGGCCACAGTGTCACGGCCAGCCGGTCGCGGTGCAGTCATGCTCAGTAGAGACTGCCCGTGTCGAGGCTGATACAGAGCTCCTTTGGAGCGCCCCTCTCTGTATCAGCCTCGTCACTGGCAGTCTCTACTGCGCATGACTGCAGCACGCGCAGCAGTCTTCTGCGCATGATTGCGCTGTTATACACGTTTTAGCAAATTATTATATACGATTATGTTTTGTGTAACTTTCTACCTATACAATGCCTGTAGTTTTCTATTAACCCCTTCGCGACACAGGACGTACATGTACGTCCTGTGTGGCTGTCACTTAGTGACAGAGGACGTACATGTACGTCCCGGAAATCCGGCTCCCCGCGCGGCTGCACGCCGTTCGGGGGCCGCCGGATTCTTTTAGAAAAAAAAAAAAAAAAGTTAGACGGACGTTAAGTGACGGCCGCGTCTGCACTCGGCCGTCACTAAGGGGTTAAAAAAAAAAAAAAAAGTCTTTTGATTACATTTTCTGTGTTCATACTAAAGGTCAAGTTCTTATTCTTAACAGTCTCTTTATAAAACCAATGTTTAAAAATAAGTTCAACATTATGAACTTAACCTCCTCCCTCATAGTGCATAGTAAAAATATAATTCACAAATAAATTTATAACAGTCAATTCTGTAGTAAATCCATCAATTGATATATCAAAAGGATATCATGGATATAGCTTGCTTCACATAATTAAATTATACTTAAAGGGAAACCAGTATCTCTCACCTCCACTCACCTTATGTGCACAGAAAATCAAACTGTCTTGCACTAATTTTGCCCTTGTGCACTTGCTCAAGAGCTAACCTCTTCCTTCAGCCTGGATATCACATACATGGAGGTGGGCATGAGTTGCTGGTAGGGTCTTCAAACTGAAGGCAGAGTATATAAGCTTTCTTTCTTAAAGCTTTAACCCCTTAATGACTGGCCACACGGCCAGCAGTTAAGACCACGGGGCATTTTTTTTTCCCAGTGGATTCAGAGGTCCCCAGTTGTGCAGCCGTGTGGGGACCCCTGAAATCCATGACCGTCATGGGTCTTTAATGCAAGCTCTCTCATGACAGTCATAGCACGTCATGGATCCTTAAGGGGTTAAGGAGCAGATAAGTGTACAATAATTTACAAAGAAGTGAACTGCATACCCCCTCTGGTCCCTAAAGAGTTAAGATTCCCACATTCACTGAGCAGAGTTTGAGGTCTTGTGGTCCTACTATCAACAGTAATGGCAGACTATGTATGAACATGACATCCAGGACTGTTTGAAGATGTTTTCACTTGAATAAAGTTACAACGGTAAATTTCACATGAGCCATTAGGATTTTCTGGCCATAGTAAGGTACATGGGGGGGGGTTGTTAGTAAGAGTTGATTGTCCTTTAATCTTATCAGTCTAGATCACCAAATAGCTTTCATTCCCATCCACTGCAGCAGAGATGTACAGTGTATATACTGCCTATTTATACACCTCAGACAAGCAACAAGTCTCCTGAATTGCTCAGCTTTTTGGTTTCTGTAGTAGTAATACAGCTCATAACCAGGTGGTTCTAATAATGGGGTAAAACATCTCTTCAGAACTCAAAAGAAAAATGTAGCAATGTATCCTAATTAAAGACCACAAGTCTAACATCTGTGATGGTAGTTTAAAAGATTATTGCAAATAAATAGCATTGCTTTATTAACAACAAGATTGTGTATAGTATACTCTTTAGGTATGTCAGTTTAATAGCGGTGAGCCAATTCTTAAGAAAAAATAGTTTGTTTAAAGTAGAACCAAGTCTGTGCTAGTTGTCAAAGCCAATTGAAAACTACATTTCACTTTTTTATTTACAGACTCAGGAAAAACTGTACATAGTCCAGGCCATTAAAACATTCTATGCATATTGTGTGGTAGGCAGTTCTTTGTTCAACATATTTACCCTATTAAAAGGCACCACTAACAAACGTCGTCTATAACCATTCCCTATCTGGCGACTAGCTGCTTAGTAGCGCTAGTCGCCAGAATTATTACCTCTTCATGGAGAATTTGAAGTGATCCTCGGCTGACAGGAAGGACGGAGCACGGACATCTTGCCCTAATGACGTCCGCGCACCTGCGCTGTCAGTCCCTTCCAGAGCCGAATGGCTCCTAGCAACGCCTCCTACACCCCTCTGGCACTCAAAGGGTTAAAGGAAATTCCCCACATCCAGACAATCAGCCTGTGCCCCAGAGACCTAGAAATGCCTCTCAAAACTGGAGTCTCCGAGGCAAGTCAGGAGAGTTACCAGGTATGCCAAGCAGATGTGTAGCTCATTACAAAGCACTGTATACCTCTCTGGCAATCAAAAGGTTAAAAACACACACAAAATATTGACTAGAAAGTTATTTAAACAAGGTAAGCCACCTGAAAAAACGTGCTCAGAATACACATCTTAGTTTATATGTGCGTTCAAAAATCCCCAAAATGCTCTATCAAAGCAGAGATTATGCTCTCATTAAATGTGTTTCTTGGCTCTAGCTATAAAACGATTAAGCACCACTTTTAAGTCCGGTTTCTGTAAACCTCTGACTTCAATGCTGTTTTAGCTGTAATGAATGAGAACACTGAAGGCCTTATACATAAAGAAGAGACAAGTAATCCTGGGGAAAAACCAAATGCACTATAGGGGACAAATTTGTTATGCGGTGGTAGTTCCGCTTTAAAGTTTATGTCAAATTATTCCCCATCTGGCAACTAGCTGCTCACTAGTGCTAGTCGCCAGAATAATTACCTGGTTAATTAGAATGATACCCTGCTCCGGGGCCAACAGGCAGTAGAGAGCGCAGACATCTTTCCACAGTGACGTCTGCACGCCTGCGCCGTCAGTCCGTTTTGGAGCCGGACAGCTGCCGCAATGCCTCCTAGAGCATGCTGGGACTGACAGTGCAGGAGCGCCAACGTCACTATGAAAGATGTCTGCGCCCTCTACTGCCTGCAAGCCCTGGAGCAGGGTGTCATTCCATTTAAAGGGATAGGAATACTTAAAAATTACTACCTTGCATCCTGTAGCCAGTAAAAAAAACTTTTTTAAATGAGCCCAGCGGCATCTCTCAAACCCTTATGGTTTGAGAGATACCCACTTTCAAAGTTTTGCTTTTTGCCTTTTCCCCTGACGTCAGTGTTCCAGCTGACAGTAGGGGAAGACGGTCCCTGAGCAAGCGGAGGCTCTTCAACAGAAGGCCATTTCAGTGAAATTTCTTCTTCCATAACATGATCTAAGCTCTGCTGATGAGCCTCCGCCGGTTCCGGGACTAGATTCCCCTGCTGTCAGCTAAAACACTGACGTCAGTGGAGAGGGAACTTTGAAAGTGGATATCTCTCAAACCATAAAGGTTTGAGAGAGAAGGCTGGGCTCATTTAACTCATTTTTTACTGGTTACAAGATGCAGGATAGTAACGTTTAAATATTACCGTCCCTTTAACCAGGTAATTATTCTGGTGACTAGCACTACTGAGCAGCTAGTCTCCAGATGGGGAACTATTTGACAAACTTTAAAATAGGTGGTAGTTCCCCTTTATGAGGAGTGCCCACAAAACTAAGCTGCACACCCACTGGTCAATAAAGAGTTTAAATAACACAATTACATTCAATTTGTATGGTTATTTAATTTTTAAAATGTCATATTTTCATATAGTTTCTCGAAAGATCTGTATCTAATACTAAACTTGCATTTGTAACCCTCTGAGTGCCAGAGAGGTATCCAATTCATTGACATGCAAGGTGTTAGATACTTCTCTGGAATTCAAATCATTAATGCATGTGTAGCCTGTCTTTATTGGATTATTTTTATTAATTGAGTTAGAATTGAGAGACAGTAGTTAAGGCAATGAATTATGATTAGTTTATTGTCATCGTTTTTGGAGTCTGGCAGCCCTGTAAGAGGCAGGAATGGCTGCTCCCATAGACTAAATTTTAGGCCTAAGAAACAGATACTTTTTACAGATGCTAGCATGAAGTACACTGTGTTCAAATACATATAATCCCAGAATACCTCCCAACACTTCAGATGGGCAAAGAGGGACACTTGGTAATGTTGCCAGGGGACGTGGCTAGTGGGCATCACATTACCCCAAATGTTTAGTTTATTTTATGTCCTACTGACACCTTTTTGTGTAACTTTATAAAATATTTAGAACAAGACTAAAGTATTTTATTTACACAGGTTAATTTATAAACGTATACTGAAGTTTATACGAACATTAATGTTAGTTTTATTGCTATGGAATAATTTAATACATTTCATACACACCACACAGACAATCTCCTATAAAACAAGAGACACCAGGGTGGGAAAGAGGGACAGAGGGATTTGGGTCTCAAAGAGGGACTGTCCCTTCTAAAGAGGAACACTTGGAAGGAAAGTTCATTTTTAGGTGGTGTTCATGTTACTTTATACGGGGCATTTAAACTTATGAATGCTATATATACATCCCCAGAATACACAGTGAATCATGCACTGGATCAATGGAAATTTAAAATTTATCCTAGAATGATTTGTCTCTTTGTGACTAAAACCCTGAGTCTGAAAAGTTTACTTTTTTATACCAGAAGAAAAATATTCTAACATTAAAGCAAACTTTCTTTAATCAGTGCTCTTACCATCAACAAGACGTTGCTTATTCTCCAGAACAATTATTTTCCAGGGGAAAATGACCTCTGGGACAACAACCATCACAAAATCTCAGTAAAATTCCTAGTTCATGAACCATGTTAAATCGTGTTAAATTGTTGCTTTCTTTTGCAACGATTCAAGTTTGTTTTCAATGCGCATTTCAAGGTGACCAGATATTTAACAAATAGCTTTTCATGTTTCTCACTCTGCAACCACACGCTAGGTAAAAAAGAGAAGTAAATGTATTGGCTTTTTGACAAGTTTTAAATTGTGGTTAATGCTCATGGGTGATAGAAATATGCGTGTTACTTTGTTTATTTATCTGACATGATGAAAAAAAATATATATATATCTATATATGTTTAATTATTTTTTTTTCCACTGAGTAAACATTGCTGGGAGCACTTTTATTCAGCAGTTAATACAGCTCAAACTGTTCACATCTGTGCCAAGTGGTGTGCAAAAGAAAGTGTTTTATATAATGCTCTCTAAGGGAGAGCTCTAGTCAGCTTCTTTTCATTTACCTGGAAAATTCCTATAACAAGCATACATAATGCAATTATTTGTCTTTTTAATGAAAAAAATAAATAAATAAAAGTTTATTTTCCTTTAAATAAAATTAATTATGCTGTGACATTTTGGATATTTTTTTTTTTTAAATATTTTTCATTTGTTCCTTATGATGCATTTCCTCTTCTTTGAACTTTATATATATGCCCCATTGAACTCTCTCTACACAAGTATTTAACTAGAAATAAATGCTTACTTTTACTATGATAAATAGTTTATTAGGGTTTCTAAAATTGTTAAATAAGTATATATAAATGCACAACCCAGAACACATAAAACACTCCGTCAATAACTTACAAAGCATTACATTGCAGATTTCCTAAACACTATGAGAAATGGCAATCTAAACAGCCTTAGGAAGTTGGGGGAATTAGCGGTGCCTGTGGTAGCAGACTTTAAAAGGTATCCTGTGGCCTACTTAGAACTCTCAACAGAAAGGTCTGCAGAATGTTGAGATGCAATTCCACCCCCTCCTGTGTCTTTAATTATTTGTTTATTTGAATTCTGTAGATAAATGAGGTCATGGGGAGTACCAGGGTTGTTCTCTTTTTCATAACAACCTATTAAAAAAAAGAATATAAAATAATAAAAATGGTAAATATTATAAAAATAAAATTAGGAGAATTCCATGATGCCTCTTAAGAAAAATGTCTCCCACAGTTTTTCCTCTATTTGTGCTGAATAGGAAATGGTCTGGTGTGCAATAATTATGTGGCCATAGTGGTAATTAAAAAAAAAAAAAAAAAAATAAAGTATTATAAAATTAAATAAATAAATCCAGAACCAACTGACAGTAGCATAGGGAATAGAAGGCATTACCACTGCTTTAAATGTACTTTTAAAGTCCCTGGAAAGTACCATTTAAACCAATTAAAATACACGTAACATTTCTAATCAGAAAATATTGTTTCTTGTTGCATCAACCCATCATCTCAAGAAATAATGATTGATGGATTTCAAAAGCTGTAAGATCACAAGACCAAACATAATATAAATACAATATAGTTCGAACCTAAATAAATGTATGTGTGCACAAATGCATAAGAAATGGTTCCTTGCAAACATGGAGTACCTGCTGTACTTGCTGGTGCTGGGAATTGCATTTCTCTGGTTATTAGACCAAAGATTCTTAGAAATCTATAATTATTGAATTCATGCAATGAACCAAAGCATTCATCCTTACAGCTGCTGGACTACAACTCCCACCATCCCCAGCTGGCCATGATGGGACATGTAATCCACATGTTGCCCGACCCTGATACAGGAAGAAAAAAAAAAAAAAAAAAAAAATAAAAAAAAAAAAATTGCAGAATATTTTGAAAATCAAATCATAAAAAAATAAAACTAGTACATTGCTAGAACAAGGCAGACAAAAATAACTATACTGTTCCTTTAACTCCTTAACGACAAATGACTTGCCAGGTACGTCACACAGAAACTGTCACTTAGTGACAGAGAACGTATCTGGTAGTCCGCATCTCTGTGCGGCTGCATGCTGCTGGGGGACTCTGGACTCGTTTGGAAAAAAAAAAAAAAAGTACCACGGGCGTTAAGGTGACAGCCGAATACACACGCGGCTGTCACTAAGGGGTTAAAGACCGGTGAAGTGCCAGGACCGTCACCAGTTCTTCAGGGTAAAAAATGGTGACAGTCCTGGCACATCATACTTTTTGCTGACATTACTCCTGCAGAAGCGATGTAAGCAAGAACAGGGTCTGAAATTGACCGATTCAGCGCGCTGGCACATGTAATCAGTCACGTGTGCCGGCGCGCCGACAACAATCAAAGCAGTCCTTAGGGGAAGTTAACTTCCCTGGACCGCGGGTTGTTAAGGGATTAAACATTATTATGAAAAAATTTTATTATGCTTTCCCTGCCAAGTATAACAAGGGGACTCCCACTGCTTCAAGATTAATTCAAAAGTTAAACGTCACATTTATTGTTAAAACAAGCTGTTAGCAAGAGTACCAACTAGTGTTACAAAGTTACACAGTAAAAATAGGTTGGAAAGAAAAAAAAAATACCATCAAGTTCAACCTTTGGCTCATCATAAAGCAGATAATGAGAATTATATAAGCTTTCCCAAATCCAAAATGGGTATTAGTCTGTTTACCAGAACGTCTTGTTTTACCTGACTACACATTATAACCCTGCAAGTTCCCTTCTGCTAGAAATGCATCTAATTTTCTCTTAAATGTATCTATTGCATCTGCTATTACCATATCCTTGGGCAAGGACTTCCACAATTTAAAGGGATAGTAATACTTCATTTTATTTTGTAGGCATTAAAAAACATGAAGAATGATATAAGTCTTATCTCTCAAACCTTTATGCTTTATGAGATATTCACAAGCAAAGTTTCCCCCTCCCGCCCCTTTTACCTAGTGTAAGCCATCTCTTCTCAGATGTGGAATGCAGTCCATAGACCAGACAGATAACAGAAGGGGACACTCTTATTCCTATGAAAACAATGAAATCCCTGCCCCCCTTGACAAGCTTTTCAGGTTTTTCCCTTATCTTAATTGAAGATTGTCCCTCTCTGCAGTCTACCTGGGCACCTCCCTTCTGCTGTGGCTGAACAGTGTGACATCAGTAAAAGGGGCGGGAGGGGGACACTATCATTGAATTACTCTGGAACTACAACCCTGACAGAATTGAAATAACACTCTCCAAAGTCCAAATACTAGGATGATTAATTAGAGCTGCTTTTATTATGAAACATTACTATCCCTTTAACAGACCTTACTGTAGAAAAAAAATTCCTCTACTGAAGCTGAAACCTCCTTTCCTCTAATCTTAAGGGGTGGCCCCTAGGTTTTTGAACAGGCCTTTAAATGAAAAGTTCATTAGAGAGATCCTTGTATTGCTCTTGTAAATTCTTATATAATGTAACAAGGATCCCTCTTAGAAGTATTCTCTAGAGAAAATAAACCAATTTTGGCTAGATGTTCTTTATACTTCAAATACTCCATTCCATTAATTAATTGTGTTGCTCTTCTCTGCAGTCTCTCCAGTTCTAGAATATCCTTTTTCAGATATGGTGTCTAAAACTGAACTGTATATTCAAAGCAAGGTCTTAATCATTTAAAAAGTGGCAAAACTATGTTATCTACTCTTGCTTCAACACCCCTTTTTATGCAAGGTACTTTGATTTTGCAGCTACAGTTCAACACGGATAGCTGTTTTGCTACTTCAAAATTACCTCAGATGAAACCATGTTATGATTGTTGTTTCACTGATCACCTGCTTTAATAACAGGCACTGTGTCAATTATTTGTTAACACTAAGTTCAATGTATTGTGGTTTGTAGGCGCTTCCACCATTTGTGTCATGTAGCTATCTCTAAGCATGCTCGCAAACTTGATTCCCTTAGCAGTCAGACAGGTCTCATTACTCCAATTTATATATGTGTAGTTACAATCTTCCTTAATTATAGTATCACCAATATGTACAACTTTCTTGATTTGCAGCAACAGTTGGGACTGAACATTCTCAATATTTGGTGGTTTGTAGCATATATTTATTTATTTTTTTAAATCTACAGTTAATAGGTAATTCCTCCCTGTACCTTAATTTATCCCTGCCCCTTCTCCACACCCATGATTTAACCCCTTAAAGGGATAGTAATACTTAAGATATATAAAAAAAAAATGTATATATATGTATATATATATATATATATATATATATATATATATATATATATATATATATATATATATGTTGTAGGGTTTATGTCCCCAAATAAAACAAGGTTACTCCCACTGCTGAGAAATATTTTATTAAAAAATGATAACAGCGCAAGCTTGAATTTTTTTAGGTGCAATATCACAGCGCTCCCGCAAATCAGGGTCTGAAATGGACCGATCCATGACTGGAGTGGTCTCTCAGACTTCTCAGCATGCTGGTACATGCAACAAGTCACGTGTGCCAGAGAGTCAGAAAGGATCAAAGCTATGAGCCAATAGAATGCAATCTTAGTATTTCACAAGTGTTTGTGTGTGTGCATGTCTGTATGTACATGTGTGTTTGTGGGTGGAACCCTTCAGATTTCCATTTGCTGACATCACTTTTGTGGGGCTGAACAGCAAAACCCATTTACTAAGACATACTGAGTGCAACCTCACAGATTAAGCCATCAGGGGAGGACTGGCAACTTGTGGCCTGGGGACAAATACAATCAAGTGGCCCACTTCTACCATCGTTCCAGTCCACCCACTTTTGTTTGACTTTAAATTTTGCATTGTTATGAAGTGATACCACAAAGCTTACACATGAAATGGGGTTACACTCGTGATACTATAAAGGTTACAATTTAAGTAAAACTACATTAGTGATGTATATAAAGTTTACAAAGGAAAAGGGTTATGCTACTGGAATAGCTCCATTTGGTTTGTAGCTCTGTGGTATCATGTGTGCAGCTCCATTTCAGTTGTAAGCTCTGTGATATCACTAATTTAGCTCTATTTACAACACCATGCGGGAGACTGAGTAGAGCAGTGGCCCACCAGCCCAGACATATGATTGGCCCAGGGAACAATTGCCCCCCTGCCCTCCAGGCCAGCACTCCCCTGTAAGCCATATAAGATAACCCTCTGGAGATTAGCTGTACTGCTGAACAGTCATCGTTTTAGGCTGTGCTCTGCATTTTTGGTGTACTGTTTTCCAAAAAAATCATAACAATTTATAGCAACTGGAAAACATGAAAAGTATGCATGAAACAAAGCTGTAGTGTTTTTTTCATAAGGTTAGTTGAAGGGGCAGGTAATATTTAGACCTCTTTCTGTAACTGAATAAATGAACACCAGGGTAGGAAAGAGGGACAGAGGGATTTGGATCTCAAAGATGGACACTTGGGAGTTTTGCACAAAAATTGGGGGAAGGAAAAAAAAAAAAAAAAAAAAAAAAAAAAAATTATAATATTATATATATATATATATATCTCAACGCATGCAGGTTTGGAAAGGTATCCCCATATGTTGATTTTAGGCTTTTGCAGTATTAACCCTTTGAGTACCAGAAGGGAAGCATTCCTTCCTAATAAGTTGAATACCCGGTCCCTCAAAGGGTTAACACAAGAGCTTTACACCTAATAAAAAGTGTCAGCATGAAAGGATTTTTCCAACATGCTTCTATAATATTATCATCATCTGTTTTCAAGAGATGCGCATAAACCAAGGGGCCAGCTGCTGTAAATCCATTATCAACCTGTATTTGGAGATTTGTCTTATGTTCACAGTGAGACTATCCAAGATTTAAACAGAAGACATGAAAGTCATTGTAAAAACAATACAATTACCCGTTTGGTTGATCTCTCACAGGGATTAGATAAGGATTACACATTTCTACAAACAAGCTCAGAGAAACTGTAAATTAGTGTGGATGAGGGATTTTCCTGGCATTTACAATAAAGAAAATAATAATCTGTGAGAATTCTTCATTTGGACCCAGTCTCGAAAAACTCACAAAGGCTGAGGGGATGGATCAACTCCTGAGTAGAGTTGATCAAAAAATTAAAGGAATACTTTGAAAAGTGCATACATTGAGCTCATGAAAACATATGCATATGTCATTAACCCCTTAGTGCCAGAATGGTGTGCAATGCAGTGCTTTGCATACCCCCTGGCACTCAAAGGGTTAAAGAAGAGGGAACCTGGAATTATAACCCTCCCACAAACACACTTGCCTTGCTATGGCCAGAAAATGTAATTGACTCTATGAAATGTGTCCTTGCATGTGTGTTCAAGGGATAGTATCTTCAAGTCAATCCTGGATGCTAGGTCCATGGAGGTGAAAATGATTGTCTAACGTTGTTTTTGTTTTTTTTAAAACTGAAGCAGGCAGTATCCATGAGCCCACAAACTGTTAGAAGCTCTGCTACAAAATATGGTGCATACATACCTCTGTATGCACCATATTTTGTAGCAGAGCTTATAACAATTTGGTCCTTAACCCTCTGAGTGCCAGAGGGGTTCACAGCGAGATGTGTTGTGCACTCCTCTGGCACTCAAAAGGTTAACACGGTGAAGATTACTATGTGCAATGAGCAGTGTGTGCGTCCTGCAGTCCTGTTAGTCACCGTCATGTCCTCCACCATGGACATAATACCAAGGATAGATTGAAGAATAGGAAGAAAAGCATATTTCTTATGGTCAATTAGGATTTTCTAGCCATAGTGAAGAAAATGGAGGATATTAGGAAGTGTCATGTATCCTTTAAAAATTAGGAGTATTGGAATTTAATTTGAATAACATGCCACTTTAGTGCAATTACATGTACAGAACAATTAGGAGAAACTTTCAGGCAAATTGTGCTGATGCTACAACCTAATCTACTTTCCATGAACAGGCAATAAATGTTAGTAGTGGTAGTTCACTAAAGCTGAAAGCTATCAGTTTAGTATGATGCTGCTACACCATTCTATGAAAAGGTTTTTTCACTGAAACAAAAAAAAAAAAAAAAAGTGCCTTAAATAAATAGACCACTATAACAGCGCCACAGTAAAATGACAGGCCAAAGAAGTACTGCACTTCACAGTGCTTTATTTAACTTCATTTTTTTTTTTTTTAGGAAACAATTATCCAATATATTCACCTTTGACATACCAAAAGAATTGCCAAGTACCACATATTGGCACCAGCTTCTGAAATTAGCAACCAGGAGTAAATATTGTTGATTAACCCGCTGTAGAGTATTTGCCAAACCAATGGCTAATTTTGGAGCTCTACTCACAGCACACTAAAAATCCAGTACTTAGAGGAAAAAAATGGGAACTTCTACATGTGGGACAAAATGAACTTGATACCCAATCATTAGAATTATTATTATCATCAATTATTTCTGGACGGTCAACAAATTCTGCCATCACGGATATACATTACAATCTACAATGGAGGTATAATGCATATAAAAGGTTTCAACATTAATCTCTTGGATACTAGAGATGATTCCAATGCATTGAATACCTCCCAAGTGTCCCCCTTTAGGAGGAACAGTTCCTCTGAGAACCAAATCCCTCTGTCCCTCTTTCCCACCCTGGTTTACCCCCCCCCTCTTTTTTTTTTTTTTTTTTTAAATCAGACTGTTCTGTGTGCATATAAGTGTATCACATTGCTCCAATGCAATAAAACTCACATTTGTATTCCTTTGAACTTCAGCATAGTTTTATAAATTAGTCTCTGCAAATAAAATACTTTGGTCTTGCGCCAAATCAATTATTCAGTTATAATAAGAGCTATCAATAGGCCAATAAATCTAAAAATTCTTGGTAATGCCCCAGCCACACCCCCAGCAAAACCACCTAAAACAAGTGTCCCTCTTTGGCCATTTGAAATGTAGGGACATTTGGCACTTTGAAGCAATGCACTAGCACCATCTCTAGCACTGAAGGTGGTAACAAAAACATAAAAAAAATTGAAAATGAAGGATAAGTAATCATGTTAATCCATGGATGCGGCTGAGGAATAGGCACAATGCCACGGATACTGGTTCCTCCATTTATTTTTTAAAGCATGCCTATTGGAGCTTAGAAATGCTTGCTTACCTATTAGTAAACGTGCCATTTCAGTGAAAATAACCATGAAATTAATTAGCCACACAGTTAATAAATACAGCCCAATATCTTAGTCTCCACTGACTTGAATTCTTAGCAGGTCGTGTTTACATTTTGTACGCTGCAGTGAAATATGTTAGCACTTTATAAATGATTTTATTAACAATCTGCCAAATGAAACTAGCACACCTTATACTGCAATTAAATATACTCCTCCTTCACAGTGTAAGAACTAGGGACATTTGAATCACAGCCAAACAACTACACCATATTTTACAAGTGAAAAGTCAACCTGAAAGCATATGATTTTATCTTTGATGCTTAACCATTTGAGTGCCAGAGATGTATCCAACAAATTTCAATGCAATAGGCTGGATACCTCTCTTGCACTCAAAGGGTAGCCATCATGCTATAGTTGGCTCATCTGCAAATCTGCTCCCCTGCATCTGGTTTGAAAGCATGGTACAGTGGGTCTATGGGGGGATGTACACACAACCAAGGAGTTTGTAGCTAAGAACCACAGATGTACAGGTTTGTGTTCCAGACTAAGGGGTCAGTTTTCTAGCCCCTGAAAGGAGCCATTTGGGGTCTGCACAGTGGAGTCCTATTCTTTTAATCAAGTTCCCACAGCAGCAGACTTTGTAAAAAGTGCCAATTGCCCTTTAAAGGGATGGTAATGTTTCATAATAAAAGTAGCTCTAATTAATCATCATCATATTTTGGCCTTGGAGAGTTATTTAAATTCTATCAGAGTTGTAGTTCAAGAGTAATTGAATGACAAAATATCCCCCTCCCGCCCATTTTACTGATGTAACACTGCTCAGCTCAGAGCAGCAGGGAGGTGCCCAGGTAGATTGCAGAGAGGGACAATCTTCAATCAAGATAAGGGAAAAAGCTGAAAAACCTGTCAAGGGGGCAGGATTTTCACTGTTCTCACAGTAAGAAGACTGTCCCCTGCTGTTATCTGTCTGGTCAAGCAACCAGATTCCACATCTGAGGTGAGCAGTGTTACACTAGGTAAAAGGGGTGGGAGGGGGGATACTTTATCATTCAATTATTCTTGAACTACAACTCTGACAGTATAGAAATACACAGCAAACTGTTGTCCTGGCGGTGACTATTTGCACCCATACTACAATGCGTTGATAACTTAAAGGGATAGTAATACTTTATTATTACTATCCCCCATATTATAGATATTTGCAAAATAATTTAATATCCCCCAGGTTCATCTCTCAAACCTTTATGGTTTGAGAGATAACCAAAGGCAAAGTTCCCCCCTCCCTCCCCCTTCCATGAAATCAGCATTGTTCTGACTGCAGGGATATCCGGTCTGACTTTCATCAGGCGGCTCTGCAGCAGAGCCGCGATCACGTTAGTAAAAAATAATTATTTCACTGAAATGGTCTTCTACATGTGCTTGCAAACCAAGCAAATGTAGAAGACCGTTTCAGTGAAATAATTATTTTTCACTAACGTGATCTCGGCCCAGCTGCAGAGCCACAAGCCTGTTGTATGACAGACTTCTCCTACAGTCAGTAGAACGCGGACTTCAGGGAAAGTGGAGGGAGGGGGAACAATAAAGGTTTGAGAGATGAACCTGGGGGCTATTAAATTATTTTGCAAATATCTACAATATGGGGGATAGTAATAAAGTATTACTATCCCTTTAAGGACCATTTGCAAAGAAGATACCTTGTAAGGACAAGCTTTCGCCACTATAGGAAACAAATAAAAATTCCCTACATTCCCATGGATTTAAATGAAGGTATTTCACTCTTTGAACGAGGTGGGGATCGCTCAAGGATACAAGAGGTTAAATGCCTCCATTTAAATCAATGGGAAATGTGATTTCCTGCTGATGAGTCAATCTGGCCCCTCTTCTTACCTTCATGGTGAAAGCTCCTGACTGTGTTTGCTCTGCTGGCAGCACGCTCCTTCTGATAGTCCATGGGGGGACTGTCTTGGTCCTCAGCCAGTTGGCCTGAGTGCATGTAGTACAAGTCCAGCATGTAGGGGGGGATCACAACATCCTTGCCAGGGGTTGGTCGCCTCTTCAAACCAAACATATTGAGCAACCGCAGCTCGAACTGGGTGAGAATGCCCTGGGACTCTTGGGGAGACGCCCGGCCAGACTCAGAGTACTTCCTCTTTCCCACCTCTGGGATAAGCCCAGTGCAGCCACTTAGCAGGACCTGGTAAAGCAGCAGCAGGAGTAGAGAGCGGATCCCGGCTACCATTGTCAACCTGAACGAAGGGGAAGTGGAAGCCCACAGAAACAAATATTAGGCATTGTAGGAAAAATAAATGCAGGCATGCACATTAACCCTTTGAGAGTCAGAAGAGAGCCCAAAGCATTGCTGAGCAATGTGTCTGACATCCCTCAGGGCTCAAGGGGATAATACCAAGTTATAAAACCTGAGACACAGAGGGGTTTGAAACACCTTGAAAAACAATGCATTGGGACACCACTCTGATACACACAGAGCTAAACCCGACATCATGAGCTTGTCTGCATGCCAGGGAGTGTGCCATGTGTATTGCTTTGGGGTTTACTGGCAGTCAAAGGGTTAACTCACTCATATACAGAAACATACAAGAATTTATGGCAGGGTATGAATACAGCAAGAAACTGAAAAGTAACCCTTTGAGTGCTAGACGGGTACACAACACATTGAAGAGCAACGCTTTGCGATGTGAACCCCTATGGCACTCAGAGGGTTAACCACATAGGGTATTGTGCAGAAAGCATGAGAACAGCAATTCTTTAGCAAACCACTGCAACATAAGGGTTAATAAAATACCTTGTTGATTTAATCGGGGCTTTAACCCACCAAATTCTAGAAATGCTTTCAACACATTTTGAAGTAATGCAATGGAAACCTCTGTAGAAGTTAAAGGATTAAATGCCCCACTAAAGTCAGTGGGAATGTGTACTTGCCCCCAGTGTTGCAGTTGGCTTGACCTTCTTTTGATTTTGGCATAGTGCTCAGAGCCTTACTCAAACAACTACAATTCCCCAAAATTCCCCAACCCTGGCACTCAAAGGGTTAATAAACATTTTTGCAAAAACGTTCTTGCAATGTGATTTTTAATAAGGGGAGGTTATAATGTTAATGAAATCAACCCCATGTTAGGTTAAGTAGCCATAAAACTACCTACGGAATAGGCCTTGTTCATCAAGCTAAAGAGCTGCTGTTCTGCAACAAACCAAGTGCACTATAGGGGAATCTGCAAATTCCCACTGATTTAAACAGGGCTTTCAAAATCCTGAATTCTAGAGCAATGCATTGGAGTTCCCTGCAGTATTCAATACGTTAAATACCCTAGTTAAATTAATGGGAAGTTGAGGATTTCTTATTTGTCCCCTGTGGGGCCGTTGGTTGCTCCAGCACTTGCACCTATTTAGCTAGAAGATGTAAGAGGCAAGTCACACGTGTGTTCCAGTAGCTATTTACATTCAAAGAGGTGCTGTTGTGTCTGCAAGAGCAGGATTAGATCAGAGGGTTACACTCTGCACACTGCAGGTGTGAAATCCCTCTACAGCTCCTCCATTCTCACACCAGTCTCCATCAAAAGGCAACAATTGTCATAACCGGACATGAAATCCCCTCGTATGTCAATCCTGCTTCAATGCAAATGCGTGGAAATGAATTGCACATGTATGTGCCCAGTGGATGGCATAAACTGCTGAAATATTTACTTTATGAAGCAATACTACTAGTATCTGTGAAATGAAGTCTCTGACTAAATCTAAAATGCTACTGCTTAACCCCTTAAATACCATCTAATGCTCACTATATATACACACACACACTATACTACACATACAAATCAGTGACTATGTCTGTACCTTTAATCCCTTTGGCGTTCCAACATATTACCCTGCAGTCGAGCACGCAAAGGGTTAAATATACAGAGGCAAGTAATCTCCAGATATATAGTTAAAATGCCAGCATGCCATTTAACTAAAACAACTGATGTGGTACAAATGCAAGAAAGATGTTGATAAATGTATGACCCCCTTGAAGACCAAAGTAGCGCGCAATGCGTTGAATTTCCAAACCTTAAAGGGTTCAATTCGCCCACTAAATAAGTTTCCAACTCGCTACTAAGCAGTCCGTTATAGATATGTAGCACTCAAGGGGTTAAATCTTGTTTCAATCCACATCTACTACTTTCGCCTTGATAAGCATGAATCATACTTAATAAAAATACCATTACACATTTTATCTCGCATGTCATCACAAGTATTAAAATTACAGCAAGATCAAATATATCTAAAACAAGTGCGAACTAAATATCACAAGAATCAAATAAAAGGGAATTATACACGAAGGAACAGGAGGAGGTGGTCTAATAAACCACTTCTAAATCACCCCAAATCTACCTGAAAGTGACCAGGTGATAGTAAACTAAACACACTAAGAGGTGATATGCACAGACGTACAAGTGGAACATTTCCTGGAGCAAACCAAGTGCACGAAATACAAATTTCCATTAATTTAAATGATAGCTTAACCTCTTAGATGCCAGATATTTTTTTTAAAAACCCACTTCAATCAGTGTCAATTGTCAGGTTTTGCTTTATCTGAATAAGACCCTTTACGTGTCAGAAAGGTAGCCAACGCATAGCGTTGCAATGTGTTGTATACATTTGAACTCAAAGGGTTAAGAACCAGAGGTTTGAAGCAACGCGTTGCTTTTCAAGGGTTAATCAAAGCCCCCCACCATCTACTTGTATGCATATATATGCCCACTGTTCTTGGGGAGACCTATAGAGTATTGGCAAATGCAATGCACTGGACACCCCTTTGGCACTAAAAGCGTTAAAGTCAGACTCTGCTTGCTAGGTCCTAAAATCCACTGAATATATAAGAAGTACCTTGTGTCTGGATGATGGGTTTCTGCTCCCCGCGTGTTTTTTCCACATCACTTGCTCTTACTCCAAACGCTTCCTTCCCAAGGCAGTTAAGGAGAACTCTGAACTTATCCCGAGTACAGTCCTCCTCTTTTTAAACATACTTCACTGCAATGGGTTGCTTCCCAGGCAACGGCAACAAGTCACAAATGTTTTATTTAGTATATTATTTTATCCTGGGAATACCAGCACTTGTTTCTTCTTAAGAGAAATCACAAGTTTTCCACTGGACCGCAATGTAGCATCCCGGGTCTTCAATGCAGCCTCCTGGGTTAGTAGCAATAAATTGAATCTTTGTGACATGGAAAGGGATCAATGATCAATAAATCCACAATATCCTAAGGCTGAATGTTCTAATGGATGGATGTGCAACTGTATTCCATATCCTCTATCCCATGTGCAACAGGCTGGAGTACAGTTTGCCTTCTACCCTTGTATCCCTCACCGGTGAGCTTGTTCCTCTCTTCACTTGCATTTGTCTTTGCTTTTTGTTCTCCTCTGATGTCACCCAGAGCTCTCTGCCAATCAGAAGTCAAGGCAGCTGCTTAATGATCTGGCAAGGCAAGTCATGGAGGTGCTCAGGGCCGAGAGAGTGTTTAGCCTTACACACACACACCCCTCCTTTTTACTTCTTCCGTTCTACTTGCAACGCTAATTCTTTTATAGATTACATGCGCCACCTACTGGACGATTCTTTTATAACTTTCTAACAACAGTTTATAGCTGTGGTGCTCTATCTTTTTAGTCTCAAGGCGACACTAACACGCAGTCCGGAGATTGCAGGGCACACCAAGCGTTTTGTGTGCCATTTGTCATGGAGTAGGAAAACGAAAATCAGACATGTTGTGCATAATCATTTCCATAAATATGTATTTGAAAATCAACATTTTATAGTCAACTGCTTAATCCTTTGAGTGCCAGAAAGGTGTCAAACGCATTGAGTTGCAATGCGTTGGTTATATCCATGGCCCTCAAAGGGTTAATGAAATGAAGTGGCACCCTAAGTAAATGTCTGTGGCGCACGAAAGTGCTACTGTGCCTTGCTTGAGAACCACTGGCCTATAGTGTCACAACACGAGTGAAACAAGTCTGGGAAACCTAACCACACACACAAAAAAACCCAAATCACAGAAGGATTTAACCAGGACTTACAGCCCATCTGTGAGTTTTATATAAAAGTAATGTGTAGCAGCAATTTTGGAGCAAACCAACAGCACTATAGAGCAAAAAAAGATTCACATTTATTTAACCATTTGAGTGCCAGACATGTATCCAATGCCTTTCAACGCAATGTGTTGCATACCTCTTTGGCACTCAGAGGGTTAAATGGAGCTTTTAACCCAATGTATTATAAAAGCTCTCCAAATTGTTGCTCCACAATGAGCTTGAGACCTCTCTAGCATTTAAATGGTTAAAAGCCCCATTTTAATCAGTGGGAATTTTTATTTGTCCCATAAAGTGCATTGAGTTTGCTCCAGAATTGTTCCTGTGATAAAGTGAAGCATTCAAGGGGGTATCAACCCCTTTAACCTTTTTAGTGCCAGAAGGCTATGCAATACATTGCTTCACAATGAAACACAAACAGTTAAATCCATCAGTTCCCTATGTTGCAAATGGTTTGCTTCAGAATTGCTCCACATTCAGATTTATACATAGCGCCCAGTGGATTGTTGTTACAATTAGACTAAAACAAAAAACGTATTCATAAATAATGTTACTTGTGGATACTACAGGTCTCAAGTGCAGGGCCGGATTTTCAGGGGGAGAGCTGGCAACTTGTGACCCAAATACAGCCAAGTGGCCTATTTCTATTATCGTTCCAGCCCACCCCCTTTTGTTAATTTTAAAATTGGCATTAATGTTGTGATGTAAGTCAAGTGGTACCACATAGCTTACAGTTGAAATGGGGCTACACTAATGCGCTACTACAAAGCTTACAATTTAAGTAAAGCTTACCAAGTGATAATATAGAGCTTACAAGGGAAATGGTTTATGCTACTAGTTTAGCTCCATTTGGATTGTACCTCTGTGGTATCATTTATGTAGCTCCATTTCAATTGTAAGCTCTGTGGTATCACTAGTGTAGCTCCATTTACAGCAACAATCAGGAGATTTAGTGAGGTGCAGTGGCCTACCACCCCAGACATATCTCCAGCCCAGGGGGCAATTGCCCCCCTCCCCTGCGGATTTTCCATAAGGCCTACAGGTGCACCCTACAGAGGGGCGTCTGCCATTTGAATCAATATATATATATTTTTTTTAAGTGAAGTGAAGTGGCATGCCTCGCCGCCCACCTCCTTCTTCAGCACAGACCTGTAGCTGCTGAGCTCCCATGGCTCTTTAGTAATGCAGAGCTCTGGGAGATGACATCATCTTCCAGCGCTCTGCATTACTAAAGAGAAGACTGTGCGGGAGCTTCAGCAGCTACAGGTCTGTGCAGAAGCACAGATCTCTTCTGCCAATGGACCACTAGGGAGGTAGGAAATGGACTGGAGGGGGGGGGGATGTGAGGCTTAATGTGGAGATAATGGGGGCAATGTGAGGGCAATATGGGGATGATGGGGGGCAATGTGAAGGCAATCCGGAGATGATGGGGCAATCTGAGGGCAATATGGAGCTGATGGGAGCAATGTGGAGCTGATGGGGGCAATGTGGAGCTGATCGGGGCAATGAGGAGGTGATGGGGGCATGGAGCTGATGGGGGCAATATGGAGCTGATGGGAGCAATGTTGAGATGATGGGGGCAATGTGAGGCAATGTGGAAGTGATGGGGCATGGACCTGATGGGGGCAATATGGCGTTGATGGGGGCAATGTTGAGATGATGGGGCAATGTGAGGGCAATGTGGAGGTGATGGGGGTAATGTGGAGATGATGGGGGCAATGTGGAGACGATGGGGGCAATGTGAGGGCAATACGGAGATGGGGGTAATGTGGAGATTTGGAGCACTGTGGAGATGGCCAATGGGGGGGGGCACTTCAGATTTCTGTGCCTACAGGCTCCTGAGATGTAAATCCGGCCCTGCTCAAGTGCATTGCTTTGCAATGTGTTGGAGGATTTTCCAAAATTTTAGAGTTCAGTCTTATATAACCATTTGCCTGGATTGGAAACACTTCTACGACTAGTCTGCTCAGACGGGACAAATTGTAGGAATAGAATATCTTAGCTGATGCAGAATCTCTTTTGTAGCAGAACTTTTAATCACTGTCATGCTCTTTAATGATATTAATCATGATGTCAGTATGCAAAACAGTGCTCCACTGCTGTTCTTACCAGGTCTGCTACAGTAGATGCATATTCTACTTAAGTGAGAAGCAATCATACTGTTGGCTGACAACAGTATTAACATACACACATATTGCTTTGGTATTCATAAGGTGTACTACATTTAGAAATGCTCCCATGTTAATTGACGATGCAGTTGTAGATAACTAATGATGATGAGTATGTCCTTGACAGTTGAAGGAGATGGGGGGTATGCACTGAGGTAAAGGTGAGAAAAAGGTTAAATGAATTTTTCAGTGTGTTAGTGGGGGAAAGTACGAATACAATTCCACTCTAAACCAGGCACTGTGATTCATTTTCTTGTCCAACACCTGTCTAGTTCCAGGGTGTGAAACAGGTGAGATAAATGGTCCAGTGTCATAGTGACGTGATTGTGTAAGTACTGTGCAGCTGTACATTGGGCATTAGAAGTTATTTTCTTATCGAATGCTTGCCTAATCTCATAATGCTAAACTACTTATACCTAATATTTTGAAAGAGTTTTCAATATCCCCTATGAACTGTAGCAACCATTTCTTTTATTTACAAAACTAGTTTTAGAGTTAGTTAGATGTATAGATGATGCTAATTAAGACATGATGTACAGGCAAATCTTTTTTAGCCCTACATTTCTGTCTAAAGGCAGTGACACTTAATTACTTCATTGTAGGGGAGGTGGGCAATGCATTGCTGTACAGTGTCAATGGGAGGGGGGATAATGTATGGCTGACCCCAGAAGTGCCTGCACAGCATGCCTTGATTACCATCATCTATACATCCAAACAACTAAAAACGTAGGGTTCAAAACAGCAAGGGATTATGGAGGTTTTTGAAGGAAGAAAAGAATTATATGGACTGAATTATTAATTGAATTTTATAGGATATGTACCATGGGAGTTAGTGTTCCCCTTTTTATTTATTTTTGTCTCTACTCCACCCCACCTTTTTGGGTGAGGGTATTTTATTTTCAGATTAGAATGTGTTTTATTGATTTGGAGGTTGTTAGAGAAAGTTAGTGTTGGTTAGTATAGTTTATGGTTTGATGGTAGTCCTAGGTAAGTTAGAATAGGTTAGACTAGTTTATATTGAGGTAGGTTTTTTAATGCAGTTTAGTTTAGTTTTGAGTAGGTTTAAGTAATTCTGTATAGTTTAGCATAGTTTAATGTATGTTTAGAGTAGTGTAGAGATGTTTTGAGTAGTTTAAAATGTAATACTGATTATTTTTGAGTTGTTAGGTATATAGTTTATTTTTGTTCTTCTTTATTTAGTGTTTTGTAATTTAAGCATGGTAGTCTAGGCTAGAGGGTGTATGTGTATATATAGGTTCTTTATGATGCTACAATAAAGGCTTCTACCTAATGACTACAGATAATGACTACCTCTGCAAAACAGAACCTCCAGTACATATAATTATATATATATCTATATATATATATATATATATACTAGTTGAATAGCCCGTGTACACGGGCCACAGTGCTAGGCAGCAATGACCGTGGTGCAGTCATGCACAGTAGAGACTGCCAGGACCGCAGCTGATAGCGGAACACCCCGCTCCTTAATCAGCCTCGGCTCGGACAGTCTGTACTGTGCATGATGGCTTCTGACAAACATACATTAGCGAATTATTATAAAGGAGTTATATATATATATATATATATATATATATATATATATATATATATATATATAATAATTCGCTACGATGTTTGTCAGAAGCCATCATGCTCAGTAGAGACTGCCCGAACGCACAGAATTATTTTTGAGTTGTTAGGTATATAGTTTATTTTTGTTCTTCTTTATTGTTTTGTAATTTAAGCATGGTAGTCTAGGCTAGAGGGTGTATGTGTATATATAGGTTCTTTATGATGCTACAATAAAGGCTTCTACCTAATGACTACAGATAATGACTACCTCTGCAAAACAGAACCTCCATTTAAGCATGGTAGTCTAGGCTAGAGGGTGTATGTGTATATATAGGTTCTTTATGATGCTACAATAAAGGCTTCTACCTAATGACTACAGATAATGACTACCTCTGCAAAACAGAACCTCCAGTACATATAATTATATATATATCTATATATATATATATATATATATATACTAGTTGAATAGCCCGTGTACACGGGCCACAGTGCTAGGCAGCAATGACCGTGGTGCAGTCATGCACAGTAGAGACTGCCAGGACCGCAGCTGATAGCGGAACACCCCGCTCCTTAATCAGCCTCGGCTCGGACAGTCTGTACTGTGCATGATGGCTTCTGACAAACATACATTAGCGAATTATTATAAAGGAGTTATATATATATATATATATATATATATATATATATATATATATATATAATAATTCGCTACGATGTTTGTCAGAAGCCATCATGCTCAGTAGAGACTGCCCGAACGCACAGAATGCTGGGAGCATTCAGTCCTGATGGGCAGTCTCTACAGTGCATGACTGCATCGGCTGCAGGACGCAGAGCAGGACCGGCCTCTTAACCCTTTGAGTGCCAAAGGGTTAACATCACCTGGACCTTGCCCCATGTACACGGGCTTTTACACTAGTATATATATATATATATATATATATATCGTGATGCTAACTATTGTGATTTTACTCTGTTATCCACTTTCATTTAAATGTATTTTATGTACATGTGTATAGTGATTGTTACCCCCAAGGAATGCTTGTGGGATTTTTTTTTTGCTTGTTCTAGTATAGCTACCCTGAATGCTCCCGCATTTTTTTTATTATACTGTGATAATATCATATAACTGTGCTGTAGCAAGTCACCTGTGTCTTACAATCTAGCCCAGACTCCTAAGTGCATCTGTTGAAGTTAGTGGGAAACTCTGGCGCATTCTTACCTTAGAATCGTAGAATTTGATGGCATATAAGAACCATTCGGCCCATCTAGGGCTTGATTCAATTGGCTCCGATATGAAAACTCAACTGTCGTCGGTAGTTTTAAGTCACTGTGAGGTATTCTATTAAAAAACATGTGCTATTCAGTAAGATTTGGGCGCAAATCATTTTGCCATCAAAAGTGCACTGTAAGTAGCTATGGCATTCCTCCCAAAGTTCTGTAAGACCTGACAAAACTTAGTGCATATGATTGATCCATGTAATATAATATGAACTGGCGAGTTTATCTGTCTGGGGCAATCTAACTGCATCCTATGGAACAAATCATTTCCCAAACTTCCATTGATTCAAATGAGGCTTTTAATCCTTTTACTGCTTGAGGGTCTCCAACTTATTTCTTTGTAATTAACTGGAGACCTTTTTAGTATGATAATGAAACTTCCACTTCACTCAAATGTTCTTCATAAAAACACCTTCATTATTCAAAAATGGAATACAGAACACCGGGAAATCTTAGTCTCACGTGTTTCGCACAATGTGCTTACTCATGGACTATGAGTGCAGTGGAAGTTTCTTTATCTGCCTAAGCTATGGATGTGTCTGCTCGTCTATCCACTGTGCACTGTGTTATCGTTTCCTGTTGGTGAGTGAAAGAAGTTTCATTGTATCCCAGTCTGGTGCCGCTTATTATGAACTATTGACCTTTTTAGTATTCAAGGGGTTAAAAGCCCATGCAATTCAATCAGGATTCTTATTTCTTCCCATGCTGCAATTAGTTTACCCCAGAATTACCCAATTTCATGCTAAGGATCTCTTGAACCTGAAAAGGAGGCTTCATCGAATAACAAAACAAGTGGAGAGATTTATCCATCTGGACTGGAGTCTCTAACCTTAGTGCATGAGCACCCAGGAATCTAGGTATTCACTAGCTAACCAGATGAAGAGTTTTTAGCATTTATGGAATCACTTGAAATTTCAAGGTGAATACTAGAATGTACATCATACAGTAGGTTATAATGAGAGAGATGCAATAGTGTCTTGAGCAAACAAAATATTGAAAACCACTGCCAAATGTTCTAATAAGCAGGATTGAGCAGTTAGGTTGTGATCGATAATATAATGCACAGTACATCATGCAAAAGGTTCTACTGAGTGGAATGGAATAGTTAAATATATAATACTAGTTGAAGAGCCCATGTACACGGGCCAGAGTGCCACCCAGCAACGGCCACGGTGCAGTCATGCACAGTAGACACTGCCCGCTCCATGGCTGATACAGAGCGGGGTGCTCCAAATTCAGAAAATTCGTATTCCAGAAGGTGCGCAGAGAGGACTCCGGTCTGAATTCGGAGCGCCCCGCTCAGTATCAGCCGCGGGGCGAGCAGTCTCTACTTTGCATGACGGCAGCACGTGCAGCCGTCTCTACTGCGCATGACGGCTTCTGACAAACTTAGTTAGCTAATTATAATATAGGACAATATAGCTTAGAATGTGAACTATAAACAATGATTTATAATGATTTGAATATAATAGAATGGAGCTATAAACAATGATTTGGATGGAACAGTTAGAATTTGCAGGATAATATAATAGGTTCTGATAAGTGAGAAGGAACAAATGATATGTACAGCAGAATTAGACTGTGCACCATGCAGTAATTTCTACTGCATGGGATAGAATGGTTAGAATGTGCAGGACAATATAGATTAGGATGTGTGGCAATATGTTATAAGAGTTGGATGGAATAGTTAGAATGTGCAGACCAATATAGATTAGATTTTGTATCATCTTCTTCAAGGAATGGAATAGCTAGAATGTGCAAATAATACAGATTAGTATATGCATCACACTGTAGGCAATAATGAGTTGGACTGAATGAGTAGAATGTGCAGGATAATGTGAGTTAGTATATCAAGCAATAGGTTCTAATAAGTTGGAAGGAACAGTTAGAATGTGCAGTATAATATAATTTAAAATGTGTATCATATAACAGCTTCTACTGAGTGGGATGGAAAAGTTAGAATGTGCAAGATAATATGTATTAGTGCAAGGGTAGTCAATCTTTTCACCTCCAGCTATTGGATGCTACAATTCTCAACATCACATAATAATTTATAATGAGTGTACTGGAAAACTTAGAAGATGGTTCATATAATAGATTAGAATGGATAGGGTAAAATAGTTGGAAAGTGCAGATTAATATGGATTAGTACATATGACCTGCAATATATTATAATGAGCAGGATGGAACAGTTACAAACTTTAGGGTAATATGAGTTAGCTGTTATCTAACAATACATTATAATGAGCAATATATAATCATGCGAATGTGCACAATATTATGAACTAAGATTTGTGTTTTACAGTAGATTATAATGAGGTTGAAGAAGCAGTTAGCATGTGTATGTGACATGTCTATAATATGAGGATATGTGTTGTATTATGTTGAACACCTTTTGTGTATAGTATATTAGCAGGTAAGATGATCAGAATATAATGCATTCAACGCGGTTAAAATTAGATAATTTAATCTGTAGAATTATTATAATTTGTGTGATAGAATGGTCAGAATAGGTTGAACAGATGTACAGAAAACAATGAGTTAAATATTCAGGGTGAAGTTCTTAGAATGTTTAGAGAAGAATGCAGAGAACTAATCTGATAGTATTCCCAGAGCATAATAGGTTTAATATCTATTATATAATGGATTAAAATGGCTAAGAGAGAATGGATGGGAATGTGCAGGATAGACTGTGCTGAGCAACCAACAGGAGATCATAATGGGGATGTGAAAAGAGTCCCTTGACTCACTATAGAACAGACTAACCTGCATCACACCTTTTTGAATTGGGCTTGAAAGCATGATACAGGTGATCTGTGGGGACTGTGCTTGCAATCCAGTAGTTTTTGGCTGAGAGCCATACTTCATATCTGTATTCTAGCAAAGGAGGTCAAATGGCTGCTAGTTGATATTTTAGGGCTTTACAGTGTTATCCCAGTTGTTTTCTGTTTGAGCAGACTGAGTAAAACATGTTTATTTGTCCTTAAACCATGGAAAAGTGTATACTTTTTATCTCCATCTTCAAAAACTATTAATATGATTTGTATGAGCTTTGTTGGCAAATTGGTAATTTCCTCCCAAGGTCACAAGCATTTCAAAAACTGAATTAACATAGTAGCATAGTTGATGAGGCTAAAAAAAGAAATGTGTCACCAAGTTCAGCCTTTGCCATTGTTGATCCAGAGGGAGGAAAAATAATCCTACTGAAGCGATTTTCATTTTTTTTCAATTAAACCCCAAGTGAGAAAAACATTTCTTCCTGACCCTGAATGGGAGATGCACCAAGAGGTGATAAACGGCAAAGGTGGCAATATGTTGGCAAAGTGGAGTAGACAGCATGCACTAAGGTACCTTCTCCATCATGGCGTTGTGAATCCACCAACAATCTGATACAATCTGCCGACTAGGGATGGGTGAAAAGTGTGAAAAATTTCTCTCATGACTTTTCGTGAAAACTTACTGATTTTTCGCTTTTCCCACGGCAAATTCTGCCTTTCCGCCTATGCAAAAATGTCTTCCTTTTCGTCTATTTTAACAAATTTTTCACCTATTTTAACACATTTTTCGCCTATATTTTCTATAGGTACTACATTTCCCACTGTAATATTACTTCATCTGAGGGCTGAAGTTTAGAAATAAGTGGCTGAAAGTCAAAGTTGTGAGTCCTACAGCAACATATGGCTTGAAAAATGTGTTAGCATGCAGAATGCATTTGTACTTTGCCCACAACACTAACTTCCTGCTTAAGTGACACTGGTACATATCCATGATGATGTCAAGTAATAAAAAAAATAAAGTAAAACCTAAAATGTGGCAGATGTGTATGGTAGTGGTGGTGGTGTTGGGGGACTGACATGATGTGTGTGTATTTTTACCATTGTCATACGCTATCCTCCTTCTCAGATTATTGACACACATTACTTATTGGTCATAGCAATGGTCCCAAGTGGGGTAGATGGTACCAAGTGGGGTAGATGGTAGCAACCCTTCTTCACATCCCTCCTCCACCTTCTCATCTGTGCTGCTGTTAATGTATTTGTCCTGGCTTTGTCTGTCATACTCCTCTGCAGCAGGAGCCTTATGTGTTATTTGGACTGAACTAACTGTTGGCAATGGCAGTAGCACACTCTCTGACACATAAATAACTTCACTACTTCTTTTTTTCTGCCCTAGAGCCCTGGGAAATTTTTAAAGTGCTTCTGCTGCTGCTAGTTGTGGCACCTTTGGCCTGCTGATAGTGTATCTCTCAGTCAGACCTGTGGTTGTGCTTCAGGTGGGATCTCATAGAGGAGGTGCCTAAGTGTGAGCCTGCTTTCCCCCAGCTCACAGGATTTTTTGCACAGACAACAGATAGCAACATGCTTAGCTTGAGGATCCTGAGTGAAGTATCTCCATACTGTGGACTTCAAGAAATGAGGGGTTCCTGAGGTGGTGCTGTTGCTACTACTACTACTGTGGCTAGATGTAGATGCAATTCTACTGCCACTACTAGTAGGTGTCAAATGTGCAGCACTTACAGCAGCAGCAGCAGAGGCACTCATCATATCTAACATTGTGGATGTTAACCTGTGTTGCTGCTGCTGGTTACTCAAAACAGGTGTGTGTGGTTGAGTGGGACTTGGACTTTGAAGAGGCGATGATGCTGATGATGACTGATAGGGTGACTGTGCTTTTTGATATCAGTACTTGTCCAGGGTTAGATTTTCCAATGGCTTTCTCAAACAGTTTATAGACAGGCACAGCGCTCCTTAAAAGTGGTGGAAGATTCAGCCTTTGACTTTCTGCTAACCTAATAGCCCTGTCACCATCCTCTCAACTCTCGACTTCATCTGTATCTGAACAAGGATGCTTGAGGGATATATTCTAGTTCTTGCCCACTACTCCCTTTATATTTCTCTAAGCTCTTAGAGGTCTCAAACAATTTCTTTTTACTGTAACAAAATTCGCTACTACTTTGAGGACAGGTGTTTTGGTGCTTGGTTGTCTCACTGTCTGATGCAGCAGGTGGTTCAGCTGCTACACCTTCCGCTATTATGCTGTTGCCAGCATCATCAACACTTGAATGCGACTTGTTTTTATCTTTAATGTTCTTCTTATATGGTTCTTTATTTCTACTGGCACTGGTGATGCTGGAACTAGTTTTGCTGGGACCTTGACAAACTGTATCCTCCCTTAGAGTAGAGGGATCATCATCATTGATTGCACACACTGTATAACCATAGCTGCAGTGAGTTTTTGAAATACCACTTTACTTTCACGTCCCTGCACTGCTCCACCCCTCCCCCTTCCCATTGTGCATTTGCTGGACATTACGCAACTACACTGTGTTTTTTTACTGTATGGTATACAACACAACTGATGGAGCTATATGATGCCTTTCCTAAGCCCAGTCAGCTGTCTGTCACTGTCACCTAATATATTTAGTTCTTTATTCTTTTTTATTTATTTATTTAAGTTGTCCACCCTGTTGTCTTATCACAGTCTGACCAAAAAAAAATTATAATACACCACTAAAAACCACGGTTGCTACTCAGCATTTCCTGGGACCCAATTGTTTAGAACATCATAATGATACCCACCCCTCTAATTTCGGGGCCGGTGGATCCGGTGCTGCCCCCGTCAATCGCAGCAAACGATTTCCACAGACTAGAGTACCACTGTACGGGAGCGCTCACTGAACCACCACAGCAAAACAACCACTCTATTGAGATTAAAATCTTTCATTTAATAGCACCATTTAAAATCATCCATAATCGTTTGCAGACAGGAATTAAAGGTACATGAGCATACGTCTAACGTGTTTCATGCAAAACAACACAATATACACACTTAATCATAGGCCTATGATTAAGTGTGTATATTGTGCTGTTTTGCACGAAATGCGTTAGGCGTATTCTCATGTACCTTTAATTCTTGTCTGCAAATGATTATGGATGATTTTAAATGGTGCTATTAAATTAAAGATTTTAATCTCAGTAGAGTGGTTGTTTTGCTGTGGTGGTTCCGTGAGCGCTCCTGTACAGTGGTCTTCTAGTCTCTAAAAAAAATTATAACTGAAAAACAAACTCAACAAAGTCTTTCCCAAGACTTCCTCACCCAGCACAGAGACAATAACAGCAAGATCAGCAATCAAATAGGTCCTTAGCTGCCTGTGTCTTGCCAGTCACTCACATGAAATTTTGGAGTATTTGGGTTCAACCACCTTCCACCCTTCTTCTCCCCTAGAGTGCCCCACAGAGTCTCATAACAGAACAAATGTCCTACCTAAAAGATTCCCTAAACTAAATTTCAATTCCCCTCTCTGTCTTCTCTAGCTCAAAAAACATACTGCTCTGTCTCCTCTCACAAACAAAAAATGGCTGCTGTGAGAGCCTGACAGCCTTTTATATGGCTGTAGAAAACTTTCGTGTGGTGGAGAAAATATTTTTCTTCCCATTGATTTCAAGGGGCGAAAAAGGTGGGAAAAAGCAGAAAAACTGCACGGGAAATTATTCACCAAGAGGAAAGGGCCATTAGTCGCCGATTTCAGTTTGAGGTGAAAATTTTCACACATATCTACTGCCGACATCGCCACAAACATGCCTTGTCTTTGACAGGTTTATGATTTTGTTTGATAATGGCTCATTTGCATATGGAAATTCAGTTTAATGAGCCATTGTCATATTCCTGTTGGTGTGTGTGTATGCTAATATGGCACATCTCCACATGTACAAAGCTCAGATAGCATCTTTTGTTGTTGGAGTTCACAGACCCAACATCTCCAACCTGAGGGTGGCGATGTTGGGATCTCTCTATAGCTCTCTGTGGAGTCAGATGACAGCAGCTACCACCATTTAACCTTTTCAGTGCCATTGGGATGTTTTTTGCTCACCTCTGTGGCACTGAAAGGATTAGAACATTAACAGACATTACCAGCATTAAAGTATTATTTCGAGAATAGCAGAGAAGCTGTGATATGTTATAGCTTCTCTGCCATTCTCTCAATTATAAACTAATGCTGGCAATATCTGTTAATGTTGTTACCCCTTTCAGTGCCACAGGGGTGGTTCAATGAATATCCTTATGACAATGAACATGTTAAGGGAGCAATGCTGTTTGTGCTGCTTACATCTGAACAAATCATCTCTGCTCCCTAAGTGTGAGAGAGCAGAGAGGATGCCCCCAGACTTCAGGGTTGTCGAACTGCTGGCGATGTGTAAGGGAGGGCATCCCTTACACATCGTCAGCAGTTTGAAAACCCTGCATGCTAATCAATTAATTCTCCCCCTTGCATACTTGCTTATCACACATCGTCAGACACACAACGCCAAAGCATTGCATCCCCTCCACGGTGGACAAAACTGAGCTTCATATTTTAGATGAGGTCTTACCAAAGACTTTTTTAATTGGGGAATCATATTCCCACCACCTGCATTTATACCCCTTTTTGATGCATGGCAGTAACTTATTGGCCCTTGCAGCAGCTGTGTGACACTGCACACTGCTGTAAGTCTATTGTCTATATATACTTCTATATCATTCTCTAACATGGATTTCCCAATTAGTTTTCCATTTAGTGTATATGTAATGTACTTTTTTCTGCAACCCAAATGCTTTATCTTACATTTATCTATATAAAACCTCATCTACAACTTTCTGTCCATTCACATAGTTTATCCAAATCTTTCTGTAGAGAAAAAAAACACATTTTACTCTGTATGTGTTTCCTTACAATTTCTAGCATAATTAGCAAATATTTAGATACTACTGTTAATGCCCACTTCAAGTTCATTAATAAACTAATTAAAAAGCAATGGCCCAAGGACTAGATTCTGAGACTTTCCGCTTACAACTTTAGGCCACTTGAAAAGGTTCCATGTACAACAACAACTCTCTGCTTTCTGTTATTTGAAGGGATAGTAATACTTAAGATGTAAAAAAAAATATATGTTTTGGGGTTTATGTCCCCAAATTAAACAAGGGTGCTCCCACTGCTGAGAGATATTTTATTAAAAAATTATAACAGCTCAAACTTGAATTTTTTTAGATGTAATATCACATTGGCCTGAAAATGTACAGTGATGTTGTTGCTATACCATCCTATGGAGATTTATGGTCTACAGACCAGAGCAGTCCATAGGATGGTGTAGCAACAGGGCCACTGTAAATTTTCAGGCCACTGTGATATTGCACCTAAAAAAATTCAAGTTTGAGCTGTTATAATTTTTTATAAAATATCTCTCAGCAGTGGGAGTACCCTTGTTTTACTCAGGGGGATAAATCCTACAACATATTTTTTTTTACATTTTAAGTATTACTATCCCTTTAACCACTTCTCTGTATATGTGCAGGTTCACACATTCAACTTATAGGAACAATAAAAGGGGTTAAAAAGTAACAGTGGTTATATACACTTAAATACTAAGTACTTCATGTTAGCATCTGTAATAAATTGTTTTCCGAGGCCTAAAATGTGAACAGACATTCCTACCTTTTCCAGGACTCAAGAGCTCCCATTAATATGTCCAAGATTATATTTAAATTGGCTGAGATAAGATAACAACAATTCTAAATTGAAGAGCAGTGGGCATTAATCACAATCAACTGACTTTATGACTTATCTCTCAATACAAACAGCACAAGTAACATTTTAGAAATGCTATATAAACAAAACAGTTTAAAATGCCTTAAAAAAAGCAAGTTTTACTTATGTAACATCTGAATAATGAATTTTTTACAAATGTTACGTGTGAGTATGTGATATTTAAACTTATATCAAAGTATTTCATTTTTTTGGTGTTAGCGTTCCTTGTAGCTATGGCAGTTATCCTAAGCTGCCATAATGCTGCCATCAATTTCTGCAAGGATATTATTCAAGTAGACCATTATTTTACATATCATATTTAATATAATGTAGGGTAATACTGTGATGTTATCAAAATATCTACTCTCATATATCCTCACTAAAATTCAGATACTTGCTGTATATAGTCACCTGCATTCATATAGGTAGGTGAACATCATAAAGGAATAATAAAAATGATGTCTGAAAAATATATATTACAGGGTTTTATCTGTTGGGAAAAACAAGAGTACCCCTACTGCTGGGGGAGCATTAACTATGGCTTTCAATAAAAAGTGATAGGAACAGCACCCCCTAGTAGTGGCAGAGCTACAATGTAAGCAGACTTAGTGGCTGCTTCTGGGCCCCAGTTGGTTAGAGGGCCCTGCCACACTCATACAGTAGCGCTGTTGCATGTAAACAAAATCAGATGGTAATGTCTTATTAGACATACAAACTCAACAATAAAGGAGATCCCCATGTGAATTATACATATGTATACATAGTTACATAGTAAATTAGGTGGACAAAAAAAGACACACGTCCATCAAGCTCAACATTTGCCCTGTATAACCCCAAAATTACATAATCATTCTTGAATGCAAACGTAATTCTTTTCTACATCAAAGGACAAATTCAGCAGGAAAAGCCCTTTAACATATATATTTTTTTAATAATAATGTACTGCTAATTTTTTTTTTATTATCAATATATCAGTACAGAAGTTATATAAATACCTTTAAATTTTACATAGATACAATGAACACAACCTTCACATATAAAACATCTTGTTGATATAGAGTCAGAAGAAAAAAAAAAATTAGAACTTAATACAGTGTAATTTCAAGATCGCCACCAGCAATATCAGTTTAACGCTTCCAAACATTTCTACTAGGATTCAAACCACCCCTTCCTAACCGTATTCTAGATACCTATCTTTTGTTCCCTCTTGAACTGATATACACATTGTTGTTTAATTCGGAGACAATATGGAACATTATCATTCTTCCAGCACCTTGCTAGCTCTAGTTGAATGGCTACAAGAATGTGAACCACCATCACTCTATCCATCTGACTCATTCTTGGAAAGAATAGGTGCAACAGCATTTGAAAAGGGGAGAAATCCAGAGCTACTTTACATCTATCTTTTATATGAGCCATAATTTCTTTCCATAGAGGTCTAATCCCTGGCATGTCCACCATATGTGTACAAAATCCGCATACGTTGCATTACACCTCCAACAATGATGGGAGGCGGAGTGATACATTCTGTTCAGTCTAGTAGGGACATAGTGCCACCTATTAACCACTTTATAATGCGCCTCAACTAAATGCAGGCAGTGAATTTCTGAATGTACTGCCTGTAGAACACGATTCCAATCTCTGGGATCAATTTTTATTTGAAGATCTTGTTCCTAGGCTTCCAACACTGGGAATCTCACTTTAATGGTCATGTTATTTAATAAATGCATACATTGTGTTATCATACCTTTATTCTCTGATTTATTCAGTATATCAATAAACCTTGTCATATTTTTAGATGGATCAATTAATCTGTGCTTCTTTAGAAAACTCTGTACACTGATATATATAAATGTTTCGCTTAGGGGAATATCATACCTTGTTTTTAATATATCAAATGACATAAGATCATTATGTATTATCAAATCACTGATTAAACTGATACCCTTATCTTTCCATTTGCACAAATTTGAATCTGTTAAATTAGCTTGGATTATTTTAGCTGGCAGATTATGCACAATCTTCTCATTCAAATTTATCTTATTTCTAACCTTAGTCAAAAACTTAAATAGATGTTCAGCTGTTTTGGAATCAAATTGTAACTTTGGATTAAATACATCCCCAAACAATTCCTGCAAATCTCTGTTCCCCATTTTGCTTGACTCTATATGGTACCATGCTTCCCTTGTTGCACTTTCTTTCAGAGTTGTTATTACGTGTGCTAGCAAACAGGCATTGTAAATTTCCAAAAGCAGGGGCATTCCCAGTCCACCTTTCTTTATTTTCCATTCCAAAAGTCTTTGACTAATCCTGGGTCTCCTGCCCTTCCATATAAATTTACCAATTTCTGTTTGTATCATATTTAACTATATATTAGGAACCTTTCTTGGTATTACCGTAAAATCTCGGGTATAATACGCACAATTTTACCCCATTTCACCTTATGTGAAGTGGGGGGTGCGTATTATACACGAGAGTTATTTAAAAAAAAAAAAAATTGAGCTGACAGATTCCCTCCCTTACTTGTCTCCACTGCAGTCCTCTCTGACAATGAGGCTTAGCGTAGGTACTTCCTTCCACTGAAGTACCCATCTTCCCAGCGGGCGGCAAGCTTGCATTTGCCGCCCGCTTCCCTCATGGGCTTTCAGGACCTTCCGCTTCTATTACCATTGGCTGGAGGCGGAAGGTCCTGAAAGCCCATGAGGGAAGCGGGCGGCAAATGCAAGCTTGCCGCCCGCTGGGAAGATGGGTACTTCAGTGGAAGGAAGTACCTACGCTAAGCCTCATTGTCAGAGAGGACTGCAGTGGAGACAAGTAAGAGCATTGGGCCGCGGGAGGGAAGGGTTCCTGACAGCTTAACTTTTTTTTTCCCTAAGAGGGGAAAACAAGGGTGCGTATTATACATAGGCACTCTTGTTTTCCCCTAAAATCTTAGGTATAATATACACCTGCGTATTATACACAGGTGCGTATTATACCTGAGATTTTACGGTAGACAAAATAAATAGAGCCATTTCGGCATGCTATAAGAATTTACAAGATTAATCCTCCCTATCCACGAGACCTCTGAATTCTTTAATTTCTTTAATTTTCTATTAATTTGCTTCAGTAATGTTAATACATTTATCTCTAAGAGCCTCTCTGCATTTCTGGCAATTTTAATACCTAAATATGTTAGATCTTTTTTTGCCCATATAAAAACATGTTTATCCTTTATTTCTTTTTTCATTTGTTGACTTAAGTTTTTATCCATGATCAACATTTTTCCTATGTTTAGCTTGTAATTTGAATAAACACTATAATTTTGAATTATTTCCATTAACTCTTTTATTAAATTTATTGGATTTCCTAAGGTTATTAGAACATCATCTGCATAGATCGATAACTGTCATTTATTTATATCGACACCCTGTATTTTTAGATTAGCTCGGATGTACACTGCTAAACATTCTATTGTGAAGAGATATAAAATAGGTGATAGTGGGCATCCCTGTCTAACCCCATTATTAACAGGGAACCACTCTGATATTAAGCCACTGCCCACAATTCTTGCCAATGAAGTGATATACAATGCTGCTATCACATTGTATATCTATCCAGTGAGGCCAAAAGCCTTTAGAGAATCTAACATAAAATCCCACCTGACCCTGTCAAAGGCCTTCTCTGCGTCCAATGACAGGGCCAGGGAGGGCACTCCTGAGGCTTGTACTTCTTCTATGATATCTATAAAGCATCTAGTCGCTCAGGCAGATGTTCTCCCCTTCACAAACCCGACCTGGTCAGGATGGATTATATCTGACAACACTTCCTGCAATCTCCTTGCCAGTACACTTGCATACATTTTCATATCTCTGTTTAATAATGAGATCGGCCTATATGAGGTTATTTCATGAGGTGGTTTGCTGGGTTTAAAGGGATAGTAATACTTTGTTTTAACTTTATTTTATTTTGTAGGCATTAAAAAAACATGAAGAATGATATAAGTCTTATCTCTCAAACCTTTATGGTTTATGAGATATTCACAAGCAAAGTTTCCCCCTCCCGCCCCTTTTACCTACTGTAAACAATTTCTTCTCAGATGTGGAATACAGACCATAGACTGGACAGATAACAGAAGGGGACACTCTTATTCCTATGAAAACAATTGAATCCCTGCCCCCCTTGACAAGCTTTTCAGGTTTTTCCCTTATCTTAATTGAAGATTGTCCCTCTCTGCAGTCTACCTGGGCAGCTCCCTTCTGCCCTGGCTGAAAAGTGTTACATCAGTAAAAGGGGCGGGAGGGGGACACTTTGCTTGTGAATATCTCTTAAACCATAAAAGTTTGAGAGATAAGACTTATATCATTATTCATGTTTTTTTAATGCCTACAAAATAAAATAAAGTTAAAACGAAGTATTACTATCCCTTTAAGAATAGAAATTATATTAATACTTATTAATTCCTCTGGAATTTGCTGCCTTAATGCCATATCATTGAATACAGTCAATAGGAAGTGCACTAGATCGTCTTTAAAAATTTTATAAAACAGATTTGAATATCCATCCGGACCATGTGCGCTCTTAGAATTCAGAAAATCTATGGTCATCTCAATCTCCTCCCTCAAGAATGACCAATTCAAGCTAACTAATTTTGACCGGTCTTGATTTAAAATCTCTACTCATATCCATAACATCTGTTGGAAGATTGTACAACTGTTTATAAAATTGCGCAAATGCTGCGCTAATTTTTTTTGGGATAATATATCCCCCTGTTCTACTTTAATTTGACATATTCTGGATTTTCTCCTTTTTCCTTTAACTTTATTAGTTAAAAGTTAATTGGCCCTGTTTCCTTTGTAGTACCATTTTGCCTTTAACTATCCTAGGTTTTTTTCTACTTGTTCTAATAAAGCATTATTAATCTTATTCTTGATAAGGCTAATTTACTCCTCTACGCTTTGAGATGGATTGTTTTTATTTAAATTAGACTTTTGATAGTAGTTCCTATATAATTCAGAGAGGGAAACACCCTTTTCTCTTTTTTTCCTTGTTCCCATCTGAATGAGATGACCTCTCAAACTGGCCTTAAATGTACACCATACGATGGGTCTCGATATGCTACCATTGTCCTTTTCTATAAAAAAAATACCTTAATCCTTTCTTTTATATCATCTAAATCTTTCTTTTTAGTCAATAAGGAGTGATTCAATCGCCAACCATTTCTTATACCTGATTTGTCCTCTTCTTGTATATCTAGCATTAGTGCACTGTGATCTGTCCATGTAATATCCTGAATTACGATTTTTTTCTGTTCGATCTATTAAATTCCTACTACAACAAAAAAAGTCTATCCTTGAATAGCTATTAAGAATTTGTAGTATCTCTGAGATGGGTGAAAAACTCTCCACATATCAAACAGTCCATGTTTATCAGTTAAGCTTCGCAGGAAGGAATCCTTCCCTGAATTTGCTTTGTTGGTTTTTTCTTGTACCGATTTTCTATCCATCCTCCCGTCCACAACTGAATTATAATCCCCACCTATCAAGACTTTACCTCATTTTATTCTATCTACTTTCCCCATCTATACTCCTATAAATTTATTTGTGAAACTATTCGGGGCGTAGATATTGGCAATAGTATAGGTTTCATTTTGAATTTACAAATTAGTATTGTATAACAAGCCTCCTGATCAATTTCTTGAAATTCAATCTGTATATCTAAATCTTTAGTGATTAAGATAGCTACTCCCCTTTTTTTATTATTTGTCATAGATGAAAAAAATGTATGTGCCAATGTATCTGAAAAAATCTATCACAATCCGCCTCCAATAATTGAGTTTCTTTTAACATTATTACTTGAGCTCTGTGATCCTTCATAAATTTGAACATCATAGCTCTTTTAATTGGGTGGTTTAATCCCCTGACATTGCATGAGATAAATCTTATCATTTCGCTCTGGCAGTTGGCAACAATCTCGCAATCCACTGTTTCCACCTGGCTCCATCAACCTGCAACATTAAGCTAATCACAAAAACAACATTTACTAGACATGACCCTAATCTTTCCTTCACCTGATAGAGTCCTCTATACAGGACCAGGGACCTGCTGACTACTGTGTCAACAGGCCAAAAAAACCCGTTGTAATCCGAGGTTACAAAGATCTACGCTCAGCAATAAAAACATAGAGAGTCCCTCCCCCATCATTTGTCTACCTGTGGGGTATAAGACCTCTACAACTTGATTTCCAAATACAAGAAAGGGAAGACATAGAAATAAAACTTCTTTAACCAAGAGATTCATCCGTTTAATACATTTTAACATTCTGGATAACGCTTTTCCAGACCATAGACACACAAACCGGGTCAACTGGGGGCTACCTCTGATCCTCACTTTTATTTTACACAATCTCCCAGATGGCCCAGCCCATCCGGAGATGATCTATCCCCCCTTCCTTAATATCAAATTCCATAAACATTATGTGATCCAGAAACACACCCTCCAGAGCGTAACCAAATGAGCTGCATCAGCTAGAACTTGTATCCCCTTCTCTTTATATGCTCTCCCCAGTCCACCAGGTGATACGGTTCAAATGTAATAAGTTATATTCAGACCCCCTTCCCTATGTTCCCATATTTCAAAGGCTATAAAGTCCAGCACCGTATTTTCCAATATGTGGCCATTTGAGCTGGATCACTTGTAGATTATATCTCGATCTTATCTTACACTTCCCTAAATCTGACAAGTGATCCAGTTCAACTTAGAAACCACGATAACGTCCCTCCATTATTGTAACATACATTTCTTAAACATTTCAGTCAACTCAGAAATTGTCCCCGACATCCCTCCTTTTCCTCCTTTTCTTATGATTTAATTTTCCCTTCATTTGGGAGTTTGGTCGTCCTAATTGTAATTATCCCATTGCATATCAGTATAAACATAAACATGGTCTTCCCTGTGCAGTGCGGAGAGGAGAGGAAAAAATGTACTGCTAACTTAATTAACTGATAGTAAAGTAATACCTTATGTGACTACTTGGACACAGTAATTATTTATAAAATCTGAAAAACGTAAATAGTTGTATAAACATATGATTCTCTGTTACCAGGAGATAAAAATGAAACTATCACTTTGTAACAAACAGGTGAATTTGAAAAAACTTATTCTAATATTAACTTTTTTCAAAACAATAGTTTGAGATATTTAGATGTATTTATTCATTAACTTGTACAAAGTGACAGTGCTTACTGACATGTCAGCCAGACACTAGCATTTTGCTCTATTCCTTCTTTCTGCCACTCCCCACTGGCAGGTACTTGCTCATTTGCATAACCTGACAAACTGACAATCATGCAAATCTTGTCAAATGTGCCCCCCACTGAGGTGAGAATGTAAATAGGTGACAGTTCCACTTCAGCTTCAATTAACACTATATTTAGAACAATTTATCTACAGAGTGTTATTTGTCCTTGTTTTGACTTTAGGGTTTTAACATGGTAGGTATTGTTAGCAACAATCAGATGAATCATGCGTTATTTCATCTATTTCACATTAAATGTACAAGTTCATTTCATGATATCTTGCTACATAAGGTTAATTGTACAATGAGGCTATTTAGCTACAGGCTATTTAGCTAGTAAGAGTATGCCAATAACTTAATTGTGTGTAAGCCGTAGGGCCAATAGATACCACATGAGTACAATGGAAGCCTAATTAGTCACGGTTATTCTAGGGCAAACCAATAGCACTATAAATATAAAGGTTACCTAAACTCTCATTGAGTTAAAGTAGGTTTTTTTAACCCTAGTGACAGTTCTGGCATGTCATGGGTCTTGTGATCACAGCACTTCTGTGGGTGCGCTGTGATCACTACAGGAGTCTCCAAGACCAGAGCAGTCAGTTTCAGCCTTTCTTTCTGCGAGATGGTACACCCAATCGCTCACGTTTGCCGTCTCTCTGCATGACGTCTATGCAGTCCTTGAGCATAATCCTACCTTAAGACCACCAGACATTAATAGGTTAACCCCTTGATCGATAGATCTAGAAAAGCAATGCAGTGGAGAAATCTCTAGCATTCAAAGGGTAAAATTTAAATCAATGGGAATTTTCATTTGTTCCCCACAGTCCAGAACCGGAATTATTCCAGGGAGGATGTGCACTATGGGATGTTAAAGATGTGATAAAGAGGAGATAAAGTCTTTAGTCTAATAAACTCTCTAATTCCTGCTGGCAGAGAATGATAAAAGTTGTGGTCTGCCCACCATTATGTTCAATGCTCCTGAGAAAGCCATCTACGTAAACCTTCCTTTCTTTCTCACTTAGATCACGTTCCCCATCCCATTTCCCATTGTATATACTTATCTTTGATACTTTATACTAACTAATTTGAGTGCCAAGGGGCATCTAACACATTGTAAAGCAAAGAGTTAGATACTCCTCAGACATTCAAAGGGTTAGTACACTATTAAAGTAATGTCTACTTAAAAGTATTTGGTCAAGTCTCCTTTATATTAAAACTAATAGATTGCTCTATATTTAAGTGCTCACTGTTGTGTAGTTCAAAAGTTATGCAGAGATAAAGATCCCCTGCCCGCCCCTTTCTGCCAGTCTCCCGTGGATTCTCTGTTCCTGGTGCGTGACTCGATGGCTGCAGTGAGGGACAAACTTCAGTAAGTATAAAGGAAATCATGCCCCCCCTTGATGAATGGAGGCAGGATTTCCCTTTGCTTACTGAAGTTTGTACCTCACTGCAGCCCTTCAGACCAGAGGGAGTTGCAGCAGTGATGTGCAAGAAGGACACTTCTTCTTTGGTGTTCAAAGGGTTAAAAATAGAGCCTCACATTGACTGTGTCTCTTGGATGTTTCTCTCTACTTATACCTCCCCACACTTGCTTCGCCACATTGAGTGTGAGCTAAGTTCAGTGCGACCCCCCAGACCAGATGCCTTTCTCCTCCCCTTCCCCCCTGTCTACTCACCTACCCCCTTCCTGTCTCCCCACCTACTCCCTCCCAATACACTGCTCTTTATCCCCTTTCACCCGCCCCCGGTATATATGATTGATCCCCCCCATTGTGTTCCCCTGGTACTTTCCACTATTGCCACGAGTTCTGTTATTTTGCAGATTTCATAATGTTGCTTTTTGAAATGTACTGCATTTGATGTCTGATAATTATTCGATGTGTGGAATGTATTATTCTTCATGTTGTTAGACATTCTCATAATTTGGATTATGTCTTGAGATTGTCTCAAACAATTGTCTGACACGTTTTTAGTATTTGTTGTCACTGTATCCTATTTACGCTCAACAAAGCTTTTTTAAAATAAAAAAAAACAATTAGAGATTCATTTAGAAGTTCAATTAAAAACTCCAAGTAGCAGGTTTACCATTTTATGCAGCAGGAAACACCCTATAATATACTGTACATATAGTATTTTTTTTCATAAAAAAATGTTATTGCTAACCCTCTAAGTGCCAGAGGAGTATCCAATGCACTTCTTTTGCAATGTGTTGGAAACCCCTCTGGCACACAAAGTGTTTTTAAGTTGTGAGTATTTGGTATTCATTATTGCTTACTAGTTGAACAGCCCGTTACACGGGCCACAGTGCCACCGCCACCCGGTCGTGGGGAAGTCACACGCAGTAGAGACTGCCTGAGCCACGTCTGATACAGAGCTGGACGCTCCTTCGGAGCGCCCAGCTCTGTATCAGCCGCGGTGCTACCAGTCTCTACTGCGCGTGACTGCACGCGTAGCAGTGTCTACTGTGCATGTCACATCGTTACACACGATTTAGCGAATTATTATATAGGATAGTATAGTTTGCTTGTTCCATTATTGAGTCATTTCTTAGAACCTCAGCATCATTCTCTGGGGCCATACAGATATGATTCTGCCACAAGCCGGAAGCACTGTCTTACTACTTAAAGGGATCGTAATATTTAAAAATGACTAATCCCTATATTGCAGTCAGGTTAAAAAGAAATTAATTGCCCCCAGTGTCATCTCTCAAACCTTTATGGTTTGAGAGATAATCACTCCTAAAGTTCCCCCCTCCCTCCTCTTTCCCCAAAGTCAGCGTTCTAGCTGACTGAAGGGAAATCTGGTCTTACGATCATCAGGCGGCTCTGCAGCAGAGCTGAGATTGCGTTAATAAAAGAGAAATCTTTCACTGAAAAGGTCTTCTACATGTGCTTGGTTTGCAAGCACACGTAGATGACCATTTTAGTGAAAGATTTTTTTTTATTAACGTGATCTCGGCTCTGCTGCAGAGCCGCCTGATGATAGTAAGACTGGATTTCCCTTCAGTCAGCTACAACACTGACTTCAGGGAAGGGGGAGGGAGGGGAGAACTTAAGTAGCGATTATCTCTCGAACCATAAAGGTTTGAGAGATGACACTGGGGGCAATTACTTTCTTTTTAACATGACTGCAATATAGGGATTAGTCATTTTTAAGTATAACTATCCCTTTAACTTGACGAGTGCCAATTTACTAAGCTTTTTACATTGAAATCGGTCTCTCTTATGCCTAGGGGAGGGCAGTGGGGGAAAAGTATGACTAGTTCAGATCTCTCCTTATGTACTAACAAGGAGCAGAGGAAATGACATAACATTATTCCCTTTCCTTGTGCATGCTATAGGGGAGGTGTTTGGGGCTTAACCATAAAGAGGTATCCAAAGCACTGCAAATCAATACACTGGATACCCCTTCTGACACTCAGAGGGTTAAAAATGGTAGACCTGTCCATTCACCAAACTGCAGAGGAATCAGCGAATATCCAGGCACAGAAAATGAGACGAGTTATGGAATTCTTATTTGCTGCCCCCCCCCACACCATGTATTCTCATCTCCTTGATAAATAGATCCCACATAGTATTGTGTGCTTATTATATCAACATTTCGACAGATAGTCTAAGGGATTCCAGTCCTGTATACTACAAATGAAAAGAAAATGACCGATTTACATTTCCTATTTGTGAAGCCCTTTGAATATCTTATTACTAGACTAATAACATAGTCTTCATACATTTCTGTCATAAACAATTTATCTTGGGTGATTCTGTGAAGTTGCTTAATATCATATTGTTTTTCCAGCAGCCTACAATAGTGTGACAATAATCTACTGGGCGATATGATGTGACAAGGCTGGGATTCATATTTGGCATAAAAACTGGAAAAACACAAGCTCTTTCCAAATATTCAGAATGTAGCCATTGCACCAGATTTCAATATATATATTTAATTAAACGTTCCTTTCTTTCATGTTTTTAATTTTATAGATTGCAGTGTATATTATTTCTTTTGGCAGTTTTCTGCTCCTTTATTCTATAGATTTAAATTATTCTACATATTTTAGGGAAGCTAAATATTCTACCATATATTCATTCCCTTGTAGTTATAGATTTCTTCAATTCATATACAGCTCATCCTCCTTAAAGGAGAACCCTAAGAATAAGGGGCTGTCACCTTAAGAGAAATTAAATCATTTTAAATGTAAGTAATCCTGCCTCTATGTAGCACTGTCAGTTTGTTTGTAATAGAAATAGGTTTAGGAAAATTAACCTTTATTTGTTGATGGCACAATGTTCTATGAATGAATCTAGGCAACACAAGCACACACACTATGAGGGAAAATCTGATAACACAGCCAGTTTTATGTTTGGCCTGGAGCACAAATAATTAGCATACTGTTCAGGAAATTAGCATATAGGGGGAGATTCACTAAGCAGTGATAAAGAGGTGATAAAGTGGCAATGACTTCTCCAGTTTATCACTTCTCCATTTCCAATGTTATTCTATGGAGCCTATGCACTAATGAAGAAATCTTAGTTCATAGACTCAATAGAATAAAATAGGAATTGGAGAAGTGAAATCACTGGAGAAGTCAGGCAGATTTTACTCAACTGTAAAACAAAGATTATCCTAAGGTAAGAGCTCTAGTTTAATTTGTGTATTGGACTGGATTTACCTAGGTAGAGATCCCTCAAAGTGCATTAGCTACATCTATTTATTGTTTTTGAATGGACCTATGGTCCATGCAGGTCTATTGAGATTACTATATGCTTGAGACTGCAGATATATTGCACTATATATATATATATTAATGCAAGAAGAATAGGTCATCAGACACACATTTTGTGGCCCTGGCACACACACCCAGGGACTAGAGTAAGGAGGAGTTATTCAAAACTCCACTATACTGCCTCTCCCTTTGGTACAGCATGGGGTATGATTTTCACATGAGTGAACTGGGGGGCATAGTGGGGAAATCAGGACTATTTGATTTGTATTTCTTTCTGTATCTATGTATGTGTGTGTCTCTTATGACACCCTATTCCCATGTGTGTATGCGTCTGTAACTGTTTATGTCTCAGTCATGAGCCCCTCTTCTCATGGCTCTGTGCGTGTCTTTGTGTTTGCTGTATGTGTGACTGTGTTATGGGGCAATGCTGTATCCTTTTTGTTAGTTGGACAACTAAATATTTATTCACAATGACTACATAATGGAGAAGTGGTGAAGTGGTAGATCTCTCTCTCTAGCACTTTCTCCCTCACACACCCTTTGGACTACATTGAGATAAGAATTAATAGTTTGTTTCTGGGCCATTACGTCAGAGTCCAGAAGAGAGAATAAGTAGAAGGTAAAGGTAAATTTTGCTTCAAGCCAGGCATTAACAATACAATGAAAAATGCAAAGTAAATTGCCTAATAGACACCCTGATCCTAACTGCCTCACTTGCACAGGGCCCATATCAGGAAACTCTCGGGGACTGAGATGGACACAAATAATCTTGGGGCCCAAAGTGAGCCAATATGTACAAAATGATCCCAAACTCAATTGTTGGCCTACAAAGCTGTTTTCATCTACTCCAGCGCAGGAGTTCATTTACTAAAAGCAGGTTGTCTGCTTTAATGAAAGAGCTCATAAACCGGCTTTCTATCAGAAGGTTAATATACAAATTATGTGGCAGATCTAACTTAATAAAATGGACAACATATGTTTTTATCAGTAACCCTTTGAGTGCCAGAGGGGTATGCAATGCATTGCGTTGCACTTATGTCAAATATTACTGGTTGGCCAGCAGGGGGGCTCATGTCCACATTGACAGGGGGAGGGCAGCATGTCAGAGTTTATTAGGGGTCATCATGTCGTAGTTGATAGAGGGAGGATAGCATGTCAGAGTTTACTGGGGGGCATCATGTCAGAGTTCATAGGCAGAGGGCAGCATGGGGAACATCGCCATTGTGTGTTAGCTCCACATACACTGCCTGACACCCTCCAGCCTTGTTTTCTTTGCTCATGCAGTGCCCATTTGGATTTTTGGCTATCAGTAAGCAAGGAAACAAGACTGGGGGAGTCTGACAGTGTACAAGGGGTTCTGTGGCTACCAGTAGGCAAGGGAAGAAAGCTGGGGCAGCTGGTAGCCACAGATCTAATATGTTACACAGCTGAGGGGATAACTGTGTAGTGCTTGGTGTACTTTTTAACCCTTTGATTGCCACATAGTTTAGCAATGCACATTTCTATGGCACGCAAAGGGTTAAGGGAGTGGTGATGCTGTTCACGGTGCTGAAAGGATCGTTTCCACTCCCCCACTGACCAAGTGGGGAAGCAGAGAGAAGAATTGTCACAGTGCTGGTGATATGTGAGGGACAGAATCCCTTCCACATCAACAGCACTTCGACATTATTGTATGCTAATGATGACCCTCTCTTCCCCTCCCTTTACTTCCCTAAATTTTAGTGAATATAGCGATGTGTGTTTACATTGAAATGTCAAAGTGCTTTGAACACATCGACAAAATCATATCATCACAGCGTTGACCTTTAGCGAATCTCCCTCCATGTTCCGCAAATACATTTTCAGAGAAATAATTCTCTTTGTCATCCCAGAAAGTCTAATTTGTAGATTAGTTTAAGATTAAATCCATTATAAAGGAGGCATACTTGATTTGATCTAAGCTAATTCCTTTCCATATAACATCACACAAAACAAAGGCTTTTATTGCTTCCTGGGCTTATCAGAATCAAGCAAATATGCAAAGCTGCTCTGGTCAACCCTTCACACATCTCCCAAGAATTACAAGTTTGCTAGAGTAAGTGTTTCTTGGTGTATTCCATTGTGGTGTGTATTTTCACAATTAGGTGTTTTGGTGTTGGCCAGATATTTTTTCTAGCCCATAGAGAGTTAATTAGAGTTGGTAGGGAGGGCTGTCACCTCCATAAACACTTTTCTGGAAGTGCCCTGCCTCACTCCTAAAAGAGGGAACATAATCCCATTGTCCCATTTTTAATTTTAATCAAACCTATTATAAAACAATAAATCACACCAAAACTGGGTCCAAATACTAATCCTAACAATATCTTAAATCTAGCCATATCCCATCCAAAAAGGTAAACCAGATACTAATGAAATCCAAAAATACAAAACAAACTAAAGTTGTATTCAGGCTGAAAGAGCATACAAACCTATAGCCTAACTAGATCCCATTTATCTCCATAAATCATAATGAAAAATAATAAAGTTTAACCAAAGCCCTGACCAAAACAATGAATATTTTATAAATCTTTTTAGAAACTTTTACATAGCAACAGTCCTTATCTAGTTCAAATCCAGTACAAAATGTAAATCATATTAAATAAATAAAATATATCTATAGCCGTTTAAAGGAACACTCACATCTAAAAATTAAATAAACGATATAGATAGAAAAAAATAAATAAATATATATATATATATATATATATATATATATATATATATATATATATATATATATAAATATATCATCATCTTCAGCCATTGTCGATCTACTGGATGATGAACAACTTCAACAACTTCAGTCCTGTGCCTTATATGATGGACACTCAATGGGTTAAATGTCATGTGCACTGCTGTCAGCTAATATCTGTAAAAATTTGCTCTTGTGTGTAAGATACCTAAAATCTATTTCACATTTTGTTTGTTTTATGAGTATGAAGTTTGTAATGGCAGGAAAAAAAGAAATGCAGTTAAAGGGATCATAATGCTTCAAAATAAAAGCAGCTCCAATAAATCTTCATAGTATTTGGGTCATGGAGAGTGTTATTTCAATATTATTCGAGTTGTAGTTCAAGAGTAATTGAATGATAAAGTATCCCCTTCCAGCCCCTTTTACTGATGTAACACTGTTCACCTCAGAGCAGCAAGACTGTCCTGATGGATCACAGAGAGGGACAATCTTAAGTGAGCATAAGGGAAAACCTGAAAAGCCTGTCAAGGGACACAGGGTTTTCCTTATGCTCACAGTAAGAAGATTGTCCCTTGCTGCTAGCTGTCTGGTCCCGGAACCAGATTCCACAACTGAGGGGTGACTTACACTAGCTAAAAGGGGCAGGAGGGGGATACTTTATCATTCAATTACTCTTGAACTACAACTCTGACAGTATTGAAATAACACTCTCCATGACCCATATACTATGAAGATTAATTGGAGCTGCTGTTTATGTGAAACATTACTATATCTTTAATATATTGAGATTGGTACCGATCACTCGTCTATACAGAATGGCTGTTACCTAAGCCTATTTAAAGACAATACAGTACTTTCAAGAAACGAACATCAGTCCTTTCATTTATTGTGTTTAGTACCTACTGCTCATCTACTTTGAAAGGATCCTGGACAATCACCTCAAGATTGCTGTGGTACTTGTAGCCTTGAAAATGGCTGTTTCTTCAGAGAATATGCAAGAGTAGGTTTTAGGCTTCAGGAAACAAACAAATAATGCTACAGATGCTAGCAGGAAGTACAAAGTATGTAATTGTATATAGCCACAGTTAATTTTATAGCTGTTATTGTTCCTTTAAAACATTAAACATCAAGCAAATCCTTTAACATAACCAAAGGTACATTCAAATGCTAAAACTAACATTCAGTATAAATGTCTAAATCTAACCGAAATTAAACTGTAACCTTAAACCCAATATAAATCCAACCTAATTATACTAAATTGATACATCAAAATGAAACCATATTCAGAATTCAAGGGAAAAGTTACACTAGGAAAAGTAGCTCTTATTTGGTTTAACAGAATAATATTCTTAAAGGAATAGTAATGTTTCATAATAAAAACAGTTCTAATTAATCTTCATAGTATTTGGGCCTTGGGGAGTGTTATTTCAATTCTGTCAGAATTCTAGTTCAAGATTAATTGAATGATAAAGTATCCCCCTCCCGCCCCTTTTACTGATGTAACACTGCTCAGCTTGGAGCAGCAGGGAGGTGCCCAGGTAGATTGCAGAGAGGGACAATATTCAATTAAGATAAGGGAAAGAGCTGAAAAACCTGTCAAGGGGGGCATGGTATTTATGTTCCTCACAGTAATGATGTGAGCTGTCTGGTCTATGGACTGGATTCCACATCTGAGGAGTGGGGGCTTACACTAGGTAAAAGGGGCGGGAGGGGATACTTTATCATTCAATTGAACTACAACGCCCACTGTAATAAAATAACACTCTCTATGGCTCAAATACTATGAAGATTAATTGAGGCTGCTGTTTTTGTGAAACATTACTATCACTTTAAAGCGGAACTATCATCCCAACATGATTAGTAGTGTTGAGCGAGCGTGCTCGGCCGATGCTCGGATCGGCTCGAGCATCGCTCTGCTCGGCACATGGCGGTACTCGTCGAGTACCGCCATGTGCTCGCCCGCCATGTTCGGGTGGCGGGGATCTGTGCCGGAGGAGGCACAGATCTGAAGACGCTCCGCTGGACCACCAGGGACTGGAGGTACGGGGGCATTGCGGAGATGAAGGGGGACATTGTGGAAGAGGGGCATAGCGGAGATGAAGGGGGACATTGTGGAAGAGGGGCATAGACTCTATGCCCCTCTTCCACAATGTCCCCCTTCATCTCCGCTATGCCCCTCTTCCACAATGTCCCCCTTCATCTCCGCTATGCCCCTCTTCCACAATGTCCCCCTTCATCTCCTCTATGCCATAGAGGAGATGAAGGGGGACATTGTGGAAGAGGGGCATAGCGGAGATGAAGGGGGACATTGTGGAAGAGGGGCATAGCGGAGATGAAGGGGGACATTGTGGAAGAGGGGCATAGCGGAGATGAAGGGGGCATAGCGGAGATGAAGGGGGACATTGCGGAGATGAAGGGGGCATTCGGAGATGAAGGGGGCATAGCGGAGATGAAGGGGGGCATTGACCAGGCACCCTCCCCTCATCAGAGCAGGGGGTGCCTGGTGTAATGCTCGTGTCGCCCCATTCAATTGAATGGGGCTCGGGTGCTCGGCCGAGCACTCGAGCCTCAGGGGGTGCTCGGTCAGAGCACCCGAGCATCGGGGTGCTCGCTCAACACTAATGATTAGGTCTCAATGTGCCCTTTTCGTTATCATCTAAAAGGTTGTATGGTCGGTTTTTAAAAGAAGATTTTCGTTTAGATATATTTAGGAAAGCAAAAAGTTACCTCGTGACATCTAGACCGGGGGAGATGGTCTGCGCAGGTCAGACTCGTTACCTTGAGGTAACGTAGTCACTCCCACAGGTCCTCTAGATCCAGCCTGTGTCCGCCCCTTCTAGAGCACATGACCTGGCGCGCACTAACTTTCCAGTGCGTTCAGGTCGTGGTACTGTAGTGCGAGCGCGTGCATGTGTCTTGCTCGCACTATATGTAGAAACAGGCCGGTTACCTGCTAACAGGGAAGCGTTCTGCTCTGATAGGCTGGCTTCTGGCTCGAGCATCTTTGGCTCTTTCATTGCGGCTGTTATTTCTTTGTGCCCCTTCTACCCATCTCTGACTATCAAATCTCCCTAAGAGCGCAAAATACTGTGGAACTAAAAAGGTTATGTTATTTTTAAATAAATAGCCTCTGTTTTACAATAACGATTATTTGCATCCCAGTCGTAATAAAACTACTTTGTAATACAGTGCAGTATTCTGTGCTGAATTATAAAGTAGTTGTATTGCGACTGGACTGCAAATAATCATTATAGTAAAACAGAGGCTGTTTAGTTCAAAATAAATTCACCTTTTAGTTCCACTGGTAATTGTACATTGTGCCTGACATTTTACCTATTGATCCAATGTGTGCCGGCAGTGGAGAGCGCGGCCGACAAGGAGGAGAAGGTCACAATACTTTATTTTGCATGCACGCCTCACTGGCGTGCACTGCAGAGAGGCAGACCATGGGCAGAGACTCCGACTTTGATTGACAGGCAACGGAGCAGGCAACGCATGCGCACTGGAGCACAAAAAGCAAGATGGCTGCGTCTACATCATCTTGGGGCTTCTATTAATGGTAACATTACAGGTACACCTATGTAGTTTATTTTTGTTCATTGTTGTTCATTTGATCTCTATATTAGTATACTGCTAGCTGTTTCAGTTTACAACCAGAAAATAACTAGTGACCTTTATGATCCATTCAAGTCTCCTGAAGCCTATTATTTGCTGTGAGGAAGTGGGACCTAGAGGCAGACTTCAACAGAGATGACTATATGTAGGAAACTGATGATAAAAAAGCAAATGTAAATAGATATACCAGACTGATGCATGAATAACCCTTATCTAGGTGGAGTTTATATACTAAGAACTTGAGAAATTCTGGAGTAAACCATCTGCACCATCGGGGACAAATAATTTCCCATATCCCTACTGATTTAAATGAGACTTTTAATAAAGCTAGAGAGGCCTTCAAAGGATTAAGAAACACTTTATTGGAGACATATCCAGCATTCAAGTGTTTAAAAGCCCTATTCAATGCATTGCAAAGCAATGCACTGGGCAACCCTCTGGCACTCAGATGGAAGTTTTTATTGCAGTACTATGGTACAGATTGCTTACTTCTGAATGAATCTAGTTCTTCCTAGTACATCATACCCAATGTGTAAAAGAAATCAAGTGGCGTAATTTTAACGTTAGTTCCCTTTTATATTGCATAAAATAACTTTAAAAAAATTCCTTATCTTCCCCAAAAGCTTAACCTTTTGAGTGCCAGGAGGGTACGCAACATGCATTGCATACCTTTCTGGCACTCAAAGGGTTAACCAAAATGTAAAAAGCTAACTAATTTAAAAACCCTACATCTAAACAATATCCACATAGACGTATCAACAATACAACTATACGTCTCCATAGACATAGACAACATCAAACACAATCCTAATTCAAACTGAATTTAACCCGTTAAGGACCGGCCACGCACTCAAACGGCCATCACTTAAGGACCATGGACCATTGGCATGCAGCTCTGAATGTAGCCATGAAATCCATGGTCATCATGGGTCATTGAGGGACATTCAGTCCATGACGTACATGTACGTCCTTGATCCTTAACCCCTTAACGACCGGCCGATCGGCGCAGGGAGGTCAGTTAAGGACCAGGGATCATTTTTTTTTTTTTTTTTTTTGCTCCTTCCATCTCCGGACTCCCCGATCGGCGTGCAGCTGCGGGGGGGGGGGCGGAATTCCATGACAGTCATAGTAAGTCATGGGTCGTTCAGTCAGATTTATCCATGACGTACTATGACCGTCAAGGATCGTTAAGAGGTTAAAAAAGAATAAAAGAAAAAATGTAACCATAACCCAAATTGTATTCCTACTAAATAAAGTTTATCCTACCCTCACCAAAGAAGCAATAAAATTAATACAAGTGCTATGAATATATTATATTATATGTATTTACGATTATTAACATACATCCCAAGTGTCCCTCTTAAGGTTGGACAGTTCCTATTTGAGACCCAGATCCCTCTTTCCCATCCTGATTTCCCTCATTTTTAGGAGACGACTGAGTGGTGTGTGCATAAAAGTGTATCACATTGCTACACAGTAGTAAAACTTGCAAAGATGTTTATGTAAACTTCAGTATATGTGTTAATAAATTAGTGTGTGTAAATAAAATATTTTGTTCTTGCTTTTAATCATTTATTCTGTTGCAGAAAGAGGTATAAATAGGTCATGAAATAACATAAATCTTCTCGGTTATGCCCCACATATCAGCCATTTCCCCAGCAACACTACCTAAAACAAAACTGTCCCTCTTTGGCAATTTGAAATGTTGGGAGGTATGTATTAATAAGCAAAAAAAAAGGGGGAGCTTTGTTTATTATGGCCAGGAAATATTAACAACACTGACCTGGCTGGATTATGTTTTGGCTAAACACAAAAACATTAAATTAATTCCACACTAAAATACACAAGGTTTAGTGACGTTTCACCTAAACACTGAATGTGTGGACAGACACCATATAATCTCTTGGACACATTTCAGTTTTTAATTGGATTAACACTGGGATTTTGGGATTATTTAAAATCTGTTTTAGGTAATCTCATAGTTTTTGACATGACAATGGGAACATTCATAAAAGCATATGGTGTCCTTCTATTCATTTAATAATGCAAAATATTTGTAACATTCCATGGCAGTCAGACAAAAATGTAAATTGCCTAAAAAATGAATACATATTTCCAGAATTAACCTCTTGGATGCTAGAAAGTTCTGCAGTATACTGAGGCTGTTGTAATAAACAGAACTGGATTAATTCTGAACAGTAGGGGACAAATCAAATTACTATTGATTTAAATGGGGTATTTTGCAAAGCAATGCATTGGAGACCTCTTGCATTCAATGGGTTAAAAGCCCCATTTAAATAACTGAGAATTTGTTGGATTTTTGTTTGTCCCATGCTTTATTTAGCTTTCTCCAAATGTTTCAGTGGGGAGATACACTAAAGTTCAGTTAGAGTCAGGTTTGGTGATTCAGAGACAAATATGACACAAGTCCATCCTCTATAATAATTTGCTAGGATGTTTGTCATGATGCAGTCATGCGCAGTACAGACTGCCAGCGCTCGAGTAGTCTCTACTGTGCATGATTGCATTGCATGAGTGAGGCGACGCAAGACTGTATCTCATGGAGCAGTGAGGTAGCAGCCTCTTAACTCTTTGAGTGCCAGAGGGGTACCCTTCTGGCACTCAAAGGGTTAACATTACCTGGACCTTGGCTCGTGTTACACAGCTTTTACACTAGTTTTATCATAAACTGCCTTCTCCTTTTTATCCTAGTGATAAGATATGCCTACATCACAGTGTCCAGGGCCGGCCCTAACATGGGTCCCGGTGAGTCCATGGACCCAGACGGCACTTTGACAGGGGGAGCCAATTTGTGCGCCAGCCAGCTGCCAGGTCTGTGTCCCACACCACCGCCCACACACCGGGATGAAGAGTTTGACTCCCATCTGCTGACTGCTCCTGTCATCAGCCTCCTGCGTGCCTGCTGTGAGTATGGCTCAATCTGTCAGGGCTAGGCTGCCTGTAGTGGGGTATGTACTTAGGGCTGCCATCTGGGTGCAGAGTTGCTCAGCATCAGCTTCACATGAGGCTGTGAGTAAGAACTTTCGTTCTGCTGCTGCGTCTGACATCACTGGCCAGCTTTCTATACCCGGGAAGAGATGATACTGAGTATCTAAGCAATTGCAAAACACTAGGTATGGTGTGGAGGAGTGGGTGGGATTATTCTGCAATTTAGAGACCACCACTGACACTCAAAGGGTACAACAACATATTTTTAATTTTTTGTTTACACCTTGCCTACTTACACCCTTGAATGATTCAAGGGTGTAAAGGCAAGGTGCAGACAAAATTAAAAATATTGTACTTGAAAATGATTCAACTCTGAGTGTCAGTGGTGGTCTCCAAATTGCAGAATAACCCCACCCACCCCTCTATGCCATACCAAGGGAGGTTTTCCTCTCCACAAGTAAAAACTCAGTGCTGTGTAATGAACATAAGCTTGTCTTCATTCAAGAGGTCAAATCATTATCACTTGAATGCTGGAATCCTCTCCAAAACATTGTACAGCCCTGCTTTGAAGATGTATCTAACAGTCAGCTTGAATGTTAGATACATCTTCAAAGCAGGGATGTACAATGTTTTGGTGGGGATTCTAGCTTTCAAGGGGTTAAAGTGATAATGATTTGACCTCTTGAATGAAGACAAGCTTATGATTGCACGGCACTGAGGTGTGTGTGTGTGTGTGTGTGTGTGTGTTGTGGGACCCAAGTTTCCCCGGACTGTACACAGAATCATGAAAGTTCTATAACATGCGGAGTGGCTAGTTCAGGAGAGGGCAACTACATATCCAATCATCCTTAGCAGACCTATGTAGCTAGCTTTGTGTTCTTTCAATGATGATTTAAACTTATTAATTTATACAATTATAATTAATAATTGAATAATTATACTATTTTATTTAGTAAATCCTATATAATAATTCGCTAAAACGTGTGTAACGCCGCAGCCTGCTGCAGTCATGTGCAGTAGAGACTGCCTGCACCGCGGCTGATACAAAGCTGGACGCTCCGAAGGAGCATCCTGCTCTGTATCAGCCGCGGCGCGGGCAGTCTCTACTGCACATGACTGCCCCGCGACCGGATGTCTGTGGCAATGTGGCCCGTGTAACGGGCTCTTCAACTAGTAATAAAATAATAGACAACTCTCCCACCATATGTTTGCTTGGCGAACAATTTTGGTTCTGACGTGCAGTGAGAACTTTTTCTTAAAATAGGCCCTGCCTGTAGTGTACACAGTAGTGGAGGAAAAAGGAGAGAAGAAAGCATGCACCATCTGAGAGTAACCTCCAGATTTTCAGATGTAATATATAATGTAGAAATAAGATCAGCCCACTGGCAAAACGCTACTCTAGTAGTTTCTGTATCACTATATTGGGCTTTCCTCTCAAGTATATTTCTTGTGAGTACAATCTACTTTATATATTACATCTGAAAATTTGGAGGTTACTCTCAGATGGTGCGTGCTTTCTTCTATCCTTTTTCCTCCAGTTCTGCATAATTGCGGTAGGCGCCTCTGAAGACGCCAGTCTCCAGAGATATTAGCTGACACCCTGAGAGGACATTCACATTATTATTGATAACATTGAAGGACTCTTTAACCCCTTAAGGACCAGCGGTCCCGGGGTGTGTGGTCCTTTAAGGACCAGTCAGGGAAATTCAACGTGCCGCCCCACGTGTGCCGGCACGCTGAACGAGGGACTGAAAGAGATCACTCCGGTCTGGGAGCGATCAAATTCAGTCCCCGGTATTACTCACCGTGTTCCTGCAGGAGCGCGGTGAGTAAAAGTACATGACGTACCAGGACCATCACTGGTCCTTAACTGCCAGACCAGCGTGACGGTCCGGGTACGTCAACGGTCCTTAAGTGGCTAATTTATTTGCCTCATTGATTTTTACATTGGAGTGCTGTATGTATAAATCCTTTATTGGTTTATGGTGTACACAGAAGTGACAAATCAGTGTGAGTGTCACACTGTCACCGGTGGGCGTGGTTGGGGGGGTAGCATTTCATCTTTGGACCCAGGCAGCACAATGTCTTGGGCCGGCACTGATCGTGTCTTCACTTCACCTGGTGTTATATTGACTTCTTCACCAATGGCTTATTTGCATATTGAAATGAGACGTATTGAGACATTTTCAGATCCCTGTGGGAGTGTTTTTATGTTAATATGACTAGTAACCATATGCACTAATATCTAAGAGCTGGTGATAGTGTTTGGTAGAAAGAGCCTACTGAACCAAATCTGCCTAGCTGAGATTGGTTAAATGTGAAATTTTCCATAGCCTTCTCTGCATTCTTCAGATTACACTAAATCAAGTAACCCATCTCACATGAGACATTAGCATATTACCATAGTCAGAATATTTCACAGTTTTCCATACATTTATAGCTCAATGTTCACCATAGTCAAGCATTTCAAAGTTCAACAGTTTTGCAGTACAGTAATCCTTAATGTCGATAAAATACATATTCCAGGGTTTACTCTGCTGAGTAAAACATGGATACTCTAACTGATGAGTAAAAGTTTTGCAGCTTGAACTTTCATTTTGTTGAGTGCAGTATTTCCATGACCTGAAATGTTATGGTGCCACCACTGATACATCAGAATATCAACTGATCAACTGGTGTTACCATACCTTACCTCCATAGGAGGCTGTAGCAAGAACTCTGCTGTAAAATTCCAGGCCATGTAAGTACTTCACCCAAAAGTGCAAGTTTGGACTGCAATAATGTTTGAATAAAACATCTCTCAACATCTCAAGTACCTTGTTTTACTATGCAGGATAAACCCTGCCATATATATTTTGCCATATTATGAGTTACTATCCTTTTAACTGTTTTTTCAAACATTTCTATAGCCACCTTACATAAAACTTAATGTGTGAAGATTAGACAGTCATGATGAACTTTGATGTATAATGTTACTGAGTCGTTTATCATTATTAACCTGCCTGCAGACTCATACAATTATTACATGTGTGTGTGCATCATGCCAACATCTTATTCACAAAGTGCTCTATTCAAAATGCGAAAAACATTCTACCATTATATCGAACCTTAGTGCATCTCTGCCCATTTCTTTTTAGTACACTAGCCTCATTGTTTATAAATGCATGTTATGGATCGCTATCTATTTCTACATTCTTGAATCCATTTTTTTACCATGCATCACTGTCATTACTCCATATATACCTGATATTCATACCTGGGAACTCTCAGGGTTTTGACCCAAATCTCAGGGTCTCAGGGTGAAGGGCCAAATTCTCAGGGTGAGAGTGTTTCTTTAGTCACTAAATCCATGCCATTTGCACCAGAAATACAGGGGGAGATGTTCTGCTTGTCTTGTATGTGTTTAGGCCGTGAGATCTTTAAATTGTAGCATGTTAAATGGTCCTTGCAGACCAACTGCATTATGGGAAGCTTTAAGGGTTAATATTTCAAATATCTCAGGGTCAGCTCATCTTGAAAGTTCCCAGGTATGCCGATATTTAATGGATGGATTTACAAACATTCAAGATAAAAACGTGTGTCAAGGAAAGAGTTTCTAAATATCAGACAACTTTAAAACATCTAACAGAGAGGGTGATTCATAACATGTGTTGGAATGTAATGTCTGCCCAAGGATGTAGGTAGACTCAACCTATTCAAAATTAATACAGCAGGTCAAGCGGAATATATTGTAAAGTAATAAGAAATTTGGAAAGATACACTGATTGAAAACAAAAATGTGCCAACATAGTACATTCATGTAAATAGGCATTGTGGTGGTCACGGAAGACATGCCAAAGTTTTAAGATCTACTATAATTATAGACAAATTTATCTCTCATCGTTTATAGAAAAATGTGTCTCTCACAGTGTGGCACATGAGACACATTATAAGCTCTGACCTCTGATACTGTCCTTTCATTTTGACACATTCTTATATGAAACTTAACCCTGTGAAGATCAGAGAGGCGTACAGTGTATTGCATCGCAATGCTTCGCCCATCCCCTGATCCCCAGGGGATTAACCCCTCAAGTATGTTATGTTGGAACTGTGAACTCCAACAGCAGAGGATGCTTTCAGAGCTTAATGCATGTAGCAGCCACATTAACATATAAACAAACCCACGTGAATACGACAATGGCTCATTAACCTGCATTTCCATATGGAAATGAGACATTGTCGATGTGTTCAATCCAAAATTGTAAAGCTGTCAAAGGCATAGTGAATTGATGGTGATGAGCTAGATTTAAGGGGATATCATGAAGAAGACATATTAGTGCATACTGACACAGATCTGACACAGGTCTGGCACAGCATCACCATCCTGAGCCTTTATCAAAGTTAGTGCATCTCAGCCCAGTTCTGGAACCTACAGCAGTGCAGGTTTTCAATGAAACACCTGTATTACAACATACACTACAGCTCATGTCCATCATCCCTTCAATGATTTATTCATTAATCTCCTTGCATAGGTCGGATTAATAGATAACAAATATCTTGTCTCTGGGCTTGCTTGCCAACTGGCAGTATATTTATAAACAAACAGAATTATCTAAATTTTTGAGATGTCTGAACGAAATATATAATGTTACTAAAGAACACAAACATCCTATATAATAATTCGCTAGGATGTGTGTCACCACGCAGTCATGCGCAGTAGAGACTGCCCGTGTTCAGGCAGTCTCTACTGTGCATGATTGTATCGTGTGAGTGAGATGATGCAAGACTGCATCACGTGGAGCAGTGAGGTAGCGGCCTCTTAACCCTTTGAGTACCAGAGGGGTACGCAGAGGGGCATTGTGTACCCCTCTGGCACTCAAAGGGTTACCATTACCCGGACCTTTTACACTAGTATTTCAATAAAAATATAGATGTCTTTTTTTCCAATATAGATCAAAAACCTGACAAGCCAGTCCCTGGGACACTGAATGCCTATCACAGGTTATATTGCTGGTAAATGTACCCTCTGCTCACATTACAAATACATTCAGGAATCTTATACTTACACATTCATTAATGGAACAGTGAACCTTATTTTATGAGAAAATTGGTAAAACAAGGGTAATCACACTGCTGGTACGTTTTTAATTCACAAGTTAATACAACTCAGTTTTTTCATTAAACACAAGTTTGTTTTCTGGTCACCAGAGTGTACTGTTCTTATCACTTCCCAACTGTCCCATAGCATGCATTATAAAACAAATAAGTCCTAGACACTTGTTGGTGCTGTTGCTAGCTGTATAAAAGAAAACATAAGTTTGTGTTGTAATAACTTTTGAATGAAAAACTCCTCCAGCAGTTGATGTTCCCTTTTACTCAGTAGGAAAAGCCTTATGTATTTTTTGCTTAAAAAATGTTTACTGCTTCTTTACTGATGGGTGCCAGGACTTGTTTTCTTAAAATACTAGCACAAATTAAAAAGCAAGTATTACAAGGGGTCAGACTTTTGCTAACTGGGCTTGCAGATATTCAAATAATGGGTTACTGACATTTTGACCAGGACAACAATTATAATGGTCCCTTCCACTGATGTCTATCTTTTTGTCTTCTACCATTAAGTATTTCTTTATGTGAATTTCATGATTAAGACTCTCCACATTTGAGGCATCTGAGAGATCTGCTTGCATTTGATACCTGCTCCTCAGCTACTTCTACTATCTTTTAAGGATCAGAATGTCTACACTCTACGTACCCCAGCATCTTGCCTACTGAGGACTCCCCTGCTGTGTACTTGTTGTTGCTGTCTAGTTGCTGTGTTATTTCCAGTGAGTCCTAGCTCTAGTTATTCAAATTTATAAACTAGCAGTCTGCTATTTCTCTGTGGAGTTGCTCCTACACAGAGTACAGATTCAGACAGTTTACACTGGGCGATCAGGTTGATACATAGAACCACACATACTGACCCCTTCCCTCAGCCTTGTCTCACTGTAGTGGTAGCCACAGGGATGGACAACGTGAGGCCTTCTAGCTGCTTGCCAGTAGGGATGGGCGCAACTTTCCACCTCAAACTGAAATCGGCGAAAAATGGCACTTTCTGCTCAGTGAAAAATTTTCTGTGAAAAGTGCTGATTTTCATCTTTTTTCAGCTTTTTTCGCCCATTGAAATCAATGGGAACATAGAAGTTACACACAACACATTACAAATAATATTTTATTTCCCAAAGGCACAGTATAAAAGGGGCATGAGGGTGCCTGTGTTGGTGGGAAGTGGGGAAAGAATCAGTTGAACAGGGGATGATTTTTCGGGGGGTTGTTTACTGGGATTGGGGGGTATTTAATAAAAAAGAAATCCTAAATAAAATAGAAACCAAAAAGACATGGTATAAAGGGGTCTGAGGAGGGTGCCTGTGCTGGTGAATGAATGAATGATTTGAACAGGGAATTTGCTTTGGGGGGCTTTCTTGACTGCTATTGGGGGGACAGTTAATAAAAAATAAATAAAATAAGACATTTGTATTTAAAGTGACAGAGACAGGAAACCCCTGACATAAGCTGCCACTGTGGTGGACTGATACTTGACTTGATAGAGTATTTTGTAGAGGATGATTTGTTTGATTTAAGGCCTTTGTAGGATTTACATTGATTTGTAGGACTTAAGCTTGTTTGGCACAAGCCCTAAGGAAACATTGATTTGTAGGACTTAGGCTTGTTAGAAACAAACCCCCCAAAAATAGTTTTTTTTTTTGTAGGACTAGTTTTTTTTTATTCTTCTTCTTTTTTTTTTTCAAAACACAAGCCCTGAGAAAAAAATAAAAATGCCCTACTGGCCTAATGCCAGCAGGTCATGTTGGCCAGAGGCCACTGTCAAATGTCCTCCTGAGTCCTGAGTTGCAACTGATGTTCGTACTGCTGCTGCTGAGTTGTTTAAGCAGCAGGATGATTAGGCAGCTGAAAGGGAATGGGATCAACAATAGCAGTAACATGGAAGATGGATGATGAAGCTTCCACTTGCCACGACTGACTCCAGTGATGTGCCTGAGGCAGTAGCAGCAGTATAAGTAGCCCACAGTCTATGTGGAGAAAAAAAGAAGTTGGCCATTAAATCTTCTCCAACTGCCCCTCCTCCAAAATCATGGGTGTGTTGTTATTAGAATATATTTTTTTCCCTTGAGAGCAGGAACTGTGGCTCTCATCAGCAAATGCAATGTGCACAGTGTGTGTAGTGGTAAATAACATCTGGGGGCATAACTGTATCCAAACACCATGACACCCGAAACCAAGTACTGCCACTGTCACTGTACCCCTTTTCCACACCCGCTAAGGACACATGACAACTTGCTAACAGTTTAATAGTTGTGATGAACCCTCCCTGCCACCATCTTAGCATATTCTACAGGATGGAATCTCCTCAGATGCCACTTGATGCACTGATTGCGACTCTCCTCCACCACACTGGCATGTGTGGTCAGTGCACCACACAGTGTGCAATGGGTAGAGACAAACTGCAACATTCTAACATCAACAGAGTGGCTATCATTTGGCGGGGGAGGTAATGAACGAGGAGGATTGGCAGAAGATGTAGTTACCCTAGAAGGTGATGGCGAGCTAGTTGTTTCACTCGTCCTGGAACTTCGAGTCTCTGCCTGGGTTGTTCTATTCCTCCTCCTCTTTGATCTCTGCCTCACCTCTTGTTGCCTTTCTGGAGAGTCAGGGACAGCAAAAGTGGTGCTTGATTTCTGTGGTGGGTGTTTGGCTTTAACATGTTTGGAGTAAGTGTCATGGTGTCTGTGTTTCATGTGTTATATCAGGGTGCTTGTTCCAAAGTGTGTTCCCTCCTTTCTTCTTCTCACTGACTTGTCACAAATTGTGCAAAGTGCCATTGCTGATAACTGCACTGTGCCTGCCCCAACAGAAAAATAGTACCATACCCATGATGACTTCAGGGGGAAGGGAACAGCTGGAGAAGAATGGCATCTTTCTTCTTGTCCTCCACATTGCCCTTCATTGTCCATGGCAGAGGATAATGTTGCTGTTGTTGCTACTACTGCCTCAGATTCATCACTGCAACTAGGATCAGGAGTATTGCTACTGCTGGCAAGTGGAACCTGTCCTAGTCCCACATCACTTGTGGACCCCATTCCCACTGTGTCCACGGTGGTCTGTGTCACACTAGCCTGCTCCTCAGCATCCTGCTGCTCTTGCATCTCAGCATCAGAAGGTATTAGACCAGTTGCAAATTCCTCTAATTCCAAAATGTCATTGCTAGTGGATATCAAAATGTCATTGCTAGTGGATAACAATGTGGTTTTCGCGAAATTTCCTGCGGGAACACGGCAACAAGTTTCGTCCACCCCTATTTGCCAGACCGCAACTCCCATCATTTGCTGAAGTGGGAGTGATAGGAGTTTTAGTATGGCAATAGCTGCAGGACTTCAAATTACCCATCACTTCTATAGAACAACACATATTAAACTCCCCACCTTGCCCAACTAAACTGGTAGCCATAGAACCACACTTACTGCCCCCAAACCTTGTCCCACTGTAGCCATAGAAGCAAATGTAATGACCCACAGCCTTAACCCACTGCACTGGTAGTCAGAGGACCACACATAATCAAGCTGACCCCCCCCAAGCAAGAATTCATAGGTGAGGCAGAAACCTACAGAGTTTTTATGGAAATTTCTTGGGTTTAGCAAAACGGAAGACATTTTATGGTGAGGTGAGAGAATTTCCACCAAAAAAAAGTACAAACTGTGGGTTTTTCAAGAAAATTGCCTACTTACAACTGAATAAAAAGGATAATTTCAAAGACTGACATAATATCTGTAAAGGAATATGTTCTAGTAGTTTGGGAAGGCAACAAGAACTACAGGGCCTTACACTTATAAATGCACCTGCTTCTCAGCTCCAGTCTTAGTGGCACAGAAAAAAGTAAGATTAACAATAGTCCTACTTCAGAACAGACAGCTTAATCACAAGCCACTGATTACTCATCTGTTATCAAGAAGGGATATATTGAAAATACGTCTTTCTGAGGTGCTCTGTGGATTAAAGTTGACACACTCTTTTAGAAGGACTCATCCACCTTACTTGTTGCGCAATGTGATCTAAAGCACTATAAGTGGGTTGAAACCCTTGGTTCTAAGTTGTCTCATTATGCATAGCTGTTATTTTTAAAGTGTGTATTAATTAGCAGACTTTTACTTTGATGAAGACTACAAAAATAAAATTGAAAAAGGTATGTTATATTATAATTATTTATAGAGGAATGGCTACAAATTTTTCCATGAATCATCCTTGTTTGCCACTGTTTTCAGTCACAGAATGACTGAATTCTTGGCAATAGATAAATGCTTCGTAACTTTTTTAAATGAACTTTATATAATGACGTCTATATAGTTTTTCAAAACTCCAAATGCATAGTTGTCATTAACTAAATATTAGCTAACATGACTAATAATAATAGAGAAATAACTCATAAAATAAGCAGGTGTGAAAACAAGAAATTAACTAATTCTCTTTAAAAAAGCTTTATGTGCAAAGGTTCTTATAAAAAGGTTTTATTCCATGAAAAGCTTTCAATATGATGAACCCTTTGCATGCCAGGGGGTATGCAATTAATTGCTTTGTAATGCATAAGCATTGCAAACCCCTCTGGCACTAACAGGGTTAAACCTTTTTCAGGGAGGTAATACAGACAGGGTCAGACCTCATCTAAAGATGCAAGTGCCAAGAAGTCTGACAGTTCCAATTCATTTTGCAATCGTGTTACCTCATTCTATAAGACCTCTGTAGTGTTAATTTCTCACTGCTGGGGAATTCCTTGACTGTATTGCCATGACTTTTCAAAGCAAAGCAGAAAAGTCTTCAAGCCATATTTGTATGAAGAAAATATCTAAAGGTATATAGAGAATTCATGTAGTTGTGTGATACAGATGTTGATGTTATATATACTACTAGTGTAAAAGCCCGGGTACACAGGCCAAGGTCCGGTTGATGTTAACCCTTTGAGTGCAAGAGGGGTATGCCTCTGGCACTCAAAGGGTTAAGAGGCCAGTCCTGCTCTGCATCCTGCCACCGATGCAGTCATGCACTGTAGAGACTGTCCGAAAGCACAGAATACTCCCAGCATTCTGTGCTCCCAGCATTCTGTGCGTTCGGGCAGTCTCTACTGTGCGTGACGGCTTCTGACAAACATCCCAGCAAATTATTATATAGGATTGTTACAAATTGTAATATGATATTGCTACCAGATAAATAGGTGTTACTTTGCAAATAGACTAATAATTAGCATGTCATGATATTTTGAAATCTCCATACTTGCTTTGTGGACTCCTGGGAAGGGAGTCCACTGGTGCCGCTGGGGGAGATAAATGTGTCAACTAAGGGGATGGGACTTAATCATGAGTGTGGACGGGGCTTCATAAATATACAAAAAAATGGAGGAATATGCTGGTTAAGGAGGAGAAGTGGGAAGGAAGTAGAAGGAACACACTGTGAAAGAGCAGAAGTTGGCAGAGTTTCGTTACAAACTCCCCACATCTGGAGAATCAGCCTTTGCCCCAGAGACCCGGTAATTAGAAGCCAAAACTGGAGTCTTCGGGGCAAATCCGGAGAGTTCCCAGCTATGGAAATCTCCAAGCAGGTGATCTCATTTTTAAAAGTCCATAGCAAACTATAGTGGACTTTTTTTATATGTTAAGGAATATAGTTAATTTACCTTGAATTAGTTATGTGGAGGAGTGGTTATTGGCAATAAAATGAACAATTCACTGTGTAAATGCCTATCAAAGGGCAGTTACTGCTATTTACATAAGAAGCCCACTCTACACTTATTAACCCCTTAACAACCGGTGAGCCCACGTCGATTCAGGGCACCGTATGGGGAGCCCTGAATTAAATGACGTGCTAAGACCATCACTGGTCCTTAAGTGCCGGACAGCCGTGACGGTGCTGTCATGGCACTGGACATTAAGGGGTTAAATGTCTTTGTTTTTGTTCCAGAGAACTTTCTGGTCTGTCAGCCAGTGATGTAGTGATATAATGTAGCACTATTCCCACAGAACTGAATGCTCTGTGTGCTTTTTTTTATTTTAAATTTGTATCTGTTTTACATTTTATAACTATATCTGATGTCAGGGATATGAAAGTGCAAAAGATATGTGATAGAAAAAGAATGTCAAGTATATGGAATTTGACTTTATACATTATGCACTTGCAGATTATGTCATAAAAAATAAATGATTCTCCCAAAAAACAACAAGAAAGGTGCCCAGTAGTGAAGTATGTCTATACCATATGTATAATATTTAATAACTAGTGTAAAAGCCCGTGTACACAGGCCAAGGTCCGGGTGATGTTAACCCTTTGAGTGCCAGAGGGGTACGCAACTCATTGCTTTGCAAAGCGTTGTGTACCCCTCTGGCATTCAAAGGGTTAAGAGGTGGGTCCTTCTCTGCGTCCTGCCGCAGATGCAGTCATGCACTGTACAGACTGCCCGAAAGCACAGAATGCTCCCAGCACAGAACTCCCAGCATTCTGTGCTCCCAACATTCCGTGCTCCCAACATTCCGTGCGTTCGGGCAGTCTCTACTGCTCATGACGGCTTCTGACAAACATCCTAGCGAATTATTATATAGGATGATCGTTTTTATTGCTATTGTAGCTACATTTTAAATAATTAAAACTTTTTGGCATATCAAGTCTTGGAGTGGTGGTATGTGTATGATGGTTTTGGAGCAGACGAAGTAGCAGAGATGAAGATACCAAGTGGAGACAGTGAGAGATCTCCACAGGCTCATTAGTCGGCAGTTGAATATCCCTTTTGCTGATTATTCACACATGTGAGTGCAATAGTGGTCATTATTAAATATTTTGTACATGGTATAGACATACTTCACTGCATTTATTTTGAAACATTACTATTAGTGTTGAGCGAGCATGCTCGGCCGATGCTCGGATCGGCTCGAGCATCGCTCTGCTCGGCACATGGCGGTACTCGTCGAGTACCGCCATGTGCTCGCCCGACATGTTCGGGTGGCAGGGATCTGTGCCGGAAGGAGGCACAGATCTTACAGACGCTCCGCTGGACCACCAGGGACTGGAGGTAGGGGGCATTGTGGAGATGAAGGGGGACATTTTGGAGAGGAAGGGGGACATTGTGGAAGGGGGGCATTGCGGAGATGAAGGGGGACATTGTGGAAGGGGGACATTGTGGAAGGGTAGACATTGTGGAAGGGGGGCATTGCGGAGATGAAGGGGGCATTGCGGAGATGAAGGGGGACATTGTGGAAGGGGGACATTGCGGAGATGAAGGGGGACATTGTGGAAGGGGGACATTGTGGAAGGGGGACATTGCGGAGATGAAGGGGGCATTGCAGAGATGAAGGGGGACATTGTGGAAGGGGGACATTGTGGAAGGGGGACATTGTGGAAGAGGGGCATTGTGGAGATGAAGGGGGGCATTGACCAGGCACCCTCCCCTCATCAGAGCAGGGGGTGCCTGGTGTAATGCTCGTGTCGCCCCACTGAATTCAATGGGGCTCGGGTGCTCGGCCGAGCACTCGAGCCTCCGGCGGTGCTCGGTCAGAGCACCCGAGCATCGGGGTGCTCGCTCAACACTAATTACTATCCCTTTAATACATACAGTAACGAAAGGCACAACACTCAACATTAAGGGGAGAATTGTAAAGCAATGCATTGGATTCTCCTCTGGCAGACAAAGGGTTAAAATCAATTTGTCTCTAATTTATGAAAAATGTATTCCAAGTATCATAATAGGAGTCTGTAAAATGATGGATCACTGTAGAAAGCAGCATTGGTACCTCTACTACTCTGGAAGCACTGTCAGCATTTGAAAAACATTTTAAGTGCCTAGTTAACCACTTAAAGAGACAGTAACCTTTATTTTTTTACTACAACAAGAAAAGGAGACCAAAAGGGGGGCACCCTAGTGCAATAAGTTTGATTTTCCTCCACCATTAAACACCCCACTTCCATGCACATGCTATTGGGGAAGTCACCAGTGATATCACTTCTCCAGTTCTTATGTTATTCTATGGAGCCTATGCACTAAGATCTCCGAAGTTGAAAAAATCTTAGTACATTGGTTCCATAGAATAACATGAGAACTTGAGAAGTGATATCACTGGAGAAGTCATCTCCACTTTATCACCTTCTTATCAAGCTATAGTGCATCTCCCCATGGGTCACTTTGCTTGGATTGTTAAGGTCTGTATGCCCTGAGTGTTTGCATTCAAGTCAGAATGTCATCAGATAAAGTAAAACCTCTCTTTGATGACTTGTATAATAAAATTGACTTTGATAGTGTAATATTCCTTAAGGAACTGACAATCGAATACCTGGTAAAAAATATTCCTTTTTTTGTGCAAAACCTGTTCATTTCAAGAATCAGGCAAGGGGGGTTATGCACTAAGGCGTGATAGACAGGTGATAAAGTGGAAATGACTTCTCCAGTGATATCACTTCACCAAGTCCTATGTTTTTCTATGGAGCCAGTGCACCAAGATTTCTCTAGCTTTGGTGATCTTAGTGAATAGGCTCCATAGAATAACATAGGAACTGAAGAAGTGATATCACTGGCGAAGACATCTCTGCTTTATCACCTCTTTATCAAGCCTTAGTGCATAACCTTCAACGTATCATTGAAACTGTAAAACATGTAGCTTCTTTTAAGTAAATACTATAAAATAGTTTCAGGATATGGAATACTATCTCCATGATCTTTAATACATTGTTGGACAACATGTCTCTGGAGTTTAAATGGCCAGCATTAGTTTTTAAAATGTAAGTGCATCCAAAAATATAAAGTATATTACTATATACCAGTGATATGTCACTCTGTTACAAAGATAATCAATTGTTGGACCTCTATCTGTTTGGAACTACAGCTCCCATCATCCTTAACAGCTGGAAGTCCAACAACTGACTACTCTTGCTCTAGCAAAAGCAAGCTCTGTTCGTTTATTAAAGGATAAGTAATCATTCCACACCTTACTATGGGAAGAAAAATTCTAATGACCCCTGTAAATTTTGCCCTTGTCAATTTGTTAAAGAGAAAACATCTTCAATTAATCCTGGATTTCATGTACACAGAGGTGGATATGACAGTGGGTCACAGTTTTTCAAACCAAAGCTGGCAGAGGATATGAGTCTACTTAAGATCTCAAAAAATCCTTAACAAAACCTCAAGGATAAAGCTCTAACCCCCCTTTCAACATGTGGTCTACATTATGGATAAGAACTGAATAATTTCTATTTTATTTCCTGTACTACTTTCTACTATCCCATAGGAGTAAAGGTTTCCAATAGTGTTGAGCGAGCACCGCGATGCTCGGGTGCTCGGGTGCTCTGACCGAGCACCCCCTGCTGCTCGAGTGCTCGGCCGAGCACCCGAGCCCCATTCAAATGAATGGGAGCACTCGAGCATCAAACCAGGCACCCCCTGCTCTGATGAGCGGAGGGTGCCTGGTCAATGTCCCCCTTCATCTCCGCTATGCCCCTCTTCCACAATGTCCCCCTTCATCTCCTCTATGCCATAGAGGAGATGAAGGGGGACATTGTGGAAGAGGGGCATAGCGGAGATGAAGGGGGACATTGTGGAAGAGGGGCATAGACTCTATGCCCCTCTTCCACAATGTCCCCCTTCATCTCCGCTATGCCCCTCTTCCACAATGTCCCCCTTCATCTCCTCTATGGCATAGAGGAGATGAAGGGGGACATTGTGGAAGAGGGGCATAGCGGAGATGAAGGGGCACATTGTGACAGACGGGCATAGCGGAGATGAAGGGGGACATTGTGGAAGAGGGGCATAGAGTCTATGCCCCTCTTCCACAATGTCCCCCTTCATCTCCGCTATGCCCCCTTCATCTCCGCAATGCCCCTGTACCTCCATTCCCTGGTGGTCCAGCGGAGCGTCTTCGGATCTGTGCCTCTTCCGGCACAGATCCCCGCAACCCGAACATGTCGGGCGAGCACATGGCGGTACTCGTACGAGTACCGCCATGTGCCGAGCAGAGCGATGCTCGAGCCGATCCGAGCATCGGCCGAGCACGCTCGCTCAACATTAGTTTCCAATTTATAATCCCCAAAAGTATCTCTCTAATAGAGAGACTTGAATCTATAACTTCCTTTCATGGTTTTATCAATTTGTTCCACTATTTTAACCTTCATGGATTCATCACTTGTATTATAAAACAATGTGAAATGTCCAGATACTGTATGCAAAACCCCACTGATAGCTCCCCTTCAAAATTCCAAAATAAACAGTCATTTAATGTACATATTGTTCTGCCTAGTGCCTACATATTGTGTGTTACATAGACTGCATTTTTGTAAATATACCACACCAGTGAACTGACTGTTCACAAATCCCAAGTTTTATGTAGACTTCCATTGGAACATATTGGGGATTATTCACCAAGGCATGATAAAGAGGTGATAAAGTGGAGATGACTTCTCCAGTGATACCACTTCTCTAATCTCTGTGTTATTCTGTGGAGCCAATTCACTAACATTTCTTTGGAGACCTTAGGTCTTTTGGACACCTTAGTGTTTAGGCTGCATAGAATAATCCTATATAATAATTCGCTAAGTTGTGTGTAACGCCGCGACATGTGCAGTAGACACTGCTGCGTGTGCTGCTCCGAAGAAGCGTCCAGCTCTGTATCAGCCGTGGCGCGGGCAGTCTCTACTGCGCGTGACTGCCCCGCGACCGAGTGGCAGTGGCACTGTGGCCCGTGTAACGGGCTGTTCAACTAGTTTAGGAATAATTTAGGAACTGGAGAAGTAATATCACTGGAGAAGTCATCTCCACTTAATCCCCTCTTTATCACTCCTTATTGAAAAACCACCCTTGTGTTCCCTCCATCCCCCATGTAAGATATGATTATGAATAAACATCTTGGGGGAGATTCACTAAGCAGTGATAAAGTGGAGATGACTTCTCCAGTTCCTTTGTTACTCAATGGAGCCTAATCACTAAGATCTCCAAAGCTCAAGAAATATTATCCATAGAATAACATAGGAATTGAAGAAGTGATAGCCTGGAGAAGTCATCTCCACTTTTTTACCTCTTTAGTGAATCCCCCACCCAAATCTTTCCACAAATGTAGTTTTCTACTAGACTTAGTAACATAGTAACATAGTAAATTAGGTTGAAAAAAGACACAAGTCCATCAAGTTCAACCTTCGCCTCATACCTCAGAACTGAGAATTTTATAGCTTTCTGTTACGGTTTTCTGACACTCAGACCAGGGTATGAAGTAAAAACACAGTTTTATTGAAAATAAAACAAGGCCCCTAGAGGCCAGCACATAAATAGCAACAATGGCAATAATGACAAAGTGAATGCACACAATGATAATGACAGGTGCTAGAATGGATAGGGAATTTTCCCCAAAGGGTTAAAGACTGAAATGGGTGAGATATACAAGATTGGCCAACGCCCAGGATAAATAGCAGTCTCTGGAACACAGTCTCTCAATAGCAGGATAATGGACACAGTCTCTCAATAGCAGGATTGTGGAGTAACTGCACTGAATACACTCTCCAGTTGATATGCTAGAGCCCAATGTCCAGAGCTGAGCCGGTACCCACACCTGGGGCTACAGAGGAGTGCTATTGCCACGCTGTAATGATCAGAACCAAAATCGCCCTTAACTAGAAAAGTAGTAACCCTGCATGTGCCACTAGGATTATGCCCATACACCCCTTGGGTGCTGTACTGATGGTGACTGCACAAGCTGTAATAGAGCCAATGTCCTCTGGAGTGCAATGGGAATGTACCTTCAACGTCTGTGGTCCTGAGCCAGAGGAAGAACACGGACTGACAAGGCTCTGATGGAATAAGAGACACACAGAAGCACTCAGAGTAAAGGCTATGTCAGAAAATGTATGCTTGGCAAGAAGTATCGGAGGCACCAGACCGGAGACTACAGGCACTGCAAGGGTTAGATGGTTCTGTACACACGCGAGTACCTTGGCAGCCAACAGAAGGCAAAGCAACCTCAGGCTACAGCTACTGACAAGTGAGAGGAACAGTGAGTCGCTTATACAGTTCAGAATGTCGCCGAGCGACTGGACTGACGCAGGAACACTGGAACAGCAGGCAGAACCGGAACGGTAACTGGAACGGCAGACAGGCCGGTATCGCAACCGGAACAGCAGGCAGAACCGGAACGGTAACTGGAACAGCAGACAGGCCGGCACAGCAACCGGAACAGCAGGCAGGACCGGAACGGTGACTGGAACAGCAGGCAGGTCCGGAGCAATACTGGAACAGAGGCAGGCCGGAAACAATCACAGAGCAGGGTCGTCAGCCAGAGCCGGGTCGAATCACGGAGCAGGGTCGTCAGCCAGAGCCGGGTCGAATCACGGAGCAGGGTCGTCAGCCAGAGCCGGGTCAAATCACGGAGCAGAATCAGGAACAGAGTCAGACTAGCCGGGTCGGTACACAGAAGACACTGGAATATGGCAACAAGGCGCAGCAACAGGAACACCACGAAAGGGCAACTGACAATTGCCCAAGCTCAGCATATAACGGCACATCCTGGGCGGGCCAATCAGTCTCCACCAATGCACAGGTACATCATGATAGATTGACAGAAAGACACGGGGACCGTGATACTTTCCTGCTACCAATTAAATTAGTCTTTATCAGACCTTCCTGATCAGCCTACAGATAAACAGTATAACTCTGTATGTTCCCTTTTGAAAGAAATGTATCTAATCTTCTCTTAAATGTATCCATTGTATCTGCCATAACTACCTCCCTGGGCAATGAATTCCACAATTTAACAGACCTTACTGTAAAAAAACCCTTCCTCTGCTGAAGTTTAAACCTCCTTTCCTCTAATCTCAAGGGGTGTCCCCTGGTCACCTGATCAGGCCTTGGAATAAATAGCTCACCACAGAGATCCTTGTATTGACCTCTCATATACTTGTACAATGTGATAAGGTCTCCTCTTAGTCATCTTTTCTCTAGAGTAAATAAACCAAGTTTGTTTAGTTGTTCCTCATATGTCAAGTCCTCCATTCCCTTAATTAATTTTGTTGCTCTCCGCTGTACCCTCTCTAGTTCTAGTATATCCTTTATCAGAACCGGTGCCCAAAATTGCACTGCATACTCAAGGTGAGGTCTTACCAATGATTTGTATAATGGAAAAATAATGTTATCCACTCTTGCTTCGATACCTCTTTTTATGCAAGACAGGACTTTGTTTGCCTTTGCTACTGCTGTTTGACACTGGTCACTGTTTCCAAGTCTGTAGTTGACAAGGATACCCAGGTCTTTTTCTAGCAATGAGTCACCTAAAATTATTCCATTAAGTTTATAAGTAGCCTTGGGATGTTTCCTCCCAAATGCATGACTTTACACTTCCCCACATTAAACTTCATATTCCACATGTTTGCCCAATCTGACATTGTATGTAAGTCCCTCTGTAGAAGAAAGGAATTAATTTTCATAGTGTTTTGGGTTCTTTCGATCTGCTTTGGGCAAGAAAACTTTTTAAAGTTATTGCTTTTCTGAAAATAACATTGGAGCTATCTGGTATTACATATATGGCAATTTCTTAATATATTCCATGTTGTCTATTATTTGTATCCAAGCTTTCTTGTAAAGTGTCTTTTCTGACAATGGAGGTTTTGTACATATTCAGATTATTGGTTAATTTCTCTCCAGTGCATCTTTTCCTGTTGGCTGTTATACTTATTGTTTTTAAGTGTATTCCTATATATTTTACAACCCTTTTCAGGCTACATAGAGCAGTGAATAAGATACGATTATAAAGATGCAATCAATCTTCTGTATAGACAGAAATGTGATACGATCAAAATTGAAAGCCAAATTAATGAATTAAAATGCATTCACTGAAATGCAATGCTAATTAATAATAATGTTGTAAAATGCAAGTAAATTAGTTTGACATGATATATTCCTCATTAAGTCATGCTGGCTCCTACTAATATTGTTGGTCTTCACACAGTTCTGAATACTGTCAGTTAGTAAGGCTTCTAATTTCTTACCCACTATGGAAGTCAAGCTCACAGGTCTATAATTTCCTAGTTTGGCTTTTGCCCTTTTTTTTAACAATGTTGTACTACATCAGCTTTCCACTAATCACAGGGCACTATGCCTGATGAAAGTGAATCAATAAATATTTCATATAATGGTTTTGCTATTATTGAACTAAATTCCTTAGGTACTCTTGGGTGTAAAGCAGGTCCAAGTGCTTTATTCACCATAATCTTTTCTAGTCTCTTTTGTACTTTATACTCAGTAAGCCATGTACATGATTAAGGAAATTCAGTGGTTTTGTCTGTTTGCCAATAGCCTGCCATTGTTGCTTTCTTGCTTTCTTTGTATATACAGGAGAAAATAATGTGTTTAAGGTATCAGCCATAGCCTTATCCTAACTAATCAATTCACCTTTCGCAGCTTTAAGTGGACCAATAACAACATTAATCTTTTTGTTATTTATATACTTGCAGAATTATTTAAGATTTATCTTGCTCTATTTTGCAATATATCTCTCATTTTCAATTTTAGCTAGCCTAATTGCTTATTTGCAGATTGTATTACATTATTTAAATTTTTTTAAATGATGCATCTGACCCTTCTGACTTAAACACTTCAAAAGCCTGCTTCTTATTTCTCATTTCCCTGAAAACCTCTTTATTAAGCCACATTGGCCTTAATCTGCTCCCCTTCTACTCTTCCCCAATGGTATATATTCATGCGTATATTTATCTAAGAGCATTTTAAACAAATCCATGATTCTTGTGCATTTTTATCTTTGAAGATTACATCCCACTGAATATCCTTTAGTACTGCTTCTAGATTGGTAAAATTAGCCTTTTTTAAAATTGAATGTTTTGGTTAAACTCTTGCTAATGGGCTTCTCTAAAGTTCAAAGGATACCATATTGTGGTCAATGCTGCCTAAATATTCCTTTACCTGTATACTGTTTATCATGTTAGTATTGCTTGAGAGCACGAGGTCAGCAAGTCCTCTTTTCTAGTCAATTTCATGATAGTTGGAATCTGCCATTATGATTATATTTCCTGACTTAGAAGCCTTTTCCATTTGCAGTAACATTTGGGCTTCTTCAAACTCCCCAATATTAGGTGGCTAGTAGCAAATCACCATGAACATCTTTTTATTATGTAAATCATCCACATGGCCTCCACATTCTTACTGGAGCCTTCAGTAATAGACATGTTAATAGACATGTTAATAGTTTATAGACATGTTAATAGTTAATAGACATGAATAGACATGTTAATAGTTTATATTTTTCAATTGTTAGAAGTTGAAGTATGATATGGCAGTTAAGAGATGATATAGCAGACAAGAGTTGGCATTGTTTTACCACCACCAGTATTAGACCAGTCTGGACAGACGCATATAGCAGCATGTCTATAGAAAGAGGATGTACAGGTGGCTGTATATTGTGATATCTGAGAGTAAGGAAGCAGCATCTTTGATTTTGTTAGAAGTATGATATGGGGTTTAGGAGTTGATAGAGGAGAAGATAGCTGGCATTACAATATCTCCACCACACAAACAGCAGCATTAGGCCAGTCTGAACAGACACATACAAGAACAGCGTGGAATATAGGCTAGAACAGTCTATAAAAAGAGGAAGTACAGGTGACTGCATCTAATAGAAAGCTCACCCCCAAAATTAAATACACTGTGATCTCTGAGAGTAAGGATGGAAGCAGCATCAACTTTGAATTTGTTAGAAGAATTATATGGGAGTTAGAAGGTGATAGAGAAGATGAAAGGGATAGTAATACTTAAAATTAAAAAATATATATATTGTTGGGTTTATCCCCCTGAGTAAAACAAGGGTACTCCCACTGCTGAAAGGTGTTTTATTCAGTAGTTATTAAAGCTGAAACTTGATTTTTTTTAGGTGCAGTATCACAGTGGCCTAAAATTGTACAGTGGTGCTGTTACTATACCATCCTATGGAGATTTATGGTCAACTGAACAGAGTTGTCCATAGGATGGTGTAACAACAGCGCCACTTTACAGTTTCAGGCCACTGAAGTTTGAGCTGTAATAACTACTGAATAAAACACCTTTCAGCTGTGGTAATATCCTTGTTTTACTCAGGGAGATAAACCCTGCAACATATTTTTTTTTTTACATTTTAAGTATTACTGTCCCTTGAATGTTAGCATTGCGGTACTAGCAACAGCACCAGCATTAGACCAATGTGGACAAACACATAGAGCAGCAGCATGCGACAGAGAAATCTATAAAAAGAGGAAGAAAAGGTGTCTGTGTCTAACAGAAAGCTCCCTCTTCCTATTAAAATACACTGTGTTCTCTGAATATAAGGGAGGAAGCAGCAGCATCTTTGAATTTGTTAGAAATATTATATGGGAGTTAGTATTGCCGTACCACCACTACCACCAGATTGCACTCTTTTTTGACTTTGTACAAATGGCCTTAAATGGAATGTATTCTAAGCCAACGTGTGAATATTTTAGTGTATGAGCCCTAAAATCAGTGCTTAAAGGGATAGTAATATTTCATAATAAGAGCAGCTCTAATTAATCTTCATAGTATTTGGGCCTTGGAGAGTGTTATTTCAATTCTGTCAGAGTTGTAGTTCAAGAGTAATTGAATGATAAAGTATCCCCCTCCTGCCCCTTTTACTGATATAACACTGCTCAGCTCAGAGCAGCAGGGAGGTGCCCAGGTAGATTGCAGAGAGGGACAATCTTCAATCAAGATAAGGGAAAAAGCTGAAAAACATGTCAAGGGGGGCAGGGTTTTCATTGTTCTCACAGTAAGAAGATTGTCTTTAGCTGTTATCTGTCTGGGCAAGCAACCAAATTCCACATCTGAGGGAAGCAGTGTTACACTAGGTAAAAGGGGCTGGAGGAGGATACTTTTTCATACAATTACTTTTGAACTACAACTCTGACAGTATTGAAATAACACTCTCTATGGCTCAAATACTATGAAGATCAATTGGAGCTGCTGTTTTTGTGAAACATTACTATCCCTTTAATGTAGTATTGCTATCAATGCTTAGGCAGCTATGCATAATCGTGCAATAACTTTTTGGTTGAATAAGCATTTGATGAGTTATAACTGTAATATATTTTGTAATTGAAGTAAACTACATAAGATTTAGTCACAGCAACTTGACAAACAAGTATGGTTTATTCAAACACTGATGTAATCACTGGCAATATGTCAGCTGTAATGAGTTTTTTAAATCCTTCTATATACCATGCAAACTAACCAATAATACATTTTGCAGCATACCTCAGTTTCCTGTGTACCTATTTCCTGTTACATCATATCCTGTAATTACTACTTCACCTTTGAAACAGTGTTTCTTTGTTTGCATATGGAAAGAAGTGAATAAGAGGCTGTCATTTAATTAACTCACCTCTACACATACAGGGAAACAAAAGACACACACGGAAGGTGCCTGATAGTGTATAAATAGTGTATAAGTCGTATAAGTAAGCACAAGGAAGTAAAACTATATATATATATATATATATATATATATATATATATATATATATATATACAGGGCTCAAAATTTCAAGCCCTGAGCTACTAGCCAGGCCTGAAAAGTTCCTCGCCAGCAGTTTCCATGCCTAGCCCCACCCATATCCCTGCCTTTAACCCCACCCTTCTCAAGTTCTCTTTGATGAAATAACACTGTTATGCTATGATTTATTCAGAATAGAATTAATATACATACTTTATAAATATGTTTAACTGAGGCCCCTCTGACAGTCACAGTACTTTTTTTTACATATACACACATTTATTAAATACATATTAGAAATATATTTTAATGGGTCAGGGAAAGAGGAAGTTGCAGACTCATGGGTCATAACCCCCTATGACTCATGTCCACTGCAGGTAGTTAGATTCACTACTGTTCCTTGTCCCTACTGTATCATCCTCTTTCACACTTGAGGAAATAAATGGCACAGTAAGGTGGGACTTGTCCCACATACAAGAATTTGTCGGAAGAGTGTGGGCCACGGGTTTTCTTCTCTAACCATATTACAGTTCATCATCATCTCTCACCTTGAATGGATATAATTTGCTCAAACAAGTTAAGCTATTGCCACTTAGTAGAAAGAAGCATGTAGTACACACCACAGTCTCCAATAGTGCTGTCTTAATTCATTGTGTATACATAATTTAAAGAAAATAAATTAATAAAATTAAAATCTTCTCAGAAAATTGCCCAGGCACTCTTATGGAGATCACAAACTAAGGAGGGAAGGCCTTAATTGACTTTTAAGTGGAACTGAGAGAGATACTACCTCTTCCAAATGCTTTATTTCTTAAAGTGCCCGGTCTCATGAAAGGAGTTATGATTAACCCATTGGTACCTGTTTCCCCCATAGGACGACAGAGAAATATGAATTTTATTTAATCTTTATGATATATATTGTCTCCTACTGCAACATTTCAATCAACTAACGCATCATTAAAAAGATGACAAGACATGTCCTGAAAGAGACAATATATATATTTTTATATATTGTAAAACCATTATAGAAGATAACTATGAGTAAATAAATAAAATACTTTGATTTCTTGTTCTAAAATGTAAATCATGTATTTGGTTGACTTACATAAAGAGATGTGAGTAATTCATGAAGTAAGAAAAATTTGCAGTAATGACCTACTCACCAGTATCACCTCTAGGAACACCATCTAAAACACCATCTAAAAACTAATGTGTCATTTTATAGCCATTTGGAATGTTGGGAAGTATTATAAATGTATAGCTACTTCACTTGATTGAGAAACTGTCTTTGGCCTTATGTCCTTTATTCTGGCTTGTGTGTTGCCCTGCTGAGCTTCCTGTGTTCCTCGATCCGCGTTGCTCTGGGACACATGCACAACAGCACCGTCACTAAGAGAGAGCTTTAATCTGATATAAGTCTCCCCTCTCTCATTGGCTATTAATTCAACTTGTGGGAAACGCACTGCTGGCAGATACAGCTAAAGTAATGCCATCCGTACCTTCTGATTGAGACTTTGCTGACATATTACATGTTCATGATAGTCCTTTTCAACCCTTTGAGTGTCAGAGGGATAAGCAATGCAAACGGTACGCAAAAGGTTAATTTTACAGCAATGCGTATTAATACAATTCGGACATCAATTTAAAAGCATTAAAGTTTCTGATAATGCCAGTAAGAGTGTTGTTCCCTTCAAGGGTAAAAAAGCAAGCCCTTTACAACATGCATCGCTATATTAATGTTAACCCTTTCAGTGCCAGGGACATAGCAAATATAGATGCGTTGCCAATAACAATGCGTTGGATACATCTCTTAACCCAAAAGGGTTAAACATGACATAATACAATGCTATTGTAGCACTACTTATTATGATGCAGCAATCACAATAGTACTGATAACTTTACACTGACATCAAAGATTTTATTGATACAAGTTAGCCTATCCCAGCGTTAGCATGTAAAGCATTATCTGATGTAACAATATAACGCACCAATGGAGTGGCAACAACATTTAGCGATGCCCTCAGATACACTTGGGGCTTCAGCACCCTTAGCCCCCCAGCGACTGGGGGATTACTCTCCTGTGCTGCTGAGAGAGCAGCAAGTGGGGCACAAGCCTGGGAAGCAAGACAGTTACTTAAAGCAGCAGGACAAAAGGACTGGCATCAATTCCCACTCTCACTCACTCAATTTCTCCTTGCCAAATGTGAGGAGGCGAGTGGAAATTTTGAGTCCTGTATATATATATATATATATATATATATATATATATATATATATATATTCACAAATGAGTGGTCAGGTATCTTGATGGCTCAAGCCCCGACAAATAGGCATTTGGATAAATATCAGTTTCCATCCAGAAAACTAGGGGTAGAAAGACCTTATTTGATTAGGTAGTTTATCTTCTTTGCAAAATGGAATGCTTTGTCTACCTTTTCTTCATTTGTGTTGTTGTTTGGTATTCACAAGTCATGTTTGGAAAATTGCAAGAAAATGAGAGGTTGTGGTAGTAAGTGTAGTTTTATGCTTCTAGCACCCCTTACGGTATGCCACCTCATACTGATGGGGTGCCCTTTTTTCATAAAAGTAATAGCTAATGGATAAAGTAGGAAATTCCACAGTTTTCAGATTTCAGTACAATTGAAAAGGTGGAAATGTAAAAATGCCAATTTATTCATTTAGCACCACCTTCTGAAAACATTAGTGCACAATGCTAGAGATAGAAAGTTGATATAGTGGGTTCTTTTCTTTCCTACTTTGCTTTGTTTACCTTTTTTAAAATTCTGTAGTTCTTACAACCATTATAGTATGTGCAAGTTATGTTGTACTTAATGTAGTTTTGTACTTCTGCGACCCCCTACAATATGTCATCTCATACCAGTAGGATGTCATTTTTCTCTTAAGAGCAATAGCAAAAGAATGCAATTGGAAATTCAATAGTTTTCAAAGATTTTAGTACATTTGTAGGGGTGGAAATATAAAAAATATATTTTTTTCTTTTAGGGCCACAGTCTAGAAATATTTGCGCATACAAAGCTACATGTAGAATGGCAAATTACCACTCATTTGATGCAATGAGATATTTAATTTTAAGAAAAATATAGTTTTTTATACTTACTGAGCTGTTTTAGGGTAATTTGACCATGTAACTACTGGCGTATGCATTTTAGTTGAAAATACCATTTTGGACTCCTGATACCAAAAATCCCCATCAGACGGGCAAAAGGTTAGAAAAACAAAAAAGTGTTCTAGTGAAAAACACCACTGCCAGAGGGTCAGAAAGGTTGCACAGAGAAGGTGCCCCTACCAATCATGCCAAATTCGAATATGCTTCAAGAAATCCACCTACAAGATACTGGCTATTGTGAGCTGAAGAGAGGAAGCAACATGAGACAATGAGGTACAAAAAATATACGTACAAAAAATCCCAAGGGCACTCATATTTATAAATCCTATGGGCTAGACCTAGCAAATCTTGCAAGAGGTGCTATTGTCCTAGTAAACTACCCATAAATCCCTTCAAAGAACACCCAAACTAGGACTTCAAATAAAGCACTCAGCTACAGTATCAAAATGAATGATATCAAAATCAATTTATTAAAAAAAGTATCCAAACAGCAGTTCAATATCAACCTAAACATGATAACGCTAGACAAACAACTGTCTCTCTCTACCTCAACCCACATCAGCAACACCCCACTATGCTGCCGTTTCTCAAAGTGACCTAAATAAAAAACAAAATAATAAACAGTATGGAAATAGGCCTATGTTGGCACAAGAAAAAAAATAATTACAAAGTGATGAGCATCAAATCTTCACAACAGAGTGAAGAGTATAAAGAAAATACATAGGCTGTGTATATAAATATCCGTCCAATAAAGTTAATTTTTGTGAACAATTACTCCAACACAGTCCATAGGACACTCACATTCATACTGATATCCATACGGTGGTTCGTAACAGATGAATGATGAAGTTGAGAGATGATAATACAAATGGTAAAACATGTAATATCCATAAAATCTATTGATTTTGATATTATTCATTTTGATATTGGAGCTGAGTGCTTTATTTGAAGTCCTAGTCTGGGTGTTCTTTGAAGGGATTTAGTGGTACAAAATCAGCAAAAAGTCAGATAGTAAAGGAGCAAACCATAGTGCTAGCAGGCAGAGAGGAGAAAAGACAAACTGGGCCAAAGTCAGGGTTGGCTCTCCACAGTATCATAGTCAGTAACAGCCTATAGGCTGTCAATGGGAGGGTACACTGGAAGAATATTTAAGTTTGAGATTAAGGCTCAAAATAGTCACTTGGAATGCACCGAGAGATGTGCCAAAACTGGATATAAATAAAGGAAAGGAAAAAGATAAGGTCCGGACTGATAGACAAGGAGATGAATAGAGAGGGAGAGGAAAAAACATATAGCAGATCCTTTTGGAACAGAACCCAGATGTTCAGGTGGTGGAAAACACTGGCCTGATATAATTGATAATATCACTTTATAAAGACACCTCTGAGTAAAACTTCAAGTGTTTAGGCATTCTATCCATAAGCCCAGTCTTCATTCTTGATATTCAAACTTTAGACAGGTCAAGCTCTCCGCAGCAAGGAAAATACGAAAAAATAAAAAAAGAATAAAAAGATAAACCAGATCTGAGTGTAGTATGAAAAAGTAGGTTATACCACAGAAATAAAAGATATAGGTTTCATAAAAATAATAGACTCTAAAGAGACACATGTAAATACTCGATAGAATATGTGGAATAAGATTCAAAATAAACTACTAGTATAAAAACAAATAGTTATTCCAAAAAATGGGCTGCATGTGAAATCCGTGTTCACTATGTAAAATTTATTAATAATAGATATATGATACTAATCATTGAATGATAAAACCAATAAAATGTACATGAGAGTAAAATGAAATATAAGCCAGACTATAGTGGGATAAAAGAAATAAATACAGTTCTCAAGGGGTTCTGTTATCTAATTACCCCAAAACAAAGTGTATAGGGCATTGGAACTCAAGTCCAGTAATCTCTTATATTGTTTCCCCCTTGTAGTCTGCTTACTGTGTGTATTCTTTATGTTTGGCACTTCAGACTTCTGGATCACACACGTCTCCTCGATCCTCCGATCCCGTCACTTGACAGTCCGTACTCCTGTAGTGTCTCTAGGTGTCGGGTCCTTTCGGGGTAGACGATTGCTTCCTTGTCCAGTATATGCCAAATATTCCAACGTATTTTGGGACTAGTTATAGTGTCCCTTCCTCAGGGAAAGTTCAAATAGCGTATAGCATAAAAAGCTTTTTGGCGATCTGTAAAAGTGCAATATCAGATGATCTAGCCCTTTTGAACTGTGCCACATTTCCAATGCGCCGTTTGGATGAGCGCCAACTAGGGTGCAATATTTCTAAAGTGGACCCTGGTGATGCATCCATACTGTCCGCCAGTATCCTATTATGATGGTGTCACCTATGTAGCAACTATAAAAAAAATGGTGCATTCAAAATGGTGCAGGTGTCAAAATGCCAGCTTTTGTTGCTGTTTACAATGTCTCAGATTAGGATCTGTTAAGTTAGGGTAGCTACATGTCACCGGATTAAGGTATAGTTTAGGGCAGTTATGTGTTTCCGGTTCAGTATCTGTTAACTTAGGATAGGATTAGGGTATCTTTAGGCTCTGTAAGGTTATGGAGCAATTAGGGTATCTTTTAGGATATATTAGGTTAGAGTATGATTAGGGTACCTTTCACTGATTAATTATGTGTTATATTCATTAGGTTAGGATCTGCATCAGCGGGTGTCAAAATGCCACTATTTGTTAGGTTAGGGTAACTGTAGGTTAGGGAACAATGTAATTCCAGTATCTGGTAGGTAAGGTTACGGGGAAACATTTATAACACAATATCAATTAGGTTAGGGGATACATTTATAACCCAATATTTGTTATGTTGGGGAGTATATTTATAACACAGCATCTGTTAGGGGAAACCTTTATAATGACATTTTGGGTGTGCTGTTTTGACATCTTCTACTAAGTGAACTCAATTGCGCTCTTACCTCAACATAGTAACATAGTAATTTAGGTTGAAAAAAGACTTGCGTCCTTCTAGTTCAACCCTTTTCCTACTCCTGTTTACCATCGTTGATCCAAAAGAAGGCAAAAAAACCACAACAATACAGCAATTTCAAATTCTGCCCCGAATGGGGTGGGGGGGAGAGAATTCCCTCCTGATTCCAAATGGCAATCAGATTTCTCCCTGGATCAACAAGCCCTAAGTAAAATATTAATCCTAATACTAACGTACATAGCCCTCTATGTTATGTTCTTTTAAATAAGTATCCAGGCCCTTTTGAAAGGCGTCTAATGTATTCGATAGCACCACCTCCTCAGGCAGTGAATTCCATAGATTTTTATAGCGCACCCTGCCCACCATGGGTACAGATATTAGTGTTAGGAGTAGTGGTGACCAAAATGATGGTAGATGTCCACCTAATGGTGGTGACTTGGGGTACGCAGTGGTGGAAGAAGTTGGACCACTTCAAGAACTAGCTATAATATTAGCGAAGCTACAGCAGGCACAGCAGCTCCAGCAAGTACAGCAGCAACAGTACAAGAAGGCACTTCAAGTGGTGTCAGTCAACAGCCCAATCACTCTCCACCTTTCCCTGCCCTGAAATCATAGGTACTGGATTATTTTACTCAGGCAAGGACTGTTTTATACTCAGCTGCATCAGCTTTGTGCAAAATGTGAAGAGGGTGAAGGAGGGGTCACACCTTGGCACATCTGCCCTGATAAAGCATGGCAAGCACAACCACCCTGAAGTGCACAACAGACATGAACCGTACAAGTTCCTGGCCAAGGAAAAGTCAGCAGGCAATTGCAGGCCATCCCATTCCCAGGCAGAAGGCAATTGGAAGTGGGATCACAGCTAAAGAGCAGGCAATAGCAAATGGCACTACTCCCAGCCCCCAGGCAGGTTTAGCTGGTGCCCACCAGCAGGCCAGTGGCAGCACTCCAGATCATCACCAGCAGCAGTCTGGAATAATGCTGCCACCATGACCATTAGCAGATGGTCCCTCTGCAGATGTGAAGATGTGGCAGTATGTTTACACACACTGCACATTGTGTGGTTCTATGACCGCACATGGTAATGTTGTAGAGAGCAATAGAATGTAGGACATAAGGGTGCATCTGTAGACGTGCACCCTGCTGAATATACCAAGGTGATTGCTCGGAGGGTACACTATTTTTATTAAGTGTACTTTAACTCAGTAACCCATCTGCCATGAAGTGCCTGGCTTATATATATTGTGCAATGGACAAAGGCCTCCGCCAGTAAATAACAGCATATCATTTATTGGGGGGAAGTTTAACATAACCAGTATTTTAATTCTGATGTTGGTAAATTGGAAGTGTTTATGAATGCTAAGCTGACATTGTGTGATCCCAGCTCTTGCCCCTCTTCATAATATTTGTTTTCATACATTATGCAATTGCAGTTGTTGAGAACTGCTCTTTTCCCCTGTGTCTCCATGGAAACATATTCCAACACAGAAGCTACTGTGACTTATGATCTTTGGACAATTCAGCAGCGGGAACTAAATTTGCAGTAATCAACATAATGTCACAGATGGGTTCCTGGCTGGCACGGGTGACATTAGCATACTATTGGTTTAGCTTCCACCAATTGTTTTTAAAGGCTTAACTTACCATACAAGCCTGCTCATCATTTTTTTAAGGCCTGTAGGGTTAAGTAAGTCTGTTCATGACTTTTCTATCTCTCTTTCTTTCTCTCTCTTTCTTTCTTTTTCTTTCTTTCTTTCTTTCTTTTTCTCTTTCTTTCTTTCTTTCTTTCTTTCTTTCTTTCTTTCTTTCTTTCTTTCTTTCTTTCTTTCTTTCTTTCTCTTTCTTTCTTTCTTTCTTTCTCTCTCTCTCTCTCTCTCTCTCTCTCTCTCTCTCTCTTTCTAAATTGGTTTATATGGCTCTATGAACACTGTTCAGCAAAGATTGAACTTCAGGCTTTTGATTCGATGATGGCAGGAAATCTGCTCTATACAGAAACATAGACAGACATGCCCAACGTTTTACAAAAAATTTTCAAACTTAAGCTATAATGCGGGGGGAAAAATTACCCTTTTTTTGTGGGCAGAATTTGATTACTTGCAGTCATAGCAGCTAGTTAAGTTCAGTAGGCAATAAATAGAGGAATATGCACAAAGATAAGGTAGAGCAATTTTGGAAAAAGCCAGTTGCACCATAGAAGACAAATAGCATTTCCACTGATTTAAGAGAGCCTTTAACCCCTTGAATGGTATAGATGTCTCAAATGCATTGGGGTTAAAAGTTCCATTGAAATGGGTAATTTATATATTTTTTGTCCCAGAATTTTCATTTGTTTTGTCCTAGAATTGTATACCCTACAATTGCTCCACTTTTAATGTGCATATGGTCTGTAAGGTATTGTAGCAAAGCTTGGTTGCATCTTCTTCCATGCATCATATCCTGAGCAAACTTTTTTCTCTTGTAAATTTTATTCCGGGTCTATTTGATGAAAACATGTATGCTACCCAATCTTCATGATGAGTAAAATAATAGTACTCCTATTGCAGGTAAATACCCCATTCAAAAGTTTTTACATCATAAAATAGATACCAAAATTCACCTATTAGCTGATTTGCAGGAACATGTACTAAAATAGAATAAGAAATAGAGAGATTCCTGGAAATAAGGAGATGATCAAGGCAGAGATAAAGAAACAATAAGAAGGGACTTGCAAGACAATCAGCCCTCTGGATAATCTCTGCTCAGTCACTGAATGCCATACATTTAATAGCTCCAGTAACTCATCCTGATTTTATAACAGCCAGAATTTTTACCATGACTGATCTTGTTAAAGCACTTAGCTGTCTACATTCTTATATCAAGTCTTTGCATTGTGCCACAACAATAGCCTATTGCTTCTTTGCCTTGAAAAGGCCTATGGAGAATGGAAATTCGTTACTTTTCCCAGTGAGATTACAGCATGCTAGAACCCTGTTATGGTGACACATGGATTGAAAACATACCAAAAGTCAATTTTATTCATCAATGATCAATAGACAGGATTTAATACGCAATTAATTTTTACCATGATTTTTGTCATATGTCACTTGCGTGATGAAGCATACCACAATATCGATGAACAACACATGTGCTTTTGAATGTATATAATATTAATACAAAACAATAATGCATTATTAATAATAATATAGAATCCAAGTAAGACTACAATACTATTATAAACAGAAGAAGATATGTGATAATGTTACAACTTGAATACTATATCACATGTGTAAACAAACCACTAAGTGCAAGGCCAGATTTCCATCTCAGTAGCCCCAAGCTGAAGCACCTATATTGCAGATCCTCCCATGATAACCCATGATAACCCATCTCATTATATGAAGCTGCCCATCCATTGTTTAGTAGCACTGAAAATGCTCATATCATATAACAGACAAACACACAAAGAACTTGAATAAACTGACCAATACAGGGGGCTGATGTACTGTAAAAACTGGTGCAATTTTGGAATAAGCCAACTACCAAATGGGGACACATAAAAAAATCCCCACATTTCAATGAATTTTAATGGGGTTTTTAACCTCCTGAATGCAAAAAGATATCTAATGCATTCTGAAGCAATGCGTTGGAGACATCCCTAACATTCAAGGGATTAAATCCACTGTTAAATCAATGGGAAGTTCTATTTGTTCTCTAACAAAGTACACCAGATTCAGGGCATGTAAACTATTATTATTATTATGCATATATTTCTATAAAAACAGAAAATGACAGCAACATAAAACATAAAACATTCCAAAGGCTTTGGGTGTGTCCAGTATGGTTGAGACTCCCCTCAAAATTTGGAACTTTAGGTAGTTGCCTACTGTGTCTAATGGGATATCTAGACAAGGCAAAGTGTAAACAGACCACCAAGGCATATTCACCAGAGTCATATCCAAAGCATTGCTTTGCTGTGGTGGCCACAACCACATTCTGAGTTGTGAGTGTGGCCAGAACAACCCCATTGCTCCTGTTTTATGGAGGCCACTTTATTTGCCAGTTTACAGACCACTTTATTGGCCATTATTTAAACCATTGGATGCCAGAGTATTCTGTCTAGCAACCAAGGGGATAAGAGCTTTCTTTCTGCTTGTATTTAATAGGACTGGAGTATTTTCTGTACAGAAAACAGTGAATTGGAACAGGGGGTGTGGCCATGGGTGGGGCAAAGGGTTCCATGAGTGCTCTTGCTTAAGTGTGTCTCAGATGTAAATTCGGCCCTTGCATTGTTTGGGCTGCTCTTTTATAGCAGGATGTTAAATATAATAAATATAATCCAATATCCTGTCAAAAGTTTATTTTTATAACTGAAACATTGACAGTAAAATATTTTTTCTGTAATTTAAATTTTACTCTTTAATTTTTGTATCGCTTTATCTTGCGCTTATCGACTTCAAATCAGCAAGTTTTCTGATACTTCTTACCTCTCCTCCAAAGCCTGATGTTCCAATCCTCCATTATCAGTAGATCATGATAATAGGGAGTAAAGAGGTACAGATATATCTGTGGCACAGAATATGGGAATAATCTATGGAGACCACCTTATGTACGGATGGATATTTATTATAAGTATACAGGCTCTAATGTAAACCCTTTGTCATGGTTTGTTTTGACTCTCAGACACAGAGTTAAGATAAAAACACAACTTTATTGAAAGTTGAAAGAAAACCCTCACGGGTTTGGCAATACACATATATTTCAACATGTAATAGTACAAAGCAATGGTGAACAGTGGTATGGTGATCAATACTAGAGAAGGCTCTACCGGCTCTGGCAATATACCGGGCAAGGCAGCCAGGAGACTGGTACAACGAGAGAGAAGGCTCTACCGGCCCTGCCAATATACCAGGCAAGGCAGCCAGGAGACTGGTACAATGAGAGAGAAGGCTCTACCAGCCCTGCCAATATACCGGGCAAGGCAGCCAGGAGACTGGTATAACGAGAGAGAAGGCTCTACCGGCCCTGCCAATATACTGGGCAAGGCAGCCAGGAGATAGGTACAATGAGATAGGAGGCTCTACCGGCCTTGCCAATATACTGGGCAAGGCAGCCTTGGGCCCAGAGGTGACAAGTACTGGTGCAAGAGCAAAGTGGCCTCAGTGACTGAGAAAAGGTGGAGCAAACCAGTCGCACAACTGGACACACAGAGGCCTACCGGTGCGTATAGGTGTAGTGAGCAGCCGGTGAATTAGGAGCAAACCAGTACCCACGTACTGAACTACACAATGACACTATCAGTGCTGTATGGGGAGCAGCACGCAATCGGTGATACATGGAGTAAACCAGTACCCGCGTACTGGAGTACACATAGACACTACCGGTGCTGTAGAAGGAGCAGCAAGCAACCAGTGATACATGGAGCGAACCAGTACCAGTGTACTGGAATACACATAGATACTACTGGTGCTATATGGGAGGAGACAAGCAGCCGGTGATATATGGAGCAAACCAGTACCTGCGTACTGGAGTACACATAGACACTACCGGGACTGTAGGAGAAGTGGTAAGCAACCGGTGATAAATGGAGCGAACCAGTACCCGCGTACTGGAGTACACATAGACACTACCGGTGCTGAATGGGAAGTGGCAAGCAACCGGTGATAGATGGAGCGAACCAGTACCCGCGTACTGGAGTACACAATGACACTACCGGTGCTGTATGGGAAGCAGCAGGCAACCGGTGATAGATGGAGCGAGCCAGTACCCGCATACTGGAGTACACAATGATACTACCGGTGCTGTATGGAAAGCAGCAGGCAACCGGTGATAGATGGAGCAAACCAGTACCCGCGTACTGGAGTACACAATGACACTACCGGTGCTGTATGGGAAGCTGCAAGCAACCGGTGATAGATGGAGCGAACCAGTACCCGCGTACTGGAGTACACAATGACACTACCGGTGCTGTATGGGAAGCTGCAAGCAACTGGTGATAGATGGAGCGAACCAGTACCCGCGCACTGGAGTACACAGTGACACTACCGGTTCTGTATGGGAGGCAGCAAGCAACCGGTGATAGATGGAGCAAACCAGTACCCGCGTACTGGAGTACACAATGACACTCAGGGATGAAAATATCGTCCAGGCGACATAAGGATGAAAAACGCTGCACACTATCCAGAAGCAGGAACAACAGCCAGGTCGGGACAGGAAGCTGGAACAGCAACGGCAGTTGACCGGATCAGCAACGGAAGCAGGAACGTCAGCCCAAACCGGATCAGGAACGGAGGCAGGAATCACTTCAGCAGAGGAGGCTGTCAGGCAGATAAGCAGACGGAATCTGGAAGGTGGTGTATGCAGCAAAGGCCCAGAAAACTCAGGAACAGGATGCAGGTGGCTATAGACATAGAGACACCACGAAAGGGCAACCAAAGGGTGCCAGGACCCAGTCTATATAGGCAATACTGGGCGGATACAAGACAGGCAGCCAATGGAGAGCCTTCACTGATAACTGACAGGAAAAGGCAGCAATCGCGGGCACCGTGATACGCTTGTTTCCCATCTTGTTTCACGATGCTATATTGCTTCCTCGCTAAATAAATAAATTCAATGTGACATTGTTATTTTTCTGTATAATACAGAAAGTTTTTGGGAAAATTTAAACTCTTGAACGGTGTCACTATAGGAACGCGGTATAATTCACTGCTATAATACCTTTCAATAATTACTTTGGTGGCACCTGCCTGAGATGAAACTACCCATTGTGTTCACTTAATGTCATTGATTTATTACAATATATATTCTGTACATGTATGTGGTCCTCCTTCCCCTTCTGTGCAATCATAGATCACTTAGATTACAAGTTAAACAAAACCCATTCTGAACCTGCTTTTAAAGGGATAGTAATACTTCGTTTTATCTTTATTTTATTTTGTAAGCATTAAAAAAAATGAAGAACTATATAAGTCTCAAACCTTTATGGTTTAAGAGATAGTCACAAGCAAAGTTTCCCCTCCTGCCCCTTTTTCCTAGTGTAAGCCATCTCTTCTCAGATGTGGAATTCAGTCCATAGACCAGACAGATAACAGAAGGGGACAATCTTCTTCCTATGAGAATAATGAAAGCCCTGCCCCCCTTGACAAGCTTTTCAGGTTTTTCCCTTATCTTAATTGAAGATTGTCCCTCTCTGCAGTCTACCTGGGCACCCCCCTTCTGATCTGGCTGAGCAGTGTTACACTAGGTAAAAGGGGCGGGAGGGAGATACTTTGTCATTGAATTACTCTTGAACTACAACTCTGACAGAATTGAAATAACACTCTCCAAAGTCCAAATACTATGATGATTAATTAGAGCTGCTTTTATTTTGAAACATTACTATCCCTTTAACTGTTTTTTCAGTATTAAGATATGGTGGCCCCATTGGAATGGAGCATGGTGTTCTTGCTATTCCTTAAGTTGTCTTTGGATCATCACCTTTCTAGTAACCATGGGTTTTACGTGTACATGTTGGGCAGTTAATTTGTCAGGATCAGAGTGTTTATATTTATTGAGATGAACAAAACAGTGTTTAGTATTCTTGTTATTAGGTGATTCATTTCTTTTTGTATATGCAAGCTTTTTTAATGTGTATTTAATAGCTATTGCTATTGCAGAGCAGTATTAATTACACCATTACCTGAATGGAGGAGGTGTGTCTGAGTGACACACGTTATGTATTTTAGTGTACTAGAAGCGTTACAATGTTTGTTACACTTTGACAAAGTGTCCATATAGAAGATCTCACAACTGCTACTGATATGCTGCAAAGAACCATGTGCATTTTGTTTCCCAGTGAATCCAGGTGCTGTACATTTTGTGTGTGTTTGCCTACCTGTGTGGCTATATCACATGAAGTTTGGAGTTCATTATGTCTTTCATGTCTATTACACTTTTATGCCACTTGTTTTAAACTAGAATATATATTTATATACATTTATATATCTTTTGAGTATGGATGAGAAAAAGTCTAATTTTTTTCCCATGGGAATTTCCACAGAAAATACGTGATTTTCTGTTATTCTTTCTGAAATTCCCAAACATAGTAAACTCAAAAAATGTGTACCTTCTTGCTACGTCGATGAATTTATCATGATACATTTGTCACTTCCCACCTATGCTTTCTCTGGTCACAAACATTCTTGCCTTAATACTCTAAAAGCTTGCAACTTCCTGCTGTGCTGCAACATGTAGTGTAGAAAATAAAGACTGGAAAGCAGGGAGAGAGGGGGGAGCTATAGTTAAAATAGTTTTTAGTGGTTGTATACTGTGGTGCTTCAGATGCTTGATGCACTGTGTGTATTGTGTATACGGGGGCAATTTGTCCAAAATATGTTAGAGGAGCTGGAGGACTGCTCATGCGGAGGAGGAGGAATCATCTAGCTGTTGTACAAGCAGCAGTGGGGCTGAGAGCCTAGCAGCATAATTAGTAGATTGAATCCTCACCACAACCCCAGGCCCATGAGGTTTGATTTTAATAGGTGAACATTGTCTTTTCAGTGGTGAAAGATTCAGCCTTTGTCTTTCTGCTAACATTATGGCAATGTCATCATCCTCTCTCTCACTCTCAACGCCATCTGTATCTGAACAAGAGAAGGATGCTGGAGGGTTATAGTCTACATCTGTATCATCATCAGTCATCATTAGGATGTCCTCAGCATTAGCATCACCTACCAATTATATTCCTCTAAGCTTTTAGAGGTCTCAAACAATTTCTTTTAATTTTTACAAACTTCGCTACTATTTTCAGGATAGGTGTTTTGGTGCTTGTTTGTCTCACTATCTGATGCAGCAGACCGTTCAGCAACGACACCTTCCTCCATTATGCTATTGTCGTCATCAACACTAGAATGCAACTTGTTGCCATTTTCGGTGTTCTTCTTATATGGTTCTTCTTTTGTACTGGCACTGCACACTCTGCAGAAACCATTGCTGCAGTTATTTTTTGAATTAGTACTTTACTCTCACATCCCTGCACTGCTCCACCGTTCCTCCTCCTCCTTGTGCTTTTGCTGGACATTACTCAACTACTGTGTGTGTTTGTACTGTACAGTACACAACATAACTGATGGAGTGTGATGTCTTGCCTTAACCCAGCCAGCTGTCTGTCACCTGACTTCTCCAGCACAGAGCCAATAACAGGAAGATCAGCAAGTAAATTGGTCCTCAGCTGCCTGTATCTTGCCAGTCAGTCACATGGAATTTGGGGGTATTTGGGGTCAACCTTCTTCCTTCCTTCGTCTCCCAAGTGTGCCCCCAGACTCTCCTAATTCAGAGTACAAATGTCCTACCTAAAAGACTCCCTAAACTAAACTTCAATTCCCCTTTATTTGCCTATCTTCTCTAGCTCAAAAAAATGTGCTGGTTTCTCCTGTGCTGCATGCTGTGAGAGCCTGGCATCCTATTATATGACTGTAGATAAGTAGACAAAACTTTCATGCCATGGGGAAAATTTTTCTTCCCATTGATTTCAATGCAATGAGAGAGGCGAAAAAAGAGGAAAAACTGCACTTTTCACTGGAAATTATTTGCCAAGCAGAAAGTGCCATTATTATATGAACGATTTTGGTTTGAGAAGAAAATGTTGGCCCATGCCTAGAGATTAGTCTATATTAGTCTATATTTCTATCTGAATTAAAATAGCCCTTGAGTGTATAATTTAATATTATATTCATAAATATATAAACAATGATTCCAATATAAATTTAATGGTTAATTTTTTAAAAACATTTAAGTCTTACAGCACTGGAAATAATTGTCCAGTGGTCATTAATGATATTTTAACCAGCTTCACTGGCCACATATCCTGTTTTCTTTGCCAGTACTCATGCAGGTCATTGTTACAGCATAGAACACATTTATCCTGCAAGTATGCCATAACCATCTAACATCTAGTGGGGCCACTCTTGAAGATATACAGTATTCATGTGTATCAGCTACTAACCCACATTCTAGAAGCAAGTAACATAGAGATGTGCCAGTATCACCATTGCCACCATCACAAATATTGACCATTAATTGCTTTCTGTGATGATGATGATGATGATGAATACTGCAAAATATTGTGATCTTGTTGCTTATGCTTCTCAGTGTATAATCTTTAACTCTTGAGTTCTTTTCACTATCCTTTTTGGTAGTTTTAACATAGAAACATAGTAAATTAAAAAAAGGAAAAAAGACACATCATTCAAATTCAACCTTTGCTTCATAACCCAGAAAAATGAGAATTACATAAGCCTTCCTGCCTTCAAACTGAGTACTTGCCTACTTATCAGAACTTCCTGGTTTACCTTCTAATACACAGTATAACAATGTATGTGCCCTCTTGAGAAATGCATTTAAACTTCTGTTAAATATATCCATTGTATCTGCCATTATCACATTCTTGGGCAATGAATTCCACAGTTTAACAGACCTTACTGTAAAACAAAGCATCTTTTCCTCTACCCATAAGTGGGCTTAGATGCACTAAAGGTCGAAGAGGGCTACGAATGTCGATGTACTGTCAGAGCAGGGTCGTAGGCACATCTGGGGTATTCAACAAATTCTCCTGCGCTCACTTGAGGCTACTCTCCATATGTACCATAAAATACAAAAAAGAAAAACAGTGAAAGCGTATCATAAAACACAGAAATATATTTAAAAGAGCACTTAGTCCTTTTCCTATATATATCAGTCCCTCTTTAAAGGAAACCTTCTTTAAGAGAAACTTGAAATCTTCCAAAAACTCAGAGCCCATTGATTCCCTTGAAAAAGTAGCTGTGCATTAGGAAACGCATAGGGAGATTTCTTCTTTGTGTATTTTGGAACTGTTTTTAGCTTTAAGGGTTGTTACCCGGGAAAACAGCTGAAATTTTAATAAATGTATGTATTTTCTTATATATTCATTGCTCCCATAAGCGATTCTTTGGTTTTGACTTTTCTCTCCCTTCACTTATGTCCCCTTCTCTCTGCCGCAATTGGCTGGTATAAGTATTAAACTCCCCATAGAGTGGCTATAGATAGTTTTATGAGATCTATATAGCCTGGAGGAGGAGCTCAAATGAGGAAGGAGGAGTGGATTCCATCTAGAAGGAAGATATAGGGCTGAACAGCTGGGAGGCGAAAGAAAGAGACTGTGACTGGAGGTCAGATCTGGTCAATGTGCTTTATCCAGAGGCAGATAGGCCTCTAGAAAATTTGAGTACCCTGTAGAGGGGATTTCCTTTTACTCTATATTATTCTGAAATTGTGGAACCAAAATATTAGACTTAGAGGAGTTTGTGCTGTTCTTTTTTTTTCTTCTTTTACATCTGCAGTATTCACCAAAGTCTCTACGATATCACATCGACATGATTCCGACATTCCTTTACAAATTTTTACTCTTTGCATCAACAATTGCTCATTTCCATATGGAAATGACACTTAATGAGACACATTTGTGTGTTGACATGTTAATGTGACACTTCAGCTCATTAATTAAACTCCAATAGCAGCCTCTGCTGTCAGAGTTCACAATCTACACTTTACCTAACTCGTCTGTTGTAGTTGGGATCTCACCTATACTTTCCTAAGGAGCAACAGCAGGGAGAGCTACGACAATTCTCCGACATGCATTCTTCAACATACATTCTCTGACATATACTGCGTTTGCTACCTCTCTGGTACTCAAAGGGTTAAGTGACGAATAAAAGACTAGAGTAAAAGTGTAGTCGACTAAAAATGGAGTAGAATAAAAACGGAGTCGAAAAAAAATGGAGTCGACAAAAAAAATGGAGTTGACAAAAAATGGAGTACAATAAAAATGGAGTTGACAAAAAAAATGGAGTAGACGAAAAGAAATGGAGTAGACAAAAAAATGAAGTAGAATAAAAATGGAGTAGACAGAAAATGGAGTCGACAAAAAATGGAGTTGAATAAAAGTGTAGTCGACTAAATGGCCGTCCCTGAGGTGAAAGTCGGATGGAGTTAGTATGTCGAATATATGCAATATATGTCGCCATAGTTAGGGGGGGGCACACATTGTGTAGCTCTTGGTGTACTAGTTCTGTTTACTGTAAACCTTTGAATGCCACAGGGATGAGCAATGCACATCCCTATGGCAGTCAATGCTGTCCATGGTGCTGAAAGCCTTCTTTGTACTCCCCTACTGGCTAGGTAGGGAAGCACAGAGAATGCTGTACAGAATTATCATAGTGTTGGTGATGTGTGAGGGGAGGAGATCCCTAACACACCGACAGCACTTCAAAAATCCTGTATGCTATTGAGACCTTCTCCAACCTTTCCCTTCCACCCGACAATTTTTGTGAATATGTCGATGTGTGTGCAGATCGAATTGTTGGAGTGATTCAAACACATAAACAATATCATACCGACACCACATCAATATTTAGTGCATCTACGCCCAGGTGGCCCCTGGTTATTTGATTCGGTCTTCTAATGAAAACACTCACTAGTGAGATCCTTGTATTGACCTTGCATATACTTACAATATCCCCTCTTAGTTATCTTTTCTCTAGATTAAATAAATCAAGTATGGTTACACATTCTTCATACTTCAAATCATCCATTCCCCTAATTCATTTTGTTGCTATCCTCTGTAATCTGTCCAATACTAGAATATACTTCAGAGTTGGTGCACAAAACTGCATGGCATATTTGAGATCTTACCGATGATTTGTACAGTGGCAAAATTATGTTAACCACTCTTGCTTAAATACCTGTTTTAATGTAAGACAGTAGTTTGCTTTTGCTACTGCTGTTCATATGTAACATTACTAATTGCTTGTCCCAAATGCATAATGTTACACTTTCCTACATTAAATTTCCTGTTCTATTTGTTTGCCCAATCTCTCATTTTATGTAAATCCTTCTGTACAGAACACACATCCTGCTCTGAATGTATTACCCTACATAATTTAGTGTTGGATGCAAATTTTGAAAGTCTGCTTCCATTTCCAGGTCACTTATAACCTGTTTAAAGGGATAGTAATGTTTCATAATAAAAGCAGCTCTAATTAATCATCATAGTATTTGGACTTTGGAGAGTGTTATTTCAATTCTGTCAGAGTTGTAGTTCCAGAGTAATTCAATGACAAAGTGTCCCCCTCCCGCCCCCTTTTACTGATGTCACACTGTTCAGCTAGAGCAGAAGGGAGGTGCCCAGGTAGACTGCAGAGAGGGACAATCTTCAATTAAGATAAGGGAAAAACCTGAAAAGCTTGTCAAGGGGGGCAGGGATTTCATTGTTTTCATAGGAATAAGAGTGTACCCTTCTGTTATCTGTCTGGTCTATGGACTGCATTCCACATCTGAGAAGAGATGGCTTACACTAGGTAAAAGGGACGGGAGGGGGAAACTTTACTTGTGAATATCTCATGAACCATAAAGGTTTGAGAGGTAAGACTTATATTGTTCTTCATGTTTTTTTAATGCCTACAAAATAAAATAAAGTTAAAACGAAGTATTACTATCCCTTTAATAACAGTGGACCAAGTACTGGACTCTGAGGCTCTCCACTCTCAACATTAACTGTATTGGGGGAATTTCCATTTACAACAACACACTGTTAACTATCCTTCAACCAATTTTCTATCCAGTTGTAAAGATTATCCCTTTTTACACCAGCCTTATGTGTGGCACTGTACTAAATAACTTTGCAATATCTAGATATACTACATCCACTGCTTTTGATATTATCTAGTTTGCTGCTTCATAGAGGCTCTAAAGATTTGTTTGCTCCTATATTTCTCTGTCTCACCCTCCACAATGCAACCTTCCATTCGATCTATAGAATTTCTTTATATTCTTATATAGAATCTCATTGCAAAGAATGCTGCTGCTCGCACCTTATACAAATTCATAAATGTTATGTTTAACCTTAAAGGGAGAGTAATACTTGCAGATTACTAATCCCCATATTGTAGCTTTGTTAAAAAAAAAAATTTTGCCCCCAGTGTCATCTCTCAAGCCCTTATGGTTTGAGAGATAATAGCGCTCAAATTTCCCCCCACCCTCCCCCTTCCCTGACTGAACACTGAACGCTGACTGCAGGGATATCCGGTATTACTTGCATCAGGTGGCTCTGCAGCATTGCCAAGATCACATTTATAAAATAGAAATCTTTCACTAAAACGGTCTTCTACGTGTGCTTCCAAACCAAGCACACGTAGACGACCGTTTCAGTGAAATAATTATTTCTTGGCTCAGCTGCAGAGCTGCCTGATGCACATAAGACTGTCATACGACAGCTTCCCCTGCAGTCAGCGTTCAACGTTCAGTCAGGGAAGGGGGAAGGAGGGGGGAACTTTGAGTGCTATCATCTCTCAAAACATAAGGGTTTAAGAGATGACACTGGGGGCAATAAGTTTCTTTTTAACAAAGCTACAATATGGGGATTAGTAATTTGCAAGTATTACTATCCCTTTAAAGTAGTGGACTAGCAATGTAGCTAGAATGCATTTCTCATTGCTTTTAATTGAGGCCAAGGATCCTGCTCAAAGTATGCTAATATGCCATTTTCCTGTATTGTCATTGTAGTAAGTTTCACCAGCCACACTCTTTGTTTTCTGTAATAGATACATCAGTGGAAGTATCTCACTGATTGCTGTACCAGCATAACTAACCAGCAAGGTGGCCTCCTTGGGGATACATTATTATAATTTATTTCAATGCAATGAAAAGAAGAAACAAGTGTAATTCCTAAAGAAGATGGGAAGTGCCATTTTTGTCTCATGTTTTATTTTTTTGAGGAGAATAATTTCACCCATTTCTACTTTTGAGTACTATAAAATCTCAGGTATAATACACACAATTTTACCCCTCTTCACCTTATGTGAAGTGGATGGGGGGGATCCGTACTATACCAGAGAGTTTTTTGCCGCATTTAAAAAAAAATGACAGTTGCCAGATTCCTTCCCTCCCTCCCCAAGCACAATCCGATATCAAAATAATACTTCCTGATACTGCACTTGTTGAATGGGTTAAGCTGCATGTGAAAAGCTCCCTCTGTCCCATTTTCCTTCTCAAGGTCCTCACAGGGCAATACCATAGACTGAAGGTCCTGACAGTGCACTGAAGGAAGCGAGCGGCAAATGCAAGCATGCTGCCTGAAGGGAAGATGGGACAGAGAGGGGAGAGAGGGAAGTTATCTGGCAGCTCAAATTTTTTTTTAGTAAGGGGGGGGGAAACAAGGGTGCTTATTATACATAGGCACTCTTGTTTTCCCCTAAAATCTTGGGAATAATATACACCTACTTATTATACACAGGTGCGTATTATTCCTGAGATTTTACGGCACCTTTTTTAAACACTTGGATGCTAAAAAGGTCTTCAGCACATTGTGAAGGAGTTGGAGACATCCCTAGAATTTCAGGGTTTTAACCCCTAAAGACCATTGCCGTGCCAGGACCATCACAGTTGTCCAGTAGTTAAGGACCAGTGATGGTCCTTACACATCATGGAATTCAGGGCTTCCCATGTAGCTGCACACCTCTCTGGGAGCCCTGAATCGAATCAATTGGAAAAAAAAAAAAAATGCCCGTTGGTCGTTAAGTGCCGGCCACGCATGCGCGTGCCAGTCCTTAAGGGGTTAAAGCCCCATTTAAATCAATGATATTTGTTTTCTATAATGCAGTAAGTTTACCCCTTAATTGCCCCATTTTCATCTTTTTTTACATATGGCCCTCTCTGATCTTATAGCAACAAACAGGTTGTTTCTGGGCAGCTAGAAATAACACTAAATTTGTCCTTGTCTGGCCCTTAACAGGTTAAGCTTCACATCTCTCCAAATACCCACTCAGAGATACATGAAACAGGAGGAGGGGTTTTCCCAAGCGGTCTCAGTCAGATAGTTACCATGTGACCTGCATGGACTTTGTCAGAAACAGCATCGCTCTATTTACTGCAAGAATGAAGAGATTCTGAGCATCATTAAAATAATTCTTCCTTCCAAAAAAAGTTAAGCTGCATGAGAAAATCACAAGTTCCTCAGAAACAACTTGTTACCAAGGGTTGACGTGTAGTCAAAGAGAGCTTTAAATGGAATAATAAAATTGCTCTTTAGTATGAATATATACATCTTTTAATAGTTACCCATATTAAAAAAATAAATATTTTAACCCTTACTTAAAATTATGTAGAATTTTAACTTCCAATATTATTGCTGCCTCAGTTTTGCCTTACAAAGAAATTACCCACTGTGAGGAAGTTAATAAAATACATTTATGGGTCAAACCAACTGCACCATAGGGGACAAATGAAAATTCCTATTGTTTTGCATGGATCTTTTAACCTCTTGAATTCTGGAGAGTTCTCAATGGCATTGGAAAGCAATGCATTGGAGTCCGCTATAACATTTAGGGGGTTAAAGAACCCATTTAAATCAATAGAAATTTGGAGATGTTTATTTGTCCACTATGGTGCAGTTTGTTTGCTCCAGACTTGTACTTCCTTAGCATCATGAATATGGCTCTTTATTTCATAGTTCTAGAATATGTGTAGATTTGAATACAGAATTGCCCACCAACTGAGAATGATTTAAAGGAACAGTTCTTAATTTGACTCATTGAGGTGATACAATGTACTATAGAGTTGAGATCTCTATAGTATTCAGTGAGTTAAAAGCCCTGTTTAAATCAATGGCATTTCCAGTTCCTCTTTGGTGCAGTTGGTTTTGCTTCAGAATTGTGTCACTTTATCTTGATGAATTCTGCCCTTTGTGGCTAATTTATCGGTAACCAACATTTTAACACAAAGAAGCCCAGTTCAGGTTTTGTTAAGCACCAGGGGTGGGCAATCGTTCCCATCGTGTTCCCATGAAAAAATATGTGAAAACCACGTGGTTATAAGACCACAGAAAATATCACAAGAATGGTTCGATGAGGCAAAACCTCCCACCCATATGCTAGATAAACCCATCATTTTCTTCACACTAATCAGAAAAGCAGTGTGGAAGGAGACAGCGTGAGAGAGAAAGAAAAAAAATAATCAAAATCAAAAATGAAAATAAAGTTGTTACATAGTGATTCATAATGCTGGATGACACTATGACCACCACCTCTGTAAAAAAAAATAAAAAGTGGACCTGGAGGCTGGTGACTCTGAGGAGAAGGAAGTCACTAGCACTAGCAGTAGCACCACCAGGGCTAAAGGGACTGGGAGCCCACATTATCCAGACCTAATAAGACTGAACTCACCAATATCGTCCCTTGGGGTATGTGGATACATTTTGAAGAAGGCAGAACTGGGTAGCTGTGTGAGCAGCACAGGTCAGCTGCCTGCGCCTGTTGCTACTGCTGCCAGTTTGCCTTTGTCTACCAAGGAGGAGGAGAAGACAAGTGTGACAGCAAGGGACCCTCATGCATAATTCATGATCCACAACCAGACCCACCTCCATAGAGCATCTAGTGATTGGTGGGAGTCTTGATTAGAGCAAGGGTAGTGGTGGTGGTGGTGGAGCAGCTGGAGGAACGCATGAAGGCATTTTTGGTGTAAAGCACAAAGAAATGGCAGAAATAGATGCAAATGGGGATGGGCATCACCACCACCACTAGAAAATATAATGCAACATTTTGATCCACATTTGGAACCATCGTCAAGTAACAGAGGCACTCACCATAGCTAAGGTTGTGAATGTCGATTCAATAGCCTCCAACAGCCAAAAAACAGCCAATGGCATTTTTCATGCACATTAAGTGAGTCAATTAACTGTGCTATGAAAAAATGCCAGCAAAAAAAAACCCGTCAGCTGCTAAAGTTAGAGCACTGGGCACTGCTGTTGGGAACTACATATTATATCCCGCATATCTTAACCCTTTGAGCCCCAGAGAGGTACACCATGCATAGCTCTGCAATGTGTGCGTACACCTCTGGTACTCAAGCGGTTTAACAATCTGTGTATTTTTTAAGGAACATTTATTTAGTGCTATCTCTTTTGATTACAAGTTTCATGTAAAGCAAATGGAAGAGAGAAGAAAGAAGAGAGAAAGAAGGAAGATAGAAGGAGACAGACAGTGGATGACAGGTAAGTTTAACACAGATACATTAACGATCGGCGCTTGACAGTATGTTAGGAAGCAATCGTTAGTTTTTTCCTTTGATGTTCCCATTATTTCCACTATTTAGTAGTATTTTGGGAACCTAACGCACAAAACGGATGTTTGGCCACAAGACCATTTCTGTGGCCTAACATTCCTTGTGCTTTCAGCTGGTGGGGCAATTGAATACCGACTTAGACATTTTTTTTGGTCGGTCAGTATCCATGCCCTACCGCATGTTTTAGGTCAGGTTATTGAATCAAGCCCCAGTAGTGTGTGTGTGTGTATCACGGTTCCCGTGATTGCTGCAGTCTCATGTCAGTTACCTGCAGGGGGCTCTCCATTGGCTGCTTCCCTTACACCTGCCTTTGACTGCCTATTTAAACTAAGCTTGGGCACCCTTTGGTTGCCCTTTCGTATTTGTCGCTATGCTGTGTTCCTGCATGCTGCCCCAATGCTTCCTGGGCCTTATCGCTGTTCCTGATCATCAGTAGTATCCTGTTCCTGCCTGCCAGTCGTCCTAGTTCCTGCTTCTGTTCCTGATCCAGTTGGGGTTGCTGTTCCTGCGGTTGTTCCTGCTACCAGATCCGGTCTACCGGTTGCTATACTGATCCTCTTCTTCAGCGGGGTTCCTGTAACATCTACTACCGGGTGCCTGCTGTACCCGGTAGTCAGGGCGACATTTTCACTTCCTCATGGGTTTCTCCAGTATGCAGGTACTGGTTCGCTCCACTGAGTCAAGTTGCTATCACACTATGTGAGCCTCGGCTTATCTGGTACGCGGGTACTGGTTGGCTTCACGGTAACCGGCTGCCGTTGCACCGGAAGACACTTAGGTTACCCCAGTACGCGGGTACTGGTTCGCTCCTCTGAGATTGCTGCTATTGCCTACTTGAGCCTTGGGTATCCGGTACACGGGTACTGGTTCGCTCCACTGAGATTGCTACTATTGCTCTATTTGGGCCTTGGGTTATCCGGTACGCGGGTACTGGTTGGCTTTACGTTACCGGCTGCTGTTGCACCGGAAGAGTCTTGGGTTTCTCAAGTATGCGGGTACTGGTTCGCTCCACTAAAATTGGTAGCTGTTGCACCGGTGGTACTTGGTTTCTCCAGTACGCGGGTACTGGTTCGCTCTATTGTAACTCCCTGCAAGCCACTGATTTGCACTAATCTCCCCAGTACGCGGGTACTGGTTTGCTCCACTGAGATTGTGGCTATTGCACTACATGAGCCTTGGGTTATCCGGTACGCAGGTACTGGTTGGCTGTACGTTACCGGCTGCTGTTGCACCGGAAGAGTCTTGGGTATCTCCAGTACGTGGGTACTGGTTCTCCACTTAAATCGGTTGCTGTTGCACCAGTGGAACTTGGTTCCTCCATTAAGCTTTACTCGTTCGCCCCATTGTAGGAGGCTGTCCTGTCCTAACAGCCTGACACCTTGAAGGTTCCTCCCAGTACATGGATACTGGTTTGCTCCTCGCATTACTGGTATTATTGCGCTGTCCTTCGTGAGAGGCAGTCTATTGCTATCTTCTCCTGTGGCCTAGTTTGTCATCTCTGTGACTGGTCTCTACCATCTAGACAGTCACCTTGGCCACCTCACTGCCCTCACTATCTCGGTGGGCTGCCTTGCCCGGTATATTGGTAAGGCCGGTAGAACCTGTTACCATCTTGTGCCACTTAAGGTTGCCTTACCCGGTATTGGCAAGGCTGATAGAGCCTCATACCAACTGCTCCAGTTTCGCGGCTGCCATGCCCGGTATATTGGCACAGCCAGTAGAGCTGCTTTCTTACATTCCAGTGCCTAGGCTGCCGTGCCCGGTATATTGGCACGGCCGGTAGAGCCTTCTATATTCCTTGCTTGTGTCTCCAGACTGCCCTGCCCGGTATATTGGTAAGGCTGGTAGAACCTGTTACCGTTTTGTGCCTTAAGGTTGCCTTACCCGGTATTGGCAAGGCTGGTAGAGTCTGCATCCACCTAATGTATGATATTTATTTGCCTATGTAACTGCTAATAAAATATATCTTGTATTGCCTTCAACCCAATAGGGTTCTCTTAACTTTTCAATAAAGTTATATTTTTACCTATTCTCTGTGTCTGAGAGTCATAACAAACCGTGACAGTGTGTGGCTGAGTGGTACTTGGACTTGGAAGCTGTTGTGATGCATTATGACTGACAGGATTACTGTGTATTTTTGGGCATCTTTGTCCAGTATCAGACTTTGTAATTGTTTTCTCAAACAGTTTATAGACAGGCAAAGTGCTCCTTTTCAGTGGTAAAATGATTCAGCCTTTTCTTTTCAGCTAACTTTCTGGCCATGTCATCATTCACCATGTCTCACTCTCAACTTCATTTGTATCTGAAGAAGAGGATACTAGAGGAATATATTCTAGATCCACATCATCATCAATAATTAGCTCATCCTCAGCATCACCCGCCACTGCTTGCTAACTACTTTTATTTTCCTCTAGGGTTTTAGAGGTATCAAACTATTTCTTCTAGTAAGTTCCATCCCCTAGCTAGAAGCTGATTGGCTGGGAGTTGCATAAGTGCATATCCCAGCCAGTGGAAGGCTGGGAACCATTTTGGATAGAGATTGACCAAATAAAAGCCAGTTCAATTGTTCCACAGAAAGGCTTGGGCGACAGCCCGAAAGGTAATACGGAGGGGGGATTTTTAGCCTGCCTTTCTGCCGCCACCTTCAGAGACAGAGATGGAGCCATCAGTCTATTTTAAAAACTTGCAATGCCTCAATAACATATATTTTTCAACTAACAAAACTCCGGCAGTCAAAAGATTAACGACTGCATACCTTGGATCCATACATTTGTGAAGCATATTTAATCTTCACTATTTTTCTTCTTTACAGGTACAAGTTTGCTACAAAGAAGATCAGAAGATAAGAAGACAGGAAATGAAGAAAAAGAAGATTACAGAAGAAGACTGACAGTAGCTGACCAGGGTGCTGAAGAGACCCCGCCAGACATTAGTATTACAGTTACAGTGTTTATTTTCATGTGATGTCGTTAACTTAGTCAGATTAACCATGGGAGTGCCAGTTGGGTATGCAACGCTGTGCAATGTGTGGCATTCCCCACTGGCACTCATAGGTTTAATTCTTTTAACTTTAGACACTTTTTTAAGTACTTTGGCTTACATTTTTTTCAGTACTTTGGCTTAGGGCCCCATATTCTTGCGTTGGCAGGTTAAAACATATGGTAGGGGACTCTAGACCCAAAAAAAGTGGGTGCAGATTTTAACGAATTAGAGTGGGTGCCTTAATGCATCATAATGCCTAATGCATGGAATTTAATGGTAAAATGAGTCTGGTATTAACCCTTTGAGTGCCAGAGGGGTACACAACGCATTGCAAAGCAATGCATTACGCACCCCTCTGGCACACAAAGGGTTAATAGGTTTCAGTAGGAACTAACGTTAGCGCTAAAGTAAGTTTTTTTAGCCGGTATTTTATCATAGCACAGGCAATGGATTACCTCGCTTCAAAAAATGTCGGGCTGGATTCTATTACAGGTGATAATATTATTACTGCTTTTATTTCCAGGGCCAGATTCTATTGCAGGTGACCCGTTTTATCAAACATTTTCCTATTGAAATCTATGGGGAAAACTGGACATAAAAGCAGTGATAAAATTAGCACATGCAATAAAATCCAGCCCCAATCGGAAAATATTTGATAAAACAGGAGGTAACATTTATCGCATGCAATAGAATCAAACCTCCTTTGGGTGGGTTTTTTTTTTGGTGATGTGACCAATTGAATGAAAGCCTTAGTTTTGAGTCCCAACCAGTTCAGGGCTGGATTCTTTTGCCGGTGATAAATGTTACCACCCATTTTATGAAATATTTTCCTATTGAAGTCTATGGGGAAACCTGGAGATAAAAGCAGTGATAAAATTAGCACCTGCAATAGAATCTAGCCCTGTCTAGCAAGACAGTTCAGACAATACTTTGCACAAATATCCTGCTGTGAATGTATAAATTCCTCAGCACAGCTCCAGATCTACTGGTAGTAATCTCCGATAACAGTGACCTAATTACATTTTGCATACACTACAGCTTGTGATAATTGTAATGCATACCAGTGGACAATCCCTGTTTACTATAGCACTTTTATGACAGCAAGCTACCTACTTCTTCCTCATAACATACATAGAGCAGTGGATTAAAATCATGTAATTTCCTTTATGCCTTGTTTAGTACATTGAATTTAACAAAGTCATAGAGAAAAGGGGCTCCCCAAAATTTGCATAGACTTCCCCATTGTCCTTCCTTTGGTGCAAGTGGCTTTAATGGGAAGAATTATCGTATATGTAGCTTAGTAAATTGACATAAGGCATGTGTATGGTATAAGAACGGATTCTGATGCCTGATTTAGCATGGAATCTTTGCCATGCATTCACCCTCCACAATTTAGTTTGAGTTTCACCTAACATTTTTAGGCTAAAATGCACTTGTCATCTAGAGGTGTTTAGTTGAAAGAGTATTAAATAATTCCTATATGTTTTAATAGCCATGTATTTGTTATATACTTTTTCGAGAAATTAGTCTTTATTTATTGCTGGCACAATCTGGTACTTACCGATAATTATATTCTATGCTGGGCCAATATTACCAGGCACTGTGTTACAAATTAATCTAGATGGAGTCCATTCAGTAGGTAATTTTAATAGCAAAGTGAGCACTAGCTTTAGCCTCAAACAGAAATAATTAGCATACTGTTTAGGGAATTAACATAAAATGCCACACAATGCTGTCACAAAATAAAGATTAGTTTCTCAAAAACCTATTCTTTTGCAGAAAATGTCTAGGGTAACATAAAACCAAACTAAACCCAGGGTGACAGGTCCACTTTAAAAACTGTTAAAACATCATGTTTATTCATAGTGACAGAGACTATAAAGAATCGAATATGCTATCAGGACTGACTTTTTTAAAGTAAAGAAATGTGCATGAGCTCTATAACTGCCCATTATGACAATGAAACCTCCTTGTTATTTTTTATTGATATTGTTCTTTATGCCTGAGATTTTCTTTATAATGTGTTGACTAGCAACATAGCTGTTTAAGCTTGTTTTTATAAATCAGACTGAGAGAAAGCATAAACTTTCTTTTACACTGTGTCATAAATGTAAAAGTCTTTTTAACACATAACAGGAGTTTCAATGTTGATCTTGTTTCCATGTCAGCAACAGAAACATATTGCGTGAAACAGTTCATCATAAATGTGTAATTTTATCAAAAGCGTAAAAGAATAAATGCCAATCTCCAAGGCACTCCCAAACATATAGCATTATAAATATTAATGAGTTAGAAGAGGAATTCCCATGTGACTCAGTGCAAAAATAATGAATGCTGCTAAAATTAGACATGATTTAAATTTGCTTAGAAATGCTTACATCTTAGACGTACATGACCACTCCCTTTATGATGAATCTGTAATATAAGTGCCAAAATGTTCCCGGCTGCCTTGCTTTACTGTGTTAACTGTTAGCACAAGAAAAGGGAATGTTGGAAGAAAAAAAATAAATTATGGTTCTTATTAAAATTAGATATGATAGTTGAAAGGTTTTGAATAAAAGACAGAGAACAGGATTGAACAACCTATTGGCCACTAGCTGTTGTTAGACTACACATCATATTATCCTCAGTTAGCCACATGCTAGCTGAGGCTGATGGCATTTTAAACAGAAAGCTGCTGGAAATGGCCAGTTGTTCCTAGTTACAGTTATATTGTACCTTCACTCATTTGGTCACTATGGCCAGGCTCTGGTCTCTTTTTGCTTCAGTTTTTAACTCTCAATCTTTTATTATGTTTGTGGAGAAAGTGAGAGCTACTTTACTAGTCGAGTTAAGAAAAACTTGGTTAATTTTGGAGCAAAACAGCTGCACCATAGGGGACAAATAAAATGTCCCCAAATTCCCATTTGTTTAACCCCTTAATGACCAGTGGTCTCGGAAGTCCCCTTCCCTTAAGGACCACTTTCATCATTGTTGGAACTCCGGCACACATGACCAGAGGCAGATTGTAGGGGAATACCAGCCCGGGCTCCCCCCCCCCTTCGGTGCGCACTGAAAGAACTGTTTGCAAGACAACTGACAGGAAAATATATAAGCAGATATACCAGCAAGTACATATTAACAAGCTGCACTGGTGCCACAGGTTAGTTAATGCACAGCGCTGCCCGTCTCTCTCCCCCTCCTATCCACTTTGTCTTGAGTGCAGAATCTCTCTCTCTCCCCCTCTGGTGTGCACTGAAAGAATTGCAAATAAAGTACAAGTGCTGTACAGCGCCACACATCTCTCCCTCTCTCCTCCACTACCTTCCTTTAATGCCCTCATTCTGCACTCAAGACAAAGTGGAGCGGAGGGGGAGAGAGATGGCCAGCGCTGTACAGCACTTGTATTTTAATTGCAGTTCTTTCAGTGCGCACTGGAGGGGGAGAGAGAGAGTCTGCACTCAAGACAAAGTGGATCGCGACTTAATAGTGAGCCGATATAGCAGCCCACACAATCCGCCCATGCACATGACTATGTGTACTGGTGCAAGAAACAGGGGTTTGAGAGCGGTAAATGTCAGACTCCGTGTGTTAGTACTGTAAGCACAAAGTACGTGACGTGCCAGGACCATCCCCAGTCCTTCAGGAAAAAAAACTGTGATGGTCCTGGCACGTCATCGGTTATTAGGGCCAGAGGTGTAACTAGAAGCCTCCGGGCCCTGGTACACAAAGTGCCATGGGCCCCCCCACACATTGGCCCCCTTCAACCACATTGACCCCCTCCACAATGCCCCTCAATCTCCACAATGTCCCCATCTCCTGCCTCCTACCTGCCTCCTACCTGGAGCTCCCGCGCGGTCCTCTAAGTAATGCAGAGCGCTGGAAGATGATGGCATTACTAGAGTGCTGGAGGGAGATTGCGGGAGCCAGGCGGAGAGGTTGCAGGGGGCGGCCGTGCCCCTGGAGTGCACGGGCCTGGTTGCAAGTGAGACCCCTATAGTTACGCCACTAATTAGGGCCCTTGAATGCTAGAGAGAATTAATTGAAGACCTCTTTAGCAATCAAGGCGTTAGAAGTCCCATGTAAATCAATGCAAGTGTTTATATCTTTCCTACGGTGCAGTTGGTTTGCCCCAAAATTATCCCAGTTTTTCTTAGCTCCACTAGTAATGTAGCTCTCACATTCTCCACAAATCCAATAAAAGATTAAATATATATCTTTAATTTCACATGGAGGCACAGTACTGTAGACAGAGCATTTATTTTGTTTCTCAAAGCAATTGATATGAAAACACACACATGGCTAACTAACCTGAGTCTTGAAAGATCTGTCCAGTTGTCTTACCTTTCAACTTTTTCCCTACCAGACCTCATTGGACACATTATGTGTACTCAGTGTTAGCTGCAAGACATGAAACACATAAACCAGCAGTGGATTTACCATGCAGTAACGTAAGGGAATGCTGTGTTTACCAATATTTGAGGGATGTGGGGCAAAATACATGCCAACACTATGATTCATGTGCCTATACGGGGTTGCTGAAAGGACAGCAATGTAGAGGACCCAAAAACTCCATACAGAGTACCCCACATTTTCTTGAACAGTCCCTCACAGAAACCATAGTATAAGAACCTGACATATTTAATGTTAAAACAGCCAGATTTTCTGATTGTCAATGTGGGACAAAATGTACTGGTATGTTAATTCAAGCCTATCAAACCAAACTATTGTAATATCTCCTTCTTCAACTGCCTGGAGCTGTAAACACATTGAACATGTCCACTGGTAGTCATAAAAACACACATACACTGCTTCTACAGCCTTGTTCCACTGTGCACTGGTGGCCACAGAACACCACATACACTATCTGACAACTCAACCTTATGCTACTGTCCCACTGATAGCCATAGAATCAACATACATGATTTGACACCCCAGCCTTGAGCTACTTTCTGACAAGTAGCCATAGATCCACACATACACTGTCTGATTCCGCAGTCTTATTTCACTTTGAGACTGGTAGCCACAGAACCAACCATACCTACACTATATAACACACCAGCTTTGTGTCATTGTCCCACATATAGACATAGCCTAGTTCCCCCGTCTCACAAATAGCCACAGAAATGCACAGATATTGTTTCCTTCCCTACCCCTGTTACACTGTCTAGTGGATAGCCACAAACTCACACTGTCTGTTCAACATCCCTAGTTCCACTGTCCACTGATAACAATAGAAGTGCACTTACATAAATACTCATCCTAGTAACCCTTACCTTATAAGAGGTATGATCAGTCATTTCTTCTAGCTTTTCTGTGCTACTTGCAGAGCAGAGTAATGCACCAGCCCCACACTGCCTACTTTGTCAGTTCTGGGTTGCACTAAATATATGTTCACTTCATATTTGAGGCAGATAGGGGCCTGCCTAATCTGAGGTGGCATGATGAGGCAACAAGCTTAACATGGTTTGGGCCACAAACCTGCAACCTTAGTGAAACATGTAACCTCAGCGAAACCCCAAATTCTTTCAGGCTAGTAGTGTAAGTATGGAGCCATATTAGATACTCATCTGGCATTCAAAGAGTTAAAGTCTACACTGACTAATGGATGAATGTCAAAGACTTATTGTTTCTACCACAGAAAACTAGAGACACCTAAAGGGGAAACACAATGTGCATGCCATATGAAACAAGAGTACAGAGCCTTATATTAGCAAATGAAAGGAGAACCTATGTCTGTTCTTATGTACAAATGCCTTGGTACCTATATGTGCACAGTTCCTCCAGAGCACAACATACATGTAAGCATATTCTTTATGGTACTTTAAAACAGGCATAAGGAAAAGCATAATTTTTGTGCCCATTTTCTCTGTGCACAGTTTGTTCATAGCCTAAGCCTGGGTGCAGATGATCAGCACTTCCTGAAATGCCAACAACCCCCCCTCCCCAAAATGCCTGCACACTTTTACACTGCTCTCTGTAACAGGATCTTGTAGCAAAGTGGTTATTTATCAGACAAATTAATTTGTACATAAGAAATAATTGGCTGCATGACCCGCTTTGAACCAGCTCTTTGAAGATATTTAGCATATTTTGGTACATCTCCCTCAGAAAGTCCGTACCATGGTAGAACAAATATAGGGTCACTGTATAATGTTCAGGTAAAAATAGTGCAAGTCAATATAGGAGAGTAAAATTGTATATGCTATATGTGCAGTAAGCTAATGCTATTTCTTTCCTATTCACCATAATTTGAAATTATTAGAAACCTGCAGTGTATGTTAGAAGATTAATCATTCTTGGCTCATACAGTCAAGCTACAGCATGAATCCTTGGCTCTTGGGTTTATTGGCTCCATTTCTAATTCTTACCACTTAATGTCCACATCTAAGTATAAGAATCTCTTTCACTTAAATAAAGTTAAGAAAAAAATATTCACTAAGCTATCTCAAAAGCACCCTATTTGACACATTTTGCTGCCTTGTACTGACACAGCTGGATAGATGTTTCAAGTGGTGTAACTTTAAAATACAGTGAGGTGTGCGCGCTAAGGAAAATTGGTACAGTTCTTGAGCCAATCATCTGGACCAATGGACAATATTTTACTTAAATGGGACTTTTAACCCCTTGAATGCTTCAGTGGTCGGTCTTCATTGCATGACAAAACTTGAAGTTGTATTTGTCCCCTGCAGGGTAGTTTGTTTGTCTGAGAATTGCACCACATCAACCACAATTTGTTCAGTACAGTGTGTGTATTGGTATTTTTAGTCTGAAAAAGTGGCCTTACCTTATTTTCAAAATTGCCTTTTAATTGGGCTTTTTCCTACTGGTAGAAAATCCCATATGACAGGCAGTCCAGTAGAAGATCCTATGCAACAGAGAAGCAGGTTTGAATCTGGGGTCTGGTTGCTTGATTCTCCAGAGACACATATGGCTTTAACAGGATGTGCTGTGTTACTGCCACAATCCTGTGTTTTTGTACCATTTGAGTCTCTGCACATTGTATGATGGCTAGCTGCCTTGTTGTATAGGATATTCTACAAGGCTGCCCCATCAGATCAGTCTTCTGTTGGCAGAGGGAGAAACAGAGGGAGGGAAGGAGAGAAAGAGAGAGGGAAGAAGAGGCAAGGAGAAAAATCCCCTTATATTCAGATCTTTTCTATCTTTTTTTAGAGGGGGTCAACTTACATTTGGGATCACCCAATATTTGGGCAAGTATGGTAAGAACTCTAATAATAAGTCTCCACTTATCTCAATATGTGCAAAATATTCTTATGGCCGCTATGAATAAAGTGTGCATGAATTATCTCTACAAAATGAATCCTTAATTATTGGTGGATGGATATCATGTCCATGAAGGAAGAAATCATTTTTGCAGGACTTCATAACCACAAATTCTACTTGCTAAAGTTTTCTTAGCAATTCTTCAGTCGTAGGAGTTAATGTCTTTAGGGTCTGTTTAATAAAATATTGCTGTAAATGTGCAGCACAAATGATCTGTTTATTTTATTAATGCACATTTCCAATGCTTTAAGAAAAAAAAATATATTTATGCTTTGTTAATATTACCTGTGCAGTGGATTCTGTCCACCTCGTAGCCAAACATCATATTGTTTCACTCTGAACTAACCTCGACTGCGTTTGTGGACGAATTAAACAATATGATGGTTTATTGAAGGGACCGGATAAAGCCACAGTAAAAGTGTGTGTTTAGATGATACAGGGAGATCAAAACCTTTCTGCATCTTTAGTATTTGCATAGAATATATATATGTTCTTTTAAAAGTACAAGTTTAATAAATTAAGCACAATGTTTTTTTTCCCCGCTGGACTATTATAGAGCTTTATCTTTCATAGAAGCCTTTAAAGGCATAGTAATGTTTCACAAAACAGCAGCTCCAATTAATCTTCATAGTATTTGAGCCATAGAGAGTGTTATTTCAATACTGTCAGAGAGGTAGTTCGAGTAATTAAATGATAAAGTATTCTCCTCCTGTCCCTTTTGCCTAGTGTCAGCCACCTCCCCTCAGATGTGGAATCTAGTCACTTGACTGGACAGGGTACAGCAATGGACAGTCTTCTTCCTGTGAGGATAGGGATGGCTGAAAATTTTCACCTCAAACTAAAATCAGAGAAAAATGGCACTTTCTGCTTGGTGAAAATTTTCCCATGAAAAGTGCAGTTCTCCTGCTTTTTTCTCCTTGCATTGAAATCAATGGGTAGAAAAAAAAAAATTCTCCACCACATGAAAGATTTCTCTGTTTTTCTACAGTCATATAAAAGGGTGTCAGGCTCTCACAGCAGCCATTCTGTGTTTGTGAGAGGAGAGAGCAGCATGTTTTTGAGCTAGAGAAGATATCAAATAAAGGGGAATTGAATCATAGTTTAGGGAGTCTTTTTGGTAGAACATTTGTTCCCTGAGTCTGGGGGCACTCTGGGGAGTTGAAGGGAGAAAGGAGGTTGACCCAAAATGCCCCAAAAATTTGATGTTACTGACTGGCAAGACACAGGCAGATGGGGTTCAGATTGCTTGCTGATTTTGATTTTATTGTCTCTGTGCTGGAGAAGTCTGGGGAAAGAAGTTGTTGTTTTTGTTTTATATATATATATATATATATATATATATATATATATATTTTTTTTTTTTTTTTTTTTAAACTGGTAGTTCAAAAACTGACTTTAGCAATTTATCCTGCAGTACGTGCAATAAATGATGATGATCCCTCTCCTCCTAGCATGGATGCAGTTTGTCAAGGTTCCACCAATCACACCACGCCAGTCCCCCACCACCACTACTATACACATCTGCCACATTGTAGGTTGTACTTTATGTTTTAATCACTTGACATCATCATGAATATGTGTCAGTGTCACTTAAGCAGGAAGAAAGTGTTGTGGGAATAGGACAAATGCACTCTGTATGCTAATACATTTTTCAAAGTATATGTTGCTGTAGGACTCACAACTTTGACTTCCAGCTATTTATTTCTCCGTTACAACCTTCAGAAGTAATACTGTGCTGGGAAATGTTGCATCATATTAAAAATAGGAGAAAAATATGTTGGAATAGGAGACAAATATGTTTGAATAGGAAGAAATGTGTTAGAATTGGAGAAACGTGTTGTAATAGGTGAAAAATATATTAGAATAGGAGAAACATTTGGTAGAATTTGTTGGAATAGCAAAAAGGAGAACAATTTTTTTTTGGAGAAAAGGAGAAAACTTTCGCAAAAAAAAGATTAAAATTGTCAGTTTTCATGAAAAGTCATGCAGGAAATTTTTCTCACTTTTCGCCCACTCCTACTAAGGAAAACCCTGCCCTCCTTGACAGGTTTTTCCTTATGCTCACTGAAGATTGTCCCTCTCTCTGATCCATCTGGATAGTCTTGCTGCTCTGAGTTGAGCAGTGTTACATCAGTAAAAGGGGTGGTAGGGGATAAATAATCATTCAATTACTCTTGAACTACAACTCTGACAGTATTGAAATAACACTCTTCATGGCCCAAAAACTTTGAAGATTTATTGCAGCTGCTTTTATTGTGAAACATTACTACCCCTTTAAGATTTTGTGCCCACATTAATATAAATAAAGGCTTATTGTTAAGATGTGTTAATGTTCTTTCATTTACTAACCATTCCATTTAGAATATTTAACAAATTTGATATTACTACATAGCAGAAATTGCTTAGAAGAAAAAAAACACAAATCATTTCTGTCAATATTTGCACCACATTTGAACAATCTTTCACTTTATCCCATTTATTCTATGTTCCAATTTAAATATAAAGTAATTTGTTTTTTTGTGCACATTAAAGGGATAGTAATACTTCGTTTTAACTTTATTTTATTTTGTAGGTATTAAAAAAACATGAAGAATGATATAAGTCTTATCTCTCAAACCCTTATGGTTTAAGAGATATTCACAAGCAAAGTTTCCCCCTCCCGCCCCTTTTACCTAGTGCAAGCCATCTCTTCTCAGATGTGGAATGCAGACCATAGACTGGACAGATAATAGAAGGGGACAATCTTCTTTATATGAAAACAATGAAAACCCTGCCCCCCTTGACAAGCTTTTCAGGTTTTTCCCTTATCTTAATTGAAGATTGTCCCTCTCTGCAGTCAACCTGGGCACCCCCCTTCTGCTTTGGCTGAACAGAGGTGGGGGATACTTTGCTTGTGAATATCTCTTAAACCATAAAGGTTTGAGAGTTAAGACTTATATCGTTCTTCATTTTTTTTAATGCCTACAAAATAAAATAAAGATAAAACGAAGTATTACTATCCCTTTAAACATTAGGTATCAATTCTATTTATTTTGAACTTCTTAATTTAATATTTCCAGATGCTGCTGTTGCCCAGAGGAAACACAAAACGTTTGTGGTTGGAGAACAAATAAATCAACTCACTCTCCAATTACCAATTTCTTCACTTCACATTTACTTTTTATTGTATTGTTTCCTAAAAACTTTGTGAGTAATACATATAAAACAGGTTATAACATTACTAGCAATCACACAATAGTTTAGACCTGGGCAAAACTGCAACATCCAGTTATAATTAGACCACCCAATATCCTCAGATGTCCATTAGTTGTACAAAGCTGATGGAAACTATAGTCTAACAGCAACTATTGGGCTGACTTAGAGGGAATAGTGCATCTGAGAGCACCATATAGTTGGCCTGACCATGACCCTTTTGCCCCCACCTCTTTCTGAAGCCCATAGTGGGATGTACTAAAATAAAATTACTCTCTAAACTATGTTCTGTCACTGACTTGTTAGTGCTACACCTGCAGAACAAAAATTATCCGCTGCACCTAGGTGAAGAAAATGGTGAAGTATATGGGCATTTTCATGGCATTGCTTTCCTCTGGGCCTTGTTTAACATTTTGTACTATGTGCGCATGGTGTAGAGGAAGTTTTTTAGGCTTGCTCACATTAATGGCTTAACTACAGTGTGTGTGTGTGTGTGTGTGCATATATGCAATAAAGTGATCATAGGCTTTAGTGCCTAGTTTTTCTACCCTGGGGTTATAAAGCACGCAGGCAGGAGTATTTGCCATGGGGAGAACTTTTTCACAATATAGAAATGTCAGGCTGACATCCATCACCATTATGCAAGTTGTAGCAGCTTCTATACTTGCATAATGTGAGTAAAGGCCAACAATTCTATATTGCATGCAGGACTTCCAGCTGAGGAAAAAGACCGCAAAGCCTAAAAGAGTAAGTAAAAGGACTGAAAAAGTGACCACTTCCTCCTCTCATTTGGTCATTCACATATACATAATGAGATGCAGAAGCATTAGGCAGGAGTCTCTGAAGCAGTTAGAATTAAAACCTGACTGATGAGAGTGGCCCTGATTGCTGTACCATCTATGTTCTGTTATTGTGGGACATACTGCCTCTAGGTTAGTGAGTGTCAGCTAACCCCCTATTCCCCAAAAATCTTCTGTAGGAACCCAAGCAACTGAATACTTTTGTATGTGTCTCTGTAAGTATGGTTTTGTGGTAGAATAAGTAAATGTGTCTGCGAGTTACTTGATGAGAGTAACTGTGTCTGTTTGTGTGTATGTGTGAGAGTAAATATGTTTGAGTAAGAATGTGTGTAAGAGTGGGTGTGTGACTCAAATGATTGCATTTGTGTGAGAATAAATGCATCTGTATGTGTGAGTGGTTGTGTGTAAAACTGGATGTGTTGCTGAGTATAAATGTGTCACTGTGCACGTATTTGAGTGTGTGTATGTCTATCAAGAATAAGTATGGGCATGTTAGTGTCTGAGTATATGCTTGCGACTGTATGAGGTTGTGTGCCTAAGTGTGGATTTGAGAGGGTGAGTGTGACTGTGTGAGCGTTGTTTTGGAGTATTTCTCTGTGTGAGTATATTATGATTCTGAAGCAAAATATCAAAATAGATGTGTTGGATCCCATTGGCAAGGTTGTAGTAATGTCACTTTGAAGTTCCCACTGACACTAGGGATTCAGTCACATGGATTAGCCAACATTAGTGAACACTCAGCTTGACAGAAGCAAATCCTATGCTGTGACATATGGAAATACCTGTACATACATAGAAGTTGAGCCCTAATGTGGATACTAGAGGTCAAAAGGAAAACACTGAAGAAACAGTAGCGGTGAGGATAAGACGAAGACAGTGTCAGGAGTAGGACATGGTCAGGATGTGCTGAATTCATGCAGAGTCACAAACCATGAAAAAGTTCAGGGCAGACAAGGTTCAGAAAAAGTTAAGATGAGCCAAGTATCGAGGCTAGCAGCAATAGGGCACACGTCAGGAACCAGTGAGTTATCACAGACCAAGTAAGTAAACAAGGATCTCATTTGTTCCAAAGGCCTAAAAACAAAACAAAAAAACCTAAAAACTAAGATGAAAGAAGGATGATTATAAAGACACAAAATAACCATGTGTAGTGAACTTTAGTGCGGCTAGTTTGGTGTGAAAAAGGCCTGTTAGGAGTAAGCTGCAGTAGTTGAGATAATCTTTAAATTAGAATTTTGGTAGTCTCTTGGGGAGAAAAAGTTGAATTCCAGAGATGTTTTGTAGAAGGTGATGGTATAAATTGGAGATTCGCTGAGCATGGGAAATGAAGGATAGGTAAGAGATGAAGGTGACCCTCCCTCCCTCCCCAGGAGTATTTTTTGAAAGTTATTGTGATAGAGGTGTTGATAACAGAGAGGCAAATGACAGGAGAAAGGCTAGTTGGAAAGGGAGAGGATATTATTAGTTCCTTTTTAGTTAGGTTGAGTTTTAGATTGCAGGAGGTCATCCAGGAAGACACAACAGAGAGACAATTAGATGCACAGGAAAGGAGAGAAAGAGGGAGGTCTGACGGAGAAATGAGATTTGGGTGTCATAAAAACAGAGATGATGGGGAAACCTGAAGAAGTTTGTTAGTATCCCAAGGGAAGAGGAGTAGATTGAAAAGAGCCAGGGGCCCAGAACAGAAACTTGTAGTACTCCAACAGAAAGTGGTAAAGTTGAAGAAGTGGAGCCATGTAAGAAAATCAAAATGAGCAGCTGGAAAGGTAGGATGAGAACCAAGAGAGGACAGAGCCACAGAAGCCATGGGAGTGGATGATTTGGATGAAGAGTGTGTGATCTACTGTATCAAAACCAGCTGATAGATCCAGGTGAATGGTTGGCCATTTGACTTAGCAGAGAACAAGTCAAGTGACTTTAGAGTAGCCTGAGTAGAGTGATGATAAGGGCAGAATCCAAATTTCAGGTGGTCTAACAAGGAATCAGAGTAGAGGAATTGTGTGAGACAGTTGTATGTAAGGTGTTTGAGAAGTTTGGAAGTGACAGAGAGTAGAATTTGGGTCCAGAGAGATTTTCTTTAAGATTGGTGTGATTAGTGCAGGCTTAGGCCTAACTTTGGTTTCATTTCTGCTGCCTTATTTTTTGTTTAAAATTAATGTATCAAACAGAATGCAAATGGTGCTTTTTAGAGAAAAATTATACTACATGTCACTCCTTTGTAGGGACCCTATCATTATATTTCTGTCACAGCACAGGCTCGAGGATGATAAGTAGAGGGAGTTGCCAGCAAGTTATGGCAGAGCCCAATATTCATCAAGGGCTGGGTAAAACTCAGGGTCTGCACCAGGTATTTAATTGACATCTCCTCTTTCTGATGCCCTGGCCTGGGTGTGGGACTATTTCTCGCTGGTTTCTGGAACAATGCAGGAAAATGCAAATGCTTTATGCACAGCAAAGAGGTGAAAATAGGGATCCCACTTTTGCACATCTGCATTGCTTAAGCTCCCATGCCACTGCTGCTACTGACCCTGCTAGCACTACCCCTTGTCAAAAATGTGGACACAAGAAAACCTCCAGTAAGAAGACCAAACTGGCTACAGAAACCCCCCATCAGCCATTAGCAATCCCCCATCAGTCTTTGCAGACAACACCAGCATCAGCGGCCCCCCTCCCAACTTTCACACCCATCTAAAGTTTTCCCACTCAGACGCAAATCCTCCACCAATGCTCCCTCCAGACAGCAGTTCTGTGCAGGCATGAATATGGGACACAACGAACCCTGTGTGGTGTAATTACTACACATGGGAATGTGGTGGACACAAAAAGGATGCATGGCATAACAGAACACTTAAGAACCACGCATCCTGCAGAATATGAGCACCTACAAGTGGGAAGGATGAATTATTTTTATAATTGTATTTCCTTTTGTTTAAATAAAAGTCATATTGTTTATGATTAATTTAAACATTTATTTTGCTTTAAGTTTTCCACCTCAACATAATGTTTCTTGGCTTACCATTGTGTATGCTATTATTTAAATAAAATATGTTTCTAGCCTTAATTTTGGCAGTGCACTTTTTTGGCTACTGTGAGTCAAGCATGAAAACAGTAAAGTGTATAAATCACAGGTACAGCTATTATATGTTTAAAACAGCAAAACACTCCTCATTCTTGCATCCTCCTAGTTCTATATGACTAGAAAGGCACAAGAAAGAGGAATGTTTTGTTGTTTTAAATATATAATAGTTGTGACTGTGATTTATCCAATTTATTGTTTATATATGTATACATTGTTTATTTGTATCAATATATTTGAAGGACATGCCAATATAGACAATTAATTTTTGGATATAAAAAAAGTTTCACTTTCAGTAAGCCTGCAAAATATTATGTATTTACTGCAAAAATATATTATTCAGGCTTTTCTTCCTATTATTCTGCTGCAATGCTATTGCTAATCATAATTTTTGAACAGATAAAAAAAAATATAAATTACGATCTTTTGCTAGATGGTTTGAGTTTGATTATAGAGAAAATGAAGGTGGTGGAGAGTTCATGGATGGGCCGTGTGAATATGGTTAATGCATATTTGGTGCCAGAAATTCTTTATCTATTTAGGATCCTTCCAGTCAGAGTCTCTGGCAAAATTTTGGATAGGATTTTGAGAATTTTGAAGGTATTTGTATGGAAAGGAGTTAAGCCGAGGATTTCACATAAAATACTGGTTGCAACAAAGACACATGCTGGTTTGGGATTTCCAGATATACGGAAACTTCATGATATAACCATGTTCATGCATGCGTTAGTCTGGAAGACGAAAAAGGATAAGGGGCTGGGGTGGTATCATCTTGAGAGTTCTCTGGGTAAAGAGAAGAACCTTTTTAATTGGTTTTGGTTAAAACCAGACTTATTAAAGTCTTTAAAGATAGTAAATCCAGTAATGACAAATGCAATAACTTCCATTAAAAAATTTAGGGCCCTGACCGGATGCATGGAGGTATTTACTCCACAAACACCGATTGGGGTTCTAAAATATTATATTGATGGTTTGAACGTATCTAGATGGAGAGCAAGAGGTATAGTAAATCTGAGTGACCTGTTAAAGGGTAATGCCCTGTTAACTTTTGAGGAGATCCGTAATAAATTTGAAATAAATACGAATGAGATTTTTACGTATATGAGGATCAAGAAATTGATTCAAAAGGAAGGGATAGCTGACAAGAATAAACTGGAATGTTTCTTGGAGAATAGTGGTCAAGATAGACTTATATCTAGATTAAAGAGGCTGGTAAATGAAGACCCAAAAGAGGTAGAAGTTCCAACCATTTTGAGATGGGAGGTAGACATGGGTATGGAGATCAATGCGGAGGGTTGGTTTAAATCATGGGCTCAGGTAAAGAAGGTGGCTCATTCGGTCACCTTGCAGGAGGTTTTTTATAAACTGCTCCATAGATGGTATCTTGTTCCAACTAGATTAAGCAAAGTTGATAATACAGTGTCCAGCAATTGTTGGAGATGTGGTAGTGAATTAGGAACGATGTACCATATTTGGTGGAATTGCTGGAAGCTGCAAGGGATTAAGCAGGAGATTAATAACTGGATCGGCCAAAATATGGTGTCAGGATTTTCTTTGACGCCACAGATTTGGCTTTTCCATATGGATTTAGAGGGTATAGGAAGGTGTAATAAATCTTTTATTATTCATGTACTGTTGGCTACAAAATTGTGTATGGCTAGAAAGTGGCTGAAGGATGAACCTGCTACATGGAGAGAGATTTCAACTCAGCTTACACATCAGGCAAAGATGGAAAGATATATTTATGTTTTAGAGGGCAGGGTTCAGAAATACGAGAAGATTTGGCGACCATGGCTTACTTATGTGGCTTCGGAGCCCCAAGGGGTTCTGACGGAAGGAAGTAAATAACCCCAATGGGATAGAGTCTCCCCGCATTCCTAGACTCCTGGGTTGAAAGGGTTGTGTTTGTGGAAAGAGTGTTCTACAGGGTGTTTTGATTGGAAGATCTATGCGGATGTATGATAGGTGATTGAGGTATCGGGTTTAGTTGGAATAGGGGAAGGGGAAGTATTATTGCTGGATTTGAGAGATGTGATACCTTTTGTATTGGTTACATGATTATATGTTTTAAAAGTGTAAAATATATAAAATAATAATTGGGTTACACTGAATGTGGCATATGTGTATGGTGGTGGTAGTATTAATGTATACGTATATTCCTTATTCATAGGAATGAATGCTTGACTTAACTTTAACCTTACATTATTGCTATGTTATTCATGAATAGTAATCAGTGGACTTAGAAATGGTCCCAACAGTGGTAGATGGTAGCAATCATTCAAATCCCAACTTCTCCTCCTTATCCTCAGTGTTGGTGTTAATAGTACATGTGCCATGGGTTTCCCTGTCCTGTGTGGTTTTGCCCACTTCTGCTACCTGATACTCAGTTAGTATTAGATGTTGATTCATTTTTAGAAATGTAATTTTACCAACACTATTGCTTGATAGCTGTATACTACGGTCATATGCAATATAACCAGCTGTTAGACTGCACGTTTGCAGCTAGGCAACTAAAAGTTCCGGCTGGCCACATACAGTTCTGTCATTGTTTCTGCTTAGAACATAGCTATCTTGCATGTATGCTGTAACCATCTCACATAGAGTGGGACCAGACCTAGAAGCTACAAGGTATTTGTTTGTGTCAGTTACAATTAATACTCTGGGAGCAAGTCCCACAGAGATGTGCCACCACCACAACCACAAATGTTAGATTTCCAACCCTGAGACACATTAATTATTTTTTGCAGTGATGACAAGAGTTCTGAAATATTTTGGGATGTTCTTGCTGAGGTTGTTGCTGTTGCTGATGGTATAAACCCTTTGCTTACTTCTTTTTCACTATGCTTTCTGGGTTTTTTTGCCTGTACATTTCTCTTTGTTATCCTCCATAATGGAACCTTTCACCCTCTCTATCAGCATGTCTTTATATTGTTTCACAGACACCGATTCCTCAGAGAGATGCTGCCTTGGGAGTAATTCATATATCTTATATTTAAAGTCGGGGTGCAGCAAGGTAGAAAGAATGTATTCTTCATTAGAAACATATAAACATTTTGATGGCAGATAAGAGCCATTCAGCCTATCTAGTCTTCCCATTTTGCTACTGTAGAAAACCTCAAGCCTTATTTGGTCCTTGGTCTTGTCTTATGTTCAGGACAGCCTTAAGCCTGTCCCATGCATGCTTAAATTCAGTCACTGTATTAACTTCTACCATTTCTGCTGGTAGGCTATTCCACTTATCTAATATACTCTCAGTGAAGTAACACTTTTATACATTACATTTAAACCTTTGTCCCTCTAGTTTTAGACTATAGTCTCTTGCCCTACATTTTTAGTCCTTTGAAATGTACTTCACTCCTGCACTTTGTTGAATCCCTTAATGTATTTGAATTTTTCTATCATATACCCTCCCTCTCTTCTTTCCTCCAAGCTATACATGTTCAGATCCTTTAGTCTATCCTGATATTTATTTTCCTGTAAACCATTCACAATTTTAGTAGCCCTTCTCTGAATTCTCTCTAAAGTATCTATATAGTTCTGGAGATGGGATCTCAAGTACTGTGCTTTTAATGGATACTATGCCAGGATTCTGCTCAAAGCATGGCAACATGCCTTTTACTAGCCTTTTCATGTCTGTGTTGTCATTATTGTAAGATTTGTCAGCAATGCTCCTCAGTCTTTTTCTGTAGTAATTACAATAGTGGAAAAATCTAATTAATTCCTGTCCTCCTCTATTATGTACCCCAGAGCCCCGGGGATGTTTAGGAGTACTTTTGCTAGTTGTGGCACCTCAGACTTCTTGATGGTTTGTCTCCCAGTAGGGATGGGTGAGAAATTCTGAGAAAACCACACGGTTGTTCACTTTTTCGCATGTTATCCTTTTTTGCCTACACCAGAAATGCTTTTGCTATGTTTCCAATGGCTACAAACTTCCCACCCATGCCAAAATTTTGATGTTTCCCGGAAGTGAAACAGAAAATAAAGCAACTAGAGAGCTAGAGAGGGTGAAAGGGGATTTTCTAGCTAGTCAATGAGCAAAATAAAGGGAGAAGAGGCTCATAGTGTGGGCTATCTTACACTGTGATTCCACTTCCCCCAACATTGTCTCTCTGGGACATGATGATGAGGCAGAACTAACTAGCAGCATTCACATCAGCACACATAAGCTGACTGCACCTGCTTCTAGTGCTGTCAGTCTGTCTTCTTCCCCTCAAGAAGAGATGGCAAGTGTGATAGTGGGGGACATTCTGTCACTTTTCTCATCATAGCCAACTAGTCCAACTTTCATAGAACAGCAACAGCAAGGGACTGGTGGTGATTGTGATGAGGGACACAGTGGAACAGTTGAGTAAAGGAGAAAATGAGGGCCTTTTTAACCAAAAAGCAAAAAGTAATGGGAAACAGATTTGCAAATGGGATGGACATTACCACCACAGCCAGCAGTTATATATTTGAGTTTGCTGCTTTTGTAATTCCTGTTGCTGCTGAGCTGCAACAGCCAGATGTTTATCTGTCTCAGCAGCAGCAGCAGCAGCAGGCTAATGATGAGCAGGCTAGTGTACCACAGACCACAGAGAGAATAATGTCCAGCAGTAGTGATGCAGAACTAGTCACATTTCACATCAGGGTCCCTATCTGTCGCCCATCATTTTTTTAAAAATATTATTTATTTATTTTTAATTAACTGAGAATTTTGGGGTCTTTGGGGTAAAACATCTTTGCTCCCTTCTCACACTCCCAGGCTCCCCTAGCACAGAGATAACAGTATGTCTCTATCACCTATCATTTTTTAAAATATTATTTATTTTAATTAACTGTCCCCTCTATCACTGTCAACAAAAAACACACTCCCTGTTCAACAGCTTCTTTGCTCAGATTCTCCTAGGACAGAGACAAAAGCAAGATCAGAAAGAAACTAGGATCATGGTTGCCTGTGTCTTCCTAGTCAGTCACACATAATTGTGGGGTATTTGGGGTAATTTATCTTTGCTCCTTTCTCACACCTCTAGACTACCCTAGAACAGAGATAACAGCCAGATCAGGAAGGAACTTGGATCACAGCTGCCTGTGTCTATTCAGTCACACAAAATTTGGGGGGAATTTGGGGTAAGCCCTATCTGTCACCTATATAACTCAGAATTTTGGGATAGTTGGGGTAAGACTCCTTTGCTCCCTTTTCACACTGCCGTAGGATAGAGATATAAGCCAGATCTGGAAGAAAATAGGAAAATGGCTGCTTGTGTCACACTCCTTTTCCCTTCCTGTCCCCAGACTTCCCCAATACACAGAACAGATTTCCTGTTTACAAGACTCCCTAAACTAAGCTTAGCGGCAATCCTGCTGTCCCCCTGCTCCATTGCTTCTTATACAGACAACAGACATAATCATGTTTAGAAAACACCTAACAAGTATCCTAGCGCTATACTCACTGATAAATTCCAATGGGATAATTTTTTTATAATACATGAATAATCCAATCCTGAGCGCTTATCAACTTGCAAAAAATATATGAAATCTTTAATAATATGTATTTCGGAAAATGTAAAATATACAACTAAGTATAAAACCTGAGGATGAAGGTACTGAATTGAGATACAATATAACCAATTTATATGTTTAACAGATTGTAACGCTTTTAATCCGTTGTTTTTTTTTTGTCCTCCGACTCCTTCAGTTACACAGTGAAGTATGTGGATTTTGGATTTGATCCTGTGTGTTGGGGAAGGTGTGGGTGGGCGCGACCCACTTCAACGGGCTTTATAGAGGTTTTATACTCGGTTGTATATTTTACATTTTCCCATATACATATTATTAAAGATTTACTTTTTGCAAGTTGATACGCTCTCAGGATTGGATTATTTGTGTATTATAAAAAATGATCCCACTGGGATTTGTCACTGAGTATAGCGCTAGGATACTTTTTGGGTGTTTTGTATTACTTTTAACACTTCTTAGGTGAGAGGCATGCTTTATCTTATAGCAGTTATTTTTTAATTAGTCCATATTTATTTTGCAATATTGCACACTTTAGTTATATACAATAATCATGTTTAGCTTTTGGATTATGAGTTAATTATCTATAGACTGAGGAGTTCCTGAGGGGTTAATACTACTAATACTGGGGCTAGTGTTGCAATAGTTCTGGTTGGTGTTAAAGGTGCAGCACTTCCAGCAGAAGCACTCATCTTAGCTAGGGTTACATCAGATGTTAATGACCTGTGTTGCTGGTGGTTACTCAACCCTAAATGTGTGTGTGGCTAGGTGGGGGATGGACTTGGAAGTGGTGAAAATACTGATGCTGAATGACAGGATAATTGTGTTTTTTAGGTATATTTCCTGGGCCATACTCAGATGTTCCAGTTGAGCTGTGTTTATAAACAGGTACAGCTCTGTTTCAGTGGCACAAGTTTGAGCCTTTGCCATTAAGCTAATTTATGGCCATGTTATCATCTCTCTCACTCTCAACTTTATCTGTATCTGAAGAAGAGGAGGATGTTGGAGGGATATATTCTAGATCAACATCATCATCAGTAATTACATCATACTTGGCATATTCTGACACTTCTTCCCTACTAGTTTATTATTCCTCTAGGCTTTTTGAAGTGTCAAACAATTACTATTTTTCCCCTTAGAAGTATTTTCAGAGCATTCTCTACCACTTTGAGGACTGGTGTTTTTACTCTCACTGTCAGGCCCAACAGTTTGCCTTTCTACCCATCAGAAGATAACTGTTGTTGGAGATGTAAGAAAAACATGGGGAAAATGATTCATACATAGTGGTGGTTCTATTACTTAAAAACTACTGGAACCATATATTAAGAGATGTATTGGAAATAGCTAAAATAAATCTACCATAAGACCCTACATTTTTATTCTTATCTAGTTGAAGAGCCCCTTACATGGGCCACAGTGCCACTGCCAGCCGGTCGCGGGGCAGTCATGCACAGTAGAGACTGCCCGCGCTGCAGCTGATACAGTGCCAGTCGGCTGCGGTGCAGTCATGCTCAGTAGAGCCTGCCCACACTGTGGCTGATACAGAGCTGGGCGCTCTGAAGGCCGCTCTGTATCAACCTCATCACTGGCAGTCTCTACTGTGCATGGCTACGTCGTTACACACATTTTAGCGAATTATTATATAGGATGTGAACCATTCTAAATCGAATTAGGGAGCTATTTTCTTCCATTTGATCAACACAGCCAAAATCTGCATACCCTCTCCTGGAAAATTGCAATCTACCCAAATATCCTTAAATGGAATCAAAGAGGAATCGCTATAAAGTTAATGGAGAGGGGATCTCATTTAAAAATAAGCATCATTTTAGAACAATATGTAAGCCCAGAATTTTAAGTCTCTATCATATGATCAATATCATATGTTTCTATTTGAGCTTTGCAAATAATGTCAGTTCTCTTAGTTATCAGAAAAATATATAATCCCTCAACGTGTTTCTTATCCTTCTATTTTCTTGGAGAGTTTCCATCAAAGCAGTTGTAGTTCCCTGGAAGTATGTGTATATATAACCAGTATGCACATAGGATGACTCTTGTTCTTTACGTTTTTAGTTATTTCAATTTTTAGTTATTTTATATATTCTTTAGAACTGAAAATATACATCCTATATAATAATTCACTAAATGTGTGTAAAAACGCAGTCATGCGCAGTAGAAACTGCTGTGCATGCTGCAGTCATGCTCAGTGAGCGTCCAACTCTGTATCAACCATGGCGCAGACAGTCTCTACTGCGCATGACTGCCCCGTGACCAGCTGGCAGTGGCACTGTGGCCCGTGTAACGGGCTCTTCAACTAGTTTGTAATTCTTGAATTATACTTTACAAAACTAACAATAAACAAGTTAAACATATCTTATTTTACGTATGTACAATGTTTAGCAACCTTCTACAACTGTAAAATTGTATCAAAATGTATCAGTGTCGAACATCTGGTTTTTAAGCACCTTTTTTTTGCAATATCTAAAACAAATTTATATGTTTGTATGTGTACCTATCTATTTATCTATACCTATTTATGCAAAACACCTGGCATGTTGGAATGCTATGTGTCAACGTCTCTCTGACACTCACTAGGTTAGGGGATTTCTTCACAATAGCACTCTTGGTATACGGCGGTATCCATAAATATTTTTAAAATTATTTTTTTTTTTAGTTTCAGCACCTATTGATGTAATTATTATTGAATATGGAGAAGATTAATTTACTACAATATCATTCTGATGTTTTGTGTTCAATCATTTATTTGTAGAATAATGTAACTCTACATTTCTTTGTATTATGTAGTTATTTTTCCTATTTCTATTTATATCACATTATTCTTTTTTGTTAGGTTGCTTCAGCTCCCTGCTGCACCTGCATGTGCTACAACTTGTCCTCCAAGTAGATGCTTGGGCCTGGTTGCCTAATGACATACTGTCACATTCAATGCTATTGCTGGTGGGTCTATGTGTTTGCAACAGGGATGCCTGCCCATGCACGCTGTGTCATGGATTCAGGAACATAAGATGTGTTTTTTCTATCTATGATGGCAATGTTAACACTGGGTTTTTTTTACCCCTGAGGAAGGTCCTTTAACGGACTGAAAACATCTGACTAATAAACCTTTGCTGTTCAACTTTCATCCTTTTGTGTGCTAATCCTGCTTCTTTAAATTTGGGTCTCAGGTATAGAAGATTATTTATGTAAATTCCTGTATGTGCCATACACCAACTTGCGAGGTTAAACATGTTATTTTGCTACTAGACTACTAGTAGTGCTGCTGTTTCATATATATATATATATATATATATATATATATATATATATATATATAGATCACAATCATCAACAACCTTTGTTGATCCATTGCAGGATGAAGGCCTCCGCAGCAAGTCTCCAACAAGTTTGGATTTGTGCTTTATGTTTGCACTATTTACCAGCACATTTGGTAATTTCCTCTACCCATATAATCTTTGATATTTTTTCTTGGGCATTTAGTATTGGGTGTAATCCATTCCAGAATTTGTTTGGTCCATCTACCATCATGTCTTCTTGCTATGTGGCCTGCCTATTTCCATTTTAGGTGCTTTACTTTTTTAATGATGTCATAGACCTTTGTTTGCTGATGAATCCATGTACATGTTTTTCTTCCTCTTTTTCTTACATTACAAATTTAACACTCCATACTTCTCTGTGTAACCTTATGTTTTTTATGGCTTTGGCATTCAGCATCTATGATTCACAGCCATATGTAAGAACTGTGGGGATACATTAGTCTAAAAAATCTTTCGTTGAGACAGAGTGGTAAATTCGTCTTAAAGACAGTACCACTAAATTTTCCAAATACTTGCCATCCCAATTTGATTTGTCTCTCAGTTTCCATCATGGAGTTTCCTGTCCAAGGTAAACAAACTTGTCCATTTCTTCTAGTTCTTGTCCATGTTCTTTGATTTTCCTTGGCATGGTATATTTGTTACTTGTAACTTTTGTTTTATTTCTATATAACCCCCCCCACACACACACACACACACACTAAGCTGCATTTAAATTGAAAGAAATTTGGATAATTTTTATTTTTCCCCAACAGTACAGTTGAGTTGCGGCATAACTGCTCCACTTTCTTTGTACATATAGCTCTAGATATAAAGCCTCTTATAGCTAAGAAATCACAAAGTTTGGGGAATGTCTTTAATCTAGGGGCTATTCAATTCTTCTGTGTGCACATCTTAAATAATTTTTTGTGCTCAATAAAAACATATCAGCTGAACTCACACAATAATAAAACAATAACTGTTAAAAAAAAGCTATCACTGATTTATATTAAAAAAAAAATAAAGACTAGAAAACATTTGGAACTAGTTTACATTCCTGTCACACCTGCTAAAACACCTTTCATTGTCTGTTCTCCATTGGACATAAGGAGTCCACCTGGGCTTGATGTGAAATGTTGAAGAAGTAAAATGTTATACAGCTGCCCAATAATCAGTTTACCCCTAGGATGTTAGTGACCTTACTGATATGTTATTACAAAATGCATTAGAGACTGCAATAGCATCCAAGGCATTAAGAGGAGTTAAGGGATTTTTTTTGCTTATAATTAGCAATGAAATGTCTTGACCGCCTATTTATTAGACAATATGAATACAATTTAAATAATTCTGGGGGAAACAAACTGAATTATTGGGAACAAATAAAAATTAAAAAATTCTGATAATTTAAATGTTTTTAATTTTAACTCCATGAAAGCTTGAAATATCGTAATTGTTCTTCAAACTACTGGTGATCTCTCCAGCTTTCAAGTTGTTAATAGCACCATTTAATTACTCTGATTTCCTCTGAGTGTTTCAGTCTATTCTCATTCACAACATGCTGGGAAGAGGAGCACAACATAATGCTTTCCCCATCCCAGTGGAGAATATATTTCAACATTATTCATCACTGTTCCATTAGAAGTAAAACAAAAGAATCCTATTGTAGTTCACAATGTATTTCCCAACATACTTGGAGGTGCAAAGGAACTATCACTCACATATGACAGGACAACACTCTCATCAAACTTTAATGGGATGAGATTCTTGAATTCTGTGGAGATACATCCAAAGATTATTAATACATTGTAACCATACCTGCATCTTGCAATATCTTAATCATCTTCCACTCAATAAATTTAAAACATCTTGGTACATCCATTTCCTCAACCCTGGCTGCCACAACTTAGATTCCCTTACTTTCTAGAGAGACTAAGCCACAAACAATTTAGGAGTGCATTATCACTTATCAAAATTCATAACATGGAACACCTCATCCTCTCTCATCAGAGCACATACAAACAATTCACCCTCACTTGGTTCAGATGGGATGATTTAGTTCATCCCATTCATCTTCTAGCTCCCCTCTCTCTTCTGACTAATGCTAAAATTATATAATATACTCAGCATATAGCATTTAGTTTCTCACCCTTTCTTTATTTTTGTCCTGTACTTCTTTATGACTATTGAAAAACCGTTATTAAAATAAAACATATTTTATTACACCAAGTAAACGGTTTATTTAGTTAATGAAAAATGATGCATGATTAAGGTGACAAGATATCCCTTTACATGACCTAATGAAAAAAACAAAACAAAAAGACTACAGGGTTGCACTGATTCTTATCATGAGTCTTCAGCATTTAAACAACAGGAATTTTAGGAACATTAATTTGTCTCACACGTTGCACTGCATGGCTTGAGTTGGCATATGGCAGGGAGAAAAAAGGGCAAAAATGAGGGGCGAGAAAGACATAAGGGGGCAAAGTTGGGCACAGGGCAACAGAGTGGCACATGGGGTGAGGCAAAATATGCGTAAAATAGGATAAAGTATGAGAGAAAAAAGCATAGGGAGAAAACAAGGTAACTAACAGTTGGGCTACAGGGCCAAAATACATTGAGGGTAAAGGGAACAGAGGGAAAAAGCTGGGCACATGGAGGGAAGGGAGGGGAAAGGCAAAGCAGGGGCATAAAAAATATTTTTTATACAGTATGTCCATCCTTTCTGCACCCTGTTCCTCCCTCCCCCAACATTGCCCTTACCCTTCAGACTCCAGTCCAGCCATGACTAAGCTCAACTTTCCCCAAATAAAAATTTCAACTCTGTCTTGTCAAACATAATTTTGTTTAAAAGGTTAAATATGTCTTGATTGTCATTGAGGTGAGGAGTCAGAGTCAAAAAGCCAATAAATCATGAACACTGGCCGTTAGACTGTTAGACAAATAAACTGTGTTCTCTTAATGATGACTTCAGTTTACTGAGGGCAGGCCGAAGGCCAACTCTAAGGTTCAGAAGAACAGACAAAGACAGAGAACACCACTGCTACTGAATGCTAGTAGCCTACTATGCAGCCAATTACAAAAGGAGACAGGGGGGAGATGAGATCTCAGAATGCATGTGCCATGTGATTGTCAGGGGCATTTCCTATTGGGTACAAATGCATATTGTGAGTATAAGCCTACTTCTTCAGGGTTAAATCAAAAGGGGAACCTCTCCATCTGGTCCCTGTAATACATCTGAGTGGATAATCGACTTAATTAATTATCTCTTTTTATCTCTTTTACATACATCCTCTTCCATAATCCTCTTCCATACCCAGACTTTACATTTCCCTGTTCTTCACTTCTGGTTCCTCTTCCTGTAATGTTTTCCCCTTCTTCTCCTTGTTCTCTACCCCTTCTTCTTTCAAAATCCAGTGTGGATTCCTGCACTTTTCTAAAAAAGTATCTTATGTTACTTCTTTGGTTCTTGCTCCTTCCTTGCCCCTTTCATTGCTCCATAATTGGAGGGGTAGTGAATGTTTTAACAGGTTAATACTGATTTGGGTGAGAGAGAGAGGAAGAAAACAAGGACTGCAGGGACATGGGACATTTCTGAGTTTGAGAAGGACTAAGAAGGGTGCATCACTGTGGTTTAGAAAGCAATGACCTACTGAGGCCCATTATGACCAATATGAGGGCTTTGTAAACGTGATATGTTATTGTTATATTATTGTTGATTTTAATTAAACCACTACACTTAGAGGCTTTCCTCATGTATTTTGATTTGTGCTTCTTATCTACCTATTAGCTTTAGATACGTAGTGGTACAAGACCATTACACAAGAGAGCTGTATACTCAAGATAGAGTTGATAACTAAGATTATATCAGCTATCATCTCATCTTTTTCCATCTCATTCACATCTACATCTCCATCATCATCCTTATACAAGACTAGATTACTGATTGGTATATCAAGCTTGCATTATGAATTCTTCTTTTTTTACCAAGGTAATCATGTTATTGGACTATTCATTTTATATTTTTTATTACTGAGGACTATTTCTCCTAATTTATTTATTTACTGGAATTTTGGTGGACTATTTATTTTAGATATTCAGTTTGTCTAATTGATTTTATCATCTACAACTCATTACTGTTACTGATTGATTTATATTGTATATTGGTATTTACTGTATTGACTATTGAGTTGTAATAGGGTGTGACTATTTCCTTATCTCTACAGCATTCCTTGCTATATTCTATAAATACTCTCCAATGCATTAAGCCTCTATAGAATGCAAGTTGTGTTAAGTGTCACTGCCAGCAGATACCATTTTAGTTGCTGGGTGTGTGTTATTTTTTTCTGACTGGGGAAAAGGGGGAACTAGGGCTTACTGGGCAAGCAGCCATACAACCATGAAATGGTGAAGGGCAGGTAAAGAACCCAAATGGGGACAAAAACACTGAGGTCTTCTGGGCAAGTGTTCCACCACAGCACAGGGCAGATAAATTCACGGGTTCGGTGTGCACCTACCCAAAAAACGACCTGTTACTAGCATTCAAGTCATTTATAATATCACTTAAATTTGTGGGAATTTTTATTTGTCCCATATGGTATCTTTTATTTACCACAGAATTGCTCATGTTCATCTTAGTATAACAGCCTCTAAGAAATTATGGGGGACCCATTGAGGGAAATGTACAAATCTGTTTCGGGGGGAGGAGGGGTTCTGAATGATCTTGCTCCTGTCTAATGCATATTTATAAAGTTTTTGAACAAAAAAGTCTGCTTTTCACCTCATGTGCCATGAAGTGAGTACTGTGGGGTGGATGGACATTTCTCTGTGTGTGATGTTCCTCTGGAGCAAGCCAGCTTAATCAAAAAAATCATCAAATTCCCATTGGTTTAAATGGAGATTTTAACCTATATAATGTTATAGAGGGTTCCATCACATTGCTTTTCAGTGTCTTAGAGCCCTCTTTAGCATTCAGAGGCAAAAAAAGGCATATTTCTTCAACTTCTATGGAAGCGTAGATGTAGAATTGTTTGTATCTCAGTGGAAAAGTCTATGAAGTACCTTTATGAAGTTGTTCAATAAAGTGTTCAACCTATGTTATTCTACTAAGCCTTTTTAAAGAGAATGATTTATTTGCATACTTTCGTAATAGATGCAAAAATATTATACTGTGGATTTTGGCAAGATTGTTTGAGAGTTTGGAGTATTTCCATCATAGTTTGCTAATTCTTAGCCGATAACTAGTGTCTACCTTGGCAAATTTACACAACACAAAGTCTGATGAATGCGCCCTGAGACTTGGCAAATTTGAAAATGAGTGGCCTACAGTTACCTGTTTATTTATATTCGAGTTTGAGAAAGTTAAGAATGTGGTCTTTATTGCTCTTAATTAGTTCCCATCCTGATAGCTAACAAGGAATTAGTGCTAACCTGTCCATGCCAGATGCTTGTCACTAGCAAGATAATGAATACAGGGAAATTATTTTTTCCTGTTCTCTATCAGAATGGCACCTACCTGGCTAAAAATCCTCTTGTTATAAGCATGGAACAAAATATGCTTTCTGGAGAAGTGGCTTTATAACAAGGCATCACTTGTGCTACAGTGGGTTTTGAATGTTTACCGGGCAACTATCAAAGACATAGTGCCCTATAACAGATCCACTGAAGACGCCAAGACTTCAATGTGATCAATGGGGGGAAAGAATGTGGGTCTAAAAAGACACCCTCCTTGGTGCTTCCTGTTTGGTCCAGCAAGAAAGAGAGAACTACTAGACTCTGCTGTATTTCATTTCAGTCTAGTTAGGCTGTGAGCACACCCTGCAGAGACACTAATGAAGGGTTTTCAAGTCTAACATAGATGGTCTATTGATGGGTTGTGTTCCATCATGATGCCAGCCTGAGGAAGGAAGTGTCAGTTTTCTGAGAAACTCCCAACCCAAATGGATGATTAGGGATGGATAAAAAGTCCCTTTTTATTTTTTGTGGGAAATCACACAAATGTTCTCTTTTTATCATGAATTAAAAAAATACAATCACATTCATGATTTTTGTACTGCTTTTAATGACATTCCCATGACAACTTTCTAAGTGGAGAAATCCACAGCTGAAAGTAAAAGTTGTTAGCAGGCCTATGACAGCATTAACCTTGTAATAGTTGTCAGCAGACTGAGACTTACCTAAACATACATTTGTTTTGCAGGCTAGTTCTTTTACTTTTCCTCTTAGGGGTATTTATGGAACATTGACCACCAGTTTGTGGGGGATTTTACTGTGCCTGTCTGAGCAACATTTAGCCTCACTATTAAATCTTCCTTTACCATGGCAACCACACTATTATGTGACTCATCTTTTCATCTCACTTTTATAAAGCATCTTCAAGAGGAGGAGGAGGAGGAGGAACATCATCATCTATTGCACAAGCTACAGGAACCAAGGTAGCAGTCAATTTTTTTTAGTACAACTACACCACAAACAACATATATGTGCACTCATCCTGGTCCTACTCCTTTACCCTTATTCCTGCCCCTACCACATTCAGTAGACATAATGATGGTAGCCTAGTGTTGATTTTTAATGTAAGGTACACAGCAGAGCTGTTGGTTGTGGAATTATGTTTTGTTTGTCTGAAAATAAAACATGATGTCTGTCTCTGTATCTAGTATGTGTCACTCTCAGTCCCACCTGTAGGTGTTCTTTTCTTTCTATCAATGTTTTCTCAAAGTTTTGTATTTTTTTTTAACTGTCCCTCTCTGTCACTGTTAGCATCCCTTACACTCTACAACCCCTTACTCACTATAACCCTATCACACCCACATTGCCACAAGCAACTCCAATTCCCTCTCTGTCTGTCTACCTCTTCACTAGTAGCTAGTGCCAACATTTCAGTAGCTTTCTCTTTCTTTCTCAGTGACTGCAGTGTTAATTTGTACTGTGCAGTATAAGACAGACCTCTTAGCTTCAGAATAATCAGCTCGCAATAAAGGATAGCTGCTGAATAAGTTGGCACTATATAAATAAAGAATAATAATAATAAATACAGCAGCAGGTGCAGCATGAAATTCTACCACACCTCAGAATATAATTGTCCCTTTTGTTCTTGTGGATGTAAGAGTGTTTGTAACACAGTAATACAGTATGTTAAGTTGTCCCTGTCTGTTTGTCTTGTCTTGAATGTCTGCATAGTATTTGTCACTACAGCTGCCTCAGTCGAGTCTCAGGCTCAGCCAGCTCAGGTAGGATCAACAGACGGTCTCACTGTCGCAGCCACTTATCAGGCAAAAAGGATTTCTGTTGGTTTATTAACCCTTAGTGACCGGCCGCGTGCAGACGCAGCCGTCACTTAAAGCCCGGCTAGGAATTTTTTGTTTTTTCGCCAAAGTAATCCGTTGTACCCGAACGGCGTGCAGCCGTGCAGGGACCCGGACTCCTGGGACGTACATGTACGTCCTCTGTCACTAAGTGACAGTTTCTGCTGGACGTATATGTACATCCATTGTCAGGAAGGGGTTAAATGGTCCCTTTCTCCCTGTACATCCACACCAGATATCAACGTGAGAGTGGCCATCACCAGTAATCCCATTAAGCAACTCAAGCTCTTTATTTTTGCATGTCTACCTGTTCTATCTTGTATCAAAAATGCAGCTGTTTTCCTTCCCCCTCCCAAGTACAAATTAACAATACACATGAAGCAGACACCATAATTTATACTCTAGTAATACATAGGGGAAACTCCAACTGGGGGAAACTTTATCATTGATTTCAATGCAATGTAAAATGCAGTTTTCATGAGAATTCCTATGGATGGTAGGAAATGACAATTTTTGGATGTTTCTCTTGTGAGGTGAAAAGTTTTGCCTATTCATGCAGATGATAGAAACCATTTTGGGAGTGTACAGGTGAACCCACTGCTATTTATTAAATCTGCTCTCACACAAGTTGACTCTGTAAAAACAAGATAATTGCCATTTGAATGACTTTTGTGGCTCTGTACTGGTTTGTAGGGGTGGGAAAAAAGTGAGAAAAATTTCCTGCATGACTTTTTGCAAAAAAATGGATGATTTTTCTCTTTTTTCACTAAAGTTTTTTTCCTTTTCTCCAATGCAAAATTTTCCTCCTTTCTGCCTATTCCAACACATTTTTCTCCTATTCAACACATTTTTCTCCTATTCCAACACACTTTTATCCTATTCCAACACACTTTTCTCCTATTCTAACATATTTTTCTCCTATTCCAACACATTTTTCCTATTCCAACACATTTTTCTTCTATATTTAATATGGTGCAACATTTTCCAGCACGATATTACTTCTTCTGAGGGCTGTAGTGGAGGAATAAGCAGCTGGAGGCCAAAGTTGTGAGTCCTACAGCAACATATACCTTGAAAAATGTGTTAGCCTACAGAGTACATTTGTCCTTTGCCCACAACACTTAACTTCCTGCTTAAGTGACACTGGCACATATTCATGATGATGTCAAGTGATTAAAAAAAAAATAAAGTCAACCTACAATGTGGCAGATGTGAATGGTAGTGGTGTGATTGGTGGGACCTTGACAAACTGTATCCAACCCGGGAGGAAAGGGATCATCATCATTTATTGAACGTGCTGCAGCAATGATCGCTGCAGTCAGTTTTTGTACTACTCTTTACTCCCACATCCCTGCACTGCTTCACCTTTCCCCCTCCCACTTCTGCATTTTTTAGACTTTACTCAACTACTGTGTGTGTTTTTACTTTCTACAGTACACAGCTGAAGGAGTGTGATGTCTTGCTTTTGCCGTCAAGAAAATTCTCAATGTCGTTCAAGTCTGCCTCAGTCACAGAGCTCCCAGTCAGCTGTCTAATATATTTATTTGTTTAATAATTATTATTATTTTATTTATTTTGTTAAGTTGTCCACCCTATCTTATTGCAGTTAGTCCCAAAAAAGATATATATAACTAAAAAACAAAATAACAATGTCTTTCCCCAGACTTCCCCAGCACAGAGACAATAAAAGTAAGATCAGCAGGCAATTTGGACCCCAGCTGCCTGAGTCTTGCCAGTCAGTCACACCAACTTTTGGGGTATTTTGGGTCAACCCCCTTCCTCCCTTCATCTCCTCCATTTTGCCCCCCTACTACAGAGAACAAATGTCATACCTAAATGACTCCTTAAAGGGATAGTAATACTTCATTTTATCTTTATTTTATTTTGTAGGCATTAAAAAAACATGAAGAACGATATAAGTCTTATCTCTCAAACCTATATGGTTTGAGAGATATTCACAAGCAAAGTTTCCCCCTCCCATCCCTTTTACCTAGTGTAAGCAATCTCTTCTCAGATGTGGAATGCAGTCTATAGACCAGACAGATAACAGCAAGGGACAATATTCTTCCTATCAGAACAATAAAAGCTCTGCCCCCCTTGACAAGCTTTTCAGCTTTTTCCCTTATCTTAATTGAAGATTGTCCCTCTCTGCAGTCTACCTGGGCACATCCCTTCTGCTCTGGCTGAGCAGTGTTACATCAGTAAAAGGGACGGGAGAGGGATACTTTGTCATTGAATTACTCTTGAACTGTAACTCTGACAGTATTTAAATAGTACTCTCCATTGATTTTAATGCAATGAGCTAGGTGAAAAAAGCAGGAAAACGTAACTTTTCTCGGAAAATTTTTCACCAAGTGGAAAGTGCCATTTTTCGCTGATTTCAGTTTGAGGCAACATTTTTCGCCCATCCCTACTCATATGCATATTGCTGTAGATTAAGGAAATAACACATGGCACTGAATCTAAACCTTAATTAAAGGGATAGTAATGTTTCATAATAAAAGCAGCTCTAATTAATCATCATAGTATTTGGACTTTGGAGAGTGTTATTTCAATTCTGTTAGAGTTGTAGTTCTAGAGTAATTCAATTACAAAGTATCCCCCTCCCACCCCTTTTACTGATGTAACACTGTTCAGCCAGATCAGAAGGGAGGTGCCCAGGTAGACTGCAGAGAGGGACAATCTTCAATTAAGATAATGGAAAAACCTGAAAAACTTGTCAAGGGGGCAAGGCTTTCATTGTTTTCTTAGGAAGAAGCGTGTCCCCTGCTGTTATCTGTCTGGTCTATGGACTGCATTCCACATCTGAGAAGAGATGGCTTACACTAGGTAAAAGGGGCGGTAGGGGAAACTTTGCTTGTGAATATCTCTCAAACCGTAAAGGTTTGAGAGATAAGACTTATATTGTTCTTCATGTTTTTTTAATGCCTACAAAATAAAATAAAGATAAAAAAAGTATTACTATTCCTTTAAGGTCTTCTTGAGCTCTCTCATTGACTTACCACCTACAGCCATGTGTACAAAGGAAACTATAATTGTGTACAACATAAAATTCTTACTTTTTTAGGCTAGAGTACATATTTTTTAAATGTTTGATGAGTTGTGTGATGAGTTGCATTTGCTTTTGTGTAACTATAACGGAAAGTTCATCATCAAAATATCATTTTTCTAAATTTAATGAATCATCTCCTTAGAATATTACTGTAACAGTTGATACCTATAGTATTTTTAGATAACTAAGATGTTTTTACGAATACATCCCTTTGTGTTTCACTAAGAAATGCAGGCCCAGAATTAGAAATAAAATGCATTTTCTCAAGGATGCTGAGTTTGTTCAAATCATAGAGAGGTTAGTGGGAGCAGTTTTTTCTTTTAGTCCTCCAGTGTTATGGATAAGATTGCAGTTTCCAAACTTGAGCACAAGAGCGAGTAAATGAGCAATCCTAATGGTCACTATAAAGCAATTCTGAGTGGACTGATTCTGCAACATTAGTCCTGGATATGATATCCATGCAGGCAACTCCTGAAGCCTTCAGCGAGAGGATAGTGTGTTCATGGAGTCTTTCAGCAAATAATCATGTTTGTCTCTGTGAAGATGAACTGATTAGAGCTAGAACAAATCTGTAACAAGTAAACTGAACCAGATGAAGGAAATAAAGATTCCAGGTCGTGATAATGAGGTGATAATGTTGAGATGACTTCTCCTGTGCAGGGCTGGATTTACATCTCAGGAGCCTGTAGGCACAGATATCTGAAGCTCCCCCCCCCGCCATCTCCACAGTGCTCCAAATCTCCATATTGCCCTCACATTGCCCCCCATCACCTTCACATTGCCCCCATCAGCTCCACATTGCCCCATCATCTCAACATTGCCCTCCCATTGACTCCATCAGCTCCGCACTGACCCCATCACCATCAGCTCCACATTGACCCCATCATCTCCACATTGCCCTTACATTGCCCCCACCATCAGCTCCACATTGCTTGCCCCCATCATCCCCATATTGACCTCACATTGCTCCCATTATCTCCAGATTAACCCTTTGAGCGTCAGAGTGGTACACAACGCATTTCTTTGCAATGCGTTGCGTACCACTCTGGCACTCAAAGGGTTAAGCCTCATTCTCTCCCATACATCCGTTTCCTACCTCCCTGGTGGTCCAGCGGCTGGAGAGATCTGTGCACAGACATGTTTCTGCTGGAGCTCCCGTGCGGCCTTCCCTTTAGTAATGCAGAGCGCTGGAAGATTTTATCTCCCAGCTCTCTGCATTGCTAAAGAGCCGGGAGAGCTCACAGCTTACAAGGTGGCGGCTGGCAGCTCGGCGCGGCATGGCAAGCTGCGCCAAGTAAAAAAAAATAAATAAATTGTAGTGGCAGGTGCCCCTCTGTAGGGTGTGCCTGTAGGCAGATGCCTACTCTGCCTTACGGAAAATCCGGCCCTGCTCCTGTGATATCACTTCTGCAGTTCCTATGTTATTCTATGGAGCCTTAAGTATTAAGATCTCCAAATTTTAGTGCATTGACTCCATAGAATAACATAGAAATTGGAGAAGTTATATCACTGGAGAAGTCATCTCCACTTTCTTACCTCTTTATCATGCCTTAATAAATTGAATGTAAAAGAGTTCTTCAATGGATTGGTTTCCAATGCATTACAGCCCTATATATACTCAAGGGGTTAAAAGCCCAATTTAAATCAATGTAAATTTTTGGAATGTTTAATTATTCCCAATGGTGCCTTTAGGTTGCTCCAGAATTGTTCCAATTCTTTTTTTTTTTTTTTGCATTAGCATCATTGTGTTGGATAGGTTTTACTTATTACTTATTAGATATTACAATGCTGCTCACATATGGAGTTCCACTGAAAATCCTTAAAGGCATAATAATGTTTCACAATAATAGCAGCTCCAATTAATCTTCATGGTATTTGGGCCATGGAGGGTGTTATTTCAATACTGTCAGGGTTGTAGTTCAAGAATAATTGAATGATAAAGTATCCCCCTCCTGCCCCTTTTACTGATGTAACACTGCTCACCACAGAGCAGCACGGTTGTCCGGATGGATCGCAGAGAGGGACAATCTTCAGTGAGCATAAGGAAAAAACCTGAAAAACCTGTCAAGTGGGGCTCACAGTAAGAAGATTGTTCCTTGCTGTGAGCTGTCTGGTCAAGAAACCAGATTCCACATCTGAGGAGAGGTGGCTTACACTAGATAAAAGGGGCGGGAGGGGGATATTTTATCATTCAATTACTCTTGAACTACAACTCTGACAGTACTGAAATAACACTTTCTATGGCCCAAATACAATGAAGATTAATTGGAGCTGCTGTTTTTGTGAAACATTACTATCCCTTTAAGCTCTATATCAGAATATAATACTTCAACATTCTCTATTAAGATTGCAAATGTGGGTATTGCCAAATTGTGCATCAACATGTATAATATTTAACTTACCCAGGATGTAATAAAAATGTTATAAAAAAAGGCTCTTTGTGGGCATTATGATGTGGCCATCACTGAGCCGCACTGAGTAGCATGAAAGGGTCTGCTTGCTGCTAGTCTCTCTCCACCCTTCGTGGATGGGTTGGAAAACAATTATGCTTTAGGACAACTTATGCAGATGAATGTATAACATTCACACAGCAGTCTTTGTTTTATTCCACTTTTTTTAGAGCTATATATATTCTAGGTGAAAGGGCTTGGGGATGCCAGGGGGAATCTGAGGTTAAAGGATAAAAATTTAATTTGAGCAAGCCGCACTCACCCCTCCCCTTATCAAGATCACTCCTTATTACCTTTGTCTCTATTGAATCTACTGATGCTCATCCACTTAATGCAATTCATGAAAAATTCAAGAAGAAAGACTGTGAATGCACTCAGCAATATGCACAAAAGATGCATTGGAAAATAACTGGATGCCTTACAAAACAGCTGTTGGCAAGTGTTAAGTGTGTTGTTTTTAGCTATTACTTCAGTTACTTCTTGCATTCAGTGTATGTAACATTTGCACATTTTTACTATAAATCGTTTAAGCATATTGGTGAGTGTCTCTTTCTTCTTCTTAAATTGTTATATCTTAGTACAGTCTGTGGGCAAACAAAACTGGTAAAGAAAAAAGTATTTAATGATTCAACATTTATTTTAATCTTTTGTGACCTTCCCCTCCATAGCTCTTATAGACCTCCCTGTGACGTTGGTTTGGGAGTGGGGGAATCAAATGTATCAAGGGTCAATGGAAGCATATATGTGGTACCCCTAAATGTATGTTATGAGTGTATCTCCATCTTTTGTATGAGGGTCAGAATGAATCCCCTGTCTATACTTCACATACCCCCTCTACCGTTTTTTTGTGATGCAGACAGGTATTATATTGTCCTGAGATATGAACCCTTGAACATAATGCAGAACAGCATACCTGCTAACTGTCCTATAGTTCCAGGTACATCCTCTGGTTTGACATGTTGTCCAAATACCGGGCTGTCCCAGATTTGTTCCCTGTTTTTAAAATTTAATTATAGCACATAAATCTTAAATGCACCAAGTGCTTGTTTTAATCTATTAATAGACTATGAACTTCCTAACTTGTTCATTGCTTATCCATATGATTTAATGGAATATTTTAATGTTAGTAATGTTTGTTAAGCTGCACAAATCCTCTATTAAGGACACAATGTTCAACAGTCTTCATGATGAAGAAAATATTGTAACATGGGTTGGTAGTAAAAGGAGGAGAGTATTTTCAAAAGTAAATGCTTCAGTTTTGCAAATTTGTTGTAAAGAATTAATGGTAGTTAAAGGGATAGTAACACTTCGTTTTAACTTTATTTTATTTTGTAGGCATTAAAAAAACATGAAGAATGATATAAGTCTTATCTCTCAAACCTTTATGGTTTATGAGATATTCACAAGCAAAGTTCCCCTCCCCGCCCCTTTTACCTAGTGTAAGCCATCTCTTCTCAGATGTGAGTCTGGTTGTATGACAGTACAGATAACTGCAGGGGACAATTTTCTTTGTATGAAAACAATGAAAGCCCTTCCCCCCTTGACAAGTTTTTCAGCTTTTTCCATTATCTTAATTGAAGATTGTCCCTCTCTGCAGTCTACCTGGGCATCTCCCTTCTTATCTGGTTGAACAGGGGGGGATACTTTGTTTGTGAATATCTCTTAAACCATAAAGGTTTCAGAGATAAGACTTATATCATTCTTCATGTTTTTTTAATGCCTACAAAATAAAATAAAGTTAAAATGAAGTATTACTATCCCTTTAAGGTAGTAAGATTAGCTTGAAGAATATTGTTTTTTTTATATATATATGCACAGTGGTGCTAACAGTTAATGCCATACTATTGCTTCCTACACCTGTCCTCTAAATACTACTTTAAACTGTGTTAATCACATTTAGGCCATTTTTATAATGTTTGAAAAAATGATGTAATTTAGACAAAATACGGTTACTAGAAGATTTGAAGAAGAAAAAAAAGCCTTACAATATGATGGTAGATTAAACTACACCCACTGTAAAGACCATTTTTTTTCTCTTTGATTGAGACAGTGGAATTTAATTTAAATAATGATAGTTATATGTTTAAAAATTAACAGTCTATGGCATGAAAACTTTTCAGACTTATTACTTGCGATTTCAGTTACAATTTTTTGAACATTGAGCCCAAAGTCTTCTGTAGAAAGTTTTCTGGTGGAGTTGTGGTAACCTTTACTATGGAAAATTAGTGATGTTCTGCAATATGACAGATGTCCCCAAAGTTGTTTTTGACAGCCCTTTGCTTCCAAACAGGTTCTACATCTGCACCACTATAGCCAAAACCAGCCTTCCTACCAATCTGTCTAGATAACAAGATGGAAAAAGCCAGGTAGAAATTAAAGTGACCCTTATATGATGTGACTGGTTGTCTTTATTATCGTCAATCCTTGGGGAGGAACAAAATACCCAGTAATGTCCATATACTCCCACACTTCACACCTCAGGGGTCACATGGTGCAATTTGGCAACTGTGCTGCACAAAAAGCTTTGTACATATATTCTACATAGTCTTTTTAGTATATAGAAATAGTTCTTTGCATGGAAAAAGTGGTAGCATTGTTTTTAATAAATTCACCTTTTTGTCTCTGATATTTTTCCATGGAAAGTTGTTTTTCTGAGCCACCTGTTTTTTTCTAAAACATTAACATTGTTATTATAATTGCACAATGGTTGAAATCAAAACATTTCTTGTATTATTTTTCACTGGGGTTTAGTACAACATAATACAACATTCATGTTAAATTAACAATAATATTTTGAATGTTCCAATATTGTTTTATATATTTTTATGTTTGTGACATCATATGTTGGTTTCATAATATAAAACTCACTCAAGAATATACTATTAAGATGTCAGACATCCTGAAAAATAAAGGGTAACTAACTTGCACAGGTAAGAAGAAAGTTGTGCAAAGTAAATCCAATGTAACAACTAGAGAGCTAAATTCTAAATATTGCATTATCTTTCAGGGACCAAGTAGCACCAGCAATGAAAATGCTAATCCCTTAGATGTTGGATATATCTAATATCTAGCATTCAAAAAGGATGAGCATTATTGTTTTTTTAAAGCGGAACTTTCACCCGCTATAAAGTCACCCTGCAAATAATTAAGCAGGTAGCAACTGGTTTTATAATGGATATGTTACCTCTGAAATGTATCCGATTATAAAGAAATCCTTTATTGTAGGAGACCGGAAGACAGGCTCTGTCAGTCTCGGTCTCCATTGAGAAGCACTGCAGTGTGCCACATGGTAACCGGAAGGGACTGATGGTACAGGCGCACAGACTGCACTAACCTGCCTGTCAGTCTCTGAAGATAAAGGATTTCTTTATAATGGGCTACATTTCAGAGCAATATATATATTAAAAAGCTAGTCGCTACCTGCTTAACTATTGCAGGGCTACTTTATAGCGGCTGAAAGTTCCGCTTTAATGCTTAATTATTCTTTGGTATAAATGCATGGAAAACATGAAAGGAGTAAAAAGAAAATATATTTTTTTTTTTCATTTGCAGATGTATTATTACATTTAATGGAAATAAAGGCAACCGTGATAAATGACAACATTGTCACCATTAACTTTAAATTTACTGTCCAATAGGACTTAAGCTTTTATAGTTTACCAAAATATCTTGTCACCTTCTAGTATTTACTTTAACCCTTTGAGTGCCAGACAGGTATCCAGCACATTGTTATGCAATGTGCTGGGTACCTTTCTGGTACTCAAATTGTTAAACCCATATTTTCTTGTAATATGATACCTGAAATTAAAAGTGCAGACTTTGAAAATAATTAAAAGTATAACAACATATTTGAAATGTATATATATATATATATATATATATATATAATAAGGCTATTCACACTTAGGGATGCTGCTTAATTTTCCATAATAGATGTTAATATCCCTTTTAGTAATAAAATGCAACCTCAAGGAAGTAACAGCACTTATGGTAGCACTGATCAGAAATAAGCTTATTATTTGTGATCAAGCTCCTCCTTTGAAAATATAAAGAATAAGGAGTGAACATAGCACTGCCAAAAACAATTAAAGCACAATAAACCATATCTGGCTGGCTGGAAGCTTGGTATAATTCACAAGTTCACAATAACACACATGCATTTTGTCTTAGCCTCTTAAGCATTATACTTTATTTCAAAATGTCATAATCGCTCTGTAATTAAGTATTTTATGGATTTACTTTTTCTCCTCTGTTATTTGTACATGTTTTTATCTTACAAATCAGCTATATAAATCTTGCCTATTTCTTTCTTTTTTAACAAATGACCTTATAATCTCTTTTGAACTCAGGCCAAGATTTTTAGTATCAAGTATATTAAATGATAAGACATATGTCAACCATTTTCCAACCATATGTGTACGGCAATGTGCAAAAATATATTTGTGCCTCATCTATGCTGTATTATTATGTGATTTTATTTCACTATTATCATTGTCAACATCAAAGACTTTATAGAAACATCTGATATTTAATATGACATATTATATATGCCCCCCCTAGTAAAACCATATATCTTTTTTTACAATAAATGATGTAATTTAAAACTTCTGTAATTGTATTAGAACTGGATCTTTTTAAGACGTATCTGGAAAATATGTAACACCAGTCACACATTTCTTCCCAACACTCATCCATGGCCCATTATTCCCCCTTAATGCCCACCCATGTCCTATTAGGCTCCATCTTAAACCCACTCACGTACCATTATCCCCTCAAACAATCAGCCATGTTCTATCAGGCTGCCTCTAACACAAAACCCATGTGCCATTACTCCCCCTTAATCCCCAACCATGTCCTATTAGGGCTTACCCACCCATGTTCTATTAGTCTCCTTCCACCCCACCCCCTCTAGAGACCAAAAATGAGACACCCACTCCACCAGATATAAAATGAGACATTCACATTCTCTCTCCCCCACCCAGCATAACAAAAAAAGTGATCGCCAACCTCCAATCCCTCCACCCCATTCCTAAAATGAGAACCCCCATCCTGAATATCTCAAAGGAGACACAGATGGGGCCCAGAGAGGTGGTTGGTGGCCAGGGTTGCCACCTACATGACAACTGAGAACCCAAAGAGCTACAGGCAGCATGGCTTTCCAAAATGTTACTATTGTTTGTCACACTCTATATATGCATAAATGTATGTGGTTATGCAGGATTATATAAGTAAATATTTGTATTAAACAACAAAATGTTCTTAATTATTTGAAACAGGGAAGGACTTAAATCATGCTCTGAAAAACTGTTATAATGAAAAAAGTAATTAGAACAGATGAGAGTAAAGTCATGACGTAGAGGAAGATGAGTGTAGGCAAATGGGGCAATATAAGGTGGACAATGTAACCCACTGGGAGGTGTACATTAGTGATAGACAGAGTTTACAGTTGAAATAGTGCTGCTGAGCTAGTAATACAGAGAGCTTACAACTGAAGTGAAGCTGCACTACTGGTCTACAGAGCTTAAAACTGAAATGGGGGTAAACATTGATGCCACAAAGTTTGCAATTGAAATGGTGCTACACAAGTAGTACCACATAGCTTACAACTGAAATGGTACTACATTAGTGATATCACAGAGCTTACAGTGGAACTGGAGCTAAACTCTCAAAACAAGAGAGGTTAAAATTGAAATGGAGCTACACAAGAGATACCACGCAGCTTACAATTGAATTGGATCAACACTAGTGATACCGCATAGCTTACAATTGAACTGGAGCTACACTAGCGATGCCACGGAACTTACAATTGAAGTATAGCTACAATAGTGATGCCACAGATCTTACAACTGAAATGATTCCATCATAGAACAGTCAGGTGTATGTATCCATATCATTAATTTGTATGACAGAAGAACTTACCTTGTTAAGAGTCCAACTAGGTAAATGTATATATATATAGAGAAAGATAATTACTGAGTATAGTAAAATTATTTTCCCAGGTAAGTGTCCACCATACATAAGGTACACTTATATAACTACTAGGTATCACAGAAGGACTGCTGTCATTCATAGAACAGTCATGTATATCTGTATAACAACTATATGTAGCAGAATAACTCATCTAGGGAGGTATCATTCATAAAGCAGTATGAACTCTCTCCCAGCTACAGGTCTCTATATATAGCATAATTCTTTCACATATTTAAAAAATAACAACACACACAGACACACAAACATACATGTGTCTCTACCCCTCTTCTGTTAGACACATGTTTCTAATTTTCACTCAGCCCGGTGTCTCCCTCCTTTCATTTCCCTGCCAAATCTCTCCTCTTTTCCTCTGACCAAGTCAATCTCCATTCTTACATCCATAGCCCCTTGTAGCCCCTTCATCTATCACTTGTGGTTTGTTAACACACACACATACACACATATGCCTGTTTCTTCCCACTCCTCTACACATATGTCTCTCGCCCCCCCCCGTCCAATCAGTTCCCCCAACCACTCCACCTCCCACACCCAAAATGGCTTTCTTTGCTTGCAGGTCTCCCCCATACTACTCTACATATTCATCTGTTCCCATACTGTCAACTAGAGAGGATTGGTGGGGGTGTTCAGTGCAGGGCATGTCTTGAGGGAGATTCTGTAATGAGAAAGCTTTTTTTGGGGGGGTAGTTGTTTGATGTGGGGAGATAATTACTTTTGGTTATCTGGAAGGAAGGGCTGTTTTGGGCTTATACACTATGTGGATAGAGAGAATTGTAGGTGTTTTATGGGGGCTACTGGTAGGGGAGAGAGCGCTCTGGGAAGTGGTTCGGGTGGAAAGAGTTATAAGGGGTTTGTTCCGGTCTTATCACAAAGTGATTGAACTTGTGCTATATCTGTATTCCAAAGGATTATTCTTTTATGCAGAATTCTTTATTGGAATATAGACATAGCTAAAGTTTAATTACTATCTGCAGTGTTTGGCCAAGCAGCAAATATATACCTGGTGAGTCCTCCTTGTTCCTCACTGGTGGGATGGGCTGAGTTTGTCATGTATTCATGCAGACTAGATGGCACATGATTTTGCGGTGCTCTAGTCATTAAAAGGGTTAATGTCTTCAGCATTTCAGCAGAAGCACTATTAACTGGGGCCTGTGGAACTTTGTTTGCCTGCTACATTATATAAAGCAAAGGCTTGGCTATATGACAATCATGCAGCACCCAGCCAAATATTTTAAAAGCAGAGTGGCCTCCCCTCGATGAGCAGAGCTCCCATTGTGGTGATACCCAAACCTAGGAAGGACAAGATGCACTGCAAATCATATCGCCCCATATCACTTCTCACTTCGGAAATCAAAATCTTTGCAAAGATACTAGTGACTCAATTGAATTCTGTAATTTCCAGGCTGGCTCACTTGAACCATACTGGATTTATCCCAGGGAAGTCAACAATTCATAACCTCAGACAGTTGTATAGTCATCTTCAGGTGACTCTTGATACAGAGAGCGCCGTGCTCTGTACCCCATGTGATGGTTTGGCTGGGCTGTTCCAGACCAGAAGCATGTAACTTCACCCTAATGTTGTGTGCTTCCTTTCTCCCATGTCTCATCCTGTCTGGTGCCCTTCTGAGGGGTTCAAGTGCCCCCTCTTTCCCCCTCTGTGGATGTCCATTAGCTGGAAGCTACTTCAGTCTGCAGCTCTCTCTGCTAGCTCTGTTTCCTGGCACCAGTAACAGACAGAAGCAGAGAAGTCCCAGTGTTCGAGTGGAAACACGGTGCATGCTAGGGTTTCATCTAGTGTAGCATTAGCATGTTAGATTCAAACATGCAACATGTTAAAACTGACACAGAGCATGTTTGAATCTAGCAAGCTAATGCTAGACTCAAGGGGAAGCCCCAGAATGCCCTGCATTTCCGATCAAAACTCAGGACATATCTGTTCCTGTCTGTTACTGGTTCCAGGGGAGAGAGATCTAACTCAGAACTCTGTATGTGTACAGACTTGCCTGGGCCCGCGTACTGCCCCTGGCTGAGGACAACAACAGTCCCTCCTGTCTTCCTTAATGGCAGACGTACAGGCCATCCCCTGGATATGGAACCTACCGGGAAATTTCACGGTGTGTCCCAGTAGGCCAGTCTGTCCCCGACAAAGATCTTTAATATTAACTTTATAAATGCATTTGAAAAATGCATAAATGTACTATCAGAAGTTGAATTTAACAAAGGGAATGTACACATATGATTAATTAATACAATGGCACTGCAATTGATTTTCTAACCCTATGCCTGTGCCTAATGCCATTTTACTAATCCATTTATGCCAAAAATTCTCCCCTTAATGCCTCTTGCTCCAATGGAAAGGTAGTGGGCAGACTATTTGGAAGTGTTCCTTTCCTTAATACCATATATTAACCCTTTGAATGATAGAGGTGTGCAGAACGCATTACTCCACAAAGAACTGCATACCTCTCTGATACTCAAAGGGTTAACCAAGGTCAAGAGAAAATTGTGCCATTTTCCTGCTTATGCTATTGGGTAGATTTAAGGGACTTACTGGCATTAAAGCAGGACTGTCCAACTTTTTTCCTGAAGGATCATAAAGAGAAAATATCAATCAATCTAGGGCCATATCTACTAATTACTAATCACTAATCTACTAATCTAATTGCATTAAAGACAAACATTTATAAAATAAGAGATTATGTGGGCTATCTCTGTATTCCATTGCTAGACTAATCCGTTACAGTCAATGTTATGACACAAGCTTCCATAGTACACATTCAATGTCTTGCTAATTGCCAGTTATTAGTTAAGTATTAATAGAATTTACCTGAAGAGCTAGCTGGCCCATGTCCAAAGATGGCCCACAGGTCTTAGCCTGGATGTCCCTGCACTAAAGCGTGTCTACCAGTATGCAATAAAGTGCTCATACATAGTAGCTGCAGACATTGGCATTTGAGGCTAACGTCTGGAGCTGTGTTGGCATTATATTATATTATATTAAATTATATTAGCTCCAGTATGCATATTTTTTTCAGTTTGTTTTAGAATCTAATGGAATTCTTCCATAAACATTTGTATAGAATAATAATGGTAAAAACACGCTGAACCATCTTTCTTGATGAAAAATATGTAATAATTGAACAAAATACATATTAAAACTGACATACTGTAATATTTTAGTTAGTGGAGACTGCTGGGCTTAGATTCTCAGAATACAAAGCTGAGTATTACTGATCCAATTCAACATTCTGTTTACAAATGTATAGCACAAATAAATAACTACAAACAACAAATTGCTATATGCTGGTTGGGATCATATGTGAGTGAAGGAAAAAGTCAGGAGAGAAACACAGAATTTCTTTTATAACCTCTCCTTCAACAGAAGAAGGATCAGTAATAAAATAACAGCATATTTAACCCCTCATCCTTGAATAAGGAAAGAAAGGATTGCTTTCAAATAATAATGATCCCTGCCCTATATATGAGGGGTGTCACTATATAATATTTGGTGGTTGAAAGGGTTGCATATTTATGCAAGAAGCATATTAAATAAAATATAACTTCATGTCTAGTGCAGATGAATGTAACTGGAATCTGAAGGAGTTTTATTCCTCCCCTGCAGATCAGCACAGTCAATCAAGTATCTTATAACTGGCTCGAAATTAAATCACAGAAATTACAACATACCTGACTCAGTTCCTTTCGGGAATTTGCATTGATCTGAAGCCAAACCTTATATGTTAGCTCACGTATGCCTTAGCCAAGAGTTTTGAGCCACTGTACATTTCTGGTAATTAGCAAAATTAAACAAGCAATGTAAATATTGTTCAACTCAACAACTTGCGATAATTAGAATAACTTTAAATAACACTGCAATGGATCACTATAGACTATTTAAACATACATAACCTATTTCTTTTGTCATCCCATAAAACACATCATGAGAGCTCCTCCTCCCAGACAGGAAAAAAGCACAAGCTCAAAATCACCCACATAAAAAAGGCCCTCGCATCTCCCCCAAAAGGCCAGTGTTTTTCCTGTCCTAAGGCAGTGTCACGGTTCCCAGAGATGTTCAGGAGTCAGTACGGTATAGTTAAATGCAATTTATTAATAGTAGTGGTAGGCAAATATATACAAATAAAGAAGCAGAGGTTTACAAGCCATTGAGCACAGTTATCAGAAATAATAGGTTGCTAAGCTTGACCACAATGCTAGAGAGTAGGCCTCAGACACTGGTAGTCTCTACTGGAATCAGGAACAGAACAGGAGCAGGAACTGGGTCAGGAACACAGGATCTTGATCTGAAGTAGGAGATGTATCGACGCACGCAAGCCATCAGTAAGGAGAGAACTCTGACTCAGTCTGCAGTCAGAGAGGGAGTAGATAACTGACTCAAGCCTGCAGTCAGTATCAGAGCTGGTCTACCAGAGGCCTAGGTCCACACTAGGTTGGGTGTCTGCTAGGTAAAGGGAGCAAACGTAAGAGTAGTCAGACAGAGCCACAAGTCAGCACCAGAGGGGGTAGTCAGACAAGCCAAGTCATGCACAGTTCAGGTAGTCTGACAGAGCCACAGGTCTGCACCAGGTTGGATTTCCACTAATAGGAATATGCAAAAGAATAGTCAGACAGAGCCACAGGTCAGCACCAGGTTGGATGGAAGACTAGCCAGGTCACACACAGAGCCCAAGGTAAGAGAACTGCTAAGCACAACAACGGAAGGGCAACTGTGTCGGGACTCAGTCTGCCTTTTAAACCCCTCCACAGGAAGTAGGTAGGAGGAGCAGCTCAGAGGGAGGAAGTAGGTAGGAGGAAGTAGGTAGGAGGAGACTACAGGAAGCAAACACATAAAACAGAGGCCTGCTGCATGCTTGAAGCCTCGTGCCTGTAGATGACGCTGAAAATAAGGTAAGCTGTAACAGGCAGGTAGGAAGGAATGCAGATATAGTTATTATTTTTTATTTGGCTGGCTTCTAGGATGAGATGGATGAGACATTTCACCCTATGGCTGCCAAAGTCAATGTATGTATGTTCCTGCATTGCCTCTTTAAGAATGAAGCAAGGTTTCCTCACTCCCTTCCTCTCCCTCCCATATGACTTTTGCAGTCTGGAAGATTGAATAGTAGAACTTCTGTAACCAAGAGCTTCCTTTCTGGTCCTTTTAGCAGTGTACAAAAAGTTAACAAGCTGAGAGGAACACCATAGGCTTTCAGTAACTGCTGGAATTCAGCTGTAGAGTTGTTGTTCTTTGAAGTTTGTGGGGATGTCTGCATACTCTTCCGTCCTTGATGCTATAGATTTCTGAGACATCTGACTTAAGTCATGGGTTGATGCTGCTGCCTATAAGAGATGCTTAAGCTCAATGCCCTTTAAGGGATGAGCTTTCCTCAGACAAGATTCAGACTCTTACTAACTAGACAATATGTCTCTACACATTGTGCATTCTGTGGTGCAAGGACCACACATGACAATGAGATGGAGAATAATGGAATTCAGGGAATAAAGGAGCATCTGCAGACTGTCCAACCTACAGGATACACCAAGCACATATCAACTCTTTTTATTGAATTTGATTATTTTATTGATTGTTTATAATAACCAATGGTAAATATCAGTTACCTCCACCACCATCACCGCTACTTGTTTTTTGGGGGGCAGACATGAAACAAGGTGACTGACACCATCTGATTTCTTGGGGAACAGTTTGACATTTTCAACATGCTTTACCCCCTAAGGCAGAACAAGACCAGGGTTTTTTATTTGAATGGCACATGTGGACTACAGCAGCAGAGTCCAGAAGGATTTATTTATTATTATTCAGAAATATTTCTGAAGGAAGGAATAATATTTGTTGGCAAATGGATTGGGGCACTAACTTTTAGATTATGGGGCATATTGTCTTCCGGCTTACATTACTTTAACCCTTTGAGTGCCAGAGATGTTATATTTGTTATCTCTTTATAGGTCACTATTAGAAATCAGGAAAAAGAGAAGAAGACAGAAGAGAAGAAGACAGAAGATGGAGTGGCTGAAAAAGAAGGAAGATAGAAGATTGAAGAAGACAGACAGTAGCTGACCAGGGTGCTGAAGACTCTGCTGGACAACAGGATTATTGTTAAGTGTTTCTTTTCATGTGATCTGTTTTAACTTATTTGGATTAGCCCTGTGAGTGCTAGTAGGGTATGCATATTCGACTGGCCACGCCTAATGGGTGGAATTGAATGGGAATATGGCTGTTGTTTAAATGTGTTTTAATGGGTTAAATGGGCACTAATGTTAGCGACCAGATGTGTGTTTATCCTGCTGGTATTTTTTCATAGCACTGATAATTGCATGGTTTACCGTGCTTGAAAAAAATGCTACGAGGGGAATTGAATCAAGGCCTTTATCTCTCCAGTGTCTTTACCGAAGATACATTTCCACATACATGATGGGCAAGTCCCCTCTGCATGGGAAATACCAGCTAACTACACTCTGCAAACTGCTGCACCATAACCAGAGACGTTATTATAATAAAACATTAAATCTTTATTGATTCAAAAAATAAAAAACATGGTAGTACTTATTTACTCAATAGACTTGTGTCGGTAGTGTCCTCCATGCCCGGAGGCATGGAGCATCAATGCGTTTAGCGTAATCACCTCTTAATTATGATGACTAGTCATCTAGCCATTTTAAGGATTTATGCTTACACATAATTTTTTTTCACTTTGATGGGGTTTCCAAAGGTGTGGTGTTTTGTGATGGGTGGGCATTTAGTGCCTTCTTTCGCCAACCTGTATATGGGTTGGTGGGAGACACACCACATATTTGGAGATAGAACCCTTTCAGACACTCGTAAGTTTTTAGATTTGTTTTGCGTGTCTGTTTTAAGAATAAACACTGCGTTTAGATTTCCTTCTTTTTGTGCTGTTGTATCTTTTGTCTAGACATTACTAGAATGGAGATTCTCCTCTGATGGACTGCCCAGAAAGGTTTTAAAGAGCTTGTGTTTTGGATCTTCAAGGAAAGACTTCTGATAATATTCACTTTGTGTTATCCATCCCATATCATCTACCTGTCTATCATCAATTGCCTACACATTTCATGTTAGACTGGAAAGATAATTATACATGGTTATTTTAGGTAGATATTTGGTTTGAATCATATTCAAAGACTGGAGGAATTTGCGAGTTGGACTACTTTAACAACAAGAATAAAAAGAGGGGAAAAACGAAAAGAGGTTGCAGGGGAGGAAGAAAAAAGAAGGGAAGAAAACATCAACAATACCCCCAAGAAATACAAAATCTAACTATCCCTGCACATCCTATATAATAATTCGCCAAGTTGTGTGTAACGCCCGACATGCGCAGTAGACACTGCTGCGCGTGCGGCAGTCATACAGTAGAGACTGCCCGTGCCGCGGCTGATACAGAGCTGGGCGCTCCGAAGGAGCGTCCAGCTCTGTATCAGCCGAGGCGCGAGCAGTCTCCACTGCGTGTGACTGCCCAGCGACCGGCTGCCAGAGACTCTGTATCAGCCGAGGCGTGGGAGACCCGCGACCGGCTGCCAGAGGCACTGTGGCCCGTGTAACGGGCTGTTCAACTAGTAGCAATAATAATGGAATTTACAATTTATCAGACGTTGTGTTACATCCAGATATTACATCTATACTGCTCAAAGGCTTAAAATTTGCACCTACTGCGCCTGCCAATCATTTTGCTTTCTTCATGGATCTTAATAAATTTGTGAGGAAACTCACTTTAGCTAGATTTTTTAATGACACACATAATGAAGAGTCCATGACGAGTAAAAATAACACACTATGTGTAATTGAAGAGGACAAAGAGATACTGGATATTTTAGAAGACCTTAAATATGAAAGTGGCCTCTTTGAAAACAACTATGTAAGAACACAATTCAAACCTGATTCCAAATTCTATCCAGTCCAAAAGAAGGGCCCATATGTTGAAAGCTTCTACAAACTGGTAATAGGAGACTACGATAAAATTGTTAAGAGCAGTAAGATAAAGAATAACAATCTAAACCAAAGAGAAAGAGCTGTACTAAAAACCCTGTCTCGGGAGAAAAACCTAACCATTAGAGAGGCAGACAAAGGAGGCTCTATCATTGTACAAAATACGGCTGATTATATTAAAGAGGGCCATAGGCTCTTGGAAGATCAGAGCTATTATCAACTATTACCCAATGATCCTAGCTCCAGCTACCTAAAGAAATTACATTCATTTCTATATGAGGCGGCCAAAGAAGGAATTATATCTAAAAAAGAATTTCAATTCATATACATCGAATATCCGGATCCAGCTTTTCTCTATCATGCTCCCAAAATACACAAAAGAACTATTGATCCACCAGGCAGACCGATCATAGCAGGAATCAACTCCATCACATCCAATCTATCAGCATTCTTAGATTTTTTTCTTCAAAAATACGTTTGCAAGCTTCCAGGCTATATAAGGGATTCCCAACACGTGCTAAAACTACTAGAGCCTATCCAACATCAAACTCAATACTGTTGGGTTACTCTGGACGTAGAGGCACTGTACACTAACATCGAACACCAGAAAGGTCTGGAAGCTTTGTCATACTATTTCAATTTGGATGCAACAATACCATGCTCTCAAAAAACCTTTCTGCTCAACTGTGCCGAATTTATGCTCACTCATAACTATTTCTCATTTCAGGACTCCTGGTACCTCCAGATAAAAGGAACGGCCATGGGCACGAGATTTGCCCTATCCTATGCCAATCTCTTCATGGGATATTGGGAAAGACACAATAAGTGGCTTCAGGATGTGGGCAAAGGAGATCTCATGTTCTATGGCCGTTATATAGACGATATTCTAATGATTTGGCGGGGTACTCGGGAAGCCCTTATAGAGATGATTACAGATTTTAACAACAACGATAGGGGACTAAAATTTACGGTGTCCATACAAGAAGCCTCTATTGAGTTTCTGGACCTTACACTCACAATCGGTCCTGAGCATAAAATTGTGAGTAACATCTATCGCAAACCGGTGGCTTCAAATCAATATATAAGAGCCGATAGCGGACACCACCACAAATGGTTGAAGAATGTGCCCTTTGGACAATTCCACAGGCTAAGACGTAACTGTAGTAGCCTGGAAGATTTCGAAAGAGAAGGGGCCATCTTAAAACAACAATTTAAAGACAAAGGCTACCAGGACAAGTTGTTAGATTCTGCCCTTAATAGGGCTAGAAATCTAGATAGAGAAAAAATCATTAAGAAAAAAGAGAGGAAGGTTACAAAACCCAAGTTTCCATTTATTACTCAATTCAATTCACAAGGAAACAAAATCCAACATATCATAAGACGACATTGGAAGATCCTCCTACAAGACCCCCTCTTGAAAGGACAGATAAATAAAAATCCCACAATTACATTCAGAAAGAATAGAAATATTAGGTCCTACATAGCACCCAGCCGTCCAAAAAATCTAAACAAGGTACCTATTTCATCTGACATCAAAGGTACCTATAGATGTGGTAGAAAGAAGTGTATTAATTGTAAACATATGATACACAAAAATAAGACTTTTTCAAATGTGAGTAACACGGCTTCTTTTCAAACGAAGGGATATATAGACTGCAACACTAAATATGTAGTATACATGATTATTTGTGGTTGTGGTCTGAAATATGTAGGACGAACAATTAGACCTTTGAAATTACGAATGTATGAACATAGAGGGAAAATCAAAAGAAAAGACAATAACCATGGAATCCCCAAACACTTTAATGATTGTCCCCTAGGAGGAATAGAGAATTTCCAAATAATAGGTCTAGAACATATACCTGAAGGAATAAACGCCAGATTTAGAACTCTCTGTACTAGGGAGGCTTTTTGGATATACACTTTGGGTACTATGGGAAGTGGGGGACTCAATATGGAGATGGACGTGGCCTCCTGTTTCTAATATATGGGCCCACCTAGGTGGACACGTGTGATTATGGAGTCCACTTTCCACCCCATCTTTTCACCCACTATATAACCTATACAACCTATTCATTCCATTTCCATCTTATGTTTGTTCCCAATTCTATATAATTCTTCAATTTTATATCCTTACTTCCAATATCTGCCTCTTATCATTAAAAGTTAACGAACATTTAGAATTTTAACCAATACTTATCCCCACCCCTCATTGGATATTTTATTACTTGATCTTGACCTTTACATTTATTTTTATCTTCATTTTTATCTTTATACTGCTCCTCTTTGGGTAATTTACCACCTTATTATATCTCCCCTTACTAGCCATTTCAGTTTTTATACGCCAGTTTTTATATTTCTAATCTTATTGTAGCACACTAGTCAAACAACTTAACTTATACTGGTATTTATCCATGTATCCATGTATTTATTTATTCATTTATTTATTCATTGATGTGTTACTCCATTTGTAGTGGGGGTCTATTGGCTATTTGTGCCTGGTGGTCCCTGGTGTACATCAGCCGGAGGGTGAGCATGCGATCACATGATCGTATGTGCTACCCGTCCCGGTTGGGTGACCATCCCTCCCTCTGGAGGCGCTGACGGGCGATGCTTTCTTTTGCCGCACACACGTGGAGTATTGTATCACCGGGGTGGAACGCAGAGGAAATGTTTTTTCCCCTTCCGGCTTGCGGCCACCCATGCGTGTGTTTGCGGCCACGTGGGGCGCGGCGTCCCGAGAGTGGAGCGCGGGCCGGTTGGTCTGTCTCTGACGGCGTGCGTTCCACTGCTGTGGGAGCAAGTCGGCGCCGTTTCTCTGGGAGGGGGGGGAGGCGGGATCGCCGGGCAGAAGGCCTTTGAGCCCCATAAAAGGTGAGTGTGACACACAACTTATTTTTATTTGCTCCTGAGGAAGTGAAACTATTCACGAAACGCGTTGAGCTATTCTAATATATATTCCAGAATCTACCAAGACCAGTTTATACAAGCTAAGTATTCTGGCTTATTTTGTTTTCATTATATCATTTTCAATTGCTTTTTGCTGACCTTTTTATACTTATATTTGAGTACAGTACAGCTTTTATTTATTTTTATATTTTCACTCATATATTTGAGTGTTTTAAATATTTTCAATAAACACTATATAGTTTTTAATTTAAGTCCCACAACCCCACCACATTTACACTACTCAGTATATCTGGTTCCTGTATCCCCAGTACCATCGGTGGGGGACCCTATACTTTATAACTATATGTATATGGGTTAACATACAGGATCCACATTCATTCATCCATCCAGGGGAATTTTCCATCTGAAGTGTCACTAGTCTGGTGTGATCCCCCTACAAATCCAGAAAAGATCTACAAACTGAGAGGCAGGGTAAACCTCTCAGACAAGTGAGTAGTTTTCTATAGGGGACAAAGGGACTTATTTTGTTGTGACCAAATACTACTCTTAGAAGTGCACCTTGTTGCGCTGTCTTCCATTCTTTTGTTGAATCATATTCTTGCCAAATACACACATATTTATAGTGTGAATATTGTTTTACATATTGACTATACCCTTTGCTTGGAGTACAATCTCTCTCTCATATTGTGGGGAATGTCATATGTTTCTTTTCCCTAGTGCACATTTATGCTGTTTGGACATCTTTGAACAAATATCCTGTTTTTAAAGAATAATTCATGCTTATAAGTGCAGTGTTAAACTATTACTGTACAGTAAAAAATACACTATAGTTGAGTAATGTCCAGCAAACACACTCGTGGTAGAGAAAGGTGAAAGAATTAGGAGCAATGAAGGGACATGCGAGTAAAGTGGTAGTCCAAAAACTGATTGAGGCATGGTTGCTGCAGGGGTGTGCAGTGAATGATGGTGATTCCTCTCCTCCCAAGGAAGACATAGTTTATGAAAGTCCCATTAATAGTACCACCACCACAAGCAGCAGTACTATTAATAAACCCTCTCAAAGCACTGAAGACAATAATAAGTCACATTCTAGTGTTGATGACATAGTGCAAGAAGATGTAGCAGCTCAACCAACTGCTGCATCTCACAGTGAGACAAACAAGCAAAAAACACCCATCCTGAAAGTAGTAGTAAACATTGTGAAAATCTCTTAAAGGGGAAAAGTAAAAATAAATTGGTTGAGACCTCTAAAAGCCTAGAGGAATATAAAAGTAGTGGGGAAGAAGAGGCAGATGATGCTGAAGATAACTGACATGATGATGATGTAGATCTAGAATATATCCCTCCAGCATCCAAATCTTCTTCAGATACAGATAAACTTGAAAGTAAGAGAGATGATGACATGGAAAGCTAGCTGAATGGCAAATGCTCATTTCTGTCTATAAACCGTTTGAGAAAACTGGAAAGTCTGACCCTGGAAAATTAAAGATACCAAAACATACACAGTCATCCTGTCAGTCATCATCAGCAGCATCACTGGCACTTCCAAGACACACTCAGCCACACACAAGCTAGTAGTGTAGACTAGCCAGGAACAACACAGGTTATCAGCATCCACAGCCTTAGCTTTGATGAGTGCCTATGCTGATCTTGGAAGTGCAGCACCTTTGATACCTAGTAGTAGTAGTAGTATAAGTTCATCAACATCTTGCCCCAGTAGTAATAGTAGCAGCCTCTCAGGAATCCCACAGTCTATGAAGTCTATGAAGTATGGAGATACTTCACTTATGATCCAAAACCTAAGCATGTTGCTATCTGCTGTCTGTGTACAAAGCATGTGAGAAGGGGGAAAGCAGGTGCATACCTAGGCAAGTGTCATAGAGTACATACCACCACCTCCGCAAGTCATGTCATTAAACCAATAAAGTTACACAGTTCTTCCACTATGTACTGCCATTCCACACTTACAAAGCTCATAAAAGAAGTCAAAACCTGCACAAAAATAATGCAAAAGTATTCCTATTGAATAGTAAACTTGCCAAAATGTTGGTGGTGGACATGCTGCATTTTTCTTTTGTTGAAAACAGAGGCTTTAAAGAAGTGATGTCATGTGTTGCAATATGCCAAGCTGCAATTATTTTTCATGGATGGTTGTGTCCATGTTACTTAAGCTGGAAATTAGTGTTGTGGGCAAAGGACAAAGGCAGTAAGCCTCCTAACATTAAAACATATGTTGCTGTAGGACTCACAACTTTTATTTTTAGCTATATAATTATCCAATTCAGCCTTCAGAACAAGTAATATTGCAGTGGGAAACCTTGTAGTCATAGAAAACATAGGGAAAATATGCAAAGTTCTTGTGGGAAATTTATTGGCAGTGGTGAAAAGGAGAAAAATTTTATGAATTGTCTATGGGTGGGATGTTTCCCGAAAAAAGCGGGAAATCGTTGTTTTTTTAGCAAATGTCCTGTAGGCAGTGTAAAAGTGCAAATCAATTCCCAGTCTTTTACAGAAGGTCCTCTACAATCATGGCACAAACCGAGAACCTCTGTCATAAACTATGTGCTCTGGTAATCTCTGGAAGCAAAAGATTCCTTTCACAAACAGGTCAGCCAGTTTTCCAGATGTAGGCAATCTAGGAAGAGGCACAGTGACCCTGTTTAAAAAAGCAGTCAGGTACAAACCAGACAACCATAATACATTTAGATGGAGGGAGTTCTTCAATGGAATAAATCACCAGATGGAACAAGGCAGAGCTGGCACAGGAAGTGACTGAAATAACATATTGAGAGTTCCTCACATTCAGACTCATTGTCAGCTGGTGGTGGTACTGGTGGCAACAGTGGCATTGCCAAGGAGGACCCTAAGATTGCTGGCAGGAGACAACAGTACATTATCCTGAGCCTGGATCCTTCTAGCACAAAAAGATGACAACTCAGCTGTTATTGTCATTGTTTCCATTCCAAAATGGTAGGGAGTATAACTTGCCTTTATGTGGGATTTTCACCATGTTATTTTCGCCATTGGGAAGGGACAAGGAGCGCTATCACAGTAGCACTTGATTTCTTAAGGAACGGTTTCATATTTTCCATACAAATCAGGGTGTTAAAATTTTGTGTATTTAATTAGGGCAGATATGCCAAGGTGTGACCCATCCTTTCCCCGCTTCACAACCTGGTCTCACACTGTCAACAGTTCAGCTGTTGATAATTGCATCATGTCTTCCCCAAGGGAATATAATCCCACACCCAAGATTTTAGTGTGGGGAGAGGTGAAGAAGAATAGCCTCCTACTCCAGATGTACCAACAATGACCTGTGCAGGTGCTGATAGTGCTAGGAGGGGGAGGAGGATGTGGGACAACTTCTACAAGTACTCCATCAATATCACTGCTACCACCCAAGTCCATTACCTCGGTGGGCAGTGACAGACTAGCCTGGCCATTAGCCTGCTACTGTGACATATGTACATCTGTCTCAAATAACTAAGCAGGAAATACACTGGAAATGCACTGGCAACAAACACCATAATCTCACTTCTGGTAGTGTTGATGGTGGTGATGATGCACATTCCCAACTGTATCTCTTACCCCCATTCATGCTGTCTTCTACACCACTAGCTCCACCAGTTTCTAAATCATTACCACTACCACCAGTCTGTTGTTGCTCTCAACTTGGTGATGACAGAGGGGCTCCTGTTGTCACACTTTTCATTAAAGCTAGCATAACGACGACTACTTGGTGATGACAAATGTGACAGAGGGGCCCCTGCTGTCAAACTTTTCATTACAGCTGGCACAATGACAACATCACATACAGACAGCTGTACTGTGATGCTGCTACTGCACACAGCCACAGGATCCAGTAACTCCTTTCTAACTATATTTCCCCAAACCCTGGGGGAGGATTTAGGGGCCTCGGGCTGACATCTATTGGAGTAACTAGGCTTTCTCTTTCAGTACTGCTGCTACTGCTACTTGATTTATCCTCCTCAGATTCAGCAGCAGCACCCGCCAGCACTTCTTGATCATTCTCTACTGCAGAAAGCACCTCAAAAGAACCTTTTTTTATTTTTTAGAATCTCCCTCACTGTCTATCATGATGTCTTCCACATCTGTCTAACCTACAACATGCTACATGGGCTACAAGTTCTGGGTGTTTATGTTATGGGGGCAGAAATTCTCAACTCTTAGAGGGGAAAATTGAAGCATTCTGCCTAGAAAATTTGCTGCATAGTGAAAAATCAGAAATTCTATGGTTTTCCCATGGAAACAGTGGCAAATTGTGCATTTTTTACAGAAATTCCCACTAGAACAAAATGGATCATTTTGCCCATTCCTATTCATGGCTCTGTGTATGACATCAGATTCCAAAGGGCCTTTAATGGAATTCTTCCAACAAACAAATAGGCCCTCTTTTACAAAGGCCCAATCTACCAAATCATATGGAAGATCCACATGCAGAGGATGATCTGAAGTGTATCAAAGTTTTTTTGACATAGTATAAAGGTCTTTTGATAGAACCCAAATACATATACTTAATGGTTTTTTGTAGGGACAGAGGAACTGAAACAGGTGAAAAATGGCACTTCCTGCCAAGCGAGATATTTTTCTTTAATAGTGCCGATTTTCCACTTTTTCCTGTCTAGCTCATTCCATTAATAAAAATGATTAGATTGAATTTCCTGAATACCCCAAAATCACTAGTAATGTTAATAAATGAAAAAGGCACTATACTTAAACAGATCCATACAAATGTAGAATAGCAATAAATATACTGTAAAGCTTACTAATATCGGATAGAATAAAAATAATCATACAGATAAATTATAGCAAGCAAGAAGCAAGAAACAAGCATCAATAGGACATATTATCCCCAGTCCTCATTAGTCCATACCATATATATATAGAATATACTCAGTTCATTTGCTCACTGTGACATCAGTACGCATGGAAATTGATGAAAGATGAGAGATGAATTCATGGATGGTACAATAAATTAATATCAATGATCCTGTCTTTAAGACTGTATGATTTTCTCCTTTATTAGTTGCTCTTGTATTGACACCAAGATCCCCAGGTGTAGTTAGAATAATGAACTTAAAATGTATAATGTGATATATAAAAATAAAATAATGGAAGGTGAGTATAACTAACAGTATGAGAATCCAAACAGATTATAAAAGATAAAAAGAATCAGAAATAAACAGGAGCATTGATAAAGCCACTAAAAAGTGTTAGAACTCTGTTAAGGTGACACACAAGTAAAAAAAATATAAAAATATTAAAATAACAAATATAAAATAAATAAAATACACATGACTCAGATAAAGCAATTCAGCTTATATAGCTTGGAAATGGTACAGATAACCAGGTAGGGTATAACGTCATGAGTATTAATGGAAACGTATAGAGTGAGTTCTATTTACCATATCAATATGTAAGGATAGGAAGTGCAACAATTTATCAATAGGTCCCACTGGATACATAGCCCCCCCTTTGATTATCTGCTTGCTGTCCATTTTCTTGTATCTTCGCACATCTGAGTCTTTGATAAGTCACCTCTGACAGTTTCATGCGTGATCCGGTTTCCAGTAATTACCTTTACGTTTCTCCAGAACTGCTAGCTTAGAACTGTTGGCAGGCATTCAATGCTAGTGTTTTCCAGCACGTTTCAGGGCAATCAGTTGCCCCTTCCTCAGGGATGTTTTATTAAATGTTTTATTAAAAAAAGAAAAAAAAATTATAAAAAAGTATTAACGAAAAATCACACACATCACTCACATTCACACTTATTCTGGGTTATGAGGCAAAGGATGGCCTTAATGGACTAATGTCTTTTCAACCTAATTAAATATGCTACTATGTTTGCTATGTTACTCACTACACTACACATTTCACTGACCCTCGCTCCCCTACCATTAACTCGCATAATCTGATTGACCCTCACTTCCCTAACACTAACTTACACTATTGACTGACCCTTACTTCCCTAACACTAATTCACACAATTTGAATGACCCTTATTACCCTAAGATTCACACATTTTGACTGACCCTCGCTAACCTATCACTAAGTCACACACACTTTACAAACTTCAGTAATCACAATTCTTTTATTAACAGCTCTCCTCTTCTGCAAAACTTATACTCCACTCTCTTTACTAAAAGTACCCGTGCTGAACTGTCAGAAATTCTTGGCTTTTATAGTAAAGGCAGACAGGAATTTAAGTGGTGTTTTTTTATGTGGCAGGAAATTCATGCCTCTAAAAATCAATAGTATAGGGTGGTGGAAATTTGTATGTTGTAATTTCTGCATGAAATAACCAATAAGGTGGAAATTCTGCAAAAGGTTTGTGTGAATTTCCAGGAGGAAAAGTGGCAATTTGCAATACAGATGGTACATTTCTCATGTCTAGTCTTTTGCTATAGTCCAAGTACCAACACTTAACTAGTCAAACAGAGCCCACATTGGGGTGGCCACTACTCACTAGTCATAATAGTGATGAATGTGACACACACCAATCTCAAGAATGAGACAATGAGACAATGGTGACACATACAGGCAGTCAACATTCTGGCATACAGAATTGTACAATGGTTTCCAACATTTATAATTTTATGACACATGCAGTTTTAACATTTCTGGAAAATATGTGGGAAAACGAATATACCTCAATTTGTAAAGGTGTGACACAGAGTTTGGTGCTGTGACAATTAATGCTACCCTGGGGACCACTAGAATAGCACATTTAACAAGACAAAGGAAATAAAGTGACAATATATAGACATTTATAGCTTATCAACACCTGAGCAATCAAGCACGATGTCACACAATAGGAAGCGTCAAAAGAAAAGTGGTGGAACATATACTACATCTGGATCTAAATGTTTTGTTCAAGAGTTGAATTAAATACTCACCCACAGGGAATTTCTGAATACAAGGCATCCCTAGTAAAGGAATAGTAATGTTTTATTTTAAATTTTCTTATTTTTCTGGTAGATTTTAAAGAAGAACCAACGTTTCTTTATAATAACCTCCACTTACCTTACTATGGCCAGAAAATCCTAATCACGCATATGAAATTTGTCTTTGTGCCTGTGTTTAAGAGTGACCACTTTTCAATCAGTCTTGGATGTTGTGTCCATGGAGGCAGACATGACAGTTGTTAACAGGGCCACAGGACCTCAACCTTTCCTCACTGCATATTGTAATCTGAATTAGGTTTGTGATGCACTTTGCAAACACTGCTCGCAACTATCACGTTTTCCTCCATGGACCTTATATCCAGGCCTGACGGAATATGTGATCTCTTGAACAAAGCTACAAGGGAAAAAATCATATGGGTCATTAGGATTTTATGGCCATAGTAAGATAATTCGGGGGAGGAAATTATTAAGAGGTGTTAGGTCTTTAATTATAATTTTTTAACCCTGTGCACCTAACTTATAACACCATATTGGCTATTCATCTCAGACACAGAACTCTTATGATCCTTCTAGTCTGTTTTTTTTTTTTTTTTATGTACGTTAGATAGACGGCACTCAGGTCTCTGAAAGTGGAAGGATGAGAAGAACTAAAATAGCTGTCACAAACCTGAAACATTACTAAGGCTGCAGTAGTAAGAAGTGGTGCATTTCTGGGGCAAACCCTATACACCTTATGTACATTTAATTTGATTTAAATAAGCCCTTGAATGCTGGCATTTTTATCTGTCCTTTATAGTACTGTTGGTGTGTCCTAGATTTGTTCTAGTTCAGAGATGATATAAGTTTTCAGGCTATGCCTCCTCTTTATTGTAATACTCTACAGAGCCCCCTTGCAGTTAAATATCATGTACCTTACACAGGCTTTTAAGGGTAGTCTACAGTATGTACCTGATCGCAAGCCTCCTAGCCAGTCTTTTGTGGTGTGCTAGCCCTACAGCTTGCCAATCCTACTCTAGTTCTTCATATAACAATCTCACGATTCCAATAACAGGGAAGTTTCCTCTATTTAAATTGCATCTCCGTTAAATTTAGAAACAAGAATAAATGCTATTAGCCCCCAAAAATTAGCAAAGTATGTCTAAAATTGGAAAACACACAGGCAAATGGAAGAGGTTGCCATGTTTGTGAAATGATGGACCTACCTGACCTTAAGTTGCACCTTTTAAGCAAAATTAGCAATCCATGATTATGTTCCAATCTTTGACAACTTACAATAGTTTAATGCACAAAATCTTACACAAATAGTACATTTTCAGCTCAATCTTTTTTTTTCTGCCTGACACTGCTCATGTGAATTTTTTTTAAATGCTACCTGCATAGTATATATACAGCTATAAAGGGGGAGGTCAGATAACGATATGGATTTTTTTTTTTGTTACTTGATTTTTTGAGGGAAAAAGGTACATTCTATAGTAATTTTATTTACAATACAATGTAATCTAGCCTATGCTGTTTTATGATGTGGCTTCCCCTTTAAGGTAGGAGCTGGTCAATTCTAGTATGAAATATATGACGTTAGTGAGAGAAACTTTATTTTTACTGCACCAATAAATCTTTCTCCCACAGTTGTACAGACTGCAACAGGATATTTTCTTCTTTTAAGCATTATGTTTATTTTTCCTTGAATGCAATGGTTACACCACATTTGAGTGAACTCAAACCTATTAAGGGAAAAAGTGTTTAAAAAAGGCATAATAATAATAATAAAACAAGATAACGTATTTTTGCTGGCATAAATATGTTGTGTTTAAATTGACAGGTATCTGGCACAATTTAATTTAGGTTAAACGTTTGCTTTTCCGGGGAATGCCTTTGAAGCTGCACCATATGTGTGCATTTATACCATTCATGCATCATGCTCACCAAAAGTAACATTTCAAAGCAGACATTACTGAAAGTGAAAACATTAAAGTAAAAAATATATTAATTAATGAAGCAAGTCTGTCTCAAAATCTAAGGGAAGTCTCTGAAAAGTATTATTCAAAATAATAAAATAATTCATTTTACTTTGAAAGGCGTTTGGGGCCACTTATTGATGTTTCATGGCTAACATCTTTAAATGAGCAGTAACATTGTTAAATGAAAATGTATATGCTATAAAGCTTTCCTGGCTGACTAACACATGGGTTATTCCACTGTTTATTTTTCGAAAATGATAACTGTTCAAACAGTCAAAAAGTGATAAAGCTGTTCTCACATTCTACAGAGACCAGTAGCCACCTCTCCTATCTCTAACTGTCTGGATATTTGGACTGAAAGTGATCTTTCTGGACACCATAGGGCACCAATAATGTAGAAAAACAACAGTTTAAACTGTAATAACTTTGGGACAACACATTTCCCAGCCATTGGAGTACCTTTGTACTACTTAGCATTCTTGTCACACCTGCTAAAACACATTTTATTGTCAGTTCTCTGGACATAAAGAGCCTACCTATACTTGATGTAAAGCATTAAACATGCAAAATGCTATGCAGCTGTCCACTAATATTTAACCCTTAAGATGTTAGTGACCTCTCCAACACGTTATTACAAAATACATCAGGGAGCACAATAGCATAAAATGTATTAAGGGATTTTTTTTACCAGCACTCATAATTAGCACTGACATTTCATTACCAACTATTCAGTGGGCCATACTGACAGAGACAAAAAGCAGCAGATCAGATCCAATACAAAGACCAAAATGTCCACTTTAATTGGACTTTTTAAACCCTTGAATACTTGAGAGATTGCCATTGTTTCTCAAGCTGCTGGAGAGAAGTCTCTAGCATTCAATGGGTTGAAATTCCCATTTACATCAATGGAAATTATGTGATTTATTTTAATTGTCTTATATGGTTCAATTTGTATAATTCAGAATTGCTTATCATTTGCATTGTGCATAAGATCTCATAATCCTTATCCATCAAGCTAAAGAGGTATAAGTATGGCGTGACTGAACTACAAATATTCCCATTGATTTAAATGGGGTTTGTAACTCCTTCAATGCTAGGGAGATCTCTAATGCATTGAGAAATAATGAGTTTGAGACCTCTCTAGCATATTACCTAATTGCTCCACCTTCTTTAGGTGGAAGAATTGGTACTTAAACTGCCTGGACACCACACCAGTTGCCTTTTCATGGTGTTCCAGTGCAGTTGTGTTTCCTGAGCTCTGTGTATTACTTGGTTTGTCTGACTACCCGATCTGGTGCTGACTTGTGTCTCTTTCTGACTATCTGCTCCGTGTATGACCCTAGGCTTGTCCAACAACCAATCTGGTGCAGACCTGCGGCTCTGGCTGACTACCTGTTCCATGTATGACCTGGCTTGTCTGACTACCCACTCTGGTGTTGACCTGGGGCTCTGTCCACTGCGTATCCAGCATACCAATGCTTCAGTGGATATCCTGTCTGGTTTGAACCTGTGGCTCTGGCTGACTACCTGCTCCGTGTATGACCTGCCTTGTCTGACTACCCATTCTGGTGCTGACCTGTGGCTCTGTCCGACTACCTGCTCCGTGTATGACCCTAGGAATGTCCAGCAACCAATCTGGTGCAGACCTGCGGCTCTGGTTGACTATCCGTTCCATGTTAACTTTGGGTTTGTCTGGAGATCCTATAGGACCTAGGCTCAGACATTCCTTACTATTGCTGTCTATTGATTAACTCTGGTTTCCCTACAGGTGTGGACCTAGGGTTCAGACAGTTATCCTTCCTGATTGCCTTTCTGTATAGTCTGGTATCCTCCAGGTGCGGACCTGTGGCTCTGCAAACTACACATTCGTTTCAGCTACTGGGCCAGGTTGATAGAGTTTCTCATGGAGGCAGTCTCCTACTCTAAATAGGTGTCGTAGCTCCATTGAATATGAATTCCACTGTTTATCATTTATTACTGATACATGTTTTACTGAGTTATTATTTGTGCTTAATAAAGTGATTGTTACCTATAAGTACCTGTCCTGTATTCATTTGTATGAACCTTTACAGTACGAAAGGGTCATGTCTACGGACGGTATTGGTAACCCTTTTGCCCTCCACATCCTAGTCAGGGTGGAGGCTCAGGACCAACAAATTGATCAGATAACGTTGGCATTGCAGACTGTTGAACCAAACTATATAGTGAAAATACAAGAATAGAATCAAAAGTGCAGAAGACCTTCTAAGCATAGTATTTGACAAACCAGTAGACCTCTACCTGCACCCTGTGTTTTGGAGTGTTTTCATCTCTCCTGGAACAAACCCCAGGTAGGTTTTCTTACCGTGGTATTTTTCAGCTAGCTTCCTCCTGTGTCCTTCCTTTTTATGCTTCTAGCTAGCTGGTTATCAGGGAATATAATTTCCCAAGCCAGTTCACTTATAGGAAAACCATATAAGGATCTATATCTGAATCTGAATATGGTCTTTTAAAGGGATAGTAATGTTTCATAATAAAAGCAGCTCTAATTAATCATCATAGTATTTGGGCCTTGGAGAGTGTTATTTCAATTCTGTCAGAGTTGTAGTTCAAGTGTAATTCAATGATAAAGTATCCCCCTCCCACTCCTTTTACTGATGTAACACTGCTCAGCGAGATCAGAAGGGAGGTGCCCAGGTAGACTGCAGAGAGGGACAATCTTCAATTAAGATAAGGGAAGAACCTGAAAAACTTGTCAAGGGGGGCAGGGCTTTCATTGTTCTCATAGGAAGAAGATTGACCCCTGCTGTTATCTGTCTGGTCTATGGACTGCATTCCACATCTGAGAAGAGATGGCTTACACTAGGTAAAAGGGGTGGGAGGGGAAACTTTGCTTGTGAAAATCTCTCAAACCATAAAGGTTTGAGAAGTAAGAATTATATCGTTCTTCATGTTTTTTTAATGCCTACAAAATAAAATAAAGAAAAAATGAAGTATTACTATCCCTTTAAACAGGGGGCTCTGAATCACCATGAATATATATAGACCAAAAAGTCTAATGGTGCAGTATCAGAAACTGGTTTATTAAAAAAAAAAAAAAAAAAAAAAAAAAAAAAAAATATATATATATATATATATATATATATATATATATATATATATATATATATATATATATATATATATATATATAATTAGAATAAGATACAGTTTAAAATATTACAATATAAAATCGCTCACGCTCTACGCATTTTGTAACACACTGTTATTTCCGCAGGAGCAAAATAAATGTATATTATAGGAAGTAACAGTGTGTTACGAAACATGTAGAGCGTGAGCGATTTTATATTGTAATATTTTAAACTGTATCTTATTCTAATTGTTAGGTTTTATATATATTTTTTTTACTAATCCAGTTTCTGATACTGCACCATTGAGACTTTTTGGTCTATATATATTCATGGTATATTCTTAATTGATACTCGCATCAGAGAGAGACCTTCATTTAAGGAGCGACTGCGGAGGCCTCCAGCATGTTTGGCACCAACGTTTAGCTGCCCACCCATTCCTCCCTCACCTCCCATGCCTCCTAGGTCTGACTTAGGAGGGGGGGAGGCTATGCAGTTGGGATTTACCCGTCTTTTGGTTCAAGAAAAAGCATTCCGCAGACAGGAGGGGCTTTGCCTGTATTGCGGTAAATCCAGACATTTGTTGCATACTTGTCCCGTATGTCCGAGAAACGGGCACACCTAGAGTCACGTAGGGGACAAACTCTAGGTGGTGTCTCTCAGTCCCCAGGAGATTTCTAAGAGAAGCCCACTCTGGAGGGCATCCTTTCTTGGGCCAACTCTTCCATAATTACCCCTTAATCGATTCAAGGGCAGCGGGTTATTTCATTGATTCTGGATTTGTGGAGAAACACGCCATCCCTGTACAGCTGCGGACATATCCATTGACTATTGAGGCAATCAACGATAGGCCATTGCAACCGCCTCAGGTGACTCATAAGACCATTCCTGTAGCCCTATTGGTTGGAGCCCTACATCATGAGATACTCCATTTTCTGGTCATAAACTCTCCACATCATGCGGTCATTCTTGGGTTTCCGTGGCTCCAGAAACATAACACCAGGGTGGGCTGGAGTAGTTGCGACATTTTATCTTGGTCTCCACTTTTTACTGAATCATGCCTGACTCATCTTATCAGAATTTCGGCCTTGTCCTCTTCCTCCTCCACCGCCTCCTCCACCTCCTCCTCCACCTTACCCGAGGAGTATCGAGCCTTCTGTGAGGTATTTAATAAGGTGCAGGCCACGACCTTACCACCTCATAAATCGTATGACTGCGCTATTGAATTGGTGCCTGGAGCTATTCCCCCTAAGGGTCGTGTGTACCCCCTTTCCATGACAGAAAATCAGGCCATGGAGGACTATGTGGAGGACACTCTCTCTAGAGGGATTATTAGGAAATCCACCTCCCTGGCAGGGGCGGGGTTCTTCTTTGTAAATAAGAAGGATGGCGAATTAAGGCCGTGTATTGATTTCCCTGGGCTCAATAAACTTATGATCAAAAACGCATACCCTATTCCTCTGATCACAGAGTTATTTGACCGGTTGCGAGGTTCAGTGGTCTATACTAAGCTCAACCTACGATCCGAAATAATCTGCATATCAGAGAGGGTGATGAATGGAAGACAGCGTTCAACACCAGGAGCGGGCATTACGAATATCTGGTAATGCCCTTTGGTCTTTGCAGTGCTCCCGCTGTCTTCCAGGAGTTCATTAATGATGTATTACGGGATCTTTTGATGAGTTGTGTGGTCATCTACCTGGATGACATTCTCATCCACTCCCCGAATATTGAACAACACCATACAGATGTTGCGAAGGTGTTATCACTCTTAAGGGCCAATCATCTTTTCTGCAAGTTGGAAAAATGTGAGTTTCACCAGTCCCAGGTGACTTTCCTGGGGTATGTGATTTCCTCTTCTGGGTTGGCCATGGACCCTGGAAAACTGTCGGCAGTGCTCCAATGGCCCCTTCCTTTGGGACTCAAGGCAATCCAACGATTCCTGAGCTTTGCCAATTATTATCGGAAATTTATAAGTCACTTCTCGACTATTGTCAAACCACTTACGGATATGACGCACAAGGGTGCTAATACTTCCGAATGGTCTCCTAGTGCTCTCCAAGCCTTTGAAACCCTCAAGGTAGCTTTTGCAGCAGCTCCGCTTCTGAGACATCCTAATCTGAAGCTACCATTTACTCTGGAAGTTGACGCATCGGAGTCAGGAGTAGGCGCCCTCCTGTCTCAACGGTCATCTCCAGACAAGCCGTTACTGCCATGTGGGTTCTTTTCACGTAAACTCTCTAAGCCTGAGACCATGTTGTCACAGTTTTTGATGAACACTCAGACCAGACTGGTAAGGTTAAAATAATTTTATTAGGATAAAGTACTTACAAGGAGTTAGGCCACAGGCCCACAATACGAAACAATAAATATATAGCAATAATAAGCCTGACACGAGAGATATAGCAGGCAGAGGAGGCAACACCTGGCTTCAAATAGTTCTGTGCTTGAACCCTGAAGACTGGAGGCACGTAAGACCAGGCAACCTAACCCTAGTGGACTAGGGTTAACAAGGCTACTCAACCCAGGGCTGACAGCAGGACTATATGTGACTGGTAGTCCCATAGGTGGTAACTGGCACAAAACCCAGATGCCTGGGTGGCACTGAACCCAGTAGGAATGAGGTAACACTGACCATGGGATAGGGGTCCCAGGAAGACCAAGGCAACACTTACACTTACAGTTGGCAAACCCTAGAACGCTAGGGGTGGATCGAGGCAGATAACAGGAAGGCCATTAGTGTCCCCTCACACAACGAGTGTGATGTAACGCAACCACTGGCTCTTTAGCCCAAAGGCTACTGCAACGCGGAATGGAGCACTGGCCCTGCCTAGACAGTCTAGGCACTGAACAGGTCAACTGGAAATGCCCAGAGATTTACTGCAACTCCCGCAGGGGGTGAGCCCAGCTATAGTACAGAGGAGGACACAGATAGATCTGAGTATCTCAGTCAGCACTTAGACAGCGCTGTACCGGCACTTCACGGGTGCACACCGCCAGGGGCGGTTAAAGTAAGCATCTACAGCATGAATGCCAAGCCTACGGTCAACAAAATAAGGATAGCGCCACGCAACGCACAATAGACAAGGCAACTGGAAATCTGCTGCTTGTAACACTGGCCAGACAGGGGCTACCGAGCAGTAAAGCCATGCACGGATGGCAACGGAGCGGGTGCTCAGCCAGAGATGGCCACAAGCATAATGGGAACACAGCCCGGTCAGTTAGCAATGGAGCAGGCTCATCAGCCAGATAGGTCAGCAACGGAGCGGGTTCTCAGCCAGATCAGTCGGTAATGGAGCAGGTTCTCGGCCAGATCAGTCAGTAATGGAGCGGGTTCTCAGGCAGATCAGTCAGCAATGGAGCAGGTTCTCAGCCAGATCAGTCAGCAATGGAACAGCAACACAGGAAGCGCAGGAACGTCGTCAGGCAGGCCAGGTCATACACGAACAGAGTAACTCAGTAACAAACGTCAGGAACAGGTACACCACGAAAGGGCGCCCTAGTATAGACATGACAGAGTATATAAAGGCTAGCCCTGGGCGGGGTCAAGATTACAAGGCCAATAAGAGGATGGCATTGAAATGAGGAAGAATAATAGATCAGGAGCACGGGCACCGTGATACATGTATGACATTGGAGACCGAGAGTTGTTGGCCATTATTATAAGTGATGACACTTAGTTCAGGGCACTTCCATTCCTATCTTGATCCTTACTGATCACAAAAATCTGAGGCTAAACGCTTATCTCCACTACAGGCTCAATGAGCATTATTTTTGTCTCGTTTTAATTTTGTGGTGTCATATCTGCCTGGCACTAAAAACATTAGGGCGGACGCCAGTTTGGGTCTTTGTCTAAAGAAGACTGTGATCCTACGTCTGTGATTTCGCCAGAGCTTATTCTGGCAACCATTTGTACCAGTATTACTTCCCTTCTGGGATATTGGCAGCTCAGGGGACAGCCCCGGTCGAAAAACCACATGGGAGATGCTTTATGCCCGAAGCCTTAAGAGTCAAACTCTTAGAGACCTACCACTCATCTAAAGCAGCTGGGCACATTGGTAGAGACTAGTGTTGAGCGAGCATGCTCGGCCGATGCTCGGATCGGCTCGAGCATCGCTCTGCTCGGCACATGGCGGTACTCGTACGAGTACCGCATGTGCTCGCCCGCCATGTTCGGGTCTCCTCCCCGCACGTTTTGCGGCTGCTGCGCAGCCAATAAACGTGCAGGGAGGCTCTGACATCGGTGTAATGCCAGCAGCCATGTTGGCTGCTGGCATTACACTGATTGGCTGGCCAGAACCCGTGGTCGGGTGCTGTATAGCACCTGACCATCGAGTTCGGCTCAGTCTTAGCCAGGGAGAGCTGAGGATAGGAAGGGAAAGGCAGTGTAGGGAGGAAAACAATCAAAATTGTGAAAAAAAAGAACCAAAAGTCCTTTTTAGGACTACTGTGTGTGGGGGCAGCAGGTTATTTTGTGTGGGGGGGGGGGAAAAAAAAAAAATATATATATTCTGTTTAGTGTGCAAAGTTGCAGATTAGAGCACATTCTGTTTAGTGTGCACAGTTGCAGATTAGAGCACATTCTGTTTAGTGTGCAAAGTTGCAGATTAGAGCACATTCTGTTTAGTGTGCAAAGTTGCAGATTAGAGTACATTCTGTTTAGTGTGCAAAGTTGCAGATTAGAGCACATTCTGTTAAGTCTTCAAACTAAAATATCAAAGTCACATATTCCATTCAGTGTGCGTCGCCGCAGTTTAGCAGCACATTCTGTGTACTGTGCAGAGTTGCAGAATAGGAAGAAATACTGTTAAGTCTTCAAACTAAAATATCAAAGTCACATATTCCATTCAGTGTGCTTCGCCGCAGTTTAGCAGCACATTCTGTGTACTGTGCAGAGTTGCAGAATAGGAAGAAATACTGTTAAGTCTTCAAACTAAAATATCAAAGTCACATATTCCATTCAGTGTGCGTCGCCGCAGTTTAGCAGCACATTCTGTGTACTGTGCAGAGTTGCAGAATAGGAAGAAATACTGTTAAGTTTTCAAACTCAAATATTAAAGTCACATATTCCATTCAGTGTGTGTCACCGCCGTTTAGCAGCCTATTCTGTGTACTCTGCACAGTTGCAGACTAGGAAGAAATACTGTTAAGTTTTCAAACTCAAATATTAAAGTCACATATTCCATTCAGTGTGTGTCACCGCCGTTTAGCAGCCTATTCTGTGTACTCTGCACAGTTGCAGACTAGGAAGAAATACTGTTAAGTTTTCAAACTCAAATATTAAAGTCACATATTCCATTCAGTGTGTGTCACCGCCGTTTAGCAGCCTATTCTGTGTACTCTGCACAGTTGCAGACTAGGAAGAAATACTGTTAAGTTTTCAAACTCAAATATTAAAGTCACATATTCCATTCAGTGTGTGTCACCGCCGTTTAGCAGCCTATTCTGTGTACTCTGCACAGTTGCAGACTAGGAAGAAATACTGTTAAGTTTTCAAACTCAAATATTAAAGTCACATTTTCCATTCAGTGTGTGTCACCGCAGTTTAGCAGCCTATTCTGTGTACTCTGCACAGTTGCAGAATAGGAAGAAATACTGTTAAGTTTTCAAACTCAAATATTAAAGTCACATTTTCCATTCAGTGTGTGTCACCACAGTTTAGCAGCCTATTCTGTGTACTCTGCACAGTTGCAGAATAGGAAGAAATACTGTTAAGTTTTCAAACTCAAATATTAAAGTCACATATTCCATTCAGTGTGTGTCACCGCCGTTTAGCAGCCTATTCTGTGTACTCTGCACAGTTGCAGACTAGGAAGAAATACTGTTAAGTTTTCAAACTCAAATATTAAAGTCACATATTCCATTCAGTGTGTGTCACCGCCGTTTAGCAGCCTATTCTGTGTACTCTGCACAGTTGCAGACTAGGAAGAAATACTGTTAAGTCTTCAAACTCAAATATTAAAGTCACATATTCCATTCAGTGTGTGTCACCGCCGTTTAGCAGCCTATTCTGTGTACTCTGCACAGTTGCAGACTAGGAAGAAATACTGTTAAGTTTTCAAACTCAAATATTAAAGTCACATATTCCATTCAGTGTGTGTCACCGCCGTTTAGCAGCCTATTCTGTGTACTCTGCACAGTTGCAGACTAGGAAGAAATACTGTTAAGTTTTCAAACTCAAATATTAAAGTCACATTTTCCATTCAGTGTGTGTCACCGCAGTTTAGCAGCCTATTCTGTGTACTCTGCACAGTTGCAGACTAGGAAGAAATACTGTTAAGTTTTCAAACTCAAATATTAAAGTCACATTTTCCATTCAGTGTGTGTCACCGCAGTTTAGCAGCCTATTCTGTGTACTCTGCACAGTTGCAGAATAGGAAGAAATACTGTTAAGTTTTCAAACTCAAATATTAAAGTCACATTTTCCATTCAGTGTGTGTCACCGCAGTTTAGCAGCCTATTCTGTGTACTCTGCACAGTTGCAGACTAGGAAGAAATACTGTTAAGTTTTCAAACTCAAATATTAAAGTCACATATTCCATTCAGTGTGTGTCACCGCAGTTTAGCAGCCTATTCTGTGTACTCTGCACAGTTGCAGAATAGGAAGAAATACTGTTAAGTTTTCAAACTCAAATATTAAAGTCACATATTCCATTCTGTGTTCGTCACCGCAGTTTAGCAGCCTATTCTGTGTACTCTGCACAGTTGCAGAATAGGAAGAAATACTGTTAAGTTTTCAAACTCAAATATTAAAGTCACATTTTCCATTCAGTGTGTGTCACCGCAGTTTAGCAGCCTATTCTGTGTACTCTGCACAGTTGCAGAATAGGAAGAAATACTGTTAAGTTTTCAAACTCAAATATTAAAGTCACATATTCCGTGTAAGATGAAGAAGGCGGGTAAAAAGGGACGGGGAAGTGGACGTGATCCTGATAGTTCAGGGCGCGGGTCAGGACGCGGAGAAACTGTGCCTGGTGCCAGAGCACAAGAAAGAAAGACATCCACCATACCTAGCTTCATGTGTAATTTTACAGGGCGTCGCAGGACATCACTCTCGAGGTCCGACCACTGCGAACAGGTGGTCGGTTGGATGACAGCTGATACTGCTTCCAGTCGGTTAAGCACCACCCTGTCTTCCACCAAGTCCACTCTCAGTAGCCAAGAGTCTGGTCAACATAATCCTCACTCTGATCATCCTTCCTCCCACCATACACGGTCTGGTCAAAGAAGTGATCCCACACTGGGATATAGTGAGGAGCTCGTCTCATCACCAATCCTTCATTTGACCCTCTCTCCAAGCACGCTTGCAGAGGAACATGACATCTTGTGCCCTGATTCACAACCTCTAGAGGCTACCCAATCACAAGAAGATGACAGATGTGAACGGCATTTAAGGTCAAAGGAAGTAGTGGATGATGATGATGATGATGAGACACAGTTGCCATTAAATCAACCACTATTTCCGTCTCAAGACCTTGTTGAGGAGAATGTTATACAGTTGTCAATGACTGAGTATGTGGTGGGATCAAGACTTGAGGAGGATGATCAGAGTGAGGAAGTGGAGGAGGACTTGGTGGACGATGAGGTGACTGACCCCACCTGGGAAGGTGTAGAGCCGAGCGATGACAGCAGTCCTGAGGGTGAGCCATCTGCAGCACCGCAACAGGCTGGAAGAGGCAGTGGTGTGGCTACAGAAAGAAGGCGGACCGCACCAAACCGGCCCGCAAATGTTCCACGGAGCACCCCCTTGCGTAAATCTACCTTGCCAAAGGGTAGGTGTTCCGCGGTATGGCGTTTTTTTAAGGAAAGTGCGGACGACAAAAGAATTGTAGTTTGCAACCTGTGCAACACCAGAATGAGCCGAGGCATGAACACTAGAAACCTCACCACCACCAGCATGATCCGACACATGGCATCCAAGCACCGTAGTAAGTGGGAGGAACGCCTGGATCGCCCATCTGTGTCTGCAGGCCACACCACTGCCTCCTCTTCCCCTGTTTTCGGTGCCGGCCAATCGCCTGTCGAAGGCGCAGGCCCGCATACCTCCCGCCCTGCACCTGTACCATCTGAAGCACCATCAGCGACCACATCCACTTCCCTGTCCCAGCGCAGCGTCCAAATGTCGTTACCCCAGGCATTTGAGCGCAAGCGAAAATACCCAGCCACCCACCCACAGGCCATAGCACTAACCTCACACCTTTCCAAATTACTGGCCATCGAAATGCTGCCATTTAGGCTTGTGGACACTGAGTCCTTCCGCAGCCTGATGGCAGCAGCTGTCCCTCGGTACGCGGTCCCCAGCCGCCACTACTTTTCCCGGTGTGCCATCCCCGCATTACACCACCATGTGTCCCGTAACATCACCCGTGCCCTGACCAACGCAGTTACTGGGAAGGTCCACTTAACGACTGACACATGGACAAGTGCTTGTGGCCAGGGACGCTACATTTCCCTGACGGCACACTGGGTGAATGTCGTGGAGGCTGGGAGCGACTCGGACCCTGGGATGGCACGGGTGCTACCCACGCCGAGGATTGCGGGCCCTACCTCCATCAGGGTTTCCGCCAGCACCTACGTTATTGGCTCCTCCTCCTCCGTTTCCACCTCCGAATTCTCTACACGCAGCGCCACTCCCCCATCAGCCAGTAGCTGGAAGCAGTGTAGCACTGCAGTGGGGAAGCGTCAACAGGCCGTGCTGAAGCTGATCTGCCTTGGGGACAAACAGCACACGGCCTCAGAGCTGTTGCAGGGGATTAGTCACCAGACCGAGCAGTGGCTCTCGCCACTCAACCTGCAACCAGGCATGGTTGTGTGTGATAATGGGCGTAACTTGGTGGCGGCTTTGGAGCTCGGCAAGCTCACACACGTACCATGCCTAGCGCATGTATTTAATTTAGTGGTGCAGCGATTTCTAAAAACCTACCCCAATGTGCATGATCTCTTGACCAAGGTGCGCCGCGTGTGTGCACATTTCCGTAAGTCATCTACAGCTTCGGCCGGCCTGTTGAAGCTGCAGCAGCGCTTACAATTGCCAGCTCACCGGCTGCTGTGTGACGTGAGCACGCGCTGGAACTCCACCTTCCACATGTTGGGCCGGCTTTGTGAGCAGCAGAGGGCAGTAGTGGAGTACCAGCTGTTACACGGTCGTCGCCTCTCCGTTCAAATTCCTGTAATCAGAAGTGAGGAGTGGGAATGGATGTCAGACCTCTACGAGGTTTTACGCAATTTTGAGGAATCGACACAGATGGTGAGCGGCGATAACGCTATTATCAGTGTAACCATTCCACTTCTGTGTCTACTGAAACGCTCGCTGCTCACAATTAAAACCGACGCTTTGCATGTGGAAGAGGTGGAAATGGGGGAGGAAGAGCTTACACAAGGTGATAGCCAGAGCACCCTCACTTCGTCTTCTCAGCGACAATTGGAGGAGGCGGAGGAGGAGGAGGAGGAGGAGGAAGACACGGTTGCCTCCGCTACAGAGGGTAGCCATGGAACTTTAGTTCCATCTCTTCAGCGTGGGTGGGCAGAAGAGGAGGAAGAGGATGAGGATATTGAGAGTCATCCTCCTGGTGAGGACAGCGAAATCTTGCCTGTTGGTACTCTGGCACACATGGCTGACTTTATGTTAGGCTGCCTTTCCCGTGACCCACGCGTTATATGCATTTTAGACAACACGGATTACTGGGTGTTCACCCTTCTGGACCCCCGCTACAAAGAGAATTTCTCATCTCTCATTCCTCTGGTGGAGAGGACAAGCAAAATGGTGCAATACCAGAAGGTTCTTGTCGAAAAATTGCTCCAAAATTTTCCATCTGACAACGCTGGCGGCAGAGTACGTGCTACCTTGGCCAACCGAGAAGGGGAGAAAAGGGGAGCACACAGCAGTTCCGACAAAGGCAGGGCAACACTCTCCAAGGCGTGGGACACCTTCATGACACCCCGCCAGCACCCTCACCCTGATGCGCAGCCTAGTGTCACAAGGAGGGAAAAGTTTTGGAAGATGGTGAAGGAGTACGTAGCAGACCGTGTCAGCGTCCTCACTGATCCCTCTGTGCCTTACAACTACTGGGTGTCCAAGCTGGACACGTGGTATGAACTGGCACTCTACGCCTTGGAGGTGCTGGCCTGCCCTGCCGCCAGCGTTCTGTCTGAGCGGGTATTTAGTGCTGCTGGTGGCATCATAACAGATAAGCGTATCCGCCTTTCCACCGACAATGCTGATAGGTTGACACTTATAAAAATGAACAAGGCCTGGATTTCCCCTGACTTCTCCACTCCACTGGAGGAAAGCCCCGGGGGAACATAAACTCACTTTATATATGTTATTTACAATGATGGGAATACTCTGTATTCCCATTCACCCCTTCCACCCAAAAAACGGGTATATGGTTGACTCTTAATCTTCTCATCCTCCTCCTCCTCTTCCATATGCCCTGGGATATAATTTTTATATAGGGCCAGCTCACCAGCGGGCCCTGTGATATAATTTTTATATAGGGCCAGCTCACCAGCGGGCCCTGTGATATAATTTTTATATAGGGCCAGCTCACCAGCGGGCCCTGTTTGACAATTTTTATATAGGTCAGCTCACCAGCGGGCCTTCTCATATAATGTTTTATTGGGTCAGCTCTCTAGCGGGCCCTCTCATATAATGTTTTATAGCGTCAGCTCACTAGCGGGCCTTCGCATATAATGTTTAGGATGGTCAGCTCTGCAGCAGACCCTCACCCATAATGTTTTAGATGGTCAGCTCACGTTTCCCTCTTAATCATGGCCTCAGTTCAATAAAATCAAGGACATTTTTGGGAGAATTTGCCTCTGCGCACGTTTCCCTCTTAATCATGGCCTCAATTCTGAAAATCAAGGAAATTTTTGGGAGAATTTGCCTCTGCGCACGTTTCCCTCTTAATCATGGCCTCAGTTCTGAAAATCAAGGAAATTTTTGGGAGAATTTGCCTCTGCGCACGTTTCCCTCTTAATCATGGCCTCAATTCTGAAAATCAAGGAAATTTTTGGGAGAATTTGCCTCTGCGCACATTTCCCTCTTAATCATGGCCTCAGTTCTGAAAATCAAGGAAATTTTTGGGAGAATTTGCCTCTGCGCACGTTTCCCTCTTAATCATGGCCTCACTTCAGAAAATCAAGGAAATTTTTGGGAGAATTTGCAGATGATATACAAGTAAATATACAGCAAATACTGTTTGGTAACAATTTTTCGCCTAAAGTCGTTTTTATTTTCCTTTTTGTGTGTTTTACGATCAGTCTGTAAAAATGGCGTACTACGGGCGAAAGATCGTTCCCAGCAGCGATGTTGGAGTCCAAGATGCATCCAGACATCCTCCCTATGCTGTCCCTGAACCATTTCTGTGGTGTTTCCATCCTTTTCTGCCCTTTTCCTATGGACCAGGCACCCTCCCCTCATCAGAGCAGGGGGTGCCTGGTGTAATGCTCGAGTCCTCCCATTGACTTCAATGGGGCTCGGGTGTTCGGCCGAGCACTCGAGCCTCAGGGGGTGCTCGGTCAGAGCACCCGAACACCCGAGCATTGGGGTGCTCGCTCATCACTAGTAGAGACCAATTGTTTTGGTCCCTATCACGACTGTTCTGGTGGCCCAGTATCCATACAGATGTATCTGCTTTCGTAGCAGCATGTCAGACTTGTGCTACAAAAAAGACTCCTCAGCACCTTCCTGTGGGTCTCCCACTCCCAGTAAAGAATGGGGAGTGCCCTTTGTCTCACATCTCCATTGATTTCATGGTGGAGTTACCATCATCCGATGGATTCACTGTCATTCTGATGATTGTGGACCGGTTTCCGAAACTGGCTCATTTTGTACCGCTTAAAGAATTACCTACTGCCCAGCAATTGGCTAAGATATTCGCCAAAGAGGTCTTTCGGCTCCATGGGGTGCCCAAGGTAATTGTGTCAGACCAGGGAAGCCAGTTTGTGTCTTGAATTTGGAGGGCTTCTGTGTGCAAATGGGCATCCAGCTCTCTTTCTCCTCCGCCTGTCAACCACAGTCGAATGGTGCAGCAGAGAGATCGAACCAGGCCTTGGAACAGTTCCTACGCTGTTATATCTCTGACCATCACAATGACTGGGCGAGCCTGTTACCATGGGCGAAGTTTGCCTGGAATTGTGGCAGGAACTCTTCTACTCAGAACTCCCCGTTCATGATTAACTATGGCTTCCAGCCTTCGGTACTTACTGAGTCATTTGAGGCACAAAATATTCCAGCTCTGGAGGAACATTTAAGGGAACTCCGCTCCACATGGGTACGGGTAACAAGAACTCTGCAACGTTCCACCCAACAGCAAAAAAGGCAGGCCGATCATAGACGGTTACCAGCAGCAGTATTTCAGGTGGGGGAGAGAGTCTGATTGTGCATGCAAAATCTGAACCTACAAGTACCTTGTAGAAAACTGGCTCCCCGGTTCGTGGGTCCTTTTTTGTGTCCTGCGTAAGATCAATCCTGTCGCCTATGCCCTAGAACTGCAAGCCAGTATGTGCACTCATAATGTATTCCATGTGTCATTACTAAAACCCTTGGTCTTCAACCGGTATATTTCAGCTCCTGTACGCCCGGCTCCCGTGAGAGTTGCAGATCATGAGGAATTTGAAGGACAGAGCATTCTCAATTCTTGTAGGGTACAAGGTCGATTATAGTATTTTGTACACTGGAAAGGCTATAGACCCGAGGAGCTTTCCTGGGTACCGTCTACCTATATGCATGCTCCAGCCCTCTTACAAAGATTCCATTCTCGCTTTCCTTCTAAACCTCAATCTTTTCCGCAGGGGAGGGGGCGTTGAGGGGGTGGTACTGTAAATGTTCCGTTTACCTGCAGAGACAGCCGCCGGGCATCTGTGGGCGGTCGGTCTCTTGCGTGCTGCCTCACGGCTCTTTCACCGTGTCTGTTCCCTGATAGCCGGCCGCCCTGGTTTCCTGGCAGGCAGCCAGCTTTGTGCTTCCTGCTTCTGGCAGTACTGTGTTCTGCCAGCAGAGTGCGGGTGCACGTCAAGGGAATCCCCTGTGACGTCGCGGCCCGGCTCTTAAAGGCATATTACCTAATTGCTCCACCTTCTGGAGGTGGAGCAATTGGTATTTAAACTGCCTGGACACCACATCAGTTGCCCTTTTGTGGTGTTCTAGTGCAGTTGTATTTCCTGAGCTCTGTGTATTACTTGGTTTGTCTGACTACCCGATCTGGTGCTGACCTGTGGCTTTGTCTGACTATCCGCTCCATGTATGACCTGGCTTGTCTGACTACCCACTCTGGTGTTGACCTGGGGCTCTGTCCACTGCGTATCCAGCATACCAACAGTTCAGTGGATATCCTTTCTGGTGCGAACCTGTGGCTCTGGCTGACTACCTGCTCCGTGTATGACCTGCCTTGTCTGACTACCTGTTCTGGTGCTGACCTGTGGCTCTGTCTGACTACCCACTCCGTGTATGACCCTAGGCGAGACCCGCAACCAATCTGGTGCAGACCTGCGGCTCTGGTTAACTATCTGTTCCGTGTTAACTTTGGGTTTGTCTGGTGATACTCTAGGTGCGGACCTAGGCTCAGACATTCCTTACTATTGTTGCCTATTGATTAAGTCTGGTTTCCCTACAGGTGCAGACCTAGGGTTCAGACAGTTATCCTTCCTGATTGCCTTTCTGTATAGTCTGGTATCCTCCAGGTGTGGACCTGTGGCTCTGCAGACTACGCATTCGTTTCAGCTACTAGGCCAGACTGATAGAGTTTCTCATGGAGGCAGTCTCCTACTCCAAATAGGTGGCGCTAGCTCCATTGAATATGAATTCCACTGTTTACCATTTATTACTAATACGTGTTTTGCTGAGTTATTATTTGTGCTTAATAAAGTGATTGTTACCTATAAGTACCTGTCCTGTATTCATTCGTACGAACCGTTACACGGATCTAGAGTCCCAAGTCTGAAGGATCAGGCGGCTCTGTAAGTGCTTATTATTATTACATCTTTGCCTGTTTTGCTATTATATGCATATCTCTAGTATCTCTGCAAGACTAGATGGTTTTGCTTCCTTGCAGACTTAAACAAGTATTTGTTATTGCCCTTATATCATGTCTAATGCTATAGATGGAAAAAAGGGGAGTACTGAAGTCAGTTCCAGACACCCCTAAAGAAGATAAGTCAGTTCCTAAGACCAAAACATGTATATGTTGTGAGAGCAAAGTACCTCAGACAGAGACTGCAAAACTATGTACTGAGTTTCTTAAAAAAGTATCTGCCATTGATGTCCCATCCCAGTTTCATAACTTTTTAGGATGGATGAAGTCTTCTATGCAGGAGATGTTCACTTCCACTCAAGAGTTGGCAAGAAAACACCAAAGGGCTACTGACCTAGAAGAAGGTCCATTCCATCCACTAGAGGATGATGATGATGAAGGTAGCATAATGGAAATAGAATCAGCCATTTCTTTGGCAGACGAAGGAGAAATAACTGACGACCCTGCCAATTTCAGTCCAGATAAGATTGACAGCTTAGTTAGGTCTAGGAGAAAGATTTAAATATTATGGATACAGCTTTCATAGGCTACAGAAAAGCAACTTCTTTATTTCCAGTCCATAGCTCCATTCAGAAGATTGTCTCTAAAGAATGGAAACTAGGAGATAAACGATATGGCATGTCTATGCTATCTCAATGCTTGTATCCCCCTAAAGTAGACGCAGCCGTTGCGTAAATTTCTCAACTAACCACAATACTACTGGAAGTGATCCTATGGAAAAGAGAGCTGAGAGCACACTCAAAAAGCAGCTTGTAACCATAGGACACAATCTTGTTCCAAATAACTTTTACTTTGGGGCAGGACCACCAGATGTGCAAGAAGGACCCCAACTCCTGATATCCACGGAAGAAAGGTCAGAAGCACCAGTATACATTGAAGCAATCCTAGATGGAACGAGATTATATAAATGGAGCATTTTAAAGGACTGCTCAACAAGATATATATCGAACTGGATAACTAATTTTGTCTTTCAGGGCTTGCCAGTCAAGAACATTATATTTTTAAGTATTCAAAGCCTTTAGCAAACAAATTGTCAGCCAGTCTTTGTTGATCTAGGTTCCAACCAAAAAAAGAGACGTGATAGGCAAGAGTTTAGTTCTGAAGTCCATAAGTTTGAATTGTGTCCTATTCTTGTCCCAAAGCCACAGATCATTCTTTGTGGTACTCAAAAGATGACAGAGGTTATGCAACTTTTGACGGGAGAAAGACCAAATCCACTCTAGAAGTTGCTGCCTAGAAATAAAGTGAGTCTCCAGCTTTATCCAAACAGGCATTATAGATTGAAGATCATATCTTGTCGACAGAGCAACCAACTGAGAAAATCTAGAGATTAAGTAGTAATTATATAGATTTGGCATTAGGACTCCACCAAATTGCTTGTCTCTATACAGAACTTCTCTCCGGATTTGGGGATGCTTGAAAAGCCAAACAAAGTTAAACAGGAAGGACTGAAAACTTAAGAGGTGTCACGGATAATAAGAATGAGAACTGGACCAGTGCTTGTTGGTAACACAATCTTTATTAAGATACACAATGTAAAGAAATATTCAGCAACAGCAAGCATACAAAACAATCTTGGACAACATCAGGAAGTATAAGCGCTTATTTATAATGGTACAGAACTGGACCCCTATCGGCAAAGAAGGAAATAAGCAGCCTCAGGTCTGCACCTGAGTAGTCTACAACAGGTCCACACTTGAACAGACTAAAACAGGTCCTCAACCTGCACAATTAGCGTCCCTGAGTAAGAACTAACTGTGCCACAGGTCAGCACCTGAAGACACCAGTTAATGGATGGGAGCAAGGAGAAGTCTGCTAGAGCCACTGGTGTCACCAGACAGGTTATCCACTGAAGCGTTGGTATGCTGGGGGTGCATCAGACAGAGCCCAGGTAGCACCAAAGTGGGTAGTCAATCAAGGCAGAACATACACAGAGAATGTAGTCAACCAAAGCCGCAGTTCTGCAACAGAACAGATAGTCAGCCAGGCCAGAGGTCATACACAGAGCGGGTAGTCAGAAAGAGCCACAGGTGAGTACCAGGACAGATAGTCAGCCAGGCCAGAGGTCATACACAGAGGAAGTAGTCTACCAGAGCCACAGGTCCACACCAGAAGGGATATCAGTCTAAGCCGGGGTCATACACAAGGTGGGTAGTCAGACAAACCAGAGGTTGGCACCAGAACAGGTAGTCAGACAAACCAGGTAAAGCACTGAACACAGACTAAACTGCACTGGACACCATGAAAGGGCGACTGAGCATAGTGTCCAGGCAGTATTTAAACTTTGGACCCAGGAAGAGGAGGAGTAAGCATCCGCATGACTGCTCCTTTAAATGGAGCGCACGTCCATGCTCTTGGACATGCACCAATATGATGTCACAGACCCACGCAGAGGAAGCAGACCGGAGCCTGGAGCCCAAGAAGCGGCCGAACCACCACAAGCTGAATGCGGCTGGAGACGCCAGATGGGCAATGCGGCTGAAGCCGTCAGACATACCATGCGGCTGGAGCCACCGGAGGAAGCTGCGGTTGGCTCGAGCAGCCGCCGCAAGATACTATAACAAGAGGTCTGATCTGTTTATACAGATGGGTAAAGACCTGAACAAGTATAGGATCTTTGGGAGAATAGCCATCTTGATGGCATTAATCCTGCCAAAGAAAGAGAGAGGAAGGGACATCCAGTTTGAAATGTTCTCAGAAAGAGATTTCCAGAGGGGCTTGAAGTTCAGAGTGAAAGTTTTGCTTATGATCTTGGGATCCTTGTTCCTAAATACATCAGGAAATCCTCCCTCCATTTGAAGTGAAAGTCATTGGAGATGGACAATTTAATATCTTCATTCAGGTTTAGACTCAAAATCTTGGACTTGCTCTGGTTAATACCTAAACCTGAAATCTCACCAAACAAAGTTAATTTCTCCCATATATAGTAGATGGACGATTCAGGGTCAGAAATGAAGAGAAGTTCGTCTACGTACAAGTTTAACTTTGATTCTACACCCTCGGTCACCACTTTAATTCTAGGGTCGTTTCCGATTGCCACTGATAAAGGTTCAATGCATAAGATAAAAACCATAGGAGAGTGGGGACACCCCTGTTTGGTACCACTCTCAATATGAATATCTCCACTTTCCATGCCCAGTTCTAGAAAGACAAATCCATCTACTGGACAGAGTCTCCTTCTTTCTACAAAAGCAGTTTTAGACAGCCAAAGTCTTCTCAAAGCTATTGGGGAATCTGTCTTTAGCACACCAGATTGTGCCATAGGCAAGATCCCGCAGCCAACTCACTCAGTACAGCTACCTGAAATCCGATGAGCCTTCCTCAAAAGATTTCTATGTTCCTTTCCACCAGCATATAGGATCCACAGATGCAAGCAAAACAAGCTAGGGAGGAATTTGAGACAGAAAGTCAGTTCAGGGGACTTGGTATCACAGACAAGCCAGTCTTCACATCAATATTCTAGAATTAAAAGTGGTCTGGAACATGTTATAGCAGCTGAAAAATGATCTTCAAGGCATGGCAGTGCTGATTCAATCAGACAATGTTACAGCAGTCAGGTATCTATTAAACCAGGGAGAAACTAATGGCACCCATGGATATCCTCCCCCCCATCTCGCAGTTAGCCCATCCAACCCTCTTCCAGCTGCCTTGCGGCCCCTGGCGATCACACAGTCATATATATATGTCGCACTGTCCGATTGGGGCTGGCCCTCATGCGGGGTACCCCCTCTTGGCACAAGCATGCATGCTGTGGTCTATCTACAACCGCATCTCCCGTCGATCTCCCCCCCTTCTCCTCCCTCTCCTTCCCCTATCTCCCCTCTTCTACTGTTGTTTCTGCCTACCTCTCCTCTCCTATATTATACGCTTGTCGTCCAGAAGACAGTGAGACACATAACATCTCACTCACTATCTTGCACCCCATCAATAAATAAATGTCTAGGACTATATAATGCACAGTTGATGGGCATTTTTTATGTCGATTGTTTCATCTTTTATCTACTGTATTGCTTCTGATTTTTCTATGTAGCTTCCAGAATTTTAATAAAGCTCTTTTGAAAATTAAAAAAAAACCACTCAAAAAACAAACAAACAAACAAACAAGGAAGAACAAGCTGTCCTACACACAACAAGTTGGCTCTGCAGATTCTCCACTGGGCAGAAAAAACATTTGAGTGCTCTGACAGCATTGTATTTATGGGAAAACCTAAATTACCAGGTGGATTTAGAATGGCTTTTTATTCAAAGGTTGCATTTTCTTTAAAACCATATGCTTTAGACTTGAAAAAGAGAACACCGCTCTAGAATGCTTGTCAGTATAACTTAATTTTAGTCAAATAAAAAAGGTATTACTAATTCATTTGGTCTCTACACCACTGGATAACTGGCTAAACTAAGTTAAAAAAAAATAATAAATAAAAAAAAGAAAGGTTAACAGAGTCGTAACTAGAAGCTACAGGGCCCTGGTGCAAAAATGGCCATGGGCCCCCCGAACACATTACCCCCCATTGGCCACCTCCACATTGCCCCTCATTGGCCACCTCACATTGTCCCCAATGTCCATCTCCACTTTGCCTACAATGTCCACCTGCACATTGCCCCCAGTGTTCACATCCACATTGCACCCATTGACCCCCAGTGTCCATCTCCTACCTCCCTGGTGGTCCAGTGGTGTGGCAGGAGAGGTCTGTGCCTCCTCTGTTATCAGCTTGAAGGTCCCGCATGGTCCTCTCTCCAATAATGCAGACCACTGGGAGATGAAGTCATCTCCAATCGCTCTGCATTACTAGAGTGCCGGAGACAGAAAGGGAGCTCAGCTGTTAATAGAAGTCTGTGCTGAAGAATGCACAGACCTCAGCTTGTTGTGGGCATCAGGCAGGGGGGTTAAGGGGCAGCCGGGCCCCTAGGGTGACAAGCCCAGTCACAGTTGCTACCCCTGCGACCCCTATTGTTATGCCACTGAAGGTTCATTCATTGCATCAATGATGAACATTTTCGGTCCTCTGGGGGTCTTCCTCAGGGCATTTTGAAATAAACTAACTTTTCTTTGATTCAACATTTTGCTCCCATGTGCTGTCTTGTATGAGGCCAGGAGTACCCCAGGCTAAGTACATCTAAATATTTGTTGTACTGTTTTTTATGGTGCCTGCACCTATTTGTTTTATTAGGGATTTATGCATTTGACCTTGTGAGTGCCACTATCTTTGCTCATATATATATATATATATATATATATATATATATATATATATATATATATATATATATATATATGCCATTGATTTCTTATTCCCTTATCCTTTGGATGGAAATATCCTGAGTAGAGACAGGACAATCTCTCCGCAAGCTCAGCTGCCAGTTTTTTACCCAGTGCTGACCAACATATTTGTGAGTATATTACTTATTTTATTATAATGCTGGTGTTGAAGTTTTTAAAACTATCAGGCGCCTTCTGTTCTTTCTGTTTCTGTACATGGTTTACTGCTTGGAAGAGCTAGTGCTTTTGAAACACAGCCTATGCTGTTTGCTGATTCATTCTACATTGATTGTTACTATGTCTGGGGCAGTGTTCTAATCCCAGAAGGCCCATTTTGCTGGATCTCACATAAGTGAGATTGCAGCCAACAATTTTGTGGTGTATCGTTGGTGGTCGAGCTATATCATTTGATTCAACACAGGGAGCGCCTCTTGTTTCTCTCCTCTGCTTTTGTGTATAAAGTAGGACAGTCACTTAAGATTATATATTATATAATACTATGTGCAGAATAATATCTTATGAAAGTTTAAATAGTATCAATAAAACATTTGTTTTGTATTTCTTTCACATACACCAACAGTGCCACCTTGTTTTCATCAAACCTTTGAGTGCCAGTGGGGTGCCAGAGGGGAGCAATGTGCTAAGTACCCCTCTGGCACTCAGAGGATTAAAGGAGGAAATCTAATTTCCTTGTGAGGTATGTAAGACTCATGTGGGTCTACTCTCATGAAAGTACAGCATTCTTACCATGAACTAATACATAAGGCAACTATCAATCATCAAAAAGAACCACCCATCCATGAAGCCCATACCTCCCTAGCCGCCCTCTTGACAGTCCAACCCCCATGACACAGAGAGAGAAAAACCATGTATTACTAGCACCAAGCAGCCTCTGACAGATATATAAGATTTAGAGCCTGGCAGCCTCTGCTTTATATAAAAAATGGACGTGGCATATCCTCTTTCCCCACAGCTGGGAAGGCCCAGGGAGTCAAAACACACCAACAGGACATGAAAATATGCTTGAAACATAGAGCTTGTTGCCAAAGGGGAGCGTAGGATTTCAAGTGAGCCATTACAAATATATAGAACCAGTGACATTATAATAGTTTTCTAGGGCTAGCATGCCGGGAGGTGTGAGAAAGGTAAGGGTTCATTTCTTTATTTCTATTATTTTTTCTGCTTTCCACATTTTTTAACTTTGTTAGATATACTAATAATATTTAAAGGAATTCTAGGTTTATCCCCCAGAGTAAAACAATGGTACTCCCACTGCTGAGAGTTGTTTTTATTCAAAACTTATTACATCTCAAACAGTATCACAGCAGCCTGAAATTGTACAGTGGCGCTGTTTCTACAAGTTTGAGCTGTAATAACATTTGAATATAACAACGTTCAGCAGTGGGAGTACCCTTGCTATACTAATTTTTTCTTTACATATTAAGAATTACTATCCCTTTCATAAAATTTTATCTTTTACAATCTGATGATTGAAAAGAAAGCTCGACTTTAAACCCTTTGATGTTTGAAAGGTCTCCAGATCTTTGCAAATCAAGGTGTTTGAGCCCTCTCAGTTATCCATGGGGTTAAAAAGCTTGCCTCTTGTGGTTCTACAGGAATTTAAAGGAGCAGAAAATGCCTTTAATGAAATTATATATGTCAGAGGGCTTTTTCTGTAGAGTAAAACAAACACACACACTCACACACATATATATTATAGAAAAAGTATACTACTTCTTTAATTTGGGACTGTTTGCACCAAACAGCTTGACAGTTAGTTCTCTATACAATACATATGGTACATGAATAGATAACCCTTTTTCATACACATTTACTTGCTTGTGGCTATTTCAGCATTTATGTTGGAAGTGATATTATGTAGAAGTAAATGTAGGTTATAATGTATGATTAAAGTAGAGAAGAGTTGGCCAGTTTTTAAGGTTGGGTGTGTCATTTTTATGATGACAAATTTAACCTTTAAAATACATTATTTATTTATTAGTGTTTAGTATTTCTATAGCAATGAATACTTAGGAGATTCCCAGGAGTGTCTGGCAAAGGAAGGTTGTTACTTTTTAAATAAAAAATACGAAGTAAAGTATGATACATTGTTGCCTGAATAGAGAACACTGAAAGGGAAAAACTATCACTATTTTCCATAGACTGATGAGAATATTTTCTTTCAAATAATGACATTAATACAATCACCTTAATACTCTGCAAGATTTTGTGATATACTCCCCCTTGTGTGTGCTGCCGATAACTCCTTAGATTAGAGATGCGGCAGAAGGCCTTAGGGTACTCTGTGCCTCTAGTGTGTAGAATTCTCCAGAAAATTCTTGGTGGGGGAAGGGGGAGTTAGCTGTGCTCAGCTACCTGCAGCAGGTGAATTCAGCCGGTAAACACATCTATTTTGCTTCTGCAGGGTATTGCTTTGTTGCCACTCTACAGGAAGCTTTCTGTCCCAAGCCATAGGCTTCAGAATCCTATGTAAACAGAATTCACAGAAAAATAGAGTACAGAAGTAAATAACACAGGGAAACAGAAAACAGCCACCACATTATAACACAGGTGACACCTAACACAGTGTTTTTCCACAAAATGGCTTAACAAAGTAAATGATTACTGGCACACTTCTAGTTAATCTGTACTTCCTCCACCCTGCTGCTATAGTCTCATTAATAATTTTTGGAAAGGCTTACCTGCTGAAAATGTTGCATGAGTGTGACTAATCTGTATTGCTGTCTGAGTCAAAATACTTTAGAGTATTCCTCATGATAATTAAGTAATTTTAAAATAGATCTAATCTAGACAAACATATACAAGGTATTAAAATAATAAAGATGCAGTGGAAGGATGTCCCATCCCAGTTGTTCCTCCAAAATAAAGTCTAATGCATTGTTTAAAATTGTATGTGTGTGAGGGAATACCAGTTAAATATGTTGTCTATGTAATCTGAATCAAAATACACTATTATTCTTGATAATGTAATTTTAAAATACTAATAAACAACATACACAATGAGGATGACATAAGTTTTACTAAAAGGTTCACTTTTAAAATGTTGCACAAAAAATACATGTGAGCACATTCAGCAAATCGCCATGATGACAAGGGTGACATGAGAATCTCTCCCTTCATGAAAAGCGCAAGATTCTCATGCCGCCGGCTAAAACATTGCTTTTGCCTTGAAATAAATAGATATTTTGGCCAGGGAAGTCTAACGCTGATGTTCAGGCACTGACCTACTGTGACCTGCACAAGATCCATGTACCCCGAATTCTCTGATTACTTCTGGTCCAGACTGGAGATCACCTTCAACCTCTTGGATGTGACTGATTGTTGTACAAGAGAATGGGAACAGGAAATTGGTACAGAAAAAATGGCTAGTGCAGGAGAATGGGCACTGGGTGTGGGTACAGGAGAATGGGCAAATAATCATCTTTTATCTGTGTGCTCCAATGCTCTGCATAATTCTCACTGTCTTCACAGGATCCGACATTTAGTATAAGTAACTGGGGTTCCGTTTAGATTTGGATTTAAATTTGTCATTTAGAGTTACGTGACTTAGAGTCATACAGAACACCAGCAGCTGAGTACTATATTCTAAATATTGGATCCTGTGATGACACTGAGAATTATACAGAGCACTTGAGCACACAGATAAAAGATCATGCTAAGGTATGTTGCGGCCAATAAAATAAAAGCAAGATATGTTGTTTATTTGAAGGCACTAGCAACATTTTAGCAGGCAACATGAGAATCTCTTTATATGCAGTTTGAGATTCTCATGTCACCCTTATCATCATGGCGATATGGTGAATGCGCCTTTTTGTTGCACGCCATTTTGTGTGTGACATTTTAAAAGGATACCATTATAAACAATATTCAAGCACATGAAGGGAATTAAATAATGAAACACTGAAATGAATGTTTTGGATTGTGATGAATACTGTACAAATTATATGCAGTATGTACAGTGAGTCCAATATAACATAACATTATTTGTCAATCATTCATCAGTTAATGATCATATAGCACAGTTCAGTCCTCAAGGGCCACCAACAGGCCAGGCATTAAGGTTTTCCCTGATTAAGCACAGGTGAGTCAGTCAAAATGAAGGAGCCACTGATTAACTCACCTGTACTTCATCAGGCATCTCCTTATATCCTGGCCTGTTCGTGGTCCTTGAGGACTGAACACGGACAACCCTGATATAGTGCTTGTCTCAATTGTTGTAGATGTTGGCAACTGTGCAAAACCCTCCTCCTCAGTGCTGTTACAACTTTCATCACTACGTGTTTTATATGCTTTCTTGTCCAAATTTTTTCACTTCTAGTATATATTCGTGTAGGATATTAGATGCTGATTCCTTTTTAAGATGTAAGTCTACCTACAACGCTGCTGGATAGTTGTCCTTTGGTCATTAGCTATTTAACCATTTGCAACTAAGGGTTTTTATAGCAGTAAACAAGGGATGGCAGCACACTGTTTTGTTTGATAGTACTCCAGTAGATTATTGTTTTGTCCTGTGCTTCTGATTAGTCAATAATATAAGTGTTACTGGGGGTGGACTTGGAAGCAGTGATGATGATGATAATGACAGTGATTGAGGTAATTATTGCATATTTTTTAGGCATGTTTACCTATCCAGACTTTCCAAAGTATCTCTCAAAGAGTTTATAAACAGGCATATTGGTCCTTCTGGTGGAAGATTGAGTAATTTCCTTTCAGATTATTTTGACTGTCACTGTCTGATGCAGTAGTTGGGTTTGCTGCTAAATTCTGCTTCACTGTGGCAATAGAATATGACCTGCCTTAATGTTGTATTAAAAGGTTTAGTACTGCTGCTGATGGAACTTTTCATATCACTTTCACAAACATACTCCTGCGGAGGATCATTATTATTTATTGCACAAGATACAGCAACCAAGGCTGCAGTCAGTTTCATAATACAGCTTTACTAACATCAACATGCCCATTCAATTCTTCTAGTCTTATTCTTTCCGCCTTACCCCTGCTATTTATTATTATTATTTATATAGCGCCAACTAATTCCGTAGCGCTGTACAATTGGGAATAGACACACAGAGGTATTAGATAGTACAATCAAATCTGGAGAACAGAAGGATCAGAGGGCTCTGCTCTGCTACTATGTGTGATGGATATAACTCTTGAATGATAGTGTCGATTTTTCTATAAACTGTACAAGAGAGCTGTTACTGTATCAAGTGATAGTTTGTCTCTCTGAAAATAAGTTGTGATGTATGTCTATGTCTCTCATATATCTCACTGTCATTCTCAGTCTCAGTCCAGATCTAGAATTTCCTGCCTGTCTGTCACCTATCAGTCAAAAGTTTTTTATGCTCATACTCCCTGCAACAAGAAAAAATTGCTCTTCCTCTTTTCCTGTAATCCTCAACAGTTGTACCTATTATCAACATTTCAGCAGAGTTTTCTTTCTCTTCCAAGGACCGCTATTTTTTACAGTGAATACATTATATACTTGTTAGCACCAGAACCAGCAAAACCTTGCAAATGGCAATAAAAGCATAAAAGCACACAACAGCAGGTGGAGCACCAGATATCACTTAACAAATATATGCATATATGTCCCTCTTATTCTTATCTGTGTGTATATAAGAGTGAGAGTGTGTGTAACATAGTATGCCACAATGTACCTGTTATCAATTTGTATTTTCTGGAATGTATTATATCTGTCACCCAGTCTCAGTTGAATCTCAGGCTTAGCCACCTCTGGTAGGAAGAATCCTTTACCTGTTTGATGGCCTTTGTCACTTATCAGTCCACAAGTTTTTTCTTTATATTTATTTATTATTTCTCCCTTCAAAGCAACATTCACTCCACACAGAGCACAACTAGCTATCACCAATACTCCAAAAAGGCAACTCCAGCTCCCTCTCTTTCACTGGTTGCCTCCACCACCAAGCATAGACTCGATACATCTTGTAAACTGACACTTCCTTTTATATTGATGAGTTGGCACAGTGGGAATACATGGAGGAAGTGGGGTAGGGAATTTCATTGTTATCTTTGATTCCAATGCAATCCACAAGTAGGAAAAAGAGAAAAAAAACAACACTTTTCTAAGGGGTACCTGCTGGTCACAGCAAGTGACATGTTTTTCATGTTTCTCATTTGAATCACAGCATTTCGCTCACTGCTATTTATAACCAGCTTCACTTAAAGCCTGCTCTGACTGCACACTTGCTGGTTGACGGCTAAGGGTTTCCAAAGCAGAATACATGAGTACTGGACACATAAATTGTTTTGTATGTTAGCACAAAATTGTGTGATCAACCTATAACATAGTCATCTTGCAGTTAGCACCAATCTATATTCTGGGAGAAAGTCCCATAAAGCTATGCCAGTACCACAACCAGAAATGCTAGACAAGCTCCCCTGAGAAAGATTGATTGTTTTCTTTAATGATGAGTGTCTCCACAAAGGGACTGAAACTTTTGTCCATATGAAAACAGGCTCCCTCAGTTGGGCCATTAATTCTGGATACAATAGGATACATTTCATATCCTTATGCAATTAAAGGACAATATTGAAAGCTGTAATGTGGAATATTTGATGTTCATTCCTTACTGACATTGTCTGATTATGCTCAAGTGACAAACTCTAAAACCTACTGCTCAAAATATTATTACATGATTTGCCACCTCCAACTAACTCAGTCATCCTCTTCCTTGCTTTGCATTTGCACAACAGCAGTAGGATACATGGGAGTTAATGTTACTGAGGAAAAGGTTGCCCAAATTTCTGCAGCAGCTATAACACTACTATTATGGGCCTCACAGTCCATTGGCTATTGCTGCTAGTTGTCACGACTCAGAAGTGCTGCAGTCAGACCTGTAGTTGTGCTTCAGGTAGGTTCTCATTGAGGATTTGGCTAGATACTATCCTGCTTTCATCCTGCTCACATCTTTTTTTTACTATAAAAACAGATAGCAAAATGTTTAGCTTTTGGATCTTAAGTGAAATGTCTCCATGGCTGTAGATTTCAAAGTCTGAGGGGCTCCTGAGGGACTACTACTATTACCATGGCTAGATGTTGCTATACTACAATTAGTAGGTGTTGATGCTTAGTCTATAATAGTGAGTGTGACTAAGTGGGCATTGGATTTGGAAGTTGTGATGCTGCTGATGATGATGACCAAGATGATGATTGTGTATTTTTAGTGATGTTTACTTATTCAGAAGTTCCCAAGAAGTATATTGTTCCTTTGGAAGACTGAGCCTTTTCCTTCCAGGTACAGCAATTTTTTTGTTGCATTACCATCATCTCTCTCAACCTCTGCTTCATCTTTATCAAAAGAAGAAAGGGAGGAACATTGAAGGACATAATTTTAATCAATATCATCATCAATAATTAGGTCCTCACCATCAGCAGTGTCATCCAAATTATCTTCTTCCCCATTACTTTCCTATTCTTGTTGTTTTACTCATTCTCCTAGAACAATTTATATGGCAACAACATTAGAATGTGACTCGACATACATTTTTAAGTGTTAGAAGGTTTAGTCCTGTAACGTGGTACTTTTTGAAACTTTTATCACTTTTACAAATAGTGTCTTCAGTAAGATGATCATCATCTTTTATTGCAGAAGCTAGAGCAACTATGTCAGTTTTTCTTTGGATTGACATTTTATATCCAGTCCCAGAAAACAAATTCATAAAGTTTTCAGTTTGGAGAAAATGGTGCACACTTTGTAATTTCGACTCCATAACTGCTAGAACAACATGGTAAACCTGAGCATATATTGTATTTACATTGTATCATTTTATTGAACTGCAATAGTTGGTAAAAAAAAATATGGGCAGAATAGTGATTTTTTATTTCCTTACATATTTTTTGGATATTTTGTAAAACATTTTTATACTTTATACTTAAGAGATGGAACCTAATAAAGCTATGTTAATCTAAAAAAGATAGTAGACAAAACACACTGCCACTCCAACCTACCTTTAATAAGCCATCGGTAAAAAAAAAAACGACTGAAGATACCTGGACATCAAAAACCACGATTCTTGTAATACCCTGTAGTATCCACTGATAGCAACAGAGTAGCAGATTCTTCTTGAGCGTGTGCAGCTTAGAAGATATCTCTTGAACTCTTCATATAAACGAATACTAAACTTAACAAGTTAGAAAGTGCACCACGCTATTGTATTTTCAAGATGCAACTCCATGTACTATATAAAATCATCAATATTTATTGAAAATATGATATTAAGCACACATACACAATACCTTTAAATCATCCAGTGTTTACAAGACAGCATAGTGGGCACCTTTATGCAGACATCTCTTTAGATTTCGATCAAAATGTTTCACGTATAGACACGCTTACTCATGACCTACTCAAACTAACAGTGCAGGAACCAATCCTTTTAAATCTAGTAACTACCAACCATAGTCGGATGTCTCAGATGTTAGTAATCGAACTAATGATAAGCATGCTTCCTATAATTCCCATAAGAGAAGAGTTCAAATCCTTCAAGTTAACCTTTCATAAACTATTCTATGTGTATCAAAGATGTCTTTCGGCCATACATATATAAACTTATTAGTAATTACCACATATCCATAGTTAAAAAATAGCAAAAATATAAAAGAAAAATGCTACTATTTAAAATGGGTCCTTAAGGGAGCATGCTTTAAAATCTAACATATAATGCAAGAATTACTCTGATCATGTTTATATTCCCATTCATCATTAAGAAATGCATTTTATTATTATTAAAAACATTCAACCCACACATTGACTTAAAATTACTAGAAATATAAAAACTAGGTAGTAGGACCTTTCAGACTTACATTCATATAATTTCAAAAAGAGTGTAAGACACGATACATTTAACTCTTGAATGATCATTCCTGTCTAGGGACATTCCAATGAACACTATAGACAACTAGATGCAATTTCAATATCCAAACTTCTCCATAATTGGAGTTCAAGCAACCTTAACCCCTTCCTCCATATAAATACGAGCACAGGAAAAAAAACTAAAAGACGAAAAGAAGGGGGGGGGAATAGAAATAATACTCAGACCTGAAAAAGGAGGACAGGGCATGCAGTTAATACCTGCTGCTATTAAAAATGGACACCATATATATATCTCAAAACCATATAACAGTGTTTCCCAAAAAGAATATTATTATACAAAACAGGCAACATCATAACGCCTATTTAAACCAGTTGGTTGCCACGTTCTTAATGTAAATATCCAATACACTTCTCTTCTAACTCATTTGGTGTCCAAATTACCCCCCCTTGCACCTAAATATACGCGTTCTATGCCTTGAATCACCAAATCATCAACAGTGCATCTATTTGTTGTAAAATGTTCCGCAATCACGGATCTCATATCATGTGTTCGTACATTGCTTAAATGTTCATTAATTCTTGTCCTAAGACATCGTTTAGTTTTACCAACATATTGAATTTTGCAATTACGACATGTGATAAGATATACAACTCCCTTAGATGCACAATTGATGTAACTTTTTATGGGATACAACCTGAGTAATGCTGGAAGTGAAGGACTGTGAAACGTCCACCCATTTACAACTGGCACATCGTATATTGCCACATTTATAGCATCCTACACTCGACAACCAATTTCTATCCTGTCTTCTCCTATCATTAACAAAGAGACTTGGTGAAATTAAGGTGGACAAAGTGGGTGCTCTCTTGGGAATGAAACGCAATCCCTCTACTACAACATCTCTCAAGGTGGGTTCTCCATTTAAAATGGGAAGATGTTTCATTATAATTTTCTTTATTTTCTCAAACTCCAAGCTATATGAAGTAGTAAAAACAATCCTGTCATTCCTACTGAATTTATTTATATTGTTTTGTTCAACACCATCCACATTTCTACTCCTCCTATAAACCAGGAGATCTTCTCTCTTTTTCCTTCTGGCTATATTCAAAGCTTTATCCAATGTTTCCCTACAAGAGCCTCTATCTAGAAATCTATTGTATGGTTCCCTAGCTTGAAATTCAAAAACTTCCTCCATGGTACACAACCGCTTTAGACGTATGAACTGTCCTATAGGTATACCGCGTATAGTATGCTTTGGATGGCAACTTTCTGCCCGCAACTATCACGGTGCCCGTGATTGCTGCAGTTCCTTGTCTGTCACCAGTAGGGGGCTGCTATTGGCTGTCTGCAGATAGCCCGCCTTTCATTGCCTATTTAAACCTGGATTGGGCACCCTTTGGGTGCCCTTTCGTGTTGTTTCTGACCTTCTTGCTATCACTATGCCAGTGATAGCTGGGCCTCTGTTCCAGTGTTCCTGAGTTCCTGATCTCATATGTTCCTGAGTTCCTGATCTCTGCTGTTCCAGTGTTTCCTGCATGCTGAGTACTTCCAGTCCTGGTTCCGGCCTAGTCTCTGGTGTTGCAGTTCCTGCTGAACTTCTTCTCTGCTGTTTCCTGACCTGACTGATCGTTGCTGGTTCCTGTGTTCTCATCGCCTGTCTCCTGTATCCTGGCGACCTCCTGCCTGGTCGCGTCGGCGACATTGCTTGTTACACCAGCGTGCGGACGCTGGTTTGCTCCTAAGCCTTGCGGCTATACAAACTTGCTTGTTACACCAGTGTGCGGTCACTGGTTTGCTCCAAAGCCTATCGGCTATACAATCCTGTGTTGGTCCCAGCGTGCGGACGCTGGTTTGCTCCTAAGCCTTGCAGCTATACAAACTTGCTTGTTACACCAGTGTGCGGTCACTGGTTTGCTCCAAAGCCTATCGGCTATACAATCCTGTGTTGGTCCCAGCGTGCGGACACTGGTTTGCTCCTAAGCCTTGCGGCTATACAAACTTGCTTGTTACACCAGTGTGCGGTCACTGGTTTGCTCCAAAGCCTATCGGCTATACAATCCTGTGTTGGTCCCAGCGTGCGGACGCTGGTTTGCTCCTAAGCCTTGCGGCTATACAAACTTGCTTGTTACACCAGTGTGCGGTCACTGGTTTGCTCCAAAGCCTATCGGCTATAGAATCCTGTGTTGGTCCCAGCGTGCGGACGCTGGTTTGCTCCTAAGCCTTGAGGCTATACAAACTTGCTTGTTACACCAGTGTGCGGTCACTGGTTTGCTCCAAAGCCTATCAGCTATACAATTCTGTGTTTGTCCCAGCGTGCGGACGCTGGTTTGCTCCAAAGTCTTGCGACTTTACGATTCCCCAGTTGGTCTCAGTGTGTGTACACTGAGTTGCTTACGATCCTGTAAATTTGCCATTACCATCTGACTGCTGCTACTATCTCTGGGCTGCCCTGCCCGGTATTGGTAAGGCCGGTAGAACCGTTTGCCACATTCCATCTGAGGTTGCCTTACCCGGTATTGGCAGGGCCGGTAGAGCCTACATTGTAAATCTATTGAGGCTGCCTTGCCTGGTATTGGTAAGGCCGGTAGAACCGTTATGCTATTCCATCTGCAGGTTGCCTTACCCGGTATTGGCAAGGCCGGTAGAGCCTAACATTCTATTACTTCAGACTGTCCTGTCCGGTATATTGACAGGACCGGTAGATTCTGCCTTCTGTCTTTGTTATATTCTGTATATATCTGTATGTATGTGAATGCCATCCTACATTATCAATTTATTATTTCAATAAAATTGATTTTTACCTAAAACTTGTGTCTGAGAGTCATAATAAACCGTGACAGTACGAAAGGGCCATGACCTCAGACAGCAAGGGTGAAGGTAACGCACAGAATATCCATTGGAGGATGGATGTGCTCGAGCAACGTTTGGATCAGTTGGCAATTGCAATTCAAACGATCCTTGATAGCACGGTACTCGCTGACAAATCGAGGTCTAGCCCGGTGGTCTCACCAAGTCAGACACCGGAAAGTGATACCAGGCCCCTAGAGGGTACTGTTAAAGGGTTAACGGCTTCTGCACCCTTGCCGCTAAGATATGATGGTGACCCTAGTCTCTGCAGAGGGTTCATCAACCAACTTGAAATCTTTATGGAATTGACGGCACACGCATTTCCCAATGATCATAGTAAAGTGGGGTTCACGATATCACTGCTCACTGGCAGAGCATTGGCCTGGGCTAACCCCTTGTGGGAGAATGCTAAACCTTGTACTAAGAACTTCAGAGAATTTTTGCAATCCTTTCGAAGAGTGTTTCAGCCTCCTGGTAGAACCAACTCTGCTGCCAAACGCCTTATGGAGATACAACAGGGCAGGCGTACAGTGGGCAACTATGCCATTGAATTCCGCACATTGGCAGCAGAGGTAGGTTGGAATAACGAGGCATTATTGGCAGCTTTTTCTCAAGGCCTGAATGACCACATTAAAGATGAAATCACTGCTAAAGATCTACCTATTGATCTAGATGATTACATTGAGTATGTTATGATAATTGACTCCAGAATACGTGAGAGATCAATTGCCAGAGATTGTAAAATACGGTCAAAAAATAATGAGCCTAGTAGCATATTTTGCCCACCCATCCCTCCCCTGGCATTGAAGTCTAGTGAACCTGTACGGGAAACAAGTGAACCTATGCAAATAGGCTTCACTAGACTAACCAAGGCAGAGAGACTTTATCGCAAGAAGCAAGGGTTGTGTTTATACTGCGGTAAAAAAGGGCACTTGCTAAATTCCTGTCCGGTACGTCCGGGAAATGCACACACCTAGGGTACCTTGGGGGACAGGCCCTAGGTGGTGTACAATCGTCCCAGTGTCGGGCACAATGAAACCCACCATACAGGTGGTATTATCTTGGGCACAACACTCTGTGGAGGTTTTGGCCTTGGTTGACTCTGGTGCAGCAGGGTATTTTATGGATAATACCTTTGCTGAATTGCACGGAGTTCCACGCATTGAAAGAGAAAATCCCTTGACTATTGAAGAGATTGATGGCAGACCCTTAGAACCGCCTCAGGTTATGTTTGAAACTATGCCACTGTCTATGACTATTGGGGCACTTCACAGAGAAGAGCAGCAGTTTCAACTGATTAATTCTCCGCACCATGCGGTAATATTGGGCTTTCCGTGGTTACAGTTACATAACCCACAATTTGATTGGAAAAAGTGTGAAATTGCTGCTTGGTCCCAGTTTTGTATGGACAAGTGCGTCATCCAGCCTGTTAAGGTCCTGTGCACCTCCTCGGCTATACCGGATGTGTACCAACAGTTTGGCGATGTTTTTAGCAAAGGAGAGGCCAGTTTGCTACCTCAGCATAGACCTTATGATTGTTGCATCGAATTGCAGCCTGGGGCAGTACCTCCGAAAGGACGCACTTATCCATTATCTTGTGAGGAAAATAAGGCTATGGAGGATTACATTTCAGATGCCCTTGCTAGAGGGATCATACGAAAATCTACCTCTCCAGCTGGGGCTGGGTTCTTTTTTGTAAAAAAGAAAAATGGCGAATTAAGACCATGCATTGACTACCGGGGCTTGAATAAACTAATGGCAAAAAACGCATACCCAATACCACTCATCACCAAGCTTTTTGACAGGCTTAAGGGCGCTTCCATTTTTACCAAATTGGACCTACGGGCCGCTTACAATCTGGTGCGCATTCGAGCAGGTGATGAGTGGAAAACTGCCTTTAATACTCGAGCTGGGCACTACGAGTATCTTGTAATGCCATTTGGGCTATGTAATGCCCCCGCAGTTTTCCAGGAACTGATAAACGATGTTCTGAGAGATATGTTACAGACATGTGTTGTAGTTTATCTGGACGATATACTGATTTACTCCCAAAACATGGCACAGCACATCAAAGATGTATCCGCAGTATTGCTACGACTCCGTGAGAACAAATTATTTTGTAAACTGGAAAAATGTGACTTTCATAGAACCAGTGTGCCATTCTTGGGGTTCATAATTGGCAATGATGGCATTGCCATGGACAAGGATAAGTTGTCAGCTGTCTTACAATGGCCAAAACCGAAGGGGCTTAAAGCCATACAGCGTTTCCTGGGTTTCGCTAATTATTATAGGCGATTTATTAAGAACTTTTCTTCCATTGTCAAACCTTTGTCCGATCTTACGCACAAGGGCGCTAATCCTTCTTGTTGGCCGGTATCTGCTGAGAATGCCTTTGAGAATTTGAAGCTGGCATTTGCTGCGGCTCCTGTGTTATCCCACCCCAATCCTCTACTTCCATTTACGTTAGAGGTGGATGCCTCAGATATTGGGGTTGGGGCAGTACTTTCGCAACGACACGAGAAAGGTGGTACTCTCAGACCTTGTGGGTTTTTCTCTAAGAAGTTGACTGTCACTCAAGGCCACTATGAGATAGGTGACAAAGAATTATTGGCCATTATCCTCGCTCTTAAGGAGTGGCGTCATTTGCTTGAAGGTACCAAGACTCCCGTATTAATCCTAACAGATCATAAAAATCTGACTTATCTCTCGGAGGCCAAGAGATTGTCCTCCCGTCAGGCCAGGTGGGCACTGTTCCTGTCTCGATTTAATTTCATTGTATCATACTTACCGGGGTCAAAGAATATCAGGGCTGATGCACTGTCAAGACAATTTGAGGCCGACAGTGACAGAGTGGAAGCACCAGCACCCATCATCCAACCTGATAGAATACTGTCTACTATACGCACGAGTATCACTTCTCCTTTAGGGGAGGAGATCCTGGCCTCTCAGGGGTCCGCTCACCATGAAACTCCAGTGGGCAAATGTTTTGTCGATGAACCATTTCGTACTAGGCTGCTTGAAACCTACCATTCCTCTAAGGCTGCGGGACATATTGGTAGAGACCAATTGTTATGGTCCCTTTCTCAGTTATTTTGGTGGCCCTCCATGAGAAACGATTGTGCCGAATTTGCGAATGCCTGTGCCACCTGTGCCCGCGCTAAGACCCCGAGACATCTCCCTGTGGGCTTGCTTCAACCGGTGCCTAATGGCGAACGCCCCTGGTCTCATGTTTCCATTGATTTTATGGGAGAGTTGCCTATGTCCAAGGGGTACTCCTTTATATTCATGGTGGTGGACAGGTTTTCTAAAATGGCTTATTTCGTGCCCCTCCGGGGTCTTCCTTCAGCGAAGGAATTGGCAATGGTGTTCGCCAGAGAAGTATTCCGGTTGCATGGAGTGCCTAGGGTACTGGTGTCTGACAGGGGGAGCCAGTTTGTGTCTAGATTTTGGAGGGCATTTTGCCAACAGATGGGCATACAGCTGTCCTTCTCCTCTGCCTACCATCCCCAGACCAATGGAGCCGCTGAACGAGCTAATCAGGGCTTGGAACAATTTCTCCGTTGTTTCGTTACTGACCATCATGATAATTGGTCCGACTTGTTGCCTTGGGCAGAGTTCGCCAGGAACTGTGCGGTCAATTCTTCATCTGGGAGCTCTCCATTTCTGATTAATTATGGGTTCCAGCCCTGTTTGCTTCCAGACTCATTTCAGACGCAACAGATTCCAGCTCTGGATGAGCATATCGAGCAACTCCGTTCCACATGGGCACAAGTTCAGAGGGCACTTGGTCAGTCATTTCAGCGTCATCAGCGCCATGCTAATCGCAGAAGGCTTCCAGCGGTTTCCTTTCAGGTTGGGGATAGAGTATGGCTTTCCTCCAGAAATCTCAAGCTGCAGGTTCCGTCTAATAAGTTGGCTCCCCGGTTTATTGGTCCATACAGAGTTATTCGCAAAATTAACCCTGTCTCCTATGCACTAGACCTACCTGCATCCATGCGTATCCATAATGTGTTCCATGTGTCCCTTCTTAAGCCTCTGGTTTGTAATCGCTATACTACCACACCTGTGGTGCCAGGACCTGTTGAGGTCGAGGGCCAGGAGGAGTACGAGGTTCAGAGCATTATTGATTCCCGTAGGCTTAGAGGAAGGGTACAGTACCTGGTACATTGGAAAGGGTATGGTCCTGAGGATCGATCATGGGTGGATAGTACGTACCTTCATGCACCTAGGCTAACTAGGGCCTTTCATGCCAATTACCCACAGAAACCTAGACCCTATTCTAGGAGAGGGGGTCTTTGAAGGGGGGGTACTATCACGGTGCCCGTGATTGCTGCAGTTCCTTGTCTGTCACCAGTAGGGGGCTGCTATTGGCTGTCTGCAGATAGCCCGCCTTTCATTGCCTATTTAAACCTGGATTGGGCACCCTTTGGGTGCCCTTTCGTGTTGTTTCTGACCTTCTTGCTATCACTATGCCAGTGATAGCTGGGCCTCTGTTCCAGTGTTCCTGAGTTCCTGATCTCATGTGTTCCTGAGTTCCTGATCTCTGCTGTTCCAGTGTTTCCTGCATGCTGAGTACTTCCAGTCCTGGTTCCGGCCTGGTCTCTGGTGTTGCAGTTCCTGCTGAACTTCTTCTCTGCTGTTTCCTGACCTGACTGATCGTTGCTGGTTCCTGTGTTCTCATCGCCTGTCTCCTGTATCCTGGTGACCTCCTGCCTGGTCGCGTCAGCGACATTGCTTGTTACACCAGCGTGCGGACGCTGGTTTGCTCCTAAGCCTTGCGGCTATACAAACTTGCTTGTTACACCAGTGTGCGGTCACTGGTTTGCTCCAAAGCCTATCGGCTATACAATCCTGTGTTTGTCCCAGCTTGCGGACGCTGGTTTGCTCCTAAGCCTTGCGGCTATACAAACTTGCTTGTTACACCAGTGTGCGGTCACTGGTTTGCTCCAAAGCCTATTGGCTATACAATCCTGTGTTGGTCCCAGAGTGCGGACGCTGGTTTGCTCCTAAGCCTTGCGGCTATACAAACTTGCTTGTTACACCAGTGTGCGGTCACTGGTTTGCTCCAAAGCCTATCGGCTATACAATCCTGTGTTGGTCCCAGCGTGCGGACGCTGGTTTGCTCCAAAGTCTTGCGACTTTACGATTCCCCAGTTGGTCTCAGTGTGTGTACACTGAGTTGCTTACGATCCTGTCAATTTGCCATTACCATCTGACTGCTGCTACTATCTCTGGGCTGCCCTGCCTGGTATTGGTAAGGCCGGTAGAACCGTTTGCCACATTCCATCTGAGGTTGCCTTACCCGGTATTGGCAGGGCCGGTAGAGCCTACATTGTAAATCTATTGAGGCTGCCTTGCCTGGTATTGGTAAGGCCGGTAGAACCGTTATGCTATTCCATCTGCAGGTTGCCTTACCCGGTATTGGCAAGGCCGGTAGAGCCTAACATTCTATTACTTCAGACTGTCTTGTCCGGTATATTGACAGGACCGGTAGAGTCTGCCTTCTGTCTTTGTTATATTCTGTATATATCTGTATGTATGTGAATGCCATCCTACATTATCAATTTATTATTGCAATAAAATTGATTTTTACCTAAAACTTGTGTCTGAGAGTCATAATAAACCGTGACAGCAACAAACTTTTTCCTGCCGTAGGTTTGCGGTATACCTGAGTGACAATTCCACCTGTAATTCCATCTGACAGAATAATCAAATCTAAATAATTTATCTTATTTAAGTGATATTCATAGGTAAAAGAAAGATTCAACTCATTCTTGTTTATATAGGCTATAAAGGATTCCATTCCGACCTGATCTCCCCGCCATATAAATAACAAATCATAGATATATCTACCGTACCACACAACCTCCTTCCTATGGGGGTTCCCAGCTCCAAAGATGTAGGACTCCTCCCACCAACCCATAAAAAGGTTGGCGTAAGTGGGGGCAAATTTTGCCCCATTGAAGTCCCACATCTCTGAAGGTAGAAACCCCCGTCAAAAAGGAAGAAGTTGTGGGTAAGGAGATATCGAACTGAGGTTAGAATGAAATCCTTTAAAGTGCACGAATATTCACTATACAAATCTAGATGGTAACTCAATGATTTCAATCCTAATTTGTGCGGTATAGAGGAATATAATTACTTAACATCACAACTAAGCCACTTGAATTCCTGATGCCATTCAATCTTACTGAGTACCTGAATGACATTGGTGGAATCTTTCAAATAGCTGTAGAGTCTCAACACCAGAGGTTGGAGCAGATGATCTATCCATTCTCCTAAAGGCTCATTTAAAGAACCGATGCCCGAGACTATGGGCCTACCCTGTGGCTGTTCTCTATTTTTGTGAATTTTTGGCAAATGATGGAAGATGGGTGTGACCGGGTCAGCAACCAACATCACATCCACCTCCCTTTTAGTTAATATACCCATTGATAAACCATGCCACAGGATAGACTCCAGTTCACGGGCATACATAGGGGTAGGATTGCTCTTCAGTCTAATGTAAGACTCCAGATTGGCTAACTGCCTCTGTGCTTCATTATGATAATAGGAGGTATCTAGAATAACAACCGACCCCCCATCCGCATTTTTGATTATAATATCCTGTCTCTAGATAAGCTTTTGCAATGCTAATCTTTCTTTCTTCGCCAAATTATTCTTTCTCTTAGTGACCTTTTGTCCAACACTGACCAAATCCTGTTCTATCATATCTTGGAAACTATCTAAAACCTTACACCTGCTATTCACAGGGTAAAAGTTGGACATACTAGATAATCCAACCTTAACCCGTGTGATTAAAGCAGTATCTACAGCTCTTTGTTCTTCATTTTGTATAGTTTCTAAATCTAGCAAAGTGCATTGGTCTTGAAAGGTACAAAAGACACGATTATCTGCATCTTTAAATTTCGTAGACAATATCATGTTATTAGCCTCACAATCATTATCGTCAATATCAGTAAGCATGTCATCAGATTCCCTGATGGAATTTTTTTTTTTAAGTTAACTTTCTCACTAATTTATTAACATCAACTACAGTTTGGAACAAGTCAAAATGACAATTAGGTGCGAAGTTGAGCCCTCTCTCTAGAAGAGTTTCCTCCTCCCTGGAGAGGGCACAACTTGACAAATTCACAACCGATGTTGTTACACTTGTTTCCCCTCTGTCTTCCTCCTTTGCTCTTCGCTTTGATGCACTTCTCTTCTTGCCTCCTCTCCTCGTTGATTTCTCTTTCCTTTTTGTTTCCTCGTTCTTGAGGATGTTCTTTTTGATGGAGGTAACACTAGAGAATTCTCTTTGTCTACAAATATTTGCATTGATTTCTCTTCTCTGCTGGTGGACAAAAAAGAAGTAGATGTTGCTGCCATTTCCTCCATTGAATCTGATGTTAAACCAGGCATAGTCAGATTGACAGTAGACCCCTGTATTTCATCAGTACTTGTCAAGTCAGTATCAACGCTCGAGAAACTCACTCTCTTGTGTTTTAAAATAGATCTATGCCTGGAAACACGTCCTCTCAAGGAAAAATCATTACGGAAGTTATATATATTACAAGATTCATAGTCCTCTCTGTCCCTTTGAAACTTCCTACGCTTAGTTTCCATAAATGGATTCTCTAATTTTTCAAGATACACAGACAATTTCTCATCCAATTTCTTTAAATCAGGTAACTCCTTACAAGATTCCAATGTTATTTGTTTTTGTTTGATTTCATTACGTACTTCCGTCAATATATTCTGTTTATAATTAACTATCAGATCAATCAAGGTATTGGAGCACAAATTTAAAGCCGCATTCCACTTGGTCATAAAATCCATATCGTCCTTTATGAATGTAGGTGTCTTCTTAATTCGCAGACCTCTAGGGATGCGTTGCACTTTTATGTACTGTTCCAAAGTGGTTATTTACCACCAAGTTCTCGTTTCTTTAGTCATCAGTTTTTCCAACTCTCGAAAGAGACCATGTAAATTGGGAATGTCATTCATTTTAATTTGATCAGTATCTTCTGTGTCAAATACCTTTAAGACATTTTCCAAACGTGTCTTTGTGTCCTCTACTGCACGAAGAGATCTGCTGGTGCCCACTGTAGCTGTTTCTTCCATTGCGTGCCAAAAAGCGGAACTTTCACAGGGTAAAAATGGAGAAACTCACAATCTCGCTTTAACCGACTTTGTGCACCTGTCCAAGGTTGTTCAAATGCAAGTATTCATCCGATATAACTTCTGCTGGTTAGGTGAGCAAGGCTGTATAAGAGAGATATGCTGGCAATAGACAAAACACACTGCCGCCCCAACCTGCCTTTAATAAGCCATTGGTAAAAAAATGACTGAAGATACCTGGACATCAAATACTTTAGAGATGGAGTCTAATAAAGCTATGTTCATCTAAAAAAGATATAGTTCTTGTATGTACACTCAATTATAAACATGAGAAACTTGGATAAATAAATCAATTAATAAAAAGTCTGACAAAGTCAAAAAAGCAGTGGTAAAACAGGCAATATTTTTAGTATTTCATACTATAAAGTATACATCAAATAGTAAAGTATGCTTCAAGAAATTGTTTAGGGCTCTGTTTTTGCAGTGATATATTTGAACTTGATTGTGCAGTGGCTTTTCAATACAATTCATAAATATGATCTAGACTACGTTTCTACAACAGTAACATGAACTGCCAAATAGAGAAAGTACCATTTGATTGAGGAAAAACAGGAAAATGAACCAGAGCGGCTTTAAACTAAAATGTTTATAAAGATTCTGATGCTACTCTAAGATGCAAAGTAGAGATGAGTGAAGTGTTTGTGCAGCTTGCTAGTTGCAGTACTTTTATGGAACAATGGAGATCTGGAAAAACATTGTTATAAAGTTAATAGCATTTTCTTATGATTCATAACAATAAAAAATGAAGAGTGGAAAGAAGTATTGTCTGCTGTTATAAAGATACTTTATTCACTAGCTTGGATGCTAGAAAGGTCACCTATTCATTGGTTTTCGATTTGTTGGAGACCTCTCCAGAATCCAGGGTTTTACAAGTAATTTGAGGCTATTGTTTCTGGACCAAAAAATAGAACTTTTAGGAAGCAATATTGGATTACATAATTTTTCACATCCACCTCACTTTCTCTACCTCCTTCCCAAACAATGAAAACATGCTGCCAGGATTTGTTGTGTGTTCACTGCCTGAGACCTGGCAGACTTCACATGACCCACATCAGACTGCAGATGCCTACAGAGAAAGTTCTATGAGTAAGCTCTACATACACAGATTTAGCCAGTAGGGCAAAATGGATACCGACCGACAAAAAGAAAATGTCTTGGTCGGTATTCAAATGTACTACCGGCTTAAAGCACAACGGACATTAGGCCACAAAAATTGCCTTGTGACCAAACGTCCGTTTTGTGCGCTAAGTTCCCAAAACGCCGCTAAATAACAACAGTATTGGGAACTTAACACTAAAAAAGCTAACTATTGGTGTCTGACATACTGCCAAGCACCGATCGTTAACAAATATTTCTTACACTTACCTGTCATCCACTGTTCTACTCCTTCTGTCTTCTCTTCTTTCTTCTATCTTCTGCCTTTTTTCTTCTTGTTGTAAAATAAAACAAAATTATGAATACAAAGTATTAATGATGGCATTGTTTAACCCTTTGAGTGTCAGAGGGATATGCAACTCATTGCAAAGCAATGCGCTGTGTACCTCACTGGCACTCAAAAGGTTAAAACATTATTGTATCGTGAATATTCAATTAAGTAAATTCCTCCATTTAATGCCCAAGTAAGTAAAAATGCCATGAAGAAATCCAATAAATATAAGCCACAAAGAAATGTCATGAATAAATGCCAAGTATATGTACTTAGCTTTAATGTTCATGTCTCTGCCGCAGTGTGTGGTGGCGGAGACAGCGGCAGAGACACTGATGAGCCACATGGGTCCACTTTAGTTCTGCACGGGCAGATGCCCATAGCACACTGAGGGAATTGGAAGTGAGTTTGCCTTTATATATGGGCAGTCTCACTTCCAGTTCCCTCACAGTCATTAGCTGGGATGTTCTTCCGCACATCCCAGCCAATCAGATTCAAGTGTCTGTTTTAAACTGATTGGCAATGGAGATTGCATTAAAATTCCCATTCTCTAGATGTCAGGATGTGGCAGTTCATGTCCACCCATTGCACACTGTGTGGTGCAGTGACCACTTACGTCAATGTGGTGGAGGATAATCACAACCAGAGCATTAAGCAGTATCTGAGGAGATTCCCTCCTGCAGAATATGCTAAGCTGGTGGCAGGGAGGATTCATCATTATTATCAAGACTGTAAGTTGTCCCGTGTCCTTGGGGGGGGGGGGGCGGAGAAGGTGGATAGTGACAGCAGCAGTAATTGGTTTCTGGGGGGATTACTGATTTTACATTGCAGGTCTAAGCATCAAGGGGTTTGCTTTCAGTTGTGCCAGTTGCTTGATGTGAGTGCAGGTGTTCACATTATTCCCAATCCTTCTCATTTTTCCTACATACACTGTGCACATTGCTAATGAGAGGCAAAGTTCCTTCCTGCTCTCAAGGGAAACATTTATATTCCAATAACATACCCATGAAGCTGTGGTGCTGCTACTGTCTCAGGGGCATCAATGGACCTAGTATTGTCAAGTGAAACCATGATCTGATGATCATGGTTTCACTTTCCAATACTAGGTCCTTTGATGCCCCTGAGACAGCCATATCACTGCTGCTGTTGATCCCATTCCTTTAGAGCTGCCTAATCATCCTATTGCTTAAACAACTCAGCAGCAACAGCAAGAACAGCAGATGCAAATGCCACATCTCATGATTGATGGACCATACATAGTGGGCAACTCCAACTTTGAAAAAAGGGGAAAACTAGTTGCAAGGTCACTATTCAATACTTATCTTCTTAGCTCCTTTTGTTTCTACAGCCCTCTCATGTATCAACCGCTTTTCTCTCATTGCTCCTTATCTGTGGAATGCTTACCCTCCCACCCTGTGCCACTGCATCTAGGGATTGGTGAAAATTTTCGCCTCAAGCTGAATCGGCTAATAATGGCACTGCCTGCTTGGCAAATAATTTCCCGTTAAATGTGCTGATTTCCTGCTCTTTTCACCTAGCTCATTCCATTGAAATAAATGGGAACATTGAATTTACATACAACACATAGCAAATATTATTTTATTTCCCAAATGCATAGTATAAAAGGGGCATGAGGGTGCCTGTGTTGGTGGGGTGTGGGGAAAAAATCAGTTGAACAGGGAATGTTTTTTTGGGGAGTTTGTTTACTAGGATTGGGGCAGTTCATACAAATTAAATCCTAAATACAATTAAAAACCCCATAAAACATGGTATAAAAGGGGTCTGAGGAGGGTGCCTGTGTTGGTGGGTGGAGTCTGGGGAATGAATCAGTTGAACAGGGAATTTGTTTTGGAGGGGAGTTTCTTGACTAGTATTGGGGGGACAGTTAATTAAAAAAAAAGATATTTGTACGTAAAGTAATAGAGACAGGAACCCCCTAACATAAGTTGTCACTGGGGTGGACTGATACTTGATTTGATAGAGTATATTGTACAGGATGATTTGTTAGATTTGTTGTTAGAGGCCCATGCCCTGAGGAAACGTTTATTTTGTAGGACGTAGACCTATTTGGCACAAGCCCTAAGGAAACATTGATTAGTAGGACTTAGGCTTGTTAGAAACAAACCCCCCAAAAGTGTTTATTTTTCTGTAAGACTATATATATATATATATATATATATATATATATATATATATTTATTTATTTTTTTTTTTTTTTACACACAAGCCCTGAGGAAAAAAAAAAGCCCTACTGGCCTTGTGCCAGCAGGTTATGTTGGCCAGTTGCCACTGGCCATTGTCAAATGTCCTCCTGAGTCCATAATTACAGAATTTGCAACTGCTATTATTGCTGCAGCTGCTGCTGAGTTGATTAAGCAACAGGATGATTAGGTAGCTGAAAGGGAATAGGATCAACAATAGCAGTAACGTGGGTGATGGATGATGACGGTTCCAGTGATGTGTCTGAGGCAGTAGAAGCAGAACAATAAGTAGCCACCAGTCTATGTGGAGAAAAGAAGAATTTGGCCACTAATTCTTCTCCAACTGCCCTTCCTCCAAAATAATGGGTTTGTTGTTATTAGAATATACATTTTTCCATTGAAAGCAGTAACTGTGCCTCTCATCAGCAACTGCAATGTGCACAGTGTGTGTGGTAAATAACATCTGGAGGCACAACTGTATCCAAACACCATGACACTAGAACCCAAATACTGCTGCTGTAACTATACCCCTTGTCCACACCCCACTAAGGACACATGACAACTTGCTGACAGTTTAATAGTAATGATGAAGCCTCCTGCCACCATCTTAGCATATTCTGCAGGATGGAATCTCCTCAGATGCCTCTTGATGCTCTGGGTGAGATTTTCCTCCACTATACTGGCATGTGTGGTCAGTGGACCACACAGTGTACAATGGTTATAGACTAACTGCCACATCCTAACATCTACAGAGTGGCTATCATTTGGCGGGGGAGGTAACAATGAATGAGGTGGACTGGCAGAAGATGTAGTTACCCTAGAGGAACAAGGTGATGGCGAGTTGTTTCGCTTGTCATGGAACTTCCAGTCTCTGCCTGGGTTTCTCTACTCTTCCTTCTCTTTGATCTTCGCCTCGCCTCTTGTTGCCTTTCGATAGAGTCAGGGGGTACAGCAACAGTGGTGCTCGATTTCTGTGGTGGGTGTTTGGCTTTAACATGTTTGACATAAATGTATCCCCTCCTGTGAGTGCCCTAATTTAAGAGAAAGTAAGAGTACATATGCTATTCAGGCTGCTAAATTAAAACCATGAAAGCCTCATGCCTTTCAAACACACTTAAAAATAAAAATCTAAATATTGCTGGTTTAAAGCGCCAAACAAAAAAATAATAAAAATAGGTAATAGCACCAGGAAATTATATAAAATGGAATGGTATAAACTTTTTGTTAATAAGATACACACATCGAATATAACATAATAAACATTTTGCGGTAACAGCATAATATATAAATAATAATAAAACCAGAATCATCCACTATGATGGAACTATAGTTAGTGGAATGAGGGGTTGCACTCAGACTCTGGGAAACTTGCTTCCGTGTGTGTGTGTGCGTTTGTGGTCCCTCATATCACTGGTTCATTGGTAAGGGATTACAAACACACACACTGAAGCAAGTCTCCTAGTATTTGAGTGTGAACCCTAATTCCAATGTTTCAATAGGTCCATTATAGTAGTTTATTTTTTTATATATTATACTGTGGCTGCAGACTGTTTATTATGCTATATTCCACATGTGCATTCTATTACCAATAATTCAATACCATTCCCTTTTTATACAGTTTCTGGGTGCTATTCCTTTATTATTTTTTGTTTGATGCTTTAAACCAGCAATATTAGTATTTTTAAGCTTACCAATAAATATTCTATGATTTATTACAGATAATAAGCAGTGATGTTTAGTGACATGCTTGTGGCCAAAGGCATTTGTAGATTGCCTACACATGAAGGTATCTCCAACTAGGAAAGACCTTTTCTGCATCAAATATGAAGGGAACATGAATTTAGTATAATACAATTAGAAAGCAGTGATACTGTCTTATCTTTATTTGAGAAAAACCCTAGTGGGGGCTATAAGAGAGGTTTTAAAAACTTCACAAATTGCAGCTAGTACCTATGTAAAGGGAGTTATCAGCTCACAGCTAAAAAACCAAAATAGACAAAATAGACACTAGACAAAATTAGTATTCAAATTGTTACATACACAGTATGCGTGTAGTTAGAAGCAAAAAACTATTTTGGCTATATATATATAGAGAAAGTGTACAGACTTTTGTGTTTACTTTCTGTATGTGTAATCAAGCTAGTATTTGTTGCTTTCCTAACTACACTTACATCATGTAACTATTTGAAAGATATTGATAAGCTTGCAAGAGCTCTCCAGGATTTTGTCTATATGGTTTTCATGCTTTTCTTTATTAGATTTCTTAAAACTGCTTTTCCTACCCTAATGATTATGCTTTAGGAATTTGAAGTGGTCTCTGGCTTCATTATACATTTATGATCCTTCCTCCATTACAGGATATCAATTGTTCCTTCAAGTGGACTGACAAGTCCTTAACATTTTTAGGCATTCATTTCATCATAGTAGAAAAGGGAGGAAGAAAAGAAAGATAACCCAAGCACTCAGTTAATACAGGCACATTCACAAACACAGTTACTTGAAAATAAGGATAGAAATACACTAAAATATAACTTTTGTTAATTTATTTTAAAATCCACAAGTAAAGGTACTTATAAATGTATCAATGCCAGGTCATTTTGCAGCTTGCCACACAAACAAAATCAAAAAGAGCACAAAAAATGTATTTCCCAACAATGTCCAACATAAGACGAGCCCAAGAGTGAATTTGCAGAAACCTGTAATTAACAAAAGGAATCATTAAATCAAATTGGGAAAACTGTGCTTATAAACCGCAGGTAGAGGGTCCCGAAAATTACTTGTCCAAGCAATATCAGCTAATATATGCATTTGTGATATAAAAAAAAAATATCACTATATCAAAAAATAATAAGAGAATTAATTGTGCAACAAATTAGTTAGAATAAACGATAAAAAAAGGAGGACTCCCATTGAGGGATGACATGTGTACACTGATATTTGTGAATAATCATTGACTAATGAGGACCAGTGCTTCGTGACATATAGTCTAAACTGGAATAAAAAAATGCACTGCAGTGCTAAATAAGACCTCAGTTTACGGGTAATATATGTACCCCAATACTAGAGAAAAATCATTATAAGGAATAGAGCTTCACTGCATAAAGTATAAAAATATCAAAGAACATGCAAACATACTTTTCAGTCAAAACTTGGGCATGGTGTAAGACTCTGAGGCTATAACCAAACCACTTTTAAAATCACCAGTCTCATAGGAGTTGTCCCTGTTATCCAATCAAATTAAAGTAAACTAATGCTTCCTTTCTGAGTGACTATCAAAGCATACAATGTATTTGTGTCACAACCCATCCAACACCTCCTGTTCGTAGGCAGACCTGGCACTGATTGCTAAGCACCCACACCTTGTTGCAGCCTACTTAAACCTTAGGCCTTCCCACTATCCTCACCCTTGAATGGTCATTACTCAGTGTCTTGTACCCGTGATACTGATTTTGTCTGTTTCCTGTTGTGGCTTGCTCTGTTTATCATTGTTCCTGATATCTGACTTCCTGACTCTGGCTTTGTTCTATGACCACCCGCTACTCTCAAGTTATCCATAGACTCTGGCTCTGCTCAATGACCTTCTGCTGCTCTACTGTGAACCTACTCTGGCTCCACTCACTGATCCTCCAATTCTATTCTACCCTCCAACCTACTGTGTACCAACTCCGGCTCTGGCCTTCGACCTTCCATTTGTCTCCAGTATTCAGCCTTCTTTTCATTGACTTCAGGCTTGCCCTACCACTATCCACACCTCCCCACCCCTTCGTCTCCATGGTATGGACTAACTGTATACCTCTGCCTGTCCAACTATTTGTGTACCGACTCCTGGCTTGTCGTACGACCAATAGACTTTTGACCTTAGGCCTGTGGTTCGACTTCCAGACTCTGCATTAGGGTTTTGCCCCCATGTTGGTGCTAGAGTGTCTCTGCCTTCCAACATCCTCTACACACTAGCTGGCTCTGACCCAGGATGAGAGACTGTGATAATTTGATAAGGCAATTAGCCTGAGTGGCTATCAAAACTTACAATGGGTATGACAGAGCAAATTAGCAATTATTCTTGATGTATTATCCTCTCCCAGCTGTAAAGTTGCAAAAGCAAGGATACAAATTCTGTAGGTTATCAGTGACTTAAGAGATCTACTTAATGGAAGTATAATTAAAAATAATAAAAACTTAGCTAGAGTAAATAGTTCTCTTAATAGCACTCTCCCTTAACATATTCATCAAAAATCATGTAACCAGTGATGTCTAATGTGCCAAAAATAGTGAGAACACAATATATAATTAAGACGATCATCCTTCTTGCAATGTATTTAAAGTCCATGAATATATAGGTGGTACCAGAATTACCCTGATACTTGGTAATCCCCAACTGGTGCTTTATATCTCATATACCAAAAACATACCAAAAAGTGGCCATCCATGATAATATAATATTCATGTGACATATCTCAATATAAAAGGAGGTAAATATAATATGTTTAACAATACTAATGCTCCATCTAATGTGTTCATTAGTAGTAGGTCCAAATTCAGGTATTCCTGCTATCTAAATGTCCTGATGCATCAGGCTATTGCAGATCATATTTCATAAAGAGGTAAAACAATACTGCAAAACTAAAAGATTATTAGCAACAACCTTTAACCATTAATTTAGAGGACCTTTAAAACATTTAGAAACATAGATTTTGACAGCAGATATGAAGCAAATGGTCCATTTCGTTCATTTTGCTATCTAATTCAAATAAATAATCTTATATAGGTTTATGCTTATCCCAGGTATTTTTATTTTCTTCAACCGCATTAAACCCTACCATTTCTGCTGGGGGTGCTGCTCCATTTCCATAAAGTACTACTTACACACATTCTTGAGGAATGCAGTAAAGTTGAAACATGCAGGAAGATCATGCATGTGAAAGGCACCATAATCCAGCATGTTCCCTTTAATCCAATGTTCCCTTAATGTGTTGGTTTCACCCTTGTCAAAGGGGCTTTATTAGGAGAAAAAATGTCATGAAAAGATAACCATATTCCCGAATATGTTCTCAAAAAAATCAGATGTTCTCTTTATCCATAGTCAACACTAACATCAAATAATAAAAATAAACTTGCAAGGGTTCATTTTAATATCAGTGAACTTCAGAAAGTAAAACTAAATTGAGGCTTTAATCTACGAAACATTATAAAATAGCACGCTAGAAAGGATTTGATAAAAAAAATGTGTATTTTTTGGATGTTATTTTGGGAGGTTTGGGATGCTCCCATTTCATTGGTTAGTAGTCATCCTGCACACACAGGTGCTTTTTCAATTGCTGAAGTATAAATACTTCCCTTCTATCTCTTCTAGGGTTGTACTCACAGCTGTGGTAATACAGTATCATTGCTTTTTAATTGCATTATGATAAATACATGTTCACTTCAGATTTGATGCAAATAGGCACTTGCCTAATATAAGATGCCAGGAGGTTGTCAGACAACAAACATATGCTTTTGGCCACAAACATGTTTATAAACCCCACTGGTTATTATCTTCAGTACATCACAAGTTATTTATTGGTAAAATGTAGGACCTGATGCATAGATTTCCTATTTTGATTGCTGAAGGTTGGGTCAGCGACACACGTTTACAAACTGTTACAAGGATCAAAGATATGTTTAAACATTTAAACCTCTCCTTCCTTTTTTATGCTCTAAATCCTAAAATCCTGTGTACTGTAATACAGACATCTAATTTCTAACACCATAAAACCCAGGGCATATGTTCACATCTTGTAATACAAATAGTGATGAGCGAGCACCCCAATGCTCGGGTGTTCGGGTGCTCTGACCGAGCGCCCCCGGAGGCTCGAGTGCTCGGCCGAGCACCCGAGCCCCATTGAAGTCAATGGGAGGACTCGAGCATTACACCAGGCACCCCCTGCTCTGATGAGGGGAGGGTGCCTGGTCCATAGGAAAAGGGCAGAAAAGGATGGAAACACCACAGAAATGGTTCAGGGACAGCATAGGGAGGATGTCTGGATGCATCTTGGACTCCAACATCGCTGCTGGGAACGATCTTTCGCCCGTAGTACGCCATTTTTACAGACTGACCGTAAAACACACAAAAAGGAAGATAAAAACGACTTTAGGCGAAAAATTGTTACCAAACAGTATTTGCTGTATATTTACTTGTATATCATCTGCAAATTCTCCCAAAAATTTCCTCGATTTTTCTGAACTGAGGCCATGATTAAGAGGGAAACGTGCGCAGAGGCAAATTCTCCCAAAAATTTCCTCGATTTTTCTGAACTGAGGCCATGATTAAGAGGGAAACGTGCGCAGAGGCAAATTCTCCCAAAAATTTCCTTGATTTTTCTGAACTGAGGCCATGATTAAGAGGGAAACATGCGCAAAGGCAAATTCTCCCAAAAATTTCCTCGATTTTTCTGAACTGGGGCCATGATTAAGAGGGAAACGTGCGCTGAGCCGACCATCTAAAACATTATGGGTGAGGGTCTGCTGCGGAGCTGACCATCCTAAACATTATATGCGAAGGCCCGCTAGTGAGCTGACGCTATAAAACATTATATGAGAGGGCCCGCTAGAGAGCTGACCCAATAAAACATTATATGAGAAGGCCCGCTGGTGAGCTGACCTATACAAAAATTGTCAAACTGCGCCCGCTGGTGAGCTGGCCCTATATAAAAATTATATCACTGGGCCAGCTGGTGAGCTGGCCCTATATAAAAATTATATCACTGGGCATATGGAAGAGAGTCAACCATATACCCGTTTTTTTGGGTGGAAGGGGTGAATGGGAATACAGAGTATTCCCATCATTGTAAATAACATATATAAAGTGAGTTTATGTTCCCCCGGGGCTTTCCTCCAGTGGAGTGGAGAAATCAGGGGAAATCCAGGCCTTGTTCATTTTTATAAGTGTCAACCTATCAGCATTTTTGGTGGAAAGGCGGATACGCTTATCTGTTATGATGCCACCAGCAGCACTAAATACCCGCTCAGACAGAACGCTGGCGGCAGTGCAGGCCAGCACCTCCAAGGCGTAGAGTGCCAGTTCATACCACGTGTCCAGCTTGGACACCCAGTAGTTGTAAGGCACAGAGGGATCATTGAGGACGCTGACACGGTCTGCTACGTACTCCTTCACCATCTTCCAAAACGTTTCCCTCCTTGTGACACTAGGCTGCGCATCAGGGTGAGGGTGCTGGCGGGGTGTCATGAAGGTGTCCCACGCCTTGGAGAGTGTTGCCCTGCCTTTGTCGGAACTGCTGTGTGCTCCCCTTTTCTCCCCTTCTCGGTTGGCCAAGGTAGCACGTACTCTGCCGCCAGCGTTGTCAGATGGAAAATTTTGGAGCAATTTTTCGACAAGAACCTTCTGGTATTGCACCATTTTGCTTGTCCTCTCCACCGGAGGAATGAGAGATGAGAAATTCTCTTTGTAGCGGGGGTCCAGAAGGGTGAACACCCAGTAATCCGTGTTGTCTAAAATGCGTATAACGCGTGGGTCACGGGAAAGGCAGCCTAACATAAAGTCAGCCATGTGTGCCAGAGTACCAACAGGCAAGATTTCGCTGTCCTCACCAGGAGGATGACTCTCAATCTCCTCATCCTCTTCCTCCTCTTCTGCCCACCCACGCTGAAGAGATGGAACTAAAGTTCCATGGCTACCCTCTGTAGCGGAGGCAACCGTGTCTTCCTCCTCCTCCTCCTCCTCCTCCGCCTCCTCCAATTGTCGCTGAGAAGACGAAGTGAGGGTGCTCTGGCTATCACCTTGTGTAAGCTCTTCCTCCCGCATTTCCACCTCTTCCACATGCAAAGCGTCGGTTTTAATTGTGAGCAGCGAGCGTTTCAGTAGACACAGAAGTGGGATGGTTACACTGATAATAGCGTTATCGCCGCTCACCATCTGTGTCGATTCCTCAAAATTGCGTAAAACCTCACAGAGGTCTGACATCCATTCCCACTCCTCACTTCTGATTACAGGAAGTTGAACGGAGAGGCGACGACCGTGTAACAGCTGGTACTCCACTACTGCCCTCTGCTGCTCACAAAGCCGGGCCAACATGTGGAAGGTGGAGTTCCAGCGCGTGCTCACGTCACACAGCAGCCGGTGAGCTGGCAATTGTAAGCGCTGCTGCAGCTTCAACAGGCCGGCTGAAGCTGTTGATGACTTACGGAAATGTGCACACACGCGGCGCACCTTGGTCAAGAGATCATGCAAATTGGGGTAGGTTTTTAGAAATCGCTGAACCACTAAATTAAATACATGCGCTAGGCATGGTACGTGTGTGAGCTTGCCGAGCTCCAAAGCCGCCACCAAGTTACGCCCATTATCACACACAACCATGCCTGGTTGCAGGTTGAGTGGCGAGAGCCACTGCTCGGTCTGGTGACTAATCCCCTGCAACAGCTCTGAGGCCGTGTGCTGTTTGTCCCCAAGGCAGATCAGCTTCAGCACGGCCTGTTGACGCTTCCCCACTGCAGTGCTACACTGCTTCCAGCTACCGGCTGATGGGTGAGTGGCGATTCGCGCAGAGAATTTGGAGGTGGAAACGGAGGAGGAGGAGCCAATAACGTAGGTGCTGGCGGAAACCCTGATGGAGGTAGGGCCCGCAATCCTCGGCGTGGGTAGCACCTGTGCCATCCCAGGGTCCGAGTCGCTCCCAGCCTCCACGACATTCACCCAGTGTGCCGTCAGGGAAATGTAGCGTCCCTGGCCACAAGCACTTGTCCATGTATCAGTCGTTAAGTGGACCTTCCCAGTAACTGCGTTGGTCAGGGCACGGGTGATGTTACGGGACACATGGTGGTGTAAGGCGGGGACGGCACACCGGGAAAAGTAGTGGCGGCTGGGGACTGCGTACCGAGGGACAGCTGCTGCCATCAGGCTGCGGAAGGACTCAGTCTCCACAAGCCTAAATGGCAGCATTTCGATGGCCAGTAATTTGGAAAGGTGTGAGGTTAGTGCTATGGCCTGTGGGTGGGTGGCTGGGTATTTTCGCTTGCGCTCAAATGCCTGAGGTAACGACATTTGGACGCTGCGCTGGGACAGGGAAGTGGATGTGGTCGCTGATGGTGCTTCAGATGGTACAGGTGCAGGGCGGGAGGTATGCGGGCCTGCGCCTTCGACAGGCGATTGGCCGGCACCGAAAACAGGGGAAGAGGAGGCAGTGGTGTGGCCTGCAGACACAGATTGGCGATCCGGGCGTTCCTCCCACTTATTACGGTGCTTGGATGCCATGTGTCGGATCATGCTGGTGGTGGTGAGGTTTCTAGTGTTCATGCCTCGGCTCATTCTGGTGTTGCACAGGTTGCAAACTACAATTCTTTTGTCGTCCGCACTTTCCTTAAAAAAACGCCATACCGCGGAACACCTACCCCTTGGCAAGGGAGATTTACGCAAGGGGGTGCTCCGTGGAACATTTGCGGGCCGGTTTGGTGCGGTCCGCCTTCTTTCTGTAGCCACACCACTGCCTCTTCCAGCCTGTTGCGGTGCTGCAGATGGCTCACCCTCAGGACTGCTGTCATCGCTCGGCTCTACACCTTCCCAGGTGGGGTCAGTCACCTCATCGTCCACCAAGTCCTCCTCCACTTCCTCACTCTGATCATCCTCCTCATGTCTTGATCCCACCACATACTCAGTCATTGACAACTGTATATCATCCTCCTCATCAAGGTCTTGAGACAGTAATAGTGGTTGATTTAATGGCAACTGTGTCTCATCATCATCATCATCCACTTCCTTTGACCTTAAATGCCGTTCACCTCTGTCATCTTCTTGTGATTGGGTACCCTCTAGAGGTTGTGAATCAGGGCACAAGATGTCATGTTCCTCTGCAAGCGTGCTTGGAGAGAGGTTCAAATGAAGGATTGGTGATGAGACGAGCTCCTCACTATATCCCAGTGTGGGATCACTTCTTTGACCAGATCCTCTATGGTGGGAGGAAGGATGATCAGGGTGAGGATTATGTTGACCAGACTCTTGGCTACTGAGAGTGGACTTGGTGGAAGACAGGGTGGTGCTTAACCGACTGGAAGCAGTATCAGCTGACATCCAACGACCACCTGTTCGCAGTGGTCGGACCTCGAGAGTGATGTCCTGCGACGCCCTGTAAACTGAGACATGAAGCTAGGTATGGTGGATGTCTTTCTGTCTTGTGCTCTGGCACCAGGCACAGTTTCTACGCGTCCTGACCCGCGCCCTGAACTATCAGGATCACGTCCACTTCCCCGTCCCTTTTTACCCGCCTTCTTCATATTACACGGAATATGTGCTGCAAATCTGCAACTTTGCACAGTAAACAGAATGTTCTTCTTAACTGCGGCTACGCACAGTGAATGGAATATGTGACTTTGATATTTTACAGTTTGCACAGTTAACAGAATGTTCTCCTAATATGCAACTTTGCACAGTAAACAGAATGTTCTTCTTAACTGCGGCTACGCACAGTGAATGGAATATGTGACTTTGATATTTTACAGTTTGCACAGTTAACAGAATGTTCTCCTAATATGCAACTTTGCACAGTAAACAGAATGTTCTTCTTAACTGCGGCTACGCACAGTGAATGGAATATGTGACTTTGATATTTTACAGTTTGCACAGTTAACAGAATGTTCTCCTAATATGCAACTTTGCACAGTAAACAGAATGTTCTTATTAACTGCGGCTACGCACAGTGAATGGAATATGTGACTTTGATATTTTACAGTTTGAACACTTAACAGAATGTTCTCCTAATCTGAAACTTTGCACAGTAAACAGAATGTTCTTCTTAACTGCGGCTACGCACAGTGAATGGAATATGTGACTTTGATATTTTATACTTTTTTGAACACTTAACAGAATGTTCTCCTAATCTGAAACTTTGCACAGTAAACAGAATGTTCTTATTAACTGCGGCTACGCACAGTGAATGGAATATGTGACTTTGATATTTTACAGTTTGAACACTTAACAGAATGTTCTCCTAATCTGAAACTTTGCACAGTAAACAGAATGTTCTTATTAACTGCGGCTACGCACAGTGAATGGAATATGTGACTTTGATATTTTACAGTTTGAACACTTAACAGAATATTCTCCTAATCTGAAACTTTGCACAGTAAACAGAATGTTCTTATTAACTGCGGCTACGCACAGTGAATGGAATATGTGACTTTGATATTTTACAGTTTGAACACTTAACAGAATGTTCTCCTAATCTGAAACTTTGCACAGTAAACAGAATGTTCTTATTAACTGCGGCTACGCACAGTGAATGGAATATGTGACTTTGATATTTTACAGTTTGCACAGTTAACAGAATGTTCTCCTAATATGCAACTTTGCACAGTAAACAGAATGTTCTTCTTAACTGCGGCTACGCACAGTGAATGGAATATGTGACTTTGATATTTTACAGTTTGAACACTTAACAGAATGTTCTCCTAATCTGCAACTTTGCACACTAAAAAGAATGTGCTGCTAATCTGCAACTTTGCACACTGAACAGAATGTGCTCTAATCTGCAACTTTGCACACTAAAAAGAATGTGCTGCTAATCTGCAACTTTGCACACTGAACAGAATGTGCTCTAATCTGCAACTTTGCACACTAAACAGAATGTGCTGCTAATCTGAGGCTAGGCACAGTGAACAGAATATGTGAAGTTTTTTTTTTATATCTCTGCCCCCCCACACAAAATAAACTGCTGCCCCCACACACAGTAGTCCTAAAAAGGACTTTTGGGTCTTTTTTTTTTTTAAATCGCTTTTCTTCTCCCTACACTGACTTTCCCTTCCTATCCTCATCTCTCCCTGGCTAAGACTGAGCCGAACTCGCTGGTCAGGTGCTATACAGCACCCGATCACGGGTTCTGGCCAGCCAATCAGTGTAATGCCAGCAGCCAACATGGCTGCTGGCATTACACTGATGTCAGAGCCTCCCTGCATGTTTATTGGCTGCACAGCAGCCGCGAAACGTGCGGGGAGGAGACCCGAACATGGCGGGCAAGCACATGCGGTACTCGTACGAGTACCGCCATGTGCCGAGCAGAGCGATGCTCGAGCCGAACCGAACAAATCAATGTTTGTTCCATTTCTTAAAAGCCTATAGTGTCAAAATGCATAATCTGTCTCAACATTTAATACCTGGGCTGAAAAGTGTAAAGAATAATTAGTTAACCTCTTTCATGCTGCCACAAGAAAAATCATTAAAGGGATAGTAATGTTTCATAATAAAAACAGCTCTAATTAATCATCATAGTATTTGGACTTTGGAGAGTGTTATTTAAATTCTGTCAGAGTTGTAGTTCAGGAGTAATTCAATGACAAAGTATCCCCCTCCCGCCCCTTTTACTGATGTAACACTGTTCAGCCAAAGCAGAAGGGAGGTGCCCAGGTAGATTGCACAGAGGGACAATCTTCAATTAAGATAAGGGAAAAACCTGAAAAGCTTGTCAAGGGGGGTAGGGCTTTCATTGTTTTCATATAAAGAAGATTGTCCCCTGCTGTTATCTGTCTAGTCTTACAACCAGACTCACATCTGAGAAGAGATGTCTTACACTAGGTAAAAGGGGCGGGAGGGGAAAGTTTGCTTGTGAATCTCTCTTAAACCATAAAGGTTTGAGAGATAAGACTTATATCATTCTTCATGTTTTTTTAATGCCTACAAAATAAAATAAAGTTATAATGAAGTATTACTATCCCTTTAAGTGATCAAGCAAACATATCCAACATGCGACCCGTTGGCCACATGAGGCCCACTGCCTGTTAATTTGCAGCCCTCCAAAGAGGGAAATATTTAGATGTCCTGTGGTCCTGCGTCTTTCCTTACCTTAGTCTAGGGTTGCCACAAATGTAATTGTCGGAAAGGGAATATTCCCAGTCAACCAACACAAAGAGCACACAGAGAAATTTCTCCGTCTCCCTTGGGGATATCAAGAGTCACAGGAAGGATTGAACAGCTGTTGTTCACAAATGTATTGATAAATAACATATTAAAATAAAAGTGGAATGACACACATAAAGATAAAAACAATGTGTGTTAAAGAAAACATCTCACTTTTACATGTTTCACGACTGAGCTCCTCTTTGTCAAAGACACTGGGCAAGAAAATGTACAGATTCCTGGCGATCTCAAAATAATCTTTAAAGGGATAGTAATACTTTGTTTTAACTTTATTTTATTTTTTAGCCATTAAAAAAACATGAAGAATGATATAAGTCTTATCTCTCAATCCTTTATGGTTTGAGAGATATTCACAAGCAAAGTTTCCCCTCCCGCCCCTTTTACCTAGTGTAAGCCATCTCTTCTCAGATGTGGATCAGGTTGTAAGACCAGACAGATAACAGAAGGGGACAATCTTCTATATATGAAAACAATGAAAGCCCTGCCCCCTTGACAAGTTTTTCAGGTTTTTCCCTTATCTTAATTGAAGATTGTCCCTCTCTGCAGTCTACCTGGGCACCTCCCTTCTGCTCTGGCTGAATAGTGTTACCTCAGTAAAATGGGCAGGAGGGGGACACTTTGTCATTGAATTACTCTTGATCTACAACTCTGACAGAATTGAAATAACACTCTCCAAAGTCCAAATACTATGATGATTAATTAGAGCTGTTTTTATTATGAAACATTACTATCTCTTTAATAGTAGTATTCAAATAGTCACATACTAGTGTAAAAGCTTGTGTACACAGGCCAAGGTCCGGGTGATGTTAACCCTTTGAGTGCCAGAGGGGTACTCAACGCATTGCTTTGCAATGCGTTGCGTAACCCTCTGGCACTCAAAAGGTTAAGAGGCTGGTCCTGCTCTGCGTCTTGCCGCCAACACAGTCATGCACTATAGAGACTGCCCAAAAGCACAGAATGCTCCCAGCACAGAACTCCCAGCATTCCTATACCTCCCAGCATTCCGTGCTCCCAGTATTCTGTGCTCCCACCATTCTGTGCGTTCAGGCAGTCTCTGCTGCGCATGACGGCTTCTGACAAACATTCTAGTGAATTATTATATAGGATGTGTATGGTCAGGAGAGGAGCAAGACATTATTTCCTCCATTTACTGTCTAACAGTCTTGCCCCCTTGTTTAATACTGTAATTAAATATTTCAGTGATGAAAGACTTGCCTCATGACAGTTTGCATGCATAATTAATGATGGAACTTTTAAGCATTTGTCAGATTTTTTATTATTTTTTACTTTGCTGTCAAGTACCTTTGACAAATATCCTGTATGTATAGTTTGTCTTTGGCTCAGCCTTTGTGTAATTGTTAATTTTTCTATATTTCCCTCCGGATCAACACTGGTCTTATATTTAACTTATTTGTCATATCCGTGTATACCTTACAATTAGGCATAATTTTGGGAAGTCTGATTCAGGAAGGATTTTTACCTTTACAAGAAGAAAGTGACTTGTGTTCATCTGGTCTTCCTATTTACATTTTCCTTAAGCAGCCATTCCCAAAACTGCAAATATTGAGTTTAAAGGTTATGTTGTTTCAGCGTCTTCTTTTGTAACTGCACATTGATGCAGCCCAAGCTGACTTGCCATGAGTGATTTTATGTAAGAGGTGCCTCCTGCTGGCACATTTTGGCCTACAGATCTAGCGTGTGTTATTTCACTTTTCCCTTTTTAAAATGAAGAAAAGTTCATCCTGTGATATGGAATCTTATTTAGTTAGAGAGTGATTCTGAAGCAAGGCTACTGCACCTTAAGTGTCAAACAAAAATGTCCAAAATTCCCATTGATTTAAATGTAGGTTTTCCCCAGTGGAATACTAGCAATGTTTACAACACATTTGTAATATTAATTTGTATGCTTTGTAGCTATTTGCCACTATGTGCTATTGTAAATCAGTTGTTACATATGAGATTCATCAGAGTACTAAAAGAGCTTAGGTCTTTGTTAGCAGTACCTCTAGCTGAGCTTTCTAACCAATCACTTTTGACAAAAGTGGTTCCAGGTGATTGGGAAACTGCCAGTCTAGTGCCAGCAGGAAGGACTCTGTCAATTACAGGCTTGTGAATCTAATATCAGTAGTTGGGAAATTAATAGAAACACTACTGAAGATTAGAATTGTTTGCATATCTGAAGTCTAATGACATGCAAGATCAATGCCAGCGTGGATTTACAACAGAAAGATCTTACCAAACAAATCTCGCTGAATACTTTGATTATGTTACTCAAATTATAGACAATTCAGCACATTTGGAGTTTAGTAAGATTTTGACTCTGTACCACAGAGAAAGCTGATTCATAAAATGCATAATTTTATTTATTATAGTGGAGTGCCACAGGGCTAGTGCTGTGGCCTATGGAGAGAGCCAAAAGAGATGGAATAATGAGAGGGGCAGAGGAAACTGAAAGGAGGGGAGAAGATCAAAGGAGATAAAAATGAAGATCGGGCTGGAGAAGATTGAACAGACTAAAACAGGCTGGATTAGATGGAAGGTAGGTATGTGGGACAAGAAGTTAGAACAGGAGCACGCCAAGGAAAATGCTCAGCTAACTGGGTGGAAGAAACCAGAAGAGGGGAAAGAAGGTCACTACTTTGATCAGACAACTTATCTGCACCAGAAGATGTTGTGAATTTTATCTAAATGTAAATTAACATTTTTTTGAAGAATCAAAGACATTTTTTTCACAACACATGTTTTGGTTCTTGTGAAGCAGCCTGGAAATTTAAATTTCCAGAATCTTTTTTGATCATAAATACCATTTATCCACATGCTTTTGTACTATTTATCTGAATGTTGTACATTTTACATACATTTATCTGCATGCTGTGCTGCTAATGATCTGCACGTTGTCCTATTATTTATCTTCATGCTTTGTACCTATTTATCTAAATGCTGTGCTACTATTTATCTGCATGATGTGCTATTGTTTATCTACATGCTGTACTCTTTATCCACATGGTGTACTAATGGTTGTATGTACTTTGTCGTATTTATCCCTCTCTGTGCTAATATCATCCTATATAATAATTCGCTAAGGTTTGTCAGAAGCCGTCATGCGCAGTAGATACAGCTGCACGCACTTTAGTCATACACAGCACAGACTGCCGTGGCTGTTACGGAGCGGGGCTCTCCGAATTCAGACCGGAATCGCGCAGAGAGAACTCCAGTCTGAATTCGAAGTGCTTGGCTCAGTATCAGCCGTGGCGCGGCCACTGTCTACTGCTCATGCCTACAGAGGTGGAACTGTGGCCCATGTAAATGGGCCTTTCAACTTGTATATAATAATTTGCTAATGTATGTTTGTCAGAAGCTGTCATGCCCAGTACAGACGGCTGCGCATGCTGCAGTCATGCGCAGTACAGACTGCCAACACCACGGCTGATAACAGAGCAGGGCGCTCAGAATTCAGACCGTAGCCACTGCCTGGCACTGTGGCCCATGTACACGGGATGTTCAACTAGTCTATCCATACATTGTCCTACTATGTGATCACAGCATATATATATGCTTTTGTGTCGTTCTTTGTTATATTTTACTTGAACTCAATAAAACTATTAAAACTTAAAAAAAAAATATTCCAGGACCAGCACCTATTTTAGAGGATGATCATACAAGTAAATCAACTCAGCTATATCCTAAATCCTCTGCTTTTAACTTGGAAAGCTCCATGCATAAAGCATTTGAGATTTTTTCTATTTACAGTGTTGATTAGAATCTCTTACTGTATGTCACTTATCAGTGAGGCTGCAATTCACTTTCTACTATTGCCACAACATGCAGTTCTCTGTTTACATTTCTAGTACACCACTTGTCTGCTTGGTACTGATAATGCAATCAGCCATTTACTTGCGAAAATTCCGTAACAATTCTTGTAAACAGATGTCAATCACAGATGTCTAATGCAGTAATCTGCTATTCGTTCTTTATTTGTCCTGTGTCATAGACACAGAAGGAAAGTTTATGCTATGTAAAACCATTACTGTGACAACTGCTTAAGGGAAAATGAACAGGCAAAAGGTGGTATGAATAAATTAATTCTGGGGTGAGCAAACCAACTGAAATGTAGGTGATAAAGATTCCTAAAATAAACTTTTCTAACTTTCAAATGGTTAAAAGCCCATTTAACCCATTGAAAATTTCAGGAATTTTTATTTGATCATTATGGTGAAATTGTTTTTCCCCACAATTGTTCCACAAATGGTACAGATTCTACTGATTAAATCTTCGAGTGGCAGACGGGTGTGAAACATGTTGATTTGCAATGTGTTATGTACACCTCTGGCACTAAAAGGGTTAATATTGTATAGCTGACATTAAGTAGCAAAATCTGCCTGGTGGCAGAACATACATGTTTATGAATAGAAAAATGAATGTGAGAAACGAAAAAAAGAAGAAAAGCAAAACCACATAGCAGCACCAGACACAAATAAGTTAAACTAACCAGTGACCTGAGGGGGGAGGTAGGGATGGGAGAGAATTTTTGCCTCAAAAAATAAAAGTGTGAAAAACATTTATTTTAACCTTCAGCAGGAATCCCCATGAAAAGTGCTGTTTTTCCTCTTTAGTCATACTGACACCCCCTTCCCCAGTCTTGGTCAGGGCTGGATTTACATCTCAGGAGCCTGCAGGCACAGATATCTGAAGCGCCCCCCCACCATCTCCACAATGCTCCAAATCTCCATATTGCTCTCACATTGCCCCCCATCACCTTCACATTGCCCCCATCAGCTCCACATTGCCCCATCATCTCAACATTGCCCTCACATTGACCCCCATCACCATCAGCTCCACATTGACCCCCATCACCATCAGCTCCATATTGCCCCCATCAGCTCCACATTGCCCCATCATCTCAACATTGCCCTCACATTGACCCCATCAGCTCCACATTGACCCCCATCACCATCAGCTCCATATTGACCCCATCAGCTCCACATTGACCCCCATCAACTCCACATTGACCCCATCACCATCAGCTCCATATTGACCCCCATCAGCTCCACATGGACATCATCACCATCAGCTCCACATTGACCCCCATCAGCTCCACATTGCCCTCACATTGCCCCCCATCAGCTCCACATTGCCCCCCATCAGCTCCACATTGACCCCCATCAGCTCCACATTGTTTGCCCCCATCATCCCCATATTGACCTCACAATGCTCCCATTATCTCCAAATTAACCCTTTAAGTATCAGAGTGGTACACAACGCATTGCTTTGCAATGCGTTGCGTACCACTGGCATTCAAAGGGTTAAGCCTCATTCTCTCCCCCCACATCTGTTTCCTACCTCCCTGGTGGTCCAGCGGCTGGAGAGATATGTGCTTCTGCACAGACATGGAGCTGCTGGAGCTCCCGTGCGGCCTTCCCTTTAGTAATGCAGAGCGCTGGGAGATTTTATCTCCCTGCACTCTGCATTGTTAAAGAGCCGGGAGAGCTCACAGCTTACAAGGCAGCGGCTGGCAGCTCGGCGCGGCATGGCAAGCCACACCAAGTAAAAAAAAAAAAATCAATTGTAGTGGCAGGCGCCCCTCTGTAGGGTGTGCCTGTAGGCAGATGCCTACTCTGCCTTACGGGAAATCCGGCCTTGGTCTTGGTAGCAGTAGAACCATGCATACTGACCTCTCTGCCTTGTCCCACTGCACTGGTAACTGCAGAACCACACATAATTACCCCTAGCAAACCCCACTGCACTAGTAGCCATAGAGCCACACATACAGACCCCCCATCCTTGTCCTGATGCACTGGTAACCATAGAACCACACATAATGACCTGCTAGCCAATCCCACTGCACTAGTAGCCATAGAATCACACACACTGACCCCCCCAACCAATCCCACTGCACTGGTAGTCATAGAACCAAATATAGTGACCCACCAACCAATCCCACTGCACTGGTAGAGATAAAACCACACATACTGATTCTACCAGCCTTGTCCTACTACACTGTAGTGATAGAACCACAAATACTGACACCACCCCTCCCTCCAGTCTTGACCCACTGCACTTGTAGCAATAGAACCACACATACTGACTGCCCCACCTTTGTCGCACTGCACTGGTAGTGATAGAACCAGACATACTGACCCCCAAGCCTTGTTCCACTGCACTGGTAACCATAGAACCACACATAATGACCCCCAGACTTGTTCCACTTTACTGGTAACCATAGAACCACATATAATGACCCCCAGCCTTGTCTCACTGCACTGGTAGCCATAGAACCACATATACTGACCCCTCAGCCTTGTCCCACTGCACTGGTAGTGACAGAACTACACATACTTCCCTCACCTTGTCCCACTACACTGATAGCAATAGAACCAAACATAGTGACACCCCCCAGCTTTGACCCACTATACTGGTTGTCATAGAACCACACATATTATACACAGCCTTGTCCCACTGTAGCCATAAAACCCCATCTACTAACCTTCTAGACTTGCCCCACTGTGCCGGTTGCAATAGTATTACACATACACACAGTGACCCCCACACAAATGACAACCGACTCCCAGCTTTGTGCCATTGCACTGGTAGCCAAAGAACTACATATAGCGAGTCTGGACTCTATCAGAATGTAAAAGGTGGGAGATTTATGGGATTTCTATGCAGGAAATTTCCACATTAAAGTGGAAAATTTAGGTTTTTTTTGTCTAAATTCATGCATAGGAAAAACTGGACTTTTTGACCACCCCAGTGGTACACAGTGAAGAAAGAAGAAATGAATTAAGCTATTAAATAAATAAATAAATAAATAAATAAATAAATAAATAAAGTGAATTAAAATGCTAATGGGGAAATGTAAAAATAAAATGAAAAACTGCCTTGGGGGAAGTTCTTACTTTCTACACTGAAAGAATAGTAGAAAGATTGTGTGAGATATGTCTGTCAGGGCCAGAGAACCAGCTTTCCTATGTAGTAACTTCTGTAGGCAATGTATGCCCTCTCAAAAAGTAGATAGAGATTTTAGGCTCCCGATATTGATGTGTATAGTTTAGGGTGACCACATTTCCAATCTGCCATCCCGGAACATGTGGTCACCCTAACATCTACATAAAAAGCTGAGATTTCACACATGAATTCACCCACTGAGCAAAGTCAGCACTGGCTGAAGCCTCAGCCACTGAACTCAGACCTCGGTCTCACTCACAGCGCCAGCATATGGGCGCCATCCCAACTATCTCGCACACACCAGTCCAACCAGCCAATGAAATGTATTTGCTATATGGCCCTCATTGGCTGGCTCAGCCAGCCAATGAGGACCATATAGCAAATACATTTCATTGGTTGGCTGGCTGGACTGGTGCGTGCTGCACTATGTAGGGGCTGTGGGCGCCGGCTTTGTTTCTCCATTCTGGGAATCTTTGTTGTCCCTTTGGGGGGTGACCCAGGACGTGGGACACAGATCTCCAATAAGGGACAGTCCCGGGCATTCCGGGAAGTGTGGCCACCCTAGTATAGTATGTTTTTTAGACACACAAACCACATGTAAACAACACCAATGAAGACAAAAAATGTGTTTACTTCATTTATGAATATATATATATATATATATATATATATATATATATATATATATAGTAGGGCTTTTCCTGTTAAGTAAAATAAAAGCGCTCTCACTTCTGAGGGATGCATAATTACCATACCTGGGAACTCTCGAGTTTTGCCCCGGAGACTCCGGATTTCAAACTGAATTACCGGGTCTCCGGGGCAATGTGTGAATCATTGGGTGGACAGAGTTTAAGTAGAAACTCTGCCCATTTGTGCTCCATCCTGCCGGTTCCTCCCACTCCCCGCCCTCTTATCTCCATTTTGCAGGTTTTTTTTGTTTGTCCCGCCCCCCGCGACTAAGCCACGCCCCTTTTATGACGCGAATCGCGTCATTTTCCTGTCCCGTCGACACTGACAGGGTTACCCTCCGGGTAGCCCTGATTCAAAAGTTCCCAGGTATGATAATTACATAGATATTACAGTTTAAACATACTTTTTTTTAACATTAGCAGTCCCCTTTGGTGGTCAAATTCCAATTATTTATTCTGTTACATTCTATTTGAGAAAGTCGTGCTGTCAGTTAGAACTTTCAGGAAGTAAGCAGAATGCAAGAAATGTGTGCAATCGCTATTTACAGTGTACTTTTAACCTTTTGAGTACCAAAGAGTGCAAAGCAATGCGTTGAGTACCTCTCTGGCACTCAAAGGATTAATAGCAAAATGATTAGCACCAAAATGTTACTGAATTGCAAATTTTTTTTCAGAATTAGTTAACGTTTGCAACTTCAGACATATTTCCAACTTTGTCGTTAATTAAGGTTCATTTGTTAAAGGGGATGTATTACCCCTATACAAGTTTGCCTGAATAGTTAAGTTATATAGCGAATATGAGTAAAAGTGTATTAATTATTTGGTCTAAACTGCAGTAATAAACTCTACCCTGCACCTACTTCTGCATAGACTGCGGTTACCTGCTCTGTAACCACAGCCTGTCACTCTGTCTCTGCTCCCCTCCCTCTATCCAGCCTCCTCTGATGATGGAGGCTTTCTGCCTGTAAGCTGGAGTGGTCTCATTGGCAGAGATTGATATGAGACCACTGCAGCTTACATGCAGAAATCCTCTGTCATTGAAGGAGGCTGGATAGAGGGAAGGGAGCAGAGGCAGAGTGATGGACTGCGGTTACATAGCAGGTAACCTCAGTCTATGCGAAAGTAGGTGCAAGACAGCGTTTATAAATGTACTACTCTGTAAGTAGTTTGCAGCCAGACACAAGTGCAGCAGACAGACAGAAGTGTGTAGTTTCAAAAACTGCAGTACTTAAGTCAAGCTTGAGGTAAGCTCAGGCTATTACTATTACTTCACTCTTACTTCTCTCTTCTTTTCTATTGTAGACAAAAAACTTAAAAAAAAAAAAAAAATAAATAAATAAATAAAAAAAATCTTACTATCATTCATTAATACTGCTTATGTTGTAGTACTTGGAATTGTGTTGCATTTAGTATTTAGTTTGAATTGTGTGTTTATTTACTTTGGTTAATTTGGATCATTAGTGCTTAAGTTTGTATTTGGCTTGTTTTGGTTTCTGCATAGTGTGCATAGGTGTCTATTTGGGTGTAGCTGGTAACTGGTTTCATTAGATTAGCATAAGAAAAGGCTTGGCTCGCTTCGTTAGCGTATCAACTGCAGTAGGTGTATTTATAGGAGGTTTCAACTCTGTGAGTTTACTCTGTAAGTAGTTTGCAGCCAGACACAAGTGCAGCAGACAGACAGAAGTGTGTAGTTTCAAAAACTGCAGTAGTTTGAAAACGGCAGGAGTTTGGTGAAGGCACTGGTTTTGTCAGTTTGGTGAGTAACTGCTTTAATTCTAAGATGTCTGGTTTGGTGCAGTGTAACACTTGTCTGGCTGTTGTGTTCCGCAGTACTCTCTGGAGTTTGGGGTGTTGTCCAGTATGTTTGCATCTGTCCACATTGTATGGTGAAATTTCCAGGCTGCAGTCTTTGGTGTGTTATCTGCAATCAAAAGAAGTGAATCTTTCCCAGCTAGAGTGTGAAGTCAAGCAACCATGTAATCCACCACCGCAGCCCCAACGGCCCATGAAGAGAAGGGCTGTGTGGAAGACAGTTGGTTCCGGGAGGTTGAGAGTTGTGGAGCAGAAGCACAACACTGTTGGTATTTCGGTGTGTAATCCCTTTGGTGTCCTGTCTGAATTGGAAAGTGAGATTTCAGATGATAAAAGCACAGATACTCAGGTACGGGATGTTGTGAGTCCCAAAGGAGAGAATTGTAACAAGCAGTCAGGAGCAGAAAATGGACTTAAAAAGAAGAGAAAGCATCTCCTTGTTGGTGACTCGATTGTTAGAGGTGTTGCTTTAGGGCAGAATGAGGATGGACTGAAGGAGGTGAGATGTCTTCCTGGTGCTACTGCAAGCAGGGATAAAAGACGCATCTCAAATATTGTCAAGGCTGCAACAAAGGAGACTGAAGTTGATCTGATCATTCATCTCGGTACAAACGATTTGTCCCAGAAAAGTGTTGAAGAGGTGAAAATGGAATTTCAAAGTCTCAGCCTGGAGCCTGTTTCTTGGAGAGGCATTTAAACTAGATGGAGGGGGCAGGAATTTCATTGAGAAGATTGATTTCTGTCCCCGAACAGTTTTGGTGAACCAGGGTTCTGAGTTTGTTAGTGTGATAGATACAGATGTTGGCGCACAGGAAGTTGCTGGTGCTTTACATACAGATGTTGGTGAGGTAGATGATGGTGCGGTAGATAGAGTTGTTGTTGGTGATAAATGTAATGTTCTTCATGTAATGTGTACTAATGCTCGCAGCTTAGGCAACAAGCTCAGCGAGCTAATATCAATAGTTTGTAGAGATGACTTGGACTTGATTGTAATAACAGAGACATGGTTCAGGGACTGTAATGACTGGGAAATAGCCATTCCGGGATACACGTTGTATAGGAAAGATAGGGCTGAGAGAAGAGGGGGTGGGGTAGCCATTTATGTTAAAGATAGCATAAAATCCACAGCGATCCAGAATTCATGTAAAGAGTTGGAGACTCTCTGGATCTGTCTGCAGAATAAAAAGGGATCAGTTACAAGAATAGGTGCAGTCTACAGGCCTCCGGGGCAATCTGAAGAGCAAGACAACATGCTAGTGGACGAGATTACCCAAATGGCAGTAAAGGGAGATATAGTAGTTATGGGAGACTTCAACATGCCTGATGTTGATTGGAATATCCCTTGTGCGTCCACATGTAGAAGTAGGAGCATCGTAGAAGCCCTGACGGGGATGTCCCTAAAACAGCTGGTGAAGGCGCCAACTAGAGGGGACAATATCCTAGACTTAGTATTCACAAATGGAGACCTGGTATCTGAGGTGAAGGTGGGAGAAAATCTAGGTTCCAGTGACCACCAACGTTTGTGGTTCGGAATCCAGACTGACTACGAGAAATCCCATTCTGCAACCAAAGTATTGGACTTTAGGAAGACGAAGTTTGAGGATATGGGAGAATATGTAAAGAAAGAATTAAAAGGGTGGGATAAAACACCGAGAGTGAGTACTCAGTGGAAGACACTCAAAGAAGTCCTCTTAAAGGCAACAAGATTACATGTTAGACAAATTAGCAAGAGGAAAAGAAAGAGAAATCCACTATGGTTTACTAGAGAGGTAAGAGCTATAGTGAAAGATAAAAAGTCTGCCTATAAGAGATATAAAGAGACTGGAAGTGAAGCGGACAGAGAAGGGTATAAAAATATACAGAAGAAGACTAAACAGATGATAAATGCTGCTAAAGCCTCAAAAGAGGAAGAAATGGCCAAATCTGTTAAGAAGGGGAATAAAACCTTCTTCAGATATATCAGTGACAGGAAGAAGAAAAACTGCGGGATTACAAAAATTAACAACGGAAAAAATCAGTATATAGAAGAGGAAAAGGCGGTCGCTGACCATCTGAATAACTACTTCTGCTCAGTTTTTTCAGACGGCGGCCCTCATAATCAGAAAATGGCTGAACACAGCATTGCCTCTAGTTGTATAATTTTAGCCCCAGTGTTTTCAGAGGCCGATGTTCTAGAGGAACTTGTCCGGCTAAAGTCAAATAAAGCGATGGGTCCGGATGGAATCCACCCTAGAGTTCTTAAAGAACTCCGATCTGTCATAGTTGGCCCCCTGACTAATCTGTATAACCAGTCCCTTCTTACGGGAGAAGTTCCTGATGATTGGAGAATGGCCAATGTTGTACCCATTCACAAGAAGGGTAGTAAAGAAGAAGATAGTAACTACAGGCCAGTCAGCCTGACATCTGTAGTGGTAAAAATGATGGAGACTCTTCTAAAGAAGAAGATAATTGACCATCTAACAAAAAACAACCTGATGGACCCAAACCAGCATGGCTTCACTGAGGGCCGATCCTGTCAGACTAATCTCATTGATTTCTTTGACTATGTAACTAAAGTGCTGGATGAAGGTGGTGCTGTGGATATCGCCTACCTGGATTTCAGTAAAGCTTTCGATACAGTTCCCCATAAAGAGCTGATAGATAAATTATCAAGAATTGGACTTAACCCCTGGATAGTTCAGTGGATCTGCAGTTGGCTGAAGGACAGAAACCAGAGGGTTGTTGTTAATGGAGTGTATTCTGAGCAGAGACTGGTTACAAGTGGAGTGCCACAAGGATCTGTTCTGGGCCCTGTTCTGTTCAACATATTTGTAAGTGACATAAGGGAAGGCTTGGCAGGGAAGGTTTGCTTGTTTGCTGATGACACAAAAGTGTGTAATAGGGTTGATGTTCCAGGAGGTGTCTGTAATATGGAGAATGATTTGACACTATTAGATAAGTGGTCAAAACAATGGAAACTTCAGTTCAATGTTTCCAAATGTAAAATAATGCACTTGGGGAAAAGAAACCCTCAATCTGACTATCGTATTGGCAGTTCTGTGGTAGCAAAGACTTCAGAAGAGAAGGATTTGGGGGTGGTCATCTCTGACAGCCTCAAGATGAGTAACCAATGCAACCAGGCGGTGGGGAAAGCAAATCGTATGCTTGGCTGCATAGCTAGAGGTATAACAAGCAGGAAGAGGGAGATTGTGATCCCTCTGTATAGAGCTCTTGTGAGACCACATCTGGAATACTGTGTACAGTTCTGGAGGCCTCATCTGCAAAAGGATATAACTAAAATTGAGCGGGTTCAAAGAAGAGCTACAAAAATGGTGGAAGGTCTAAAGCATAGAACTTATCAAGAACGACTCAGAGATCTAAATATGTATAGTCTGGAGGAAAGAAGAGAAAGGGGGGACATGATTGAAACCTTTAAATATGTTAAAGGACTGAACAAGGTTCAGGAGGGAAGTGTGATTAATAAGAATCTGAATACAAGAACAAGGGGGCACAATCTGAGGCTAGTTGGAGGAAAAATCAAGAAAAACATTAGAAAATATTATTTCACTGAAAGAGTAGTAGAAACTTGGAACAAACTTCCAGCAGAGGTGGTTGATAAATCCACAGTAACACAATTTAAACATGCCTGGGATAAACATGTATCTATCCTAAGATAACAATAAAGGAATACTAAAGGGCAGACTAGATGGACCAGGTGGTCTTTTTCTGCCGTCAATCTTCTATGTTTCTATGTTTCTATGTTTCAATTTTGACCAAATAGAGCTTAAAAAAAATGTATACATTTTTATTCATATTCGCTATATAACCTAACTATTCAGGCATACTTGTATGGGGGTGATACATCCCGTTTAACTTTACCATTAATTTAGGAGCATTCATTAACTGCGTTAATTTTGGAGCATGTGATATTCAGCCTCAAGGTGCTAGTATGATTCTTGCATCAAAACGTGAGCACTCACTACTATGTACGTTAGTATTGGGATTAATATTTAGTTGGGGCTTGTTGATCCAGGGAGAAATCTGATTGCCATTTGGAATCAAGAAGGAATTGTTTTCCCCCCATTCAAGGCAGAATTTTAAATTTCTATATTGAGGGGTTTTTTTTTTCCTTCTTTTGGATCAACAATGGTAAACAGGAATAGGAAAAGGGTTGAACTAGATGGACGTAAGTCTTTTTTCAACCTAAATTATGTTACTAACAATGTTACTATGTTACTAATAGCTCATACATTTATGGCCTAAAAAAAATAGCAAATGCTCCATATTTTTGCATTTTGCACTAATGCATTGTAAATTAAATTCCTGATAGTTTGAACTGTTATAACATTTGAATAAAACAACTGATAGCAATGGGAGTGCCCTTGTTTTATTCAGCAAGAAAAACTATAACATACAGGTTTCCATAAAAAAGTTTGCTGCTCCATTAACTTGAATAATTATGAGATGATGAGTAGTGCCAATTGCTCTGAAATTGAACACTGGTATCTAATGTACAGATCTGTACTATTGCCGTTCAGTGCAAACTGTTTTTGTGATTTATGTAATAAAATCAAGTAGTGCCAGAGGGCTACTTTGCCGATATTTTATATGAAGATACATGGAGACGTTATGTCCTTGATGCATTGTCTCACTGTTAGATATGTCACACCCACAACATAACATGGTGAGTATGCCCATCAACGCTGAGGTGTCCCTCATAATTAGGCACCCTAAGCAGATGCCTTCTGTGCTTAATTGGAAATCTGGGTCTCGATATGAAAGATAGGTGTATATAAGGGGTCTATTTAATAGATTTGCAATCTCACAATGCAGTACAAACTGTTGTTGCTCTTTATTTAATAACATTCAGCAGTGCTGGCACTTTTAACTTCCCTCATACACAGTCTTTTAAGGATATGACGTATAAAGATGCACAGTCACATATATATTCTTACAGCTAACTTGCTTCAAAGAAATTATTTATTGGCTTATTTGATTGTAATTTTAATATTAAAATAAGAAAAATAAAATGTGTGAATATATATATATATATATATATATATATATATATATATATATATATATATATGCAGTGTATGTATGGAAATTAAATGTCTTCAGTATAATGATGTTTGATGATCTCCCACCCCTTCCCGACAAGATGCTCAGTTATTACTGTGACATCTGCTTCTGAGTAATAAAAGTTGTGAAAATATCAAAGAGCCATCTGCATAGCGAAAAGCCAGAAGTTTTTTTATAAAGTGGTCGTAATGCTGCTAAACATGTGAGTGGACATTTTTGTAGCTGTTTAAATAAATATATATTTTTTTTGTTTAATTGATTGAAATGTGGAGAGCAATACAGTTGTGCACAGGTCCCAAAAGGGGACGGGTGTTTTTTCCATATGCCAGTTTGTCAGTAGCCTGGGAATAACCCCCATAACGATCACCTGAACACGAGTGCATTATATGCTTTTTTATTATCTCTAAGACCAGTGTATGAGATATAGCAGCATTGTGTGCCTTTTTGTTTTCTTTTGTTTTTGTATATAAAGAAATGGAGAAATTCCTGTGCAAACAAATGTACTATATAGGGAAAATAAAAATCCAATTGATATAAATGGTGTCTTGAAACCTTTAAATACTATAGAGGTCCATTCCAGCATCCCAGGATTTAAAAGTCCCATTTAAAGGAACACTAACATCTAATAAATCTCCACTTATATTTATCATGGTAGAAACCCCTAATCAGCACTATGAATTAGTTCTGTATGAATTAGCTCCCCAGAATTATTTGGAATTACTTGTCCCCTAAGGCTGGCATGATTCTTTCAGCAAGACTTCAGGACCCCACAATCCTTCCACTGAGTACTTCCTAAGAAAATATTATTGAGTGCAGTTTGAGATTCTGGAGCCCTGCAAAGAGAATCATCTTTGCTTTCATGAACATGATATCCAGTACTAAATAAAGTGGACCTTCTCTTTGTAACAAATTGGGGATTCTGGAAAGACAAATTCAAATTCACCTAATTTTTTATTTCAAATAATTGTTTGCGATATTTGGCTGTATTTATTTATATACAAACTAGTTGAAGAGCCAGTATACATGGGCCAAAGTGCCACCCAGCAACAGGTGTGGTGCAGTCATCTCTACTGTGCATGACGGCTTCTGACAAACACACACTTAGCGAATTATTATATAGGATTAGATAGTACCGTCCAGTAGGTAGCGACACCTGGCAGGGAGAGTAATAAAGAATGTTAGCATCTGGCTGGCAAGCCAGCCTGCATTACCTAATATGCAGAATCTGGGAAATAAATCTAAATGTCTCACAAACTGCTGTCTTAACCCTTTTGAGTTCCAGAGAGGTATTCAAGGCATTGCAAAGCAATGTCTTGGACACCCCTCTGGCACTCAGAGGGGTTAAATAAAAAGCTGCTAACATAAATATAGGTGATCCTGAAAGCTCTTCATAGGGGCCACTAGGATTTTGCTCCCAGATTAAGATAAGTGAAGGTTAACCCCTTAATGCCCGAGGACTTAAATGTACATCCTCAGATGGATGTCCCTTAAGGACAGAGGACGTACATGTGCGTCCTCCATTTCCGGGTCCCTGCGTGGCTGCACGCTGTTTGGGGACTCCGGAATCATTAAAAAAAAAAAAAAAAAAACACTGCGGGTGTTAAATGTCGGCCGTCACTAAGGGGCTAATATTAGGAGGTTTAATGTTTATTTAACTCAGTGTTAATTAAGGAATTTTTATTTGCTCTTTATAGTGCAGGGACATCCAGACTAAGGTTCTGGGGCCATTCAAGGCCTACGGACATGACTCATTCAGCCCCCTCCAACAGATTAAATAAACCTGGTTTATTGTGAACCATGACAATAATCCTTATCCAGTCTTGAAGCAAACATCTAATGATTAGCTTCATTTACGCAGGAAAATGTAAAATTTTATGTTAGCCTACCTATGGATTGCATATTACAGTCTACTAGTGTAAAAGACTATGTACACGGGCCAAGGTCTGGGTGATGGTAACCCTTTGAGTGCCAGAGGGGTAAGCAATGCATTGCGTACCACTCTGGCACTCAAAGTGTTAAGAGGCTGGTCCTGATCTGCGTACTGCCGCCGCCTCACTGGTGGCGTACGTGGCGCAGTCATGCGCTTTAGAGACTGTCCAAATGTACACAATGCTCCCAGCACAGAACTCCCAGCATTCTGTGCGTTCAGGCAGTCTCTACTATGCATGACTGCATCGGACAAACATTCTAGCATTTTATTATATAGGATAGGGCCATGTATTCAAAAGAAAAGTGGAGGAGTTCTGGGGCAAACCATTTGCACTATAGGGGAGAGCAAAATATTTCCATTGATTTAACTGGGGATTTTAACCCCTTGAATGCTAGAGAGGTCTCCAAAGCATTGCTTTACAATGCATTGGAAACCACTCTAGAAGTCAAGTAGTTAAAATTCCCATTAAAATCTATGGGAATTTTTTGTCCTCCCCTATAGTGCAAATGGTTTGCCCCAGAACTCCTCCAATATTCTTTTGAACACATGGCCCATTATGTGATTTCTAATTTTCTTTTTATGAAGAAATATTGTTTTTCTTTAACCCTTTCAGAACCAGGGTGGTGAACCAACGCATTACTAATCAATGTGTTGTTAACCCACTTACAATGAAACGGTTAACACTTACATTATTTAGCACAATCTGGCCCTCAGTGTATTGTTCTGAGGAAAATATCTGGACACTTACAATTCTGGAACAAACCAACTGCCCCATAGGGGGCAAATAATGTTCCCGATTCCCATGTATTTTAGCACATCTTTGAAATCCTTGAATGCTAGTAGGGCAATGTACTGTAGACTTCACTGGTTTTCAAGGAGTTAAAAGCCCCATTTAAATCAGTGGAAATTGTCATTCTCCATCCCCCTTTATGCCAATATGGTTACAATCAATAAACACGTTCCCATTCAGAAAATGACTGAGCAAATAGTTAAATGTACAGCTACAACAGAAATCATTTCTTACTGTTCTATTGTCAGTTTGGCATGAGGTACTAGAAGAGTAAAAAAAACGAAACACTGATAACATTGCTTTATTGTTCCTGTAGGTCCTAACCTTTACATGCTACATCTGTATCTTCTGTCTCAAGAAGTAGCTTTCTTTTCATCAAACACATTCCTGAAGTCAGCAGTAAAAGCACTGACAAGACAGAGCAGATTGATCCATTAACTCTCACTCACTGCTAACAGTTCTTTGGCTGAACCCAAGGTTTGCATTCCAGCAGTAAAGATTTGGTGTGGTGACTAAGGCTTAGAGCTAAGAAAACTTGGGAAATCCAAACTGGCTGGGACAAGCTTCTTTATGGAATAAAGTATATTTTCTTTTTTTTACTTCACATGGTACAAACCAACTGATTTTTTTTACTCATGGTACAACTTAATAAGCTAAATATATGTGAAGCTATGTATTGCAGACCTTTCTAGTATTCAAGGGGTTAAAAATCCCATTTAAATCAATTTAATTTGGGAATTATATGTCTTCTATTGTGATGTTGGCATGGTCTAGAAGAGCACCTTTTAAGCTTATGGAATTGCACCATAAAGGGTGTCTGTAAAGTCAGTACCACTTGTTTCTTCCTTGTTTCTCAATGGAATGAGCAACATATTGCTTGGCAATGCATTGCCTGCCCCTCTGGTATAAAAGGTTAATGATTCCTAGTATTTTCATTTTCTGTGAGTCAAAGAAAATGTGGAGGATAACAGTCACAAAATAAGGAAGAACAGTCATGCTCAATAGAGACTTCCCGAACGCTCAGAATGCTCTCTACTGCTCATGACTGCACCGCGTGCACCGCCAGTGAGGCGGTGGCAGTACACAGAGCAGGACCGGACCTTGGCCTGTGAACACAGGCTTTTACACTAGTAAATTCATATTTATTTAACTGGGGTTTTAACTCCCTGAAAGTTTAATCCTCATTTTAAAAAATGGAGAATTTAGAGAATGTTAACATGTCAGATAGTATAATGTCACCATCATTACACAATAATGTGCTAGGCATTGAGAAAAGAATAAACCATAGGCGTGCGCACAGAGTGTGCCTAATTGGCCCCGTGCGCACCAGCTTTTCAGAAGTTAAATGGCCGTTTCCGGCTGCGGCACAGACTTTATACCTTAGCTGCTTGCTACGGCTATCTGCTGCTGACTGCTGTGCTTGGGGAGACCAAGGGGGGCAGGACAAGCACTCGGGCTCAAATGCTGCAAAATCCTGGATGAGCCTTTCCTCCTTCGTTGTAGCGCCACACTGAGAGGAAGTGATGTCAGGCACACGTACGTGTGTGTTTGTGCTTTTGGGTGCAAACACCCTAATGCAATTGGCTGCGCACACCTATGGAATAAACATTGTGAATTATATCCTATAACTAAATACCACTGTGGACCATATGCACACAGACTCCTCTTGATTTCAATTCAGTTTTAACCCCTTAGATGCTTGAAAGTTCCCACTGCTTTATAATGCGTTGGAGGCCTCTTTTGAAAGGGCTAATCACAGTAATTATGTCAAATGTACTGGATGCTAGCTGGTACTAAAGACTGAATAATTCGTCTAAACTTTATTCGATTATTAGTTACAACATCATTTAATTTGATAATCAATATTTTATTTTTTAGAAAAGGGCTAAGTTAGAGTATTTACAGTAAAATAAATATCACAAAAGTCTAAAATGCAATTAGGGGTTATTTCGGACCAGGGCTGTTCTGATTCGGTTTTAAAAAAAGGAACGACTTTTTCCTTTCAGATGGCCCGAATGACACACGAATGACCCTTATTCGTCCGAAATCTGCCAAACCGATTTGCACGCATCTAATGGAGCCAATGCACTAATATTTCTCCAACTTTGAAGATCTTAGTGCATGGGCTGTATAGAGTAACATAGGAACTGTAGAAGTAATAACACTGGAGAACTTATCTCCATGTTAACACCTCTTTATCACGCCTTAGTGCATAACCCCACTGTTTCTATGCTCCACGCACCCTCTGACAGCTATTGCTTGAATGAGTCCCCATAGAACATTTTGCTGTTCTTCAGAAAACCCTGGGGTTCTACACAACCCAGTATGTGAGTCATTACCTGCCGGAGAGGGGACTGAATTGAGCTTTCACTAACAGGGCCCTCTGATCCTTCTTTTCTCCACATTTGATTTGTATTATTTGATATCTCTGTATGTCCATTCCCTATTGTACAGTGCTGCAGTATTAGTTGACACTATATAAATAAAGAATAATAATAATTGTGCAGATATTGAGAAATCCATATTTACAGTTATGCAACATATTAAACTTTGGTCCCCATGATGAGTGACTCAGTTTTATCCAGTCTCCTATGGAACACTAGGTTGGTTCTAATTCCTTTGATCATTATGCCAGGGTTGCTTTGAATGAAACCTTCCCGCTCTCATGTTAAAGGAGAAATATCACTTCCAACTAATAAACTCACACTTACCTGATTATGGGCAGAAAATTCTAATGGTCCCTATGAACTTTTGGATATATTACATAAATTCAGAACACTGCGCCTGGCAATCTTACATCTTAAGGACCTGAGGGGATGCAAAACATTGCTTTAAAATGCATCGCGCACATTAACTTTTCCTGATTCAGTATGAAATAGCTGCCAGCAACTTACATATCAGCCTCTATGAATATGATGTCCTGGACTGAATGAATATATTGTCTGTTAAACAAAGGCACAAGGGCAAAATTCAGAATGGCCATTAGGATTTCAGTTAAAATGGCTATTAGGGTTTACTGGCCGTAGTAAGGGAAGTGAGGGATTATTTTTAGGAGATATTTCTTCTCTTTTATATGAAATTTCCTGGTGCCCTGCTTTAGTTGAACAAAAGTATGAGTGACCATCAATTTCTATACAAGGTCTGTTTCTATTATAAGACCTACTACAGTATCCATACAGAATAAGTATCTTGTAATACCTTTTTTATTGGACTAACAGAATTTTGGATTGACAAGCTTTTGGGATAAACTCCCTTTCTCAAGTCTGACTTGAGAAAGGGAGTTTATCCCGAAAGCTTGTCAATCCAAAACTCTGTTAGTCCAATAAAAAAGGTATTACAAGATACTTATTCTGTTTGTTACTTTACATCTGCATCACTGGACTAATACGGCTACAATCTCCACTCTACAGTATCCATATGAAAATAACAACTGAGGGGAGATGCACTAAGGTTCACTAGTGTGGCAACGTGTGTCTGTCAATGTGTGTAGAGCACATCCCCTTGGCAATGGAGATACACATTGCCATATGCACTAAGGATTATGAATGCAAAGGGGAAGAATTCAATCATTAGCATGTAGATTTGTCAAACTGCTAGTGATGTGGAAGGAATTTCCTACCTAACACATTGCCAGCAGTTTGACAACCATGAAGTCTGAGAGCATTCTCTCTGTTCCCTACTTGTCCACTGAGAGACCAGAGAGGATCCTCTCAGGCTTCAGAATCCCCTTCAGTGTCTAAAGTATAGATCAATACAAATAAGTAGCCTCTATATGCTAAAGCAAGACTTAATCACGGAAATAAATGCAAGATAACCATTAGTGTTTTTGGTAGTGAGCTTTCTAATGCCTATAATTAAGTACAGTATCAGTATAGGAGCTCATAATTATGTTTCCCAAGTAATGCCTACAAATACAGTAATATGGAAATCAGTGGGCCTAGAAGTTAAAGCTCCATAGAAAGATTTCATATATTTGGAGCTTCAGACAATTCCCTGTTCTAAGTCCCTCATGGTTTCAAGTGCCATACAGAGCACCACATTATAACTCTGATTAAGTGTAATGCTCATCTAACTCTCCAAATTATTTAATGCATTGATCGTATACAGAAATATATTGTATGACTAAGCAGAACTTATCGGGCACTCAGCTTGGCGAACCATCCTCTGCCATCCGTTCACCATGGATGCTTTGCTAAGCTGGGGGTCTGACACATCCCCGTTAGTTCTACATTATATTTATATACTTACATGCTTATTGATGTGTTTCATTTAAAATCATACATTGAAGAATATTATACAGCATCCAAGATTAACTTTATGAAGATTGAAGGCAGAATGATAATTTGTGTACTGGTCATGTGGTTCTCCTTGAGAGACAAAAAAACAAATTCCAAGCTTTGAGTGAAATAATGCAACCATCTCCCAAATGATAGATTCTTATGTCTGGCTGAAAAGATACTTTATTAGAAAAGGATAAGGGGCTCTTTATTTGCTTAACATAATTATTTACATAGGAAGAAGACTTTCACAGCAGTCTATTTCACACTGAATAAGCATCATCATAAAGTGTAATGCTGCTGTCCATCTATATATAACAAAGATTTTTATACTGAATCATTGTGTCCTCCAGCTTGCTGCCCTTTTTGTTTTCTTACTTTCCTTTATCAATTTCAGATTTCAAATACAAGGTTACAGGCCTGAAGAAATATGCAGCTTCTGAGTCCTGATCCACATGTGTCTTTACCAGCTAATGGTAATATGTGAAAAGTTATATTCATATTCAGAGTTTGGAAACAGTTTCCAAATTGTTTTGGTCAAAAAGCATAATTTAAATATATGTTGCTATATCACATAATTGTCGGATATCTGGAAAGGTGAGGATTTGTACGCTTGCTGTACCTTACTCTGTGGGAACAAAATACCACACAAAGAACCAACAGGAAGTCAATTATTCAGATGGGAGAAAGCTAAAGCGGGTCTAGGTCAGGTGATGGAACCCAACAGCAGGAGAAACCCTCAACAGTTATATATGCAGCGGAAGAGACCCAGACTGAAACTGAGACCCCAACGTTAAGAACCCTGGGAACTGAGGGGGCAAAGTACCAGAAATAGTCCAGGAACAGAGATTGACATACACATATAAGTATATGCCGGGCAACAGAGGAAGTCCAGAGATAGCCAAAGGGTCAGGGCAGGCAGCGTTCAATAGAGTGGTCAGGTGGATAGCTAAAGGGACAGGGCACGCAGCATTCAATAGAGTGGTCAGGTGGGTAGCCAAAGGTTCAGGGCAGGCAATGTTCAATAAAGTGGTAAGGTGGGTAGCCAAAGCTTCAGGGCAGGCAGTGTACAATAGAGTGGTCAGGTGGGTATCCAAAGGGTCAGGGCAGGCAGCGTTCAATAGCATGGTCAAGTGGGTAGCCAAAATCAAGTACCAGTATAAACACGGAGGAAGAAACAATGACTGCTAAGCCCACAGTATAACTAAGCGCAGGCTGCACTTCGACGCTTAGTTTTATAGAGAAGGCCCCTGTCCTTTATGAATGACGCAACGAAGTCTGACATCACAACGCCCTGATCTGCCGCAGACCTGCCGAAGTGAAGAAGGCCCCCGCGTGTCATGAATGACACAAAGGCATCAGATGTCACAACGCCCCTTTGCGACCGGTCACGGACCTGCTGATCACCGACAATAATGAGCTAACTGCTGCATAGCAAATTCGAACTCCTAATTCATGTGTTTTCATTTGAGTGCTAACTATACGGGTGGAAAAGCTGAATCAGTTCCAGAATTTCATCATTCCATCCTATATAATAAAAGGCCAGAATGTTGAGACTTCCCGAACGCACAGGCAGTCTCTGCTGCGCATGAATGCATCGCTTGCGCTGCCAGTGAGGCGGCTGCAGTACACAGAGCAGGACCGGCCTCTTAACTCTTTGAGTTCCAGAGAGGTACACTCAAAGGTTTAACATCACCCAGACCTTGGCCCATGTACACGGGCTTTTACACTAGTTTCCTATAATAAAGTACAAATTAGCATCATTAGGAACAATAACCTATACTAACCGCGGCTGATAGCGGATCGTGGCTCCGAATTCAGACTGTAGTCCTGCGGTCTGAATTTGGATCGCCCCACTCCATATTAGCCGCGGTGCGGGCAGTCTCTACTGTGCACGACTGCACCGCGGCCGTTGCTGGGTGGCACTGTGGCCTGTGTACACAGGCTCTTCAACTAGTTTTATAGAAAGAGAGAGAGAGAGAGTCAAGTAGGTGGGCACTCCATAACAAAAAGAAAAAAACACTTACAACTACTTGCCCGCTGCAGCTTGAAAAATGCAAATTAATAGTATATTTGTAGATGGAAAAACCATCATACAACAAGCGCACACAAGGGTCTTAAAAAATAACACATTTTATTAATACACTTAAATCATATCAACGTTTAGACACGTTTCATGTGAAATTTACCAGGATTTTGCTGTCTTAAAAATCCAACACTTCTAATTAATTTTCAAACAAGGAAACCTGCATATCATTTGTAAAGTGCTTTTCATGATTACTTTGCTTGAAAATATTTTTCTAAGCTTTAATATGCATAGTGTATTAATATTAATCCTATATCTTCACCTTCTTTACCAGATGCTTTATTTTGCCTTAAAGATATTCACTTTTCTTTAATCACCTTCCTCTGGAAAACAACTACTTTACATTTTAAAACATGACTGAAAAAATATTTATTTTTACATCTCAATCTTCTGTTAACTCTTATTTATTAACCTACCTTTTCATATTTTAAGAGTCCTATACACTCTCCTTTAATCTGTTTTCAATGTTCATATTAGAAAGCTAAACTGTTTTCAAATTATTCATGTTTGAAAGCTAAAAAAAAGAGTTTAGGACCTATCAATTTCACTTTTTCAGTTATATTAGAATGTTATACATTTTCATTACCTCATATATGTAGACATCTTTATATCAATTGAAACATATAAAATACCGTAAGTGTAACCACTGCCTCAAGATCTAAGCATGTAATTAATATATAAGAATACTAGTTACAAAGCCTGTATACATGGGTTGATGCGGAGCGAGGAGCTCTGGATGGCTCACAGCCTGTCTGTGCTCCCGGCTCTGTCACCCAGCCACCTCCACTGCTGCCCCAGAGCCGGGAGCACAGACAGGCTGTCAGCCGTCCGGAGCTCTTTGGTCCAGATCAGCCCTTTCTGTGAGTCCCTACTGCGCATGTGCAGTTACGCACACAGTGAGCGACGCATTCTAAGACTTTATGTTATAGGATGGGTCAACACTGGACCAGCATGATGTATTATGTATCATACCCTGTGGAGGTCTTTATCTTGCAGTGGATTGACAATGACTGTATATATATATATATATATATATAGAGAGAGAGAGAGAGCGAGAGAGAGAGAGAGACAGACAGAGAGAGAGCATCTTCAGCCATTGTCAATCCACTGCAGGATGAAGACCTGCTCCTCATCAAGTCTTCAACAACTTCTGTATTTGCTGTTTGTTGCCACTGTGTACCAACAAATTTGGTAATTTCATCTACCCATCCTGTCTTCAGTCTTTCTCGCTCAGGCACCGCTGTTTAACAGTATTAAGCAATGTACACCTGGGCATAGAATGTTAAAAAGTGAGTGCTTTATTTGTATAGCAGAAGGCAAGATAGGCTGATAAAATGTATGAAATTGTTGGTGCACAATGGCAACAGAAAGCATGAGACTAGAATTGTTGGAAACTTGCTGAGGAGGACTTCATCCTGCAGCGGGTCAATAATGGATGAAGATGATGAAGATGTATATCTGAATATATATCTGTTTTATATTTATTTTCTTGTAGCTCATAATCATTAATTGATAAGGTTACATTGTAGAATGATTAGAAAGATCACATTGCACATAATTACAATGAGCAAACATGTAAACGTCATGAAGCTATAAATGCTGTAAGTTAAGCTAAGCAAATACAATGACACACTTCATGAATTATTATTCGCTTCTTTTAAGGTGGAAATGAATGGAGAAAGGATCTCAATTTACCTACATACAAGTAAGGGTGGATGAAAAAGTGAGAAAAATTTCCCGTATGGCGTTTTGAAAAAACAGACGATTTTTCTCTTTTTTCGCGAAAGTTTTTTCCTTTTCTCCAATGCAAATTTTCCTCCTTTTCGCCTACTCCAGCAAATTGTTTGTCTATTCCAACACATTGTTCTCCTATTCCAAAACATTTTCACCCATGTTTCTTATGGTGCAACATTTCCCAGCACAATATTACTTCTTCTGAGAGCTGTAGTGGAGAAATAAGTCAAAGCTGGGAGTCCTACTGCAACATATACCTTGAAAGCTTTGTTAGCATGCAGAGTGCATTTGTCCTTTGCCCACAACACTAACTTCCTGCTTAAAGGGATAGTAATATTTCACAAAAACAGCAGCTTCAATTATATTCATAGTACTTGAGCCATAGAGAGTGATATTTCAATACTGTCAGGGTTGTAGTTCAAGAGTAATTGAATGATAAAGTATCCCCCTCCTGCCCCTTTTACCTAGTATAAGCCTCCTCCCTCAGATGTGGAATCTGGTCCACAGACCAGACAGCTCATAGCAAGGGACAATCTTCTTACTGTGAGAACAATGAAAACCTTGCCCCCTTGACAGGTTTTTTCCCTTATGCTAACTGAACATTGTCCGTCTCTGCAAACCATCTGGACACCACCTTGTTGCTCTGAACTGAGCGGTGTTACATCAGTAAAAGGGGCGGGAGGGAGATACTTTATCATTCAATTACTCTTGAGCTACAACTCTTGGATGCTAGAGGGGTCTCCAACTCTTTGCGAAACAATGCATGGTGACCTCTCAATTAAAGAATTTAAAAACCCCATTTAAATCAAGGATAATTTAGCAAAGTTTATTTGCAAAAGTATAGCTGGTTTGCCTAAGAATTACTTCACTTTGTTCACTGTGCACACAGCTCAGCACATTTAACTGCCTAGCATGTAAATGGGCACCCTAGAAATACACATCGCTGATAAATAGTCAGTGAGGTATATTGTCAAGGCCCTGCTAGCAATGGATGGAGAGATGAGCAACCACAAAGTTAGAGTGCATAGGGTAGGGTGTGGAGCTGGGGAGCAGTGGCAGTCACTGGAGGGTTCTTGCTGTGGCCAAGGCCGGGGTAAAGGTCTTGGCAGCAAGGCCAGATCCCAGAGGAGCTGGGAACCAGACCAGGGTGAACCTCTCCAGAGACTGCTTGGGGGTGCCAAATTTAATGCAGGAGGAACTAATCCAGCTGTGCAGAAGGTAGGATAGATGACTCCGAAAAGAGGACAGACATGATACTTAGCAAGTTCAGTTTTGCCAAGTAAGATAACCTGAAGGGTCAGAGCAGCAAATGCAAAGTCCACCAGAAGAACTCAGCAGAGACTGGTTGAAGCAAATCTGAGGAGTCAGAGTGTATTGACTGGCTTGGCCTCTGGAAGGAGTTCTGTGGAAGATGGCTGGTTGACTATTATGAGTCGAAGGACAGAATAAGCTGTCAACAGGATAGTCGAATGCTACCAATACTGAGAGTCGTCAACAAATCAGCTAGGCCCCAGATGGTATAGTTGGATCCTACTGACATGGAGAGTCATCAACAAGCTAGCTAGGCCCTAGGCAGGATGGTTGTATGCTACCAACACAGAGAGCTGTCGACCAACCAGCTAGGCCCAGGTTGGATAGTCAGTGACTAATGACACAGGGAGTTATTGACAAGCCGGCTAGGACCCAAGGAAGAGACAACAGCAAGGTCAGGGACAGGTCAAGGTCAATATCAGGTGGGTAGCAGAGAGCCAAGAGGAAAGGACAGAATAAAATCAGAAGGCAAGCTTTGTTGAAAGCCAGGAGTCAAAGACAAAACAAATCAGCAGACAGGAAGCTAGGTCAGGAACATGCAGAGTCAGAAGTGAAGACACTGAGGCAACAGCAACTCTCAGGATCAGGCATGAAGATCGAGCACCCACCTGTGCTCCAAGCAGGTAGATAAAGGCAGAGGCAACAATGAGAAGCAGCTGGAGGCAGAATCACAGGTAAGGAAACGTGACATATATGGATCAAGGCAAATGTTAGTTAATTAGGAGCAAACAGTTTGCACTATTTGTATCGAAGAGAAATCCTCATTCATTTCAAAGTCAGTTTTTCTTTGGTAGATAAGTTTAAACTGTTTTGCTCTAGATTTACTAACATTTTGCCGCGATAGATATGTTCCACATAGATCGCATAGAAATACAAAATAAACACTCAAAGCACAGTCCCACAGGTAGCACAGTTCAACATGTAGTACAGTCCCACAGGTAGCACAGTCCCTCAGGTAGCACAGTCCCACAGGTAGCACAGTCCCACAGGTAGCACAGTCCCACAGGTAGCACAGTCCCACAGGTAGAAATTTCAAGAATGACTCTGCTAATCCCATGGGGCCACTGAAATTATTCACACTGTCCACTTGAAAAATGAAAAGAAAAAGACAGCTCCAACATTATCACAGTGAATGTATCACCACAGTTCAGCTCCTTCAGCCCACTCCCAATGGTTTGTGCTCACATATGACAGGCTTTTTCTGCCTCTAGAGATGTATCGTATGCACTGGATATGACACACCCCATCTAGCAGTTCTTCTTCCAGATCAGCATCCACAGTTCAGACACTCTTCACCATAGATGACCCTGCTAGTGAGGGGTATGGCCATTATAAGTACCCACTTCATAGCCCTACCTCTATAAACAATAAGGGGCTTAGCCTTAAGCAGCAAAGGATCTGTTATTGAGGGGAGAAAACTCTCCCACAAATAGGAGAAGGGCTAAATCCACTACGTGTGTTACACAGCTAATAAAAGTCTCATGTTAATTAAAAAGTATAATCATTTATTCTTAACTTATAAATACTATTTTTACTCCTGATGAAGTGGTATGTTAAACATAAACCACAAAATGCATAGAACTTTTGTGACAAAAGTAATGTTTTTATTTTAAGCTGGCTTGTTATATAAAACTAGTGTAAAAGCCCGTGTACACGGGCCAAAGTGAATGGCACTGAATGGGCTAACCCTTTGAGTGCCAGAGGGGTACGCAATGCATTGCAGAGCAATGCATTGCGTACCCCACTGACACTCAAAGGGTTAAGATAGCCATGCACCCGCCAGTCCCTGCACCTGCGGCCTCAGTAACAGCAGCGCGTGAGGTACCAGGAGACGGAGCGCGCCTCTACCTCATCAGTCTTGGGTGTGCATGTGGGAGCGCACCTTGACCCATAGCAGCCCAGGCTCAGCTAGACACCGCTTGACCAGGGCCAGGGCTCCTTCACACACCGGGACGGACACCAGGCACACAGGGCTGGGAGAGCGGCTGGCAAGATGGAGTTTTTTGTCCGTTTGGGTAATCTCTACTGCGCATGACTGCATCTGATAAACATACATCTGGCCTTTTATATAATAGGATGATAATAATTGTCTATTTTATTAAAATGGCAGTTTAAATCCCAACTAATATTAATAGTGGATACGCCTGCAAATGTGATTGTTTTTCTAAATGAATAGACTGTATCAAAGTAACGGTAAGCTCTAGTTATGAAAATATATGTTATAGTATTTTGCCTGTTGAGAGAAATAGGATTCTCCAACTGCTAGAAGACGCTTTCTTTCAAAAGTTTATTGTTGCCATTTGCTGTCCCTTTTAAATTAAAATAGATGATAGTAAATGCCCCCTATTATTCACTGATTTATTTTATTGCACGTTAACTTAAGACTGAATCCCATTGCATGTAATAACTTAACTGATTTTATCTCCAAATTTCCCAATTTATAACAGTTATCACCTGCACTGAAATTTGAGTGCCAAAGGGGGTATGCATGCACTGCATTGCAGAGCAATGTATTGCGTACCCCTCTGGCATTCAATGGGTTAATCAGATGGTCTCTTTGAACAGTAGTTAAAAAAAATGCATTACTCATTTTTCATCCATTTCATGGTCTCCTTACAAGAGTAATACAACATCAAATCCATTTTCTGTATGGATTTTTTTACCTACAAACACTTTCCCCTTTACACTTATTTTGAATGTTATGTTAAAAAAATGAAAATTGCTTTATAAGCATCCAAAACGGGATCCTTGATTTTGGATATTCAGTTTTTGGCATGTTGCTCAATAAATAAATCCATTACAGTCAGTTTGGTCAGATGTAGGGTTTGGGAAATTAATCTGCTTAGCTCCTTCTGTTTTTGAAAGCCAAATACAATGATCTGTCTCAGAGAAGGATTGCGTACATTGGTCTGCTGATTTACCCTGACGTCATTCTGATCTCTATCTACAGGAGTGAAAACTATGTTTACACAGAGGTCTGCATCAGCATTTGCCTCATTGGCTTATCTGGATAAGTTTGTGATGAAATCATTGATGGCAATGTTAACCATTTCCTTTATACTTTTTCAAGAAGACATTCCCTACTCTGCAGAATATAATAGCCTAATCAGTGATTTTACAGAAAAAGTACATTGGGTATATACAATCTGCATGCTCTTTCTTTCTTTCTTTCTTTCTTTCTTTCTTTCTTTCTTTCTTTCTTTCTTTCTTTCTCTCCCATTCTCTCTCTCTTAGTATCTTAGTCAGGGTGTCCCTCACACCAGCCATACTCTTCCTAGGTTTCCCAACCAGGCTCTCTCTCCAAGTCTCCACAACTTTTCTGCCCTACCAGGTATACTCTTTCTCTCCCTCTCTCTATTTCTCTCCCCAACCATTATCTGTCTCCCATTCTCTCTTAACGTCAACCAGTCAATAATTCTCTCTTCCCCTATGTCTCTCTCTCTCTCAGTTCCCCAACAAGTCTCTCTCTCTCCCCCAGTCTATACCTGGCAATAACACATATCTATCTCCTTGCCACCAAGATCCAGAGAGATACCAGCACATCTCCTTTGCCATACATTTGCTCTTACAGTTCTGTCATTTAATCCTTTACAGGAGTTAAAAGTGCTTTGAGGCTCAGGACAGTAATAAGGCAAGATGCCCTAAACTGGCTCTAGCCTTGTCCATGCCAATTTCTCAAACAGGCACACCATCAGACACATCAGCTATTGCACCTATGTAAATTGGACTATAAATTAGCAAAATTAGTAATTTGCATTTATATCAACTGAAATTTCTATTTTCCTCAGATTGTTCAGCTGGTTTGCTCCAGAAATACATACTTTCTGTATCTGTGTTTTCTTTGCATTGTTCATGTAGAATGTTTAAACTTGTCATGCCAAAGTAAGGCAGAAATTAAAGTCCCTTCATTTACCACTGTTGTAACCTAAGAGCAACTCTTTACCTCTGTCAATGCATAAATAATGGCAAGGGGGCAGAAAGCAATTGTAGTGGAATGGAGATGCATAACAGGAATGAAGGAATAGTTTTACAGGAGCACTAACAACTATCAAGCTAACAAAAAGACCTGTGAGATAAATCAGATTAGGCAGAGACCAGATCCAGCATGTGGCATATATTTTGCCCATGTCCCCTTTCAACACTTTAAACCTGGGATTGGCAATCTGAGGCCCCCAGGTGTTCAGGCTACAATTCCCATCATGCCCTTCCAGCCATCAGCAGGTTGCTCACCCCTACTTTAAGTATTTGGGCATAATTTATTATTCAGAGGAGAATGGAATGGCGTACATAATTTTTAGACTAAATGCCTGTTGGGCATTTATCAATGTCTAATAAAGCGTACAGTGTGGTACACTAAGTCAGACTATACAAAAGAAATTAGCAGGACTTTCCACATGTCATTCTCTATTCAGTAACCAGACACCATATGCATTTGCAGATGACATGTTCATGTGTTCACTTTCATAGACTAACGTTTTCTTAGCCTGTAGAAACAAAAAAAATTGAAAGCAATAGGGATCGCTCTAGTGCAATAGAGTCCATGGATTATATTCCTCCACCATAAACACCCCACTCGTGGGTACTCACAATGATATTGGCTGTTAATCAAATATTTGAGAAACAGCTAACACGCCAGCTGGGTAATTCACCTGACCCAGCTACAGGATTTCAGTGGATTATCTGGTTGCTCTTCCATCTCATGCTCTTTCCCAGCAGCTCAACAAATCCAAAAATGAAACATCAAGAAGAGCACCCAATAGTGAAATACATTCATATGATCTTTTCACTCAAGAAATATTGTTTCCAATATACTCACATTTAGTGAAGGTCAACAGAGGGGATATACAATGCTGACAAACAAGCACTATCTCAACTCTGTGTCTCAGTATCAGCTACTCCGTATGTTACCACCAACACCCACTCCACTCAAAGTCTTTAGACAAAACGTTTTTTAACAAACTCGTACAATAGTTGCTTGTTTTAAAACAAAATGGCTATGCATTTCACTGTTCACGATTGCTTTCTCAAGCTGGAAAATCAATGTCTGTAATAAAACTTTTTGCTTAAAGACTTTGAGTGGAGCGGATGTTGGCGGTAACATATGGAACAGCTGATCCAGAGACATCCAGTGGAGACGGTGTGAGATCTCCACATGCTTGTTTGTCAGCAATGAATATCCCTTCTGCTGACCTTCACTAAATGTGAGTATATTGGAAACAATAGTTACTTTTTCATATTAAGTGATACTTTCCCTTCAAAATCATGGAAGCTGGAGAGATCTCAGGAGCGGTACTTTATAAATATGTTGGAGGTTAATGCACAAGCATTTTGTGTTTCACAGGTCATTACTCTGTTACTATTTTATTTAACACATCAACATTTGTCACAAAATATAATACCCACAGTTTGGTCAAGATGTTAGCATGTGCAACTTTTGCGGTAATAATTGCTTGAATCTGTCTCCCCCACCAGGTCTCATGTAATATTGCACATATGTTATGCAACGTTAAAGTACAGGTTGAGAGTTAAAGTCGACCTGTAACTTTGAACTTAAATTCACATTTCTTAAATTCACATTGACAGCCTATGTCAATTACAAAGAATACAAAAGCAAAACGACTCTGAATAAAATATTTTAAAACCCCAAAGAAAAAAAAACTGCCTATGTATTATACTAGACAAAAGACCAGTAGAGGCATAGTTTATGATAGTTTTATTTCTGGATATGTGAACATCTTTTTCGATGAAGATTTGTATGTTAACAAAGCTATGCTTCATTAGCATCCAGCATATGGTGCTCGGTCAGACACCTTACATTGCAGGAATTAAAATATGAACATCTCTTGTACTGTGCATCAGCTAATTGTTTGTCTAAAATGATACACAGAAAGTTTTTAATACAATTTTTAAATACTTTCAAGGGTACAGGTCCACATTAACAGTGCAGGGAATTTTGTACATTTGAATATCTTATTGTTTCCTTGCAACAGATAATGTCTCATATATACAGATGTACGGACTGTAAATGATCTCCTTAAAGTGATAAGTTTGTTGCACTTATACCTCTTGTTTAACTCCTTGAGCACCAGAGAGGTATGTAATGAATTGCTGGTCCTCAAGGTGTTAACATTACTCTCAGAAGTAATTTAATCATACTACCTCACCAATTACTGCCAATTTCTTACTTCAAGTTTAGAGGTTATTATATTGTTTCTTGAACATAGTTGATTGAAGAACAGGTACTTATATTATGCAACAGCTTAGTGCTGGGATGTACATCCTGCTGGAGCCATGTGTATAATTTAAGTGAACTTGTATTTATTCGAACGAATTAAACAATGAAGCAGGATATACAAATGATAAACTCATATGTTGAACAGAAGTACACTAGATGTGTATCTAGTATGCACATTACAATAACCTCGTCTAGCTGCAGACAGACATTTTCTTGAAAAAAAGAGACCACCTTATAATGGTGTATTGCCTTGCTGTCACCATGTAATGTTGTGTTGCAGTTTTTGGTTTCATGTACTATCAGCTGAAAAGGTTGCAGGTGATTAACCTAGTATGAACTGACTGGAAATCAGGGGTTCCTAGCTATTACCCCTGTACTTTCTTTAAAAGTACAATATGATGTTGGCTAGCTAAAGATTATGCTCATCCTTACAACAGAGGGAATGTTGACTCAGATGCAAGGGGAGGAGAACAAATAAAGGGTTTACTTGCAGTGGGTGCAGAAAGTAACAAAGCCTGTCATCAAAGGGGCCATTGACCCCAAGGACTGATAGGTTCTAATTATATACCTAAGAGAATATTTTTGTGTTAGGGGTACCAAAAATTTTTTTGAAATGGTGCCTTCTAATGGCTATTTGTGCCACTAGGAATGGACCCTTCCTCCCACCTTTTGTCTAGTGCAGAATACCCAGCTGGTACCTTGCCTATCAGGCAAAGACATTTACTTTCCATACTCAGGGCCAGATTTACATATCATACTTTTCTAGGCCCTTAGTACCACCCATGGCCACACCACCACTCCTTACCTGTCTCCACTCAAATCAACAATTATTCCCATAAACAATAAATACTACAAGCAGAAAAAAGGTTCAAAATGTAAAGTAGATCTTTTACTTAAGATCCAACAAATTAAACAAATTCAGAAAACATTAAAGTGATAGTAATACTTTGATAAAAGTAAATTTAGTTATGTAGGTATTAAAAAACTAAATTAATTGCACCCAGTCCTATCTCTCAGACTGCTGTGGTTTGAGAGATATAAGCTTTCAAATGTCCCCTTTCCCTCCCCTTGCACTGACGTCAGCTTTCTGTGTTAGAGAAGGAGATCCTGTTCAACAGAACATCCTGCGCTCTTCAGCAGAGCCGTAATCATGCGGGTTAGGCAGAAATACTTAATTTGAACGGTCTAAATATGTGCTTGCAAACCAAGCATACTTTGCAAACTGTTCAAATGAAGTATTTCTGCTTAATTAGCATGATTACGGCTCAGCTGAAGAGCACAGTGATCTGTGAATGTGAATGGGATCTCCTTCTCTAACACAGAACTCTGATGTCAGTGCAAGGGGAGGGAAAGGGGAAGTTTGAAAGCTTATATCTCTCAATCCATAGCAGTTTGAGAGATAGGACTAGGTGCAATTAATTTAATTTTTTACTACCAACAGAATTAAAATTACTTTTATCAAAGTATTACTATCACTTTAAGTAGGTAGTCCACCATAAAACAACAATTTATATCTAGTGCACACTGGCCATACTCACAGCTGTGGGTGTAGTTAGCACAACTGTGGAGGCATTCCAAATGTGGATCTCTAGGTGGCTGTCTACACTGCCTACTGGGAAGTGAGTATGTTGTATTATTGTTTCATGCCACCTTGAAGTATAACAATTATTCCAGAAAAAATACTTGTCTCAAGTAATACTTTCCCATAAGCAGCTATTAAGGATAGATTTAACATAAAAGGGCAGTACGCTTTTATTATGAAAAAAATGTCTATATCTATTCCTGCACTCTCTCTTCTAGTAGATGTTTAGTTATTATAGCTCAGAGTTTTGTGGTTACAAATAGATGCATTTGTCTTTCAAAACAATCTCAATTAAATGTGATATTTTCTGAGTTTGATTTTCATCCTCCTCCAATACTCTAATCCTTGTGATATGCATAGAATATTAATACTACCTGTTTTAACCATTCCACTTTTAATACAGTATTTGCTTTAGCCCCACAATCATACTCCTCACTTGAACCATAAAATACTAATCCGCCATGGATTCCACACACATGTGTACTACCCACTGAGTGCAAGGGGAGAGTGCTGAAAACAAGCTCTCCCAAATGTATTAATCAAAGCAGCCAATGCATGCTTTCTCTATATGTCACTGTAAAAACAACTCACTATAGTTTTATGCATTTTATTACTTGTCTTGGCAAATGACAAAGAAACCAACACTGGCCCAGAAACAGTAACAAAAGGTATCTTACCTTTAAAAAAAAAGGACTTACTTTGTCCACTGCTACATATGCAGTATACTGTCCAAAATGGATGAATTAAAAGCATGGTGTTATGCCTCCAAAACAAAAATCCTTTTTATTTCTGAATCCTGGCTGAGCCTAAAAATACCTGATACTGCCATTTCATTCAGGATACTCTTGCTTTAGGAAAGCCCAAACAAAGTGATGAGAAGGCATAATCTTATACACACGATAGTCTATAAACTTAGACTCTACCACATATGAATATATTAGTGGCATCATTTTTTTCCCTCCTCAAAATAAATCATAATTGCTGGCATCTACCGACCACCTAATACCCCTGCACAGTCCCTTTGAGACATAGCCCATCTCCTCACCAGTCAAAGCAAGAAAAGCAAGTTTAATGTTAATTGACTGGACCCGAATAATGACAGATTCTTTTCATTGTTGAAGACATTGATCTTATCTCAGCTAATCTCCTCCCCTCCTCTCATAAATCTTAAAACATTCACTCATACTTGTCACTATTTCCCCAGAGGCTCGCTTACCTTGTAGGCTCTTACAGGGTTGCTCCCGGTTTCTCTCCCTTCCTGTGGCTTGCTTCCTCATGGCCACATTTGTGTCTGGGCATGTGCAGTGTCACTGCTTCCTCTGTCTGTGGTGTCTGCGGTTAGACGTCACTGGCCTGTCTCCCACTGGGCAATAAAGGACTAATTGGATCCCACACTCAAGCGAGCCCTCTCCTTCATTTTGACTCTTACTATTTAAACTGGCAACTCTGGACAAAGGTTGCCCGTTCCACGAGCTTGCAGGGTTTTTTATAGTGTTTGCTATTCTTGTTATTGACTCCTTGGCTACTGACCCGGCTTGCTGACCACCTCTTGATCTCCGTTCCTTGGCTACTGTCCCGGTTTGCTGACCACCTCTTGATTTCCGCTCCTTGTCTACTGACCTGGCTTGTTGACCACCTCTTGATCTCCGCTACTTGTCTTCTGACCGGCTATCCTACCATATTCATTCTTTTCGTTGTTCTGGACCTTCCTAGTAATCTCCTGGTCCTTTTTCTTAATAGATCCCAGCATACTCCCATCCTGGTTGCACCCCGGCTCAACTGGAGTGGAACAATCTGGTTTCTCAACCAGCACCTTTAACCAGATTTGGCTGCAGCAAGGTAGTAGCTAGCAAGCCGTCTCCAAACTCAAGCATTGCTCCCTAGCGTCACACCCAAGCAACTGAACCAAAGCTAGACTACATGGGTTCCTACCCTCCACGAAGTGACAATACTCTGCTGGAATGGATTTTTTCATCCTGTCCAAGCCAAATCCAAGATTCAGGCATGCTAGAAATTGTGTTTAGCAATTTCTCCACAGTCTACTGTGTTCACAAAATGAAGGCAATCATATCCTGTCCAAAAATAATACTAGATTGTTCAGGAAATTTAATCTCCAGTCTTTCCTAAATTCTCTAAGAAATTGCCTGTGGTATAGAGTAAACTTAATACCTGACCTTGACTCAGCAGTTTTTCACACTGAGCTCTTGCATGTCTGTAATACCCATGCCCCAATAAGTAAGATCGGGGTAACCCTGTGTCTCTGCTGACCTACTTGAGTTATACAGTTTCAGAGATGTCTAATGGACCAAATTTAAACAAACTACACTTATGATCACACTGCTTACACACAGTTATAGAATACCTGCACAACTCAATACTTTACTGACAACTTGAACAGTAACATATCAATACAGACCAACTTTTGGAAGGTTATTTACATTTTTATACAGTCGATCATAACATCCTGATAAATAAGCTCAAAGGTTCAGGATTGGATAAGCATTCTCTAAACAGGTTCCAATCCTGTTTATCAGACAGAACGGAATTTGTGTTTATTGATGACAATACTTCCCTTCCACTCAAAGTAACAAATTGGGTTCTCCAAGGCTCCATTATCATTCCTCTTCTATTTTCCCTATTTATAAATGATATGCCTATAGGTTGCAAAGCATCTTCTGTGCACATGTATGCAGATGACACGATAATCTATATAGGTGAAATATGGATAGCTAAAAATAAACTGTTCTTAAATACTGACAAAATGGTCACAATGGTATTTGGTACAAAACATCCAAACTTTATCCTAAAATAGTCACTCTGTTTAGAAACAAATCCTTTCTAAGTAAGAAAATATTGTTCAACAGATGCTAATTCCAATCATAGACTATGGGGATGTAGTGCATGCTTTGGCGCCACAAATCCATCTTGTTAAACTAAACACTCTGTATAATTCACTATGTTGCTTTGTCCTCCAATGAAATTTCACTACCCATCATTGCAGTGTTTAAAGAACTAAAGTGGCTAATACTTGAATATAGATGTACCCTGCAGCTTTCATGCCTTATATCCACTTCTCTAGAAATCTACCAGATTACCTGAGCAGTATGCTCACTCCAGCTTTCAATACTATAACTATAACCTCCTTTCTACTGCTAACAATGAGTTTTCCACATAAAAGAAGAAGATGGTCAATCTGCCATCACCTTCTACAAGCCTGAAATCCCTAAAAATAACTGCTTCTTTGTATCTAAAAACCAATACGTATATGCATATAATTTTATATTATTTCTCTATTTTGTGTAAATATGTAACTTGTTACTGTAAAAGCTCTCCAGAACATACTTGAAAAAAAGAGAAATATTTATATTTTCTTCCTGGTAAAACCTATCCTAAATAATAATTTGCTAGGATGTTTGTCACGATGCAGTCATGCGCAGTAGAGACTGCCCATGTTCAGGCAATCTCTACTGTGCATGATTGCGTCGTGTGAGTGAGGAGATGCAAGACTGCATTGCGTGGAGCACTGAGGTAGCGGTCTCTTAACCCTTTGAGTGCCAGAGGGGTACGCAATGTACTGTCACTCAAAGGGTTAACATTACCCAGACCTTGGCCCGTGTACACAAGCTTTTACACTAGTTCTTAATAATTAGATAAACTTCACCTGTGGGGTTATGCACTCAGGTGTGATAGAAATGTGATAAATATTCCAGTTCCAGCGTTAGCCTATGGAGCTCATGTGCTAAGGTTTTTCAAGTTGTAAAGATGTTAGTGCATAGGTTACATAGAATTACATAGGAAATGGGGAGTTTATCAGAATGAAAAAGCTATCTTTTCTTTATCACCTTATCATCACACCTTACTGTATCTCCACCATAGTGTCGATGCTGAGATGGCAAAACATTTTTTTCTATTAATCTCTATGGAAGAGCATTACATTTGAAGTGTCACCAATCTGACTAAAGCATCTCCCAGTACTAGAAGGATGCTTATTTTACAACGTAGGACTTTTCCTGCTAATTAAAATCAGCATGCCTACATTATAGACATTTAAATAATAAAAATATACTGCTCCTTTAACCCATTAGATAATAAAAACATCTTCAACTCATTCAGAAGCAACGTATTGGATATGTCTCTAGCATCCAAGGGGTTAATTTAATTTGAGCCTAATTATATGTATTTAAAGTCGTCCCATTAGGTTTTGTGTTTTACTTAGTAACGAGAGTCTGTTATCACTCAAAATAACACAGCTCAGTATGCAAAACTTCACATATAAAACATCATAAATCAAAGTTATGAGATAAATCTATTTTATCAGTTCAAAGCACTTCCAACATATTAGTATTCAAAGAGCTAATATATAAAAACAATAAAAATGTTTATAAACACAAAACTTCCTTTGAATTGCAACGCTCATCCGAAAACTAGTTTTCATCTGTGTGACCAAAGGACTTTTTGAAGTTATTGCATAAATATGTTTAAACTACAGATTTAGTGTCAGTTTTGGATTGCTTCCTAGAAATGTATGCATCTTTTTATTTTCCAGGTCAGCCTATGAATGGTATTGGCTACGATCCCATGTGGATATTTAGAAATGTGAGTATACCATTTCTGTTATTGTTATAAATGTAAGAAATGCTATTTTTAATTTTTCCATTGAAATTTTGGATAGCAAAGAATGTCAAAAACCATAAATAATGTGGTATTATAATTGTGGCTGATGTACAACAATGAACTGGAACAATACTAGGACATGGGGACGAACAGAAATTCCCATTGATTTAAATAAATAATTTTGGAGCATATTGCTTCCACTCTACATTAGTCTTATTTTAGGGAAGGTATTAATTATGTAGTCTTGTTATATGCCCTGCTGGACCACTTCCATGAAGTATGCCAGGAATCATTAGTATTGTTACTAACTTTTTGGTGCAAATTTCAACATTTATGGTCTAAATGTAGATGTTTATTTAGCACTAAAAGATGTGAACTTAGCAAGGTGATACTCATAGTAAGATAAGAGTGAAAATTAGGATACATTTAGCATCTCCAATTTAGAGCCATTTGATTCATTTCAGTGCTGGTAGGCTCCACAGAATAATTTAGGAATTGGAGAGAATTCATTGATTTAACTGACTTCTCTCCTTACAATAGAAACAGCAGTGACAGCAGCAATTGATAAGGTAAGAGCACATACATATCTTGACGGGTAGGTAGGCTTGTAGGGAGAATGAACCAGCCCTTCTCATGAACTCTCAGAAACAAGAGAAAAATGTCCTAGCTCATGCTCAAATCATACACTGCAGGCTGTCTGCATGATAGGCCAATAGAGCACTGTATTTGATTGGCCTGCAGGCAGGGAGCCCACTTACAGGAAAGGACTACTTAAGCCTTGTGGCAAGTATTAATTGCAGTCAGGTTCTGATGTGTAAAAAACAGGCAGGGAATAAGTTCCATGCCAGCTCTTGTCCTGTGCCCCATTTATACTGACCAATCTAGTCTCCCATCATGATTATTCCTATGCCACAGAACAATTTGCACATTATTTATGATCACAGTGAACGTACAGGTTTTAAATATTGTAGGTCATTATCAGGGTGGGAGCCTGAGAGATTTAAATCCTGATCATAAGTAATTTGCAGAAAGCATCCCTGAATATGCCATGGCTTAGGAATAACAGTGACGGAAGACTAGGGACTCGATCCAAATGTTGGTGTTAAAAATGCCGGTAGGGCAAAATGGATACTGACCGATAAAAGAAAATGTCTTGGACAGTATGCAAATGTCCTACCGGCATTAAGCACAACAGACGTCAGGCCACAAAAATGGTCTTGTGGCCAAACGTCCGTTTTGTGCTTCAAGTTCCCAAAATGCTGCTAAATAACAGCAGTATTGGGAACTTAACAGTAAAAAAAAAGCTAATGATCGTTAACTCATACATTTTACACTTACCTGTCATCCACTGTCCATGTCCTTCTGTCTTCTCTTCTTTCTTCTATCTTCTCTTCCATCTGTCTTCAGCCTGTAAACTAAAGCAACAATATTATTACAAAGCATTAACAATGATATTGTTTAACCCATTGAGTGGCAGAGGGGTTCACAATGCATTACAAAGCAATGCATTACAAAGCAATGCATTGCGTACCTCACTGGCACTCAACGGGTTACAATTTTATTATGCCATGAATATTCCATAACATAAATACCTCTATGTATTGCCAAGATACGTAAAAATGACATAGAAATAATATACATATACACCATGCAGAAATGGTATGCATAAATGCTAAGTAAATTTACTTAGATTATATCTTCATGTCTCTCAATGCTTTATGAAAAAACAAACTTTATGCTTATTAGTTTTTTCAGAGAAATTACATGTATTGTAAATTGCTGTGCTTTCACAAGAGTGTTGTATTTCACGTATAGGCGTACATTGCTGCAGTTGGGCAACTCTTTAGAAATTTAATTGCAGGCTAAAAACAATAAAGGGATCAAATGTAAATCCAAATTAATTTGTTAGAGTAAATGGAATTAAAGGAGAACTAACACCTCCTAATAACAACCTCCACTTCTAGTATTGCCTGAAAACCTAAGGGATTTCCTCTCCCTGGTTCAAGAGATGACATCTTTATTCAGATCTGGATGTCATGTCCAGGTAGACAGATGTGACAGTTACTAGCTGGATTACAGGACCACAAACTCTGTTCACTGCACCTGGTAAATCTTAACCCATTAAGAACCAGATGGGTTTGCAAGGCATTGCTTTGAAATGAGTTGCACATGCCTCTGGTCCTTAAATGGTTAATTAGGCACAAGCACTCTAAAGTTTGGAAAAGCAACTGTCAGGTCTGCCTCCATGGACATGACATCCATCGAATTGCATTTCAGTATTCAATTGAGCCATTGTTAAACCAGTCTTTGCAAAACCTTAAACCTCTCGAAGGCACGGCAGATTCATGACAATATTTGGTGACCGATTCACAGGGGTATGATGATGAAGAAATCTCAGTGCATACTAATGATATGCTATCGACATGCATTCACCACCATATCACCATCCTTCCACCTTTTTTTACCTTTAATGCATCTCCCTCATGGTTATAATGAGCCCTATGGGGCTATTTAATGACCTCTAAAACAATATGTGACTTTGTTCTACATCAGGGCTGTCCAAGTCCAGTTCTCAAGGGCCACCAGCAGGACAAGATTTAAAGATTTCCCTGATTACGCACAGTTGAGCTAATCAGTGGCTCATTCATTGTGACTGACTCGCCTGTGCGCAATCAGGGAAATCCTTACATCCTGGCCTGTTGGTGGCCCTTGAAGACAGAAATTGGACAGCCCTAGTCCACTTGAAGAAAAACAGTGACTTCGTAAAAGTATAGCTGATAAAATCATGAAAATACAGCAATGACTAAGTCACTGCTTTTGGCAGTACAAGCAGTCCTTTCACCTAAAATTAACTTGTTCTGACCCTTTAAAGTGGAACTAACACGTTATAAAAAGGTGGTATTGAAAGAGCATTCAAAATCACCTATATTTATGTTAGTCATGTTCTTACTTCAAACAAGTTTATGAGCTTTATTTTTTTTTTAAGATTTAAGAATGTTAGCTACTACTGGCATGCGACTACAAGACAGAGTGGTGTGGAATGTTAGTTTTTTGGCTGGCTACTGCTATAGCAGTTGCCCTGCACAGCCCCCACAATGCAAGGAGTGCTTAATCAAAAGGTGCCCCCTGCAGTTGGCCTTGTGAGATCTGGGCCACTTGCCTTCCTAATACAACCCTTGCAGACTCACAAAGAAAAGTTAAGGATAGTAAAGGGATTAAAACATGGGTTGATGTCTGCCCTGAGTAGTTCTCCACATCCAACTCAGCCAGACAGTAGCACAGGCTGCCATAGCCCACCTTCCTTATTCTACCATCCAATAAGGTGAGAAGAGGAAGCAGGCTCACTTCCTCTTCTCGAGCCAAGCACCTCCCAGGAAGCTGGATGTGCATAGTGCAGCACTATAGGAGATACAGCATGGGATGAGTAATTAAGGTAGAGAGTGAGGGGCTTTCAAGCTGTTGTTGCACAACAAATCTCATCATCTTCATATGTGTAATAGCAGAAGGTGGTAGGATTTGTAGTTCTATCACCCTCAGTCATTAGAAGGTTAACTGTGATGGGGGTTGCAGAACACTGAGTTTTCACTGCAGTTCCCTGGACAATCTGTGTTTGTGTGTGTTTATATTATTTACAGTGCAAAGTTCCATGTGATGTTCAGGGGTATGGATTTTAGTCTTTAGTAATGAAGACAATATGTGGTTCTCTGTCTGTTATTAGGCTACATTTCCCATCATCCCCAGATAGCTATGATGACTATGGAGAGAAAGCAAAGGTGTGTGTTCGTATAATGTACTATAGTGTGTCTTGTGGTGTTCGGGGGAGGAATTTCAGGCTTAAATAGTGGAAATAAGAGCCACTTATTCCAAGGGTAGATTTTCTCTTTAATCCTTTCAGTTCCAACAGATGTTTGTTGCATAAAAAATCAGTGCATTGGACATCATTGTGGCCCGGTAGCTAATTATGACACTAGCTATTAGTGTGTAGAGGCAGACAGGCAAGAGGGGGGCTGTAGTTGCTTGACTTAAAGGAGCAGTAAACTTTTTTTTAATTAAAACCTATGTTAAAGAGCTTTTCCTGCTGAGTAAAATAACGTCACTCCCACTGTTATCAATTGTTTTATTCGAATGATATAACAGTTCAAATAATCAGAAGTTAATTTATTGTGAGTTTACTTCCTGATAATTATAAATGACAGGAAGTGAAAGGCAGTTTCTATCACGTTCTAAGGAGAACTGTAAGTCAGTGACTTTCCAGAATAACTAATTGGAATTTGACCACTATAAGGCACTGCTAATGTACAAAAACAAAGGTTTTAAATTGTAATAACTCTGGAAATATGCATCTCTCAGTAGTGGGAGTACCCATATTTTATTCAACAGGAAACGTCCTACAATACGTATTTTTTCATAAAAAAGGTTTACTGCTCCTTTATGGAGTATTGCTGCTGCGAGTGTGGGTGTGATTTGTAGACAGCGACAAAGATAAATTAAAATAAATTCTTGGCTGATAGATGACAGAGACAGGCGGGAAATCCTATTCCAACACCTGTGAGCAGAGACTGAGAGTGACAGAAACAAAGACATGCATCATACATTATTTTCAGACAGACATATCACTAACAGCTCTGTTGTATACTTTACAGTAAAAATCCATACTACCATTGTTATATTCAACAAATTGCCTCAATGATCATAATCGCAATCAATTCATCCAACCCCTACCCAGTCATACTCACTATTATTGACTAAGCAGTAACACGTCAATATGCACAACCCTAGCTATGAATGCTTCTGCAGCTACATTGCCACTGATATTTACTGCTAGTATTATTGCAACAGCTAGCCCCAGTAGTAGTAGTAGTAGTTGTAATCGTAGTAGTAGTCATTGTTGTAGTAATCCCTTAGGAAGCTCTCAGTCTATGAGATCTCCAGTATAGAGATAATTCACCCACTATCCAAAAGCTAAACATGTATCTATCTGTTGTCTATATAAAAATCATATGAGCAGTGGGAAAGCAGGATCACCTCTACATCCTCACCTGAAGCACAACTACAGGTTAAAGAGGAGGCATATAATGCACAAAAAGAACCCGAAAGTACTCCCATGGAATGGTACTTGTCAAAATGTTTCCAGTTGACATGCTACTCTATTCTTATGATGGAAAAAGATATTTTAAAGAACTGATAAAATATGTTGCACCCTGCTAGCATATGCCGAGATGAAGTTATTTTTTAAGGATGGCTGTGACAGAGCTGTAAAATCATGAGGAAACATCATATGGAGAGGTTTGTAGACAACGTGAAACCATCCCACAAGATAGAAATCAGGCGCTCTTGCTGCCATCTGCTGTCAGCCTAATAAAACATTTTCAACAGTTACTTCAAGGCTTATTTTGCCATATGACTCAGTCTGCTAACAATACATTATATTCATTGCAAGAGTGTATCATCAGCTTCACCAGTATAAAACTGAGGTCCCTACAGCTTGTTAACAGTTTTCAAATACTTATACTGCCATAGGACTACTTAGCCTGCTAATAATTTTCTCAATGGTTATGATGTTGTAGGTCTCAGCTACTAACACATTTTCAAGGCTTATGTTGCTGTACAATGATTACCTTCATCTGTGGATTTCTCCACTTCAGCACTCAGCAGTAGTAGTATCACAGCTGGAATTGTTGCTACCATAAAAAGCTTAGCTCTCTTGGGAATTTCTTTGACAGCAACAAAAAGGAAGGAATTTCTGTGGAAAACACAGCACAAGTTGCATTTTGTTCCCATGAGAATAATTTTGTAAACTGCACTTTTCACCCACCCCTTTTCTTTACTCCATTGCTAGTGTGTGACTTCATATCAGAGAGCTGTGAAATGCAGTTGAATTATACATTTTAATAAAATATTTTATACATTTTATTAAAAGCTAGCTGTGGGGGTGCTATTGAACAATATGATTTATTATTATTCATATTAGTAGTAGTAGTAGTAGTGCTAGTAGAAGCACTACATTTTGTGAGTGGGGTATAAAGGCGAGAAAAGTGCATAATTACAGGGGAAGGACGTGCCCCCCTCCAAAGTTTTTAGGTGGCCCCCGGCATTTTTGTTATGCCACTGTGACATAAAGTATATTGATAAACATGAAATAGACCATATAGCTTATTTTAGAAGCTCTTTCAGAATCATGTAAGTTGATATATGGTGTTAGTTCCACTTTGAGTCATTATTGTTTTTCAATCACTGTATATATATAAATATATTCGGTTTACTTTACAATCATACTTTTTAATCCCTTGGATGCTAGTGTCATCTCCAACACATTTTTGTAATGAGTTCAAGACATTTCCAGCAGGAATGGGTTAAAATGAATTTTTCCACAGGTTGTGCTCTTAATTCTTTAAAGTGCAGAATATCTGTTTGTGCCATTATATCACATAAAATCCCACTGAAATTAGCAGGTGATTTTGTTGCTAATAATCTGCAATAACCATTATGTGAGCTAACAACCACATGTACATTAAAGGAGCAGTAAGCTTTATTTTATGGAAAAAATATGTTATAGTGCTTAACGTGACCACTACCATTTTAATTGGAGATGTTATTTAAACACACACTCACTGCCTGATTGCATTAGTTGCCGTGAGCCATGTAGAATAAAAATTTAACAAGCATCTTGCATTAAAATGGAGATATTGTCACATTAATAGTGCTTCAGAGGACTGCTACTGCTGGAAGATTTTACATTCAACAGTTATCACAGCACAAATAGATATCAAACTGTTAGCAACAATGCCATCTTGTGTTCAGACATACTATATAGGAAGTTGGAGACATAACCAATGGCTTTGTATAATAAGTGGTAGGATCAGAACCACTTGTTGGCCACAATAAAAAAGCTACAGTAACATTTTAAAAAAGAAAAGCGCAAGCTGTAATCACTTTTAAATGAAATATCTTTCATCAGTGGGAGTACCCATGTGTTACTCTTGCAGGAAAAACATTAACCCTTGAAGTACCAGAGGGGTACCCAAAGCATGCACTGCTATGCATTATGTACCCCTCAAACATTCAAAGGGTTATAATATATTTTTCCATAAAAAAATAACTGATCCTTTAAATAAAAAAATAATAATAAAAAATATTTGTCAGAAAAATTAGCACCTCTTTCTAATAAACAAGCATTTACATTAATCTGGGCAGGAACTCCTAACGGCCACTATGAATCCATTGTGCGTGGGTAGTTCTGCAAAATGTATCTTCATAACAACTGGACATCATGTCCATAGAGGTGGACTTGTGTCTTTATTGCTGGAAAGAAGACTTCACTAGAAGGTGTTTGTTGCCTTTGAGTTCACCAACAAAGGATAAAACAGTATAAATCTTTGTGGACATAATATTCAGTACTGTGGTGATCCAGTCAACAGAGAATTTATTTATATGGGCATTATAATTTATTAGTCAATGTTAGTGATCATATATTAAGGTACTAGTCTTGCCCTAAGATCACAGTAAAACAGAGTAAATCTGGGTCAGACCAACACCTCTGTAGGGCTCAAATTTAATTTGGAAATTCACCAGATTCCCATAGATTTAAATAGGGATTTTAATCTCTTGAATGCTAGAGAGTAGGGGTGGGTGAAAAGTGTGAAAAATTTCCCATGAAAAATTTCGCGAAAACGAGACAATTTGCCTTTTTTGCCTATGCAAAAATGTCCTCCTTTTCACCTATTTTAACAAATTTTCCACCTATGTTAACACATTTTCCGCCTATGTTAACACATTTTTCGCCTATTTTAACACATTTTTCACCTATATTTGCTATAGGTACTACATTTCCCACTGTAATATTACTTCTTCTGAGGGCTGAAGTTTAGAAATAAATGGCTGAAAGATGAAGTTGTGAGTCCTACAGCAACATATGGCTTGAAAAATGTGTTAGCATGCTGAGTGCCTTTGTACTTTGCCCACAACACTTTCTTGCTTAATATACATATTCAGGATGATATCAAGTAATAAAAAAAATAAAGTACAACCTACAATGTGGCAGATATGTATTGTAGTGGTGGTGGTGGACTGGCATGGCGTGATTTGTGTATGTATTTTTTATGTATTTTTACCATTGTCATACTCTATCCTCCTTTTCAGATTATTGACACATATTACTTATCGGTCATAGCAGTGGTCCCAAGTGGGGTAGATGGTGGCAACCCTTCTTCACATCCATCCTCCACCTCCTCATCTGTGCTGCTGTTAATATATTTGTCCTGGCTTTCTCTGTCATATGTGGTTTCTGCTACTACTATAACTACTAGAGCTGGATGTTGATGTAACTTTACTGCCACTACTACTAGGTGTTGTCAGAGACTCTGTCTTGGTGGAGCGTAGAGGGTTAATTTTAAAAACAAAATTAACTGAAATTCTGTTTTCAGATGTGTGTAAATTACTTCATCCTTAAAACAAAGGAGGGCTCTTTGTTCAAAATGGGAGTGAAATATTTGAGTGACTTTAATGGCAGATTGATATTCAGTTGGAGACAAAATGTCTGAGAAAGATGTACTCCTAGGTGAGAAAGGATGGTAGAATGACATGTTTATAGGGTTTCTGATAAACTTATGATCTCTCCCTTTTGAGATGTCATTACTAGTGTTTCTCAAATTATCAAGGGAAAAAGTAACATAGAGTGAGAGTGACACCTCCAGTGTAAATAGTGTTATTACAGGTGCATTGGAATTCCTCATATTATTATCATAATTTATGCATGATGTCATATGGAAATTAAGGATTAGGCGCATACAATCAAATAATACTGATGATGTCACTGTATAATGAGATGGATCTCTGTCCAATCAGAGGGGATGGGTGGAGAGTGCTGTTAAGAGTGATTTTACCATATAAAATACTATGATAGAAGGTAAAAAAGTCTCTTGGCATCCTGGTTCCATTCCTGCTCACATTTTTGCTGACTGCCTGCCATAGAAATCCTAAGAAATTCACACTTATTGGACTGGCAACTATATCTTTCCTTACTATTTGTCTATTTAATTTGTGGTGTTTCTTTGGATTTCTTTGTGTGTGTTTTAGGTCTACTACTTTTGTAAAGTGAAAGTTTCTTTTAAACTTTCACTAGACAAAAGAAGCTGCCATCTTGGGTGTGGTATACTATCCTTATAGTGGATTAACCTGTGGAGTACCTTATAGATTGCTTTGTGCATGTACTAGGCCTAACTTTTGTAAAGTGAAGGTTTCTTTTAAACTTTCACTAGACAAAAGAAGCTGCCATCTTGACTGTGGCACCCTGTCTTAATAAGTGGATTAACCCTTGAAGTACCCTATAGGTTTTACATAATATTGCTATAGTCGCATTTATGATATATATATTGCATGAAGTTTGGTATACTGTTTAGATATATATTACTGGATTAATTCTAAGTATATTATTGGTAAAATCTGTTATTAACCGTATTAAATTCAATTCATATGTTTTATTCAGGAGATATACAATAGTTGGAATCCGTAAATAGTTAAATTATAGTGATCTGTCTGGGATCTTATTCCAGTTAGTTTCTCTAAAATTTGCTATTACATATGATGCAAGGATAATTGTCAGAGGATCTGGCTTAATATTAAGGTCAAGTCACATGACAATATACCTTAAACCTTAATTTGAATAGTTTATACAGTTCCTGAGGCTGAGATATTCATATACGCTGCTGCCAACTATATTTAATTAATTGTAAGGATTTATCATCCTTTTCTGTATTACTGAGTTCAATTTTTGTTATTCCATACCTCTGAATATACCCAGGTATGGTTAACCCTTTAACTGCTGGTCATAATAATTGTCATATTGTTTTTTGAGTTATTGTTATCTAGTCAATTGGTGTTCACTCATTTTTATCATTGTTGATTACGTTTTATATATGGTATTTTTCACTTAAATAAATTATACATATATTTTTGCACAAATATGAGTAACTGATTATTTAATAATTTCTTTACTGTGAAGTAGTGTGTCAATACCTAGTATTGTGTAAAGTTCTCAAAATTATTTATATTGTCATTTATCTATTTATGTGAAGATATCCAACCTGATTGGTTCTCTTGTTTTAACCCCTTGGATACCTTCATCATAATTGGTTCGACATCATCAAAGGTGCAGCACTTATAGCAGCAGCACCAGAGGTACTCGTCATATCTAACACAACCTGTGTTGCTGGGTACTCAAAACAGGTGTGTGTGTTGCTGAGTGGGACTTGGACTTTGAAGAGGAAGTGATGCTGAGGATGACTGATAGGGTGACTGTGTGCTTTTTGACATCTGTTCTTGTCCAGGGTCAGTCTTTCCAATGACTTTCTCAAACACTTTATAGACAGACACAGTGTTCCTTAAAAGTGGTAGAAGATACAGCCTTTGACTTTCTGCTAACCTTATAGCCTGTCATCATCCTCACTCTCAACTTCATCTGTATCTGCCAAGAGAAGGATGCTTGAGGGATATATTTTAGATCTGCACCATCATCAGTCATCATTAGGTCATCCTCAGCAGCATCAGCATCACCTGACAGTTCTTGCCCACTACTACCCTTATATTCCTCTAAGCTTTTGGAGGTCTCAAACAATTTCTTTTTACTTTTACTATAACAAAATTCACTACTACTCTGAGGACAGGTGTTTTGGTGTCTCACTGTCTGATGGAGCAGGCTGTTCAGCTGCTACACCTTCCTCTATTATGGTGTTGCCAGCATCATCAACACTTGAATGTGACTTGTTGTCGTCTTCACTCTTCTTCTTATATGGTTCTATATTTCTGCTGGCACTGGTGGTGCTGGGCCTATTGTTGCTGGGACCTTGACAAACTGCATCCTCCCTTGGATTAAAGGGATCATCATCATTGATTGCACACGCTGCAGTAGATTTTTGGACTACTACTTTACTCTCACGTCCCTACACTGCTCCACCCCTCCCCCTTCCCCTTGTGCATTTGTTGACATTCTGCAACTACACTGTGTTTTTTTACTGTACAGTGCACAACACAACTGATGGAGCTGTATGATACCTTGCCTAAGCCCAGTCAGCTGTCTGTCACTGTCACCTAAGATATATAATTTTTTATTCTTTTTTTATTTTTATTTTATATCTATTTTTATCTATTTTAGTTTTTTTTAAGTTGTCCACCCTGCTGTCTTATCACAGTCTGTCCAAAAAAAATTATAACTGAAAAAGAACATCAACAATGTCTTTCCCCAGACTTCTCCACCCAGCACAGAGACAATGACAGCAAGATCAGCAAGCAAATAGGTTGCCTGTGTCTTGCCTGTCAGTCACATGGAATTTTGGAGTATTTGGGGGACAACCTCCTTCCTCCCTTCTTATCCCCTAGAGTGCCCCCAGACTCCCCTAATACAGAGAACAAATGTCCTACCTAATGACTTCCTAAACAAAGCTTCAATTCCCCTTTATATGCCTATCGACTTTAGCTAAATAACACACTGCTCTTTCCTCACAAACACAGAATGGCTGCTGTGAGAGCCTGACAGCCTTTTATATGGCTGTATAAAACTTTTGTGTGGTGTAGAAATATTTCTTCCCATTGATTTCAATGGGCGGAAAAGGCAGAAAAAAGTTAAAAAACTGAGCTTTCCGCAGGGAATTTGTCGCCAAGTAGAAAGTGCCATTATTCACTGATTTCAGTTTGAGGCGAAAATTTTCTCCTATCCCTACTAGAGAGTAGGGATAGGAGAAAAGTCTATTTTGTTCCTGCTGGAATTTCTGCAGAAAACCATCAATTTGCTGTTTTCTGTGAAGATTCACACACACATATAGGACTCCCCAAAATGTCCTCAATTTTGCTAATCCCAAGATATTTCCTTCAGAATCTTTTTCTGATCTCTTGGGGGGTGGGGGTAGACAAAATGTGTGTAGTTCTCACTATGTCAGTATGGTGGGTCAAGGCTGGGAGGTCAGGATGTGTGGTTCTATTGCTACCATAGGATGAAGCTGGGGGTGAGTAGGATTTGTGGGTCTATGGCTACCATGGGAAACAACTGAAGGGGTTAGAATGTGTGGTTCTATGGCTACAATGCAGGGAGTCACAGCAGTGGAAAGCAATGTGACACCATCCAGTTGTCTTTACCAGTACAATCTCTTTCATCCCACATGTGTGCATGTGAGAGAGAGAGAGCGAACAAGTGTGACTGTAAGTTGGTGTGTTTGGCAATGTGTGGCAGTGGAGATAGAGAGTAGACTGCATGTGTGAGAGAGAATGAGAGAGACACACACACAAATATTTCAATGTTTATATTTCATCCAACTTCCATTTTTTCTACATTGAAATATTTGTGGTTTTAATAATATATATGCCTGTAATATTTGATAAAGGAGTCTATTCTTTGAAACGCGTCATATATCAGGCACAATAGCCAATTGTATGTATAGACATTTTTGATTGTGGCATTGTATATTTTTTATATATCTATAAAATGTTTTATATGAATGGAGGCTTCACTGTGTTATTTGTCCTGAGAGAAGTGGCTGGAACTGGGAGGTCGCAATTTAACCCATTTGAATAAGCTGGTTGTACCTACAACCAGCAACTTCGTACAGGAATTGTGAGTAGTGAATCACATTATCGATTGGTACAAGTTATAGAGATATCCATTGGTAGTCTGTGCCCTTTCTGTTCCTCTGTTCTCTATACTTTAAGGTTCCCAGCTTAATTGTGGGGTGTCCTTTGGAGATGCAGCATTCACCTACCAATTGGAGAGACTGAGTGGGGGCAGTCAGAGTCCCTCATCCGTTTATGCTGATCCCTATTAGTGATTGATTCAATTGTGAGTACAGTGGTGTACTGGTGGAGGTCTTAAATTGGCAAGATATATTGCACTAGGGAGCGCTCTTTTTTTCTTTTTTGCCTTCGTTGAATTGCCCTTTTTGCCCCAGACTAGTTATTTGGAAGTTTTGGAAACGGTATGGTACATAAGGAAAAGAGAACACAAGAAGAAAGTAGAGCAGATAGAAAGAGGAAAAAATGAAAGGGATGTTTAAGGAAAAAGTATTGACAATGGATAAGAAAGAGAAAAGAACACAGAATATACCCAATATATATATATTTTTTTAACTTAAGTTAACATGTTTTCAGAAGAACACCAACATTACTTTGAGGAACAGAAATCCAAGGAGACCAAATTTGCTGAAATTTCTCAAAACTATGATTACTTAAAGCACAGATATATTTGTTTGCACAAATATAGTTTATTTTATCTTTAATTTTCTTCCAGGAGATTATATCAATTTTCCATTGAGAAGCAATATGTAACCTAGCAGCAGTACAAATAAAAATTACCAGTTTATCTTCTATATTTTTAAGTCCCTTTATTCTTTTTCCTAATAGGACTTTACAAATATTTAACCTTATAGGCCTATGCAATAGAACTGTTGAAAGACCAGAGAACTTTTCCCAAACTCTTTTAACTTTTGCGCACGTCCACCAGATATGCACAAATGAACACTCATTACCACAATTTTTAAAACAAATATTAAATACATCATGAAACATTTTGCTGAATCTTTAAGGGACCAGATAACACTGATGCAGCATCTTAAAGGGATAGTAATGTTTCATAATAAAAGCAGCTCTAATTAATCATCATAGTATGTGGACCTTGGAGAGTGTTATTTCAATTCTGTCAGAGTTTTAGTTCAAGAGTAATTGAATGATAAAGTATCCCCCATCCGACCCTTTTACTGATGTAACACTGCTCAGCTCAGAGCAGCAGGGTGTATCCAGGTAAATTGCAGAGAGAGACAATCTTCAAATAAGATAAGGGAAAAAGCTGAAAAACCTGTGAAGGGGGCAGGGTTTCCATTGTTCTCACAGTAAGAAGATTGTTCCTTGCTGTGAGCTGTCTAGTCCACATCTGAGGGGAGGTGGCTTACACTAGGTAAAAGGGGCTGGAGGGGGAACTTTATCATTCAATTACTCTTGAACTACAACTCTGACAGTATTGAAACAACACTCTCTATGGGCCAAATACTATGAAGATTAATTGGAGCTGCTGTTTTTGTGAAACATTACTATCCCTTTAATCCTTTGAGTGCCAGAGGGGTACGGAATGCATTGCTTTGCAATGCATTCCATACCCCTCTGGCATTCAAAGGGTTAAAGGACTGCTCTTGTATATTATTATTCAAACTGCATTTTGCTATTCTATTAGAGATTTCTGTCCAATCAGAATATGGCCAATCAATGGCTTCAAAAAACATTATAAGTTAGCTCAATGACTGTCTCGAAGAAAAGAACACACAGAGTTAAAGCAAGTCAGCATATTGAAAAATAAACAGTTGACTGACAGACTGAATTCAGGTACTTTTCAAAGAAAAAAACAAGAAATGATCATGAAATAATATCTCCAGTTTCTGTTTCATGTTGTTTATCTCTTTAAGGACCAGAGAGGTGTGCAAAGCATTGCTATGCAATGTGCTGCACACCCCTCTGGTATTTAACCTTTTCAGTGTCGGAGGGGTATGCGATGCATTGCTTAGCAATGCGTTGCATACCCCTCTGGCACTCAAAGGGTTAAAGTGTTAGTTACATACATGGCATTCAAAAACTAGGTAAAATATTGGGTTTTTCCTCTACCAATATTTTATTACATAAAACCACATGTACGTAATTATATTTAAGGCAAAAGCCAATTAACCGGGTTTGTTCTTGAGTCACTTCTGAAGAAGACTGGTTTGTTTAACACAATGCTTTGGATAGCATTTCAGTATACCGACGCACAACAGTAATTGTTTGTCAAACAAACTGTGAAATGTATTCTAAAGGACACAATAGGATTATAGGTTATTTATTGTTTAGTAAAATAATCTGAAAATCATTCTCTGATTGTTTTAAATAATACTTAAGTTTTGCAGGAACCATGATTTTTGCCATGTTAAATATTATTTAGCATTATGGGGATTTTATTACTGTGATGCAGGTAGGAAGCAAAACAGATTTAACCCCTTAATGACCCTTGACTGTCCTGGCACATCATGGGTGGATTTGAGTTAAGGACCCATGACGTGCCAGGACCGTCATGGAATTCTGGGCTCCCCGCTCGACTGCACACCATTCGGGGAATCCATAATCAAATGCAAAAAAAAAAGCTCTGTGGTAGTTAAGTGATGGGTGCATGTGTGCGTGGCTGGTCCTTAACCCCTTAAGGACCAGATGACGTGCTATGACCGTCACGGTCCTTATACCCTTAAGAACCAGTGATGGTCATGGCAAGTCACCTACTTTTTACTTACAGCTCTCTACCGGGAGCCCTGTAGCAAAAACAAGACCTAAAATTGACCACTCCAGGACTGGAGCAATCTCTCTTAGGCCCCAAAGCGGTGCGCCAGTACGTATAACAGGTCTCTTGTACCAGTGCATTGGCAAGGATCAAAGCGGTCCTTAAGGGAAGGTAACTTCCCTGGACCGCTGGTCCTTAAGGGGTTAAGGAGTTAAACCACAAACTTCATTTTTCTGTAGTAAGATAACAAAGACACATAAACACACATAAATACACACAAAGAAACAAAAACAAACACACATATATTATAAAAAGGATTGGCACTCAACAGAAGCATTTTTCTCAAAATGTATTCAGGCATTGTACAGGTCAATGATTCGGCTCTTGCTTGTGCCTTTATCAGGATTCAAGCAGCAACCAAAACGTTGACCTGTACATTGCTTCAATACATTTTGAGAAAAACATTCCTGTTGAGTGCCAATCCCTTCTATAAAATCTGTTTGTTGATGGGTGCTCTGGTCAGATATGTGCTTGATGTTAGTGCTGACCTTTTCTGAATTTTATATAAAATAGTTTGATTTAAAAAATAAATATACATATATATATATATACTTCATAAACAAATCTCTATTGCCCCGGTTCTACTGCTGTTAAAGTAGTTAATATAGAAAGTCATTGTATCATATGGTATATAATATCAGCAGGCACACATCGGTCTTAAAATCAAACAAAAAATTATTTAAATCAACAAGAATTACATTTTTGTTGACTGAAATAAATTTTTGTTTGATTTTAAGACCGATGTTTGCCTGCTGATGTTATCATATAGCATATGATACAACAATTTTATATATAGAAATATATATATATATATATATAAAGATATACATATATATATCTCCAGTTAGTAAGCGCAGCTAGCTAGTAGATGTGAGAGCATTACTCATTGACAGTTATTGAGCACTAAAGGATTGCACTGCTGAATAGAACCTATCACTTTTCCAAATCCTCCCCTCAGTGGGAGATTCAATCTTGAAAGGATTTTGCATCATTATTCCTCCATATTAATCTATCCCAGACTTATGGGGGAACTGGGGTTCTATCAACCTATAGAGATGGGGAGAAGTGATTTTCTCAAGAGTAATTACATATGCATAAGTGTGGCCAAGTCAAAGAAAATGGTTCTGCTGAGATTAGATTCTCCAGTCACTAAATCAGATATCTCAAAACGTTTAACCTGTTTGTAAAACAGAAAGCTGAAGTTATAGGCAGCTTAAACATATACATTTAATGATACTAATGTTGTACAAGTAACAGGTCTACTTTAAACAACACTACAGACCCTGCTTATGCCAATAGTTTTAAAAGTAAATCATATGGTTTTTCAAAAACAACATTTCTAAAACTGAACAACAAAGGCCTCTAATAAATGATTTTCAGAATCAGTTGCCATCTCCTTTCATAATTACATACATTTTAACTTCACTTACGATGAAAACTATTGATCCCCCATTAATAAAAGAATAGGGTGATTCTTCAGATGTACATTTCTTTTCTTTGGCCTTCTTCTTCATAAATTGGACCTTGTATCTCAATGTCCTTCATATTTCTCGATCAGGAGTAGACAACCTTTGGCCTCCCAGCTATCGTAGGCTATACCTACCAACATCTCCAGCTAGCCATTGACTGGTTGGAAATGATGGGAATTGTAGGTCTCAACAGTTGGAGAGCCGAAGCATGTCTAAGTGTGCTCTAGATTGGAAGCTCTCATCAGAGCGGTCTTCTTTCTGTGCGTACAAGTCTGTACATGCTAATCACTTTGGGCCTTATGTATAAAAGTGTATTGGTGCAATTCTGGGTCAAACCAATTTAACCATAGGGAACACTTAAAACTTCCTCAGACTGCCATTGATTTAAATTGAGCTTTTAATCACTTGAATGTTAGATTTTTTTTTTTACAATTTGAGTAAGTAAAATTTCCATTTGAATCAATTTTTGCATTAATATTCTATGTTGACATTTGTATACTTCAAATCTGGACCATCCCACTTTTATACATAGGCCCCCCTTGTTTGTATTTATCACCCCTTTTGTGCAATGTCAAAGAATATGTTAATGTTTAACCACTTAAGAACTGTTGCTTGCCTACCTGATGACGATTGATTCCACTACCTGACAGGCCATATCGTACACCCACTGCAAACCATGTTTTTTCAGTTCTGAAATGCATACACATCCAGATGATATCATAGCTAAAAATACCAGTATACTTTAGTTTTTCTGGGTTCCCAACCTAGTTGCATCTGTTTAAATTCTATATACCTAGCTTAGTCCATCAGAAGACATTTTATAATATATTTCAGACAAGGGATCTGTGATCTGGTAACAACAAAGTTGTGGTTAACTAGCGTTTCCACCAGTCTTAACAAGTAATAATTACATTCAATGTATCCAGCCAAGCTCTCTGAATCTGTTTTACTAGCAAACATGTTGTCCAATTTTTATATACCTCTTTGTGCAGTCTGTAAATCATGACATAAAATATTGCTTCCTGCCACATTTAAATGTCTTATAAAATACTGGTACTGTGCCTGTTTAAAAAAATAACATGCATTAAGTACTAGGCTAACAGTTCTTAGTCAGTTATAAATCTTAAACACAGATATGGCGTTATACATTTTCTACATTCTAAATGTATATTCCATTTTTATTTTTGTAGGCATAATGTACAAGAGTACAGAAATTATGGGATTCCATCGTTTTAACCACTGCATGTAACAGATATAGCAAACATTATATGCACTCTAGATTGTTTGGGTCACATATGTAAAATTAGAAATGGCTTTTTTCCTTTCATCTAGCTAGATAGCTATGAATTTGCATTTTCAGTATTTTGCCCAATTCCCTTAAAGTCACCTTGATTCTAGTTTGCATATCTGAAAACGTCATTAAATGCTCCTTATCAAGATAACCAGAAAACCAGCAATGCAGTTCAGGATATACGTTTTCATTCCTGTATGGTGAGCAGTCTGAGTTTGGTACTAATGCTAATGTAATTTAGTACAGCTACATTTGATAAGAAAGCTTTCCATTCAGTCTTCAGATGCTAATTAAGCTCTTTGCTGCATGACAGACTTTCACTATAACTTTTCCAGAATAAAAATGTGAAATATTACTATAATTGTACACCTGCTGTACTTTTGGCTGATGTACATAGACTGTTTTGAATGACGTTTTCAAATCTGAAAAAAAAATCAAGGTGACAGGTTCACTTTAAACAGGTGAAATTGCGTGTGCTAAATTTACTACATTTTCATATTAATGTAACAATCTTAATATTGTTAATGTAACACAATCTCCTCCAGTAAGGGTATGGAACAATTAACTTACTGACTTCCAAGGCCATGGAAAGGGAGGATACAGCAGAAAAGATGGCAGAGGCACTGCTAGGTACTGGCCAAGGGAGCTAAAGCACCAGGTCTCATGGTTACAGCCCCAGGTTTGATGCAGGTTTGGGTTATGTAAAGTGGTCTTAATCTCCCTAATAATATCGGTGCGATGTGGCTCTGCAGTGCACTGAAAGTCCATATGCTTGAGCCAAGCCCAGGGTCTTTTTTGGAACCTTGTAACTTCCCTGAAAGACAGATAAGGGAAGATGATTCATAAAACAGTAAAGAAAAACATGAAGGTGAGGAAGCTGGAGAAAAAAATGAGGATGGAGTAATCAAAAGAAGAAAAATAATGTAAATGAGAAAAGGGGATGAGGAAAAATGTGTACTCTGTAAGGGCACGTGTAGATTAAATAAATTCCCATTCAGTTTTGTTATCCTAGGCCGTGGACTCTTTGGTCTACTAATATATGTGTCAAATCCAAAGGAATCTTTTATACTGTCATCTATAAAACACCACGTTATTCACGTTATTTAAAGGATAGAATGAATATGTTAATCATAAAAATCAGATAAAATTAGCATCTTACAAAGTTAAAGTGGATCTGACACCTTGATTCAAATTTGCCCATCTAAAAATGTAATTAAAACTGCCTATGTGTCATGTTACTGAAAACAAACGAAATACCACACTAAACGCAGAAGGACTAAAAACAGCTTTTATTCACATAGATGACACAGACACCACATCAACTGGAAGTCTCACATGTTTCTCACAACAGGTGCTTAATCATAGACATAAAAAATCTCTACATCACTCACCCTTATATAGGAAGTGACATCACTCATCTAATTAATGAACCTGAAACATAGAAGTAGATTAAGTGTAACCCCATCATGTCTCTACAGGTAAATACTATGGGTTTAAGTGCTCAAAATAGATTTGTGATGTCAGTACCCAAACAATGAGGCATGTAACTAACATAAATATATCTATCTATATATATATATATATATATATATATATATATATATATATATATATATATATATATATATATATAGTGGGTAGTAGATACTATGTTAAACAAAAATTTGACACACCAGTCAAGCCATAAGACTTGCTTTCCCACAGAAATCTCACATTTGCAGTGTTTTTACTACTGCAAGGGATTCTGGGTAGGCATATGCAAATAAGTTTAACAAGGAATCACCTTTTTGCCTCAGATTCCACTTTATACATGGATTCCTTAGAGTATACATATAAACAGTACCAAAACACGTGGTTAAAAACATCACCCTAGCCACAAAAAGACCACAAGACCTCAATAAAGAATTTGATGTGTCGCACTTTGTCTGAGATCACATCAGATTATGCTGAGGATTGCTTTATAGAAGAGTATCAATATGTATAACTTCCAAATGAACTTTTGATGTTTTTAATGCTCTTGTGATGTTTTTAACCACACGCTTTGGTACTGTTCATATATATATACATATATATATGTCACATTCCTCATTGTTTAGGTACTGACATCACAAATCTATTTTGAGCACTTAAACCCATAGTATTTACCTGTAGAGACATGATGGGGTTAAACTTAATCTACTTCTATGTTTTCGGTTCATAAATTAGATGAGTGATGTCACTTCCTATATAAGGGTGAATGATGTAGAGATTTTTTATGTTTATGAGTAAGCCCTGTTGTGCGAAACGCGTGAGACTTCCAGTTGTTGAGGTGTCTGTGTCGTCTATATGAATAAAAGCTGTTTTTAGTCCTTCTGCGTTTAATGCGGTATTTCGTTTGTGTTCCGTGGCTTTCCAGGATTGGGACTCCTTCTTACCTGTGCCCTGAAGAGACTTTTGGATGGTGAGTGTTCAACCTTATTGGTGTTAAAACAGTGAATTAAAACACACAATTGCCACAGAGCGTATTGCCATTTACCTATATTTTCTGTGTGTCATGTTAGCCATAGTTTAGGAGATATTCATACTTTGTAACATAATTTAACCTTTGAGTGCCAGAGGGGTATGCAACGCATTGCCTTGCAATGCGTTGCATACCACTCTGACACTCAAACGGTTAATGCATGGTAATGAAGCTCTCAATGTGGTTTCATATGCTAATGAAGATTTTCAGTGTGGTTTCATAGCTAATTGAGCTTCTTTCGCTTTCACTTTTCCCAGACCTAAACGTGTAAGTATTCCCTAAACTGTAAATCTGCTGGATGTTTGACTAACATGATACATTGGCAGTGTTGAATTCAGTTTTCAGATATGCAAAACAGAAAATTCAAGCTTGAGGGTCCACTGTAAAATAAATGTAGAAATTAAGATAAAAATATTATAAACAAGTAGTTAAAAAAAACTCAGAATGCCAATGGTATATTATTGGTAAATGTTTTGTCCAGACACATAGGCCTCTCTGGACTCATCAGCTCAGGGCTATCGAGTTTGGGAAACAGGCCTATGCAGCCTACAAAGGCTGTGACCCCCCCCCCCAAGTGCAGCCAAATAACTTTTCCACACTCATACAATCTGAATTAACCCCTCTGATGCCAGGCAGTTTGCAACATATTGCTGTGTAATTTGTTGTAAACTGGCATTCGAGTGGTTAACTAGCAAAAAAAATTACACATACACTACCTCACCAACTACTATTAGATGAACTGGGCCTGTTGTTCACACCTTTACTATCAGATTTGCTGGGTAATCAAAGATTTCCAACTGGAAATGGAGGGAATAACCCTTTCAGTGCCAGTGGGGTACGTAGCGCATTGCTTTGCGTTCTGTACTACACTGGCACCTAAGGGGTTAAGTTAATGTATAATAAAATTAAAAGCTATTGAAAAAACTGTAAGCCAATGAATTAAATCAGTATGTAACCCTGGTGCCCTATATTGAATCATACCCTGGCTAACTGCACTTAAAATAGCACTAACACTTAAAGTAGTTAATATAAGTGTAAATGTCATATACTTACAGTTAATATATGCAAAAAGAAAAAGATGCATTCATATGTTACATCCCTAAAATATAATCCTAAACTTTCTTTTTAATGCATTTGTAAATTGCCCTGTTCCGAAAGCATTTATTTAACCCCATCCTGACAATGGACGTACATGTATGTCCCACAGAAACTGTCACATAGTGACAGAGGACGTACATGTACATCCCAGAAGTCATTGCAGGTAATGGGGGAAAAAGTTCGGCGGGCGTTAAGTGCCGGCTCCATGCACACGTGCCCGGTCACTAAGGGATTAATGTTTGTCAGTTTTTACTGAGAAATAAAATATTATGTAATTGATTGTTATTCACGTCCATTACTCTGGTACACAGAATAGCTGTTATTGTATCTCAGCCTATTTCCCAGATATTTATGGACAATCAATGGAAGCCCTGGAGACCTGGAAAATGCAGGGATATCTACTCCCTCAGTTCATACGGAAGACTAGATGTTAGGCCTCAGAAAACAAATAGAGGTGTTTTACAGATGCTGCTTATAGTACTACTGACTACTCAAAGTATAACATTCAGCCAGTATGCAGTTGTTTGTACAACTTTACTACCACCATTGCGTCCATGCACTCTTTCTATCCCTTTCCATTACCACATAGCACATTTGTTGGACATAATGATAGTAGTGTTGCTTTTACTGCAAAGTACACAATGAAGCTTTTAGTATATGAAGCAATGTTTTGACTGTTGTTATCCAGGTGCAGGACCTTCTGCCTTTCTGTCACTCATTAGGCAAACACTGTCAGTGTCACTGTCCTCAAATCACACAAAGTGTATGTGGATATGAGTACCAGCAGACAGTGGAACAAGGTTGGTGAAACAGTGTATGCATTGGTCTGTGGATACCAGTGGTGAAAGTCACCATTTTTGTTTTGCTTGTAATTTTATAAAACTTTTTATGCAGTTTGTAAACTTCATTCAAGCCTTCAATAGTTACTGGGAAAAGAGAAAATGTTTCACAACCATCTAAATCATGGTTTAGGAAAGTTGCAGTCCTCTGCCTAGAGCTGGACTACAATTCCTATAACCCATTGGCCACCTGAGGATAATGATTGTTGTAGTCCATCAATGACAGGAGAACAGTTGCCCACCCCTGAGATTTTTTATTTTAGTAGGCTAAAGCCCATTTTCTAACATATGGTTATCTTATTATTTGTTTTTCTCTACAGAATACTTTTTGCAAAATGGAAAATAAGAAAAATCTAATGTCAAGTTCAACACAAGTAAGTAAATGGCATTGTATACACTGGCAAAGCAGGACTGGTACTTTATGGTGAATCAGTGACTCAAACACTTCTTCACTTCCCTTGCTTATGATTTGTTTAACATATGACTAAGAAACTGTGATTTACTACATTGTATTCCTTGGGAAACTACCAATTTGCTAAGGTTTCTGGTAAATTGGCTAAAATTAACTTTTTTTTTTACAACCTTTCCATTGAATGTGGCATCATAAGTTGGACAGAGAGCATAAACAGGTGGAATAAATTGAGCTTCTCCAGTAGCCCTGTAGTTATTCTTTAATGCAAGTCCAGTATAACACCCTTATAATTGATCCTGTAGTTTTCTTTAGAATATATAATCTGTGTTTGCTTTGGGTGCTTATTTGCTGAAAGCTGCTATATCATCTAGGCAGGTGTCGTCTGTGAAGCAGCTCCATTACATTTTTGTCTAGCTATGCTTGCCTAGAAAAGTGTTCACATACTGTATTCCATCCCAAAGGATAATTACTAGTACAATGAATGGCAGTGGTTTCCTGGACCAGGAAATGTCCTATGAAAATTATTTGGGCTCTAGATTTCAACAGGATGTATGAACACTAAAGTGCTTCAGTTGAACAAATGGCAAAAACTTTCTCATCTGAATTACATCATAACATAGTCATATATGCTAATTGTATCAAGATGTAAAATCAGGAAGGAAAACCATTTGTTTTCTGTTATTATTTCTATCTTATGTCTGCATTTATTGGTTATTCCAGTCAAGTTCATTTTTACAAGAATTACTGGCAATGTTGAGTTGAAAGCAGAATCTAAATTCTTGCTTCAACTTCTATGCTGTTAATTATATTACTAATTATATTACTTCTCCCTCTAGCTAATGTGTATACATATACAGTAGTTTTTCATGGAATCAATCAGTTAAGAAGAGAAGGGGGGAGCATGGAAATCCCGTAACATAAATTACTAATCAACCTTGCCTGTTATTTCAACATAGTCTTTAGCTCTAAAGTTGCAAATCGCCAGTTATGGCTTCCACATAAACAGAGGACAACATTTAACTAATTGAATATAAGAAAAATCTACAATACATTACTTCACAATATGTTGGAAATGTCTCTGGCATCCAAGGAGCTATTAAACTTGTGCTTTAAAATTGCTATGAAAAACAAATTGTCATTAATATTGTGTTTAAAATATTTAATTAATGGAAGAAAAAATCCAAAGCAACTAAGTAAAATCTCAATACGCCTACAAAATCTCAGTTGCACAGATATCCAAAAGGCAACGATTTATGTGCAATGTGGGTTTGTGACTACTTTGCACGTATGACTAAAGTACTTAGGGTTACACGCAAGAAAGTGGTACATTCACTCATTACATAGAGTGACATTTATTAAACTGGAGTAATGAAGAGTGACTGTAAAATAGAGCTGATCCAGTCCAAACCAAATGTGGTGCAACATATTTATAAAGAAATGTATTAATTGTGCCAAAAAAGGCAGTTGTAGTGATAAATCTTAATGCCGGGTATAACCTGATTATAATGGAAGTATATAGTAACAGCTATGTATTCTGAGAGAGACATATTTATAAATTGACCTTACAGCTTTGTAAATATGAGCCATCAATGTGAACTTCAGCCACAATTCTTAAACATACACTAAGAAGACTTTTTAAACATCCCCCCACTGGCCCATATGTATAAGAGCAAACTAGAGTGTACTTAACTCAATGGGAGTGTTTATTTGTCCTGCACAGGTGGTTGGCTTACCCCAGAATAGTTCTATACATAAGGCCCAATGTATTTTAGATGGAAAAATAATTTGTCCTAAAACATTACTGTATTACTCATTTCTTTCTTTGTTTTTTTTTAGCAAATTTGTTTCAAAAAGTGGGCTGAGCTAAGATGTTTGCCATTTTGCAAGAAGATTAGTGATTAAGCCTAATTCAGCAAAGCAGTTAGCACTTTCTTTCAAGCATCTGGGTACCTGTGGCATTTATTTAAGAACATGTCATATTCAGTATGATGACATTAGTAGGTTTGTTGTATCCAAACATATGCATTCACTAATTGCACTTAAGTGTCTGGCTTTCAAAAAATAGCTTACACTTCACGTCTTTGGGTCATATCAACTTAACTTTAAGAAAAAGAGAAGTGTAGCAGACTATTCTATTCATGGGAATCAGCAGATTGGCTGTAAACCTGATCAGCTGGTTCTGGTAAATTATTCAGTTTCTAAAAATGTAGTTGATTTGTGAGAGTGAATGACAGTAGCACTTTTAAAGTATTGCCTTGCATCAAAATGGTCCTTTTAAAATGTTTTCTTATTAAAACAGCATCTAACATTACGGCACATTTAAAATGTTGAAAAACATTAATCCAAACCAGCCAACAAACATTAACAAATGTATCCCCAAGCTACCTTAGTGTAATCCAATCACCCCTTTCTACACACCAACCAACATTTAATCATCCAACGCTTGGTGGTATAATCTTTTATGCTGTTTTAATAAGGCGACATTTTAAAGGGATAGTAATGTTTCATAATGAAAGCAGCTCTAATTAATCATCATAGTATTTAAACTTTGGAGAGTGTTATTTCAATACTGTCCAAGTTATAGTTCAAGATTAATTCAATGACAAAGTGTCCCCCTCCCGCCCCTTTTACTGATGTAACACTGCTCAGCCAGAGCAGAAGGGAGGTGCCCAGGTAGACTGCAGAGAGGGACAATCTTCAATTAAGATAAGGGAAAAAGCTGAAAAGCTTGTCAAGGGGGGCAGGGCTTTCATTGGTCTGATAGGAAGAATATTGTCCCTTGCTGTTATCTGTCTGGTCTATGGACTGCATACCGCATCTCGGCTTACACTAGGTAAAAGGGGCGGGAGGGGGAAACTTTGCTTGTGAATATCTCTCAAACCATAAAGGTTTGAGAAATAAGACTTATATTGTTCTTCATGTTTTTTTAATGCCTACAAAATAAAATAAAGATAAAACGAAGTATTACTATCCCTTTAAACAGCAACATTTTAAGTCTGTCATTTTGATGTGAACAACATTTTAAATATGCTGTTTCAATGTTCTTCATTTACTAGTCATCAATGCAATAAGATACCCTGGTAAACACAGCTACACCTACAGCTGCTCTTTTGGTTCTGTGTGTATTTGAATATTGTGGTAAGTGGGGCAGGTGATTGTTTATGTTACAAACCTCTGAGTGTCGCAGGGATGAGCAACATGTGTTGCACATACCTATGTAATGTGTGTTGTACATCCCTATGCAATTAGAGTGTTGGAGGGCTTGTGGTGTTCTTGGTGCTGAAATCTGAGTGCATCCTCCCTGCTCCTCCACATGCCCACGTTAACACATCACAAGCATTACTCAAACCCCTTCGCATCCGGTGACGTACCCTGACCGTCACTCTGGTCCGGCACTTAAGGACCAGTGACGGTCCTGGTAGGTCACATATTTTTACTCACCACGCTCCTGCTGGAGCACGGTGAGTAATACTGAAGTTGATTGCTCCAAGACCGGAGCGATCTCTTTCAGTCCCTCGTTCGACGTGCCAGCACACATGATCAGTCACGTGGGGTGGCACGCCGAACTTCCCTATCTGGTCCTTAAAGGACCACACACCCCGGGACCGCTGGTCCTTAAGGGGTTAAAATGTCTCACCCTCCTCTTGCATAGATAACTCTTAGTGCATATGGCGAAGTGTATTTTATTTTCCATGGTGAAGTGATCGCCACACATCACCAGACATAATAAAAAGAAAAGTGCCCTTGACTATCCTCCACTGTCCTGCATAAACTTGTGTGTCCCACATAAATGGGCAACTTTATTTTACAGTTCTCCCATTTAGCAGGGGGTTCTTGCACAGCTGGGGTAATTTTTACGTTTTTTTTTCCAGTCACTCCATTTGTAAGAATCCCATTATTGTACATCTCTTGAACAAATGTAAAATGACAAAATTCACTATTGGGAATTTCTGGTAATAGAGATTTACTATTACGTGGTGTTAGTTCTCCTATAAGTGAAAGCTGTTTGCCTATTCCCATTGACATTTTGAGATGTAATAGGGCAAAACTGGACTGAAATGGAAGCCAGAAGGTGGAAAAGCCAAAGTGAACATTATAAATTTAAAGGAAAAAACTATAATTTAAGACAATGTTACATTTCTCATACAAATAAACAAAAATAGAGAGATTTACAATTAAAGCTTTGCAGCCATGCTCCCCATGTGCTTTGCTGATGAGATTATAGATACCATCACAACTTACATAATTAATGACATTAATCACATGACAAATGAGATTGGGGTGGGGTGTAATTTACATTGCAAAACTTTATCTGTGACTTCTCTGCTTTGTTTGAGTGAGCATGTTAATGTTGGCTTTAACAGCATGCCTGTGGTCAATAGTTTGATCATTACAAATCAACTGAAGTACACAAAGCAAACTGGTCATTGTCCTTCCTCCTTCTCCTGCCTGAGCATCATTTTTTTTTTATTATTGAGTAATCAAAACACATAAAAAAATGTTTATTCAAAAGCAAGATGTATCAAAACCCCAAACCAACTTTTCTATGTCTAACACTTCCGCCACATCTGGGTGAGGGCTACTTTTAGTCACTTTGTGCTTGGATTGAATACTGTGTTATGTATTGCACATGAGCTGTACTACACTCAGTCTAATGTCGTACAATTGTATTAGAGTTTGAGCTGCATACACCAAACTTGGAGCTGGGCATGTTCATGAATTATAAACTTGAGAGTAAAAACATATACACAGCATTGTACCCTTAAAGGGATAGTAATGTTTCATAATAAAAGCAGCTCTAATTAATCATCATCGTATTTGGACCTTGGAGAGTGTTATTTCAATTCTGTCAGAGTTGTAGTTCAAGAGTAATTCAATGACAAATTATCCCCCTCCCACCCCTTTTACTGATGTAACACTGCTCAGCCAGAGCAGGAGGGAGGTGCCCAGGTAGATTGCAGAGAGGGACAATCTTCAATTAAGATAAGAGAAAAACCTGAAAAACTTGTCAAGGGGGGCAGGGCTTTCATTGTAAGAAGATTGTCCCCTGCTGTTATCTGTCTGGTCTTACAACTAGATTCCACATCTGAGAAGAGATGGCTTACACTAGGTAAAAGGGGCAGGAGGGCAAAACTTTGCTTGTGAATATCTCTCAAACCATAAAGGTTTGAGAGATAAGACTTATATCATTCTTCATGTTTTTTTATTGCCTACAAAATAAAATTAAGAAAAAACAAAGTATTACTATCCCTTTAAGGGACCCCAAAGTACGTTTCTGGCTGGTCCTTTAGGGGTTAAAAATGTCTTAACTAAAGACAAAAAGTTCTCACATTCAGAACTTCATATTCCCTCCACTTTTTTTCTTAACGTACAAATTTTGTCTTTTGTGAGACATTTTTTTGTTAGTTACAACAAACTTTCTTTTCCTCTATATGACACTGGAGAATAGTTTAGCAACTCCATTTCACCGCCCCTTTGCTTGTCAATTCTGGAGTTGTGTCGTGCACAAAAGACATTACTAGTTTTTTGTCGTATACTCTATAGAAAATATGTCGTTCATGCATACAATGACTTATTTTTGTCTTTCATAAGACCTTTTTTTGTCGTTATCCCTTTGAACATAGGGCCCTATGTGTGGAATTTGGTGCCAATGTATTCAGAACTTTCTGATATTTGTCTGATAAAAAAAAATGACAAGCATACAAACTTAACCATTTGAGTGCCAGAGGGGTACCTCTCTGGCACTCAAAGGGTTAAAATGAGAAACTTATTTTTTTCTGGTTTTCTGTACTCCAAAATTAATCAACTGATCTCTATCACATTGCAAGGGTTTGTAAAAGCTGGAGTTCAAAATGTACGCCAAATGTCTCATTCCATTCAAAAGTTACAAGTTGGTGAAAATCAGCATTTGAACGTCTGTGCTAATATAGTAATGTAATATGATTAAAGAGAATTAATGTATAAATATTACACTCCATTATCTTAGTCTTGTGTTAGGGACATCACTAGAATCAAATGGATTAAAATATTCACTTATTAACTATAAAGAGGGACAAAAGTAATATTCTCTACCCAGATGTCTACAATCATCATCAACAGGAAAAGAAAATCTACAAAAGAAAACAGATAATTTCAGACAAAACTATAATCACGTGTAAACTATCATCGGACAGTCCCATTTATGTATAACATTTCAAACGATAACAGTGAGCAGCTTTCCGATTCTTTCTTCTACAGTGTGAATGGTTTATACAGCTGACTTCACAGGAAACCCTGCTCGACCCTGCAGCAGAAAAGCAATAGAAACAGCAGCTACAAAGTACTCATCATCATTGTGTAGGCACAGATGGACAAGCAAGCCAGACACCTGCACATGCGCTCTCATATAAAGTCTTTATTCCTTACATAATATCACTCTTCCCCAGTGTTTCTTAACTCCTGCCCTCAGAACCCACTAACAGGCCAGGACTTAGGCATTTCTCTACTAGAGCACAGGTGTGGTGATCAGAGGCTCATTCACATTGATTAACTCACCTCTAACAAGGAAATCATCAAATCCTGGCCTGTTAGTGGGTCCTGAGGACAGGAGTTTAGAAACACTGCTCTACCCATTGAGGCTAATGAACAAAGAAAGTGGTGCAAATGAAGTATACTATAGAGAATACATTTAAAAATATATCTTTTTTTAATTTAAATTATGGCCTTTAACACTTTGAATGCTAGAGAGGCCTTGAAGAAGTTAAAGTGCCTTAACCCATTGCTCTGCAATGTGATGGATACCTTTCTATCACTCAAAGGGTTAAATTAATGGGAATGTGCCTTTGTCTCTAGAGTGTACTTGACTTGCACCTGAATTGTACTGCTTTTCCATAGTACATCAGCAACAGTGACACATGAATGCAGGGCCTGATATTTCTAAATAAAGCAAAAAAGATTTAAAGAGATAGTAATGTGTCACAATAAAAGCAGCTCCAATTAATCTTCATAGTATTTGGGCCATGGAGAGTGTTATTTCAATACTGTCAGAGTTGTAGTTCAAGTGTAATTAAATGGTAAAGTATCCCCCTCCCGCCTCTTTTACTGATGTAACATTGCTCACCTCAGAGAAGCAAGACTGTCCGGATGGATCACAGAAAGGGATAATCTTCAGTGATCATAATGAAAAACCTGTCAAGGGGGGGGGGCCAGGGTTTTCCTTATACTCACAGTAAGAAGATTGTCCCTTGCTGTGAGCTGTCAGTTCTCAAGAACAGATTCCACATCTGAGGTGAGCAGTGTTACACTAGGTAAAAGGGTCAGGAGTGGAACACTAGTAATCTTCAACTACAACTATGACAGTACTGAAATAACACTCTCCATGGCCCAAATACTATGAAGATTAATTGGAGCTGCTGTTTCTTGTGAAACAGTACTATCCCTTTAAAAGAAGACCTCAACGTTGGTGTACCATAATTAATAATCAGTTAGCAGTTATGTTTTATTTTAACCCTTTGAGTGCTTTGCAATGCATTGGAAAACTGGCACTCGAAGGGTTAAACACATAAAAATGAAGCAGGTGTTTCGGGGACCCATTCCCTTTATCATTGCTGACTCCACCCACTCTCTATAAGCCCTACCGAGTGACTTTCTGGTTCCACTCTCTATAAGTTCTGATATTACTAACATAGAAGGGTTTTATAACATTGTAGTTTTCGATTACAATTTAAAATTAATAGCTACAGTGTTTTAAATATTTAATTAACCCCTTAATGACCAGACGATCGGCACGGCGATGTCAGTTAAGGACCACGAAGCATTTTTTTTTTTTTTTTGCTCCATCCGCTTCCGGACTCCCCAAACGGCGTGCAGCCGCGGGGGGGGCCCGGAATTCCATGACGGTCATAGTAAGTCATGGGTCGTTCAGTCAGATTTACCCATGACGTACTATGACCATCAAAGGTCGTTAAGGGGTTAATAGTACAAAAATTTCAGTTGCAGCTATAAGTCATATAGCACTTAAGTGGATGAATTAAAAAAAACCTACCAGTGTATATGCATGATTTTTATGGGCCACTCAGCAATGCAAGTTTTTGGTATCTGCGATAAAATGCTGAGTTTCTATGTATATTAATACATTTAATGACAACTAATATGAAAAAAATAAAAACAATCTGGTAAATATCAGTGTTTTAATAGTTAGGTGCTGCTACTCCTACTTCTGGAAGAAAATACAATAAGATTGAACCCTTAATTGTCCTTCTTGTCCTGCCTACTGCAAGAGTTGAGACTACCAATAGCAGTCTCATCTACATTTGTTGTGCTGGTAGGCAAGATACAGCAGAAACCATTAGGAACCATCAGGAGTTATTCACTAAGGAGTGATAAAGAGGTGATAAAGTGGAGATGACTTCTCCAGTGATATCACTTCTCCAATTCCTATGTTATTCTATGGAGCCAATTTTAGTGCATAGGGTACATTGAATAACATAGGGACTGGAGAAGTGATATCACTGGAAAAGTTGGGGGAGATTCACTAAGTGGAGATAAAGAGGTGATAAAGTGGAGATGACTTCTCCAGTTTATCACTTCTCCAATTCCTGCGTTATTCTATGGAGCCTATGCTCTAAGATCTCCGAAGCTGAAGAAATCTTAGTGCATAGGCTCAATAGATTAACATTGGGATTGGAGAAGTGATATCACTGGAGAAGTCATCTCCACTTTATCACACATTATCACTGCTTAGTGAATCTCCCCCATCACCTCTGCTTTATCACCTGTTTATCACTCCTTAGTGCATAGCCCCCAATATCTTGCAATAGCAGCTCTGGGAACAAGAAACCCAGGAAGACCAGTAGACTGAAGAACATAAGTTCATAATGCTGCTGATTCCAAAGGTGAGAGTAATAATAATCTGAGCTTCAGCAAGTATGTTTTTTTTATTTCACATGTAATTGCCCTTTTAATGTGCTTTTATTAAAATAAGGTTATGGACAGCTGGGTGAATAAGTCTGTATTCAGACTCGATTGGCCTCCTGTTCTGGTACTGTACGACTTGACTGGTTTTGACCTTGGCTGTTCGACTATCCCTCCTGTCTTCTCCATAGGTTTGACGTTGCCTGCTTGTTGCCAACCCGGATTTGTCGACCATCCTTCCTCCGTGCCACAGTGTCGAGTCTGTTGTGGTTCTTTACTGTCAGGTTCAACTTCCCCGTCTCCTCGACTCCCAGTCATGCGAAGACCTCCTGCAACCCTCCGTCGTACCTTGGGAACCTTCGATTCACGGTCGTACGACGGTTTCTTGTTACCTTCAGTCGTACGCTATTCCTGCGACCCCTGCAGCTGCTCCAATCGACAGAAGCTATCCATACTAGGTTTCTTAAGCTGTCTCCTGGCCTGGTGAGTAGCTGTCTGTCTCCTAGGTGGTTATCCAGCCATCAGGCTTCGTGGCCTGCTACCCCACCCGGCTCCAGCCGCAGCAAGACCACCTGGGAACAGCCACTGACCTCCAGCAATGCTCCCCACTCCTCGCACCCCAGCTCCTGGCTCACTGGGGCCTACACAGTGAGTATTACATATAGCTTACTGCCTGTTATTATCACATTTACATCAAAGTAGCAGCTTGCCACTCCTATTAGGGTTATCTCCCCTCTAGGGGTTCTCTTACACCTGGGTGCATAGGTTCGAGTAGTGACAATCATTTGACTTCATTTTTGTGGTTTACATTCTTTTAAAACAAAGTTCGTACAATATTCTGTTTATGTCCTATGATGTAAATGGGATATTAACCCCTTAAATACCACAGAGCTATATAATACATTGCAAAGCTTTCAAAATCTCTAACACTTATGGTGTTGAAAGTAACATTTAAATCAGCAGGGATTTTGCAGATGTTACTTTCGTTACCTATGGTGCAATTGATTGAATTCAGAATTGCATATGTTTCTTAGTACATCAGACAACTTTTTGAAGACCGTAAAAAATTCACTACATCATTAAACAGAAAGTCTCAGTAGGTAAATTCCTTCAATCACATGTTAGCTGGTGAGGGATGATGGGAGATTCAGTCTCCAACAGCTGGAAAGCCACAGACTGCCTAAGCCTGTCCTAAATAATGCATTTGAAAAGTTCAATTTTCTCCTTTCATTGCATAATTCTCCTTTCTAAAATAACTCGTAGTTTCCATACCTACCAAGTATCTCTCTTTCCCACCCTGATGTACCTCTTTTTAGGAGTTGGGGACTTGTAGATCTGGGCTCCCCAGAGTGGAGCACTGCCGTGCGGATGAGGGAAGAGAAATTATGCAATTTGTGTCATAAAATGGGCTGGGCTTAATCGAGGGGGGACAAAAAAAATCAGGCAGAATAGCCTGGGGAAGTAGGAGACTAGGGGGGGGAGTGGGAGGAATGGGGCAGGATGGAGCACAAGTGGGCAGAGTTTCAACAGAAACTCCCCACATCCGGCAAATTAGACTCTGCCCACGGAGACCTGGTAATACTGTGTTAAATCCGGATTCTCCTCAGCAAAACCGGAGAGTTCCCAGGTATGGAGATCAGACTGTGTGGTGTGTATATAAGTACATCACATTGCTCACCACAATAAAACTCACATTAATGCTTGTTTAAAGGAGCAGTAAACTTTTTTTTTATGAAAACACATATTTTATAGAGCATTTCCTGCTGAATAAAACAAGGTCACTCCTATCGCTGTCAGATGTTTTATTCAAAATTTATAGCAGTTTAACCCCTTAAGGACCGGAGGTTATGGGACGTTTTCCGTCCCATAACGACCGCATAGGGGCACGTTGACGCACCGGTACACGTGACCTGTCATGTGTATCGGCGCATCACTATGGGGCTTGAAAGAGATCGCTCCGATCTTGGAGCGGTCTATTTCATGCCCTATTTTTACTTACAGCGCTCCCGGTAGAGCGCTGTAAGTAAAAAGTACGTGACGTACTATGACCGTCATCGGTCCTTGAGTATACCAAGGACCGTGACGGTCCTGGTACGTCACGGGTCCTTAAGGGGTTAAATAATCATGAAGTGAATTTACTGTGTTTACTTCCTGATAGTTCTAACTGACAGGAAGTGACAGGCAGTTTCTATCACATTCTATGGAGAACTGTATGTTTCTGGCTTTCCTCTCCATTAGAATCTGACAGGAAAACTAATTAGAATTTGACCACTTGAGGGTACTGCTAATGTAAAAAAAACATGGGTTTAAACTGTAATAACTCTGGAAATATAAATCTCTCCACAGTGGGAGTACCCTTATTTTACTCAATAGGAAAATCCCTACAATACATATTTTTTCATAAAAAATGTTTACTGCTCCTTTAAACTTCAGTATATTAGTTTATAAATTAGTTAGTGCAAATAAAACCTTTGATCCTGCTCAAAATCATTTATGCGGTTGCAGAAAGACATGTAAATAGGTCATGAAATAACCTAAAAATTCTCATTACTGCCCTGCACATCAGCCATGTCCCCAGCAACACCCCCAAAACACAAGTGTCCCTCTTTGGCCATTAGAAATGTTGGGATGTATGAGTTTCTGAAAAGCAAATGATTATGCATATTAATAAATTCCCTCTGCTTCATAAATGTAACTGTAAATTGAACTGGAATGTATTATCACACTGTTAAAATAATAAATGGTAATTGTATTTGTCTTTGCCATATATTTTTTGTTTTTTCAATTTCTTAATGTAAAAGCTTTTTATTGCCATGAAAATTGCCAGCAACTTATAGAAAATGCATGCTGTTTTTACATTATAACACAAAAATCTTGCTGGAGGTCTGTTTTTGGAAAATGAAGATATTTGCAACATTATTTATCATTTCCGTTTTTTGTAAAAAATAATTCATTCCTTTTCAAGAGGAAAAGGGTTCAACAGGAGTGTAAGAAAGTCTACGGCAGGGGTGGGTAACCTTTGATGGAGTACAACTCCCATTATTCCCAGCCAGGCATTGGATGGATAATTATGATGGGAATTGTAGTCTACAACATCTGGAGGGCCTCAGGTTGGACTAATATGTTTGTTTAAAGGAGCAGTAAACTTTCTTTAGGGAGAAAATATATATTAAAGGGATTTTCTTGATGAGTAAAACAAGGTTATCCACAGTGTAGTGAGATAATTAATTAAAAAATTATTACAGTTCAAATGTTAAGCAAAACTGTTAGCAGCAGTGCCAACTGGTGTCCAAAAGTAAATTTTTGTAATGTACTTCACCATGAGTCATAGATGATGGCTCTCCATTGTAAGCGATAGGAACAGCAACACCTGATGTCCAAATTAAAAACTTTACAGTAAAAAACAAAGCTATTTTAAGCTATAAAAACATTTGAATGAAAAACTCTCAGAATGGCAATACCCTTATTTTACTAAAAAGGAGAAGCTATATAACAGCGTTTGTTGACACATTATCTTTCTGACATTTCTGTGAGTAAGCAAACACATTATTAACCCTCTGAGTGCCAGAGGGGTACGCAACGCATTGCTTTGCAATGTGTTGCTTACTCCTCTGGCACTCAGAGGGTTAAGCTATGACATAAGATAGAGCCTATGCAAAAAGCAGTGATTCTTAAAGTTAGGCCTTAGGGCACATTAACGTGATCAATTTTTGATCACAGGTGGGTGATCAGTGGCTCAGTCATGGTCACTGAGTTGGTTATCGATAAAACCTGACTTGTTGGAGTGTCCTGACTCCTGAGAAACGGTGATAAAACTTTTCTGTAAATTCAAAACATGATTCACAGCCTTTTCCTGTCCAGGGAAGTAATCTGAGTAAGATAGGAGACATTTCCGTGCAGGTTGTGTCTCACCCCATCCTTCTCCCTCCCACTTTTCACTGCTATCCCCATCCTTCTCTCTCCCACTTTTCACTGCTATCCCCATCCTTCTCTCTCCCACTTTTCACTGCTATCCCCATCCTTCTCTCTCCCTCTTTTTCATTCCCACAGTGCAAACAAAAAACAAAACTAAAAGAGTGCACATCATTGCCAGTGTTCCCTCTAAGGTTCTAAGATGAGAAAAAGTGAGCAATCAAGCATTGAAACAGTTAAGAGTAATTACAACTGAACAGGGTTGCATGGTGTGTGTGTAATTCCAGTACAACCCAAAACAGTCCTCTTTAACTCTTTCAGTGCTGGGTTACTCACTTGTGCTTAGAGAGAGCACAGTTCATTGCATACAATCTTCTGTTATAGCCAGTCTGTTAATCCATTTACACCTCAGATTAATTATACACAAGGCCTGTGATCACAAGGGCATGTAAGGGATGAAATAGGCATGTAGATGTTAACCAACCCAACTCTGTATAGGATTCATCAAATAATTCCTGGCTTGTTGCAATCCTTGATTGCACCCCTGCAATCCGTGCACCCTTGATCCAGGATAATATCATTTCAAGCCATGCTATTCTAAGGCAGACTGACCAGAGACATATATGAAACATACATACTACAGGGCTGTTTTTTTGTAAGTGCAGCCTTGCAATATGAATACTTCATATGTGTCCCAGGTTAAAAGCGAGGTCTTGCCATCTTATTCTATGGTGCGGACAGTACAAGTATAAATCTCATCTTGTTTAACCCTTTGAGTGCCAAAGGGGTATATAACACATTGCAAAGCAATGCATTGCATACCCCTCTGGCACTCAAAGGTTGAATTATTTTGATTCTAGAGACATCTAAAATGTTGCAGACATAGATGGCATCCAAGGCTTAATCAGTCTCCTAGAATACCAATTTCCTGTGTTTTCCATGTCAAATATTTTGCTGATAATATACTTTGTAGATAGGATGACACAGTATATATATACTAGTATTAAAGCCTGTGTACACGGGCCAAGCGTTCTTGCAGTGTCTACTGCACATGACTGCATCTGAGTCTCTACTGCATATGACTGCATCGGACAAACATACATCTGGCCTTATATCAGTGTTTCTCAACTCCTGCCCTCAGGACCCACTAGCACACCAGGATTTCTCTGCTAGAGCACAGGTGTGGTGATCAGAGGCTCATTCACAATGATTAACTCACCTGTGCTCTAAAATGGAAATCATCAAATCCTGGCCTGTTAGTGGGTCCTGAGGACAGGAGTTGAGAACCACTGCCTTATTTTATATACTAACGGTCCCTGGAAGGTGCGCAGAGATTATCAGCCACACTGCAGGGATTAAATAAGTATTCTTAAAATCTCCCATTGAATTAAATGGTGTTTTTCACCCCTTCAATGGGGTTAAAAGCCCAATGTAAATCAACAGGGTTTTTTTGTATGCCCTAGAGTGCAATTGAATTGCCCCAGAATTGCCCCAGAACCTACATTTCTTAGTACAGCAGCCCCATGGCAGTTTTTTGAAGATTCCGTGCCGTGAGAGTGGTTCACTATCAGCCAAACCCCAAAACATTGCATTCTAGAGATTTCCCATTGATAGATGTGACTGATGCAGACACCTACAGTAAAAAATAACTAAGTCATAAAATCACAGAACCTAATGTAAACAGTATTGTAAAGGGAAATCACCAGCAATTTGACACAAAATGGATACAGTTAGTAATTCTACAGCTGCCTGGACCCCTGTGCACTTGCCAGTAAAGATAATGATCAGGCAGGGACTTGCTTCCAGCTGTAAACACTGTAGTTTTCCCAGGTATCACCTTACAGAATACACAGCATTAGTGTCAGCACCAGTATTCTGGTTGTGAACCTCGCTAGCTTCTCTCCCAGGGGTCACATGATTATACTGATAGTGGAAAAGCTGAGCAGCTGCATTGCAGCACAAGGGCTCGCCTCATGAGTGGCAGGCTAGACGTGTTATTCTGCAGACCCTTAATAATAAAAAAAAAGGTCATAATGAGAGAGTGCCAAGTTGATACTGTAACCAACCTCTCTGAATTCTGTGCCTTTAGGGTTGCTAACTCACAGGGCTTCTGAGATGGCTGATGAAATTGTGAAAGGAGGTCTCGAGTGTAAGAATATTTTTAGAAACCTTTAAAGGGAAACTTTGCCCTATGAATAATGGCTTTTATTTTTTTAACAGAAGGAATTACTTATACATGTGTCCTTCATAACAGCTATTTCAATATTCTTTATTTTGAGTATTTCATCTGTTATGGTCTACTGCTACTGAGTTTCTGTTTAGGGGTGGGTGAAAAGTGGGGAAAATTTCCTCCCATGACTTTTTACTTTTTTCTCAAAAGTTTTCTCCTTTTCATCAATGCAAAACATTCGTACTTTTTACCTATTTTAACAAATTTTTGCCTATTTTAACAAATTTTCCCCTATAATTCCTATAGTTACTACATTTCCCACTGCAATATTACTTCTTCTGAGGGCTGGAGTTTAGAAATAAGTGTGAGTCCTACAGCAAAATTTTCAGAGTGCATTTGTCCTTTGCCACAAGACTTCCTTCTTAAATGACACTGGAACATGTTCATGATGATGTCAAGAGGTAGAAAAAAATATATCCTGCAGTGTGACAGATATGTATTGTGGTGGTGGTGGGGGACTGGCTGGTATGATGTGATTTGTGTATGAATATAGTTTTTACCATTGTCATGTTTGCGTCAAATCGCTATCCTCCTTCTTAGATTATTGACACAGATTACTTATCACTCACAGCAGTGGTCATAAGTGGGTACATGGTGGCAACCCATCTTCCCATCCCTCCTCCACCTCCTCATCTGTGCTGCTGTTAATATATTTGTCCTGGCTTTGTCTGTCATGTGTGGTTTCTGCAATCTGATACTCAGATGGTATGAGATGTTGGCTCATTTTTAAGAATGCTAGTCTCCCAACATTGCTGCTTGATAGTCATGTCCTGTGGACATTTACAATGTAACCTGCTGCACTGAAAACCCTCTCAGACTCAACACTTGCTGGAGGACAACTGAGGGTTTCCACTGCAGTACATGTCAATGCTGGCCACACACAGTGCTTTGTTTGCCAGTGGTCCATGGGGTCATTGTTTCTGCCTGCAAATATGCAGAAACCGTCTCGCATGCAGTGGGATGACTTCTAGGAGCTACACGGTGTTCCTTTGTGTCAGTTACCAACCCATACTTAGGGGCAAGTCCCATAAGATGTGCTGCCACCACCACCAATGTTGGGTTTTTGCCTCCTCTGCTGAGACCCATGAATTGCCATGTGTTCTGAATGGGATATTCAATATTATGCTATTGACGCCGATTGCGCCCAAGCCCAGTCCAACCAGCAATGTGTGGGATGACGGGGAAGAGTCATTTAGAGCAGTACAACTTCAGCGCCAGTTGAGGTGGCAACGTTGGATCTAGATAGGCTGTGACAGTTGTATGAAGGTCACTTACCTTGGTAAAACCTTCTTCCTAGCAAATCAAGAGCCAATAATTTATAGGAAATATTCTTCTCTAAGATTAAGTAATATTAATTATAGGCTCTTCAATATGTCTGTGAAATTTAGCCATGTGGCAAATTGTGCACCCATGATGGTATTACCACTTTCTAAGCATCTGATTACATCATCTCTAATCATATAGTACTATTGCTACAGCATTGAGAGCTAGTGACCTAAAATGGCAAATCATGAAAGTACTGCACCCTAAAAAACAACATATACAGAGTGTAGGGACTTTCAATCTGAGTAGAAAACAGCTCTCCAACTGTTGGAGGAATGAAGTTTCCTCCAGCAGTGGGAGAACTGTTTTCTACTCAGACTGAAAGTCCCTACAATCTGTATATCTTACACAGAGTGTTGATTGGCCAATCAAATGGAATATGAAGTTTAATGTGGGATAGTGTAAAATCATGCATTTGGGAAAAATAAAACCCAATTCCACGTCATTTTAGGGGACTTTTTGCTAGAGAAAGTCCTGGGAATCCTTGTAAACTATAAACTTGGAAACAGTGACCAGTGTCAAATATCAATACCAAAAGCAAACAAAGTCCTGTCTTGCTTAAAAAAGGGATATTGAAACAAGAGTGGATAACATAATTCTGCCATTGTACAAATAATTAGAAAGATCTCACCTCACATATGCAGTGCAGTTTTGGGCACCAGTTCTGTAAAAGGATATTCTAGAACTGGAGAGGGTACAGTGAAGAGCAACAAAATTAATCAAGGGAACGGAGGACTTGACGTATGACTAGACAAACTTGGTTTATATACTCTAAAGAAAAGACGACTAAGAGGAGATGTTATCACAATGTACACACATGTGAGAGGTCAATACAAGGATCTCTCTGGTGAGCTATTCATTCCAAGGCCTGATCAAATGACCAGGGGACACCCCTTGAGATTAGAGGAACCGAGGTTTAAACTTCAGCAGAGGAAAGGGTTTTTTACAGTAAGGTAAAGTAAGCAAAACAGGAATGTCAGATAAAGACCAACTTATTTGGTAGCAGGAAAGCTATCTCATTCTCTGGATTATGAGGCTAGGATTTAACTTGATGGACTTGTGTCTTTTTTTAACCTAATTAACTATGTTACTATATTACTATGTGCTATGTTTAGAGATATTTTCCCTTTTGATTCCTTAAAGTGGACATGTCACCTTGAATTCAAGGTTACATGTTTGAAGACTTAATTTTAAAATGGTCATGTCATGTAGCCAACCAGCAGATGTTTGGTCTATGAACAGAAAGCTCTGAAATGCCCATACACTACAATATTGTTCTCCCTTGGTGAAATCAATGTAAAATGAAAAATATTCAGTCTAGACAGCTTAATAAAGTTGTGCAAAGCAGGAGCAACTTACTAAATGTATCCCAGATCCTATTTTAATACCTACCCCCAACAAGTATAAGTAATAGGGATGGATGGAAATTTTCACCTCAAACCAAATTAGGGGAAAATGGCACTTCGTGCCTTTCAAAAAAAAAATTCCCATGAAAAGTGCAGTTTTACGCTTTTTTCACCTAGCTCATTGTATTGAAATCAATGACTGAAGCACACATCCAAGCAAATTGTAGCTTTGGAACCATTTTGAACAGAAACTGGCCATATAAAAGCAAATCTCTGTTAATTTTTCCCACAGAATGGCTGGGGCAATGGCCCAAGAGGTGACTATGAACGGGGGTGGGTGGGATTTTTTTCCCTACATGTTACTATGTTACATTCCTGCCACCTCCTGTGTTAGTGGTGGCGTCAGCAGCGTATACATAAACCTTAGGAAGCCACAATTATTTTTTATATAGAATGCAACAGTACTTTTTATATGGAATGCCAGCATGACCTTTAAATCTGTAATGCCATAATTCATTTAGCCCTTGGAATTCCAGAGGGGTATGCAACGGATTGCTCTGCAATGTGACTGATGTCTGAGGTTAAATAAACCTCTTTTTTCTTCTTTGCTTTTCCTGCTACTTGATTGGTTATTACAGAAAATGAAATGAAAAGCATCATCAAACCATTAATTTGTTCAGCCCTACTTAACTCTTTAAGGACCAGAGGGGTGTGAAACTCATTGCTTCTCAATTCAGTGAACACTTTTGGTCCTTAACACGTCTGAATGTTAAGGACCAATGTCGGTACTGTCATGTCACGGAAGTTTGTGATCATAATGCGGCTAAATACCACACTGTCATCACATATCATGTTAATGAAAAAAAAAATGTGCCCTGGTGCTCCAGAGCTCCCTACCATAATCCTATATAATAATTCCCTAGGATGTTTGTCATGATGCAGTCATGCACAGTAGAGACTGCCCGCAATGCTTTGTGTACCCTACTGGCACTCAAAGGGTTAACATTGCCCGGACCTTGGCCCATGTACATGGGCTTCTACACTAGTGTACATATATACATAAAGAACCTACGTGAGTGAAATAGGAAATGCAGTAAGGAATGAGGGGGCTCACCCTCCACAATCTCTAAATGAAAAACAAAGAAAAGACAGAACACGATCCTGCACTGCTTCATACAAATAACTTAATTGTGAACTCTGTTAATTCACTTGTTTCAGAAATTAAGGTGTTGTCATATTTTTTGCCAAAATATATTTAAGCTCGCTTACCTCGTAATAAATAACAAAAAAATACTTTTATAGATGATTTTTGAAAGATTTTTTTAAGAGTCCCTTTATAAATGAGTGAACATATTTCAAATTAGCTTTTTATTTAGCACATTACATTTTATTAATTTATTAGTGTAAAAACGCGTGTGCACGGGCCGTGGAGCAGTGAGGTAACAGCAGTACGCAGAGCAGGACCGGCTTCTTAACCCTTTGAGTGCCTGAGGGGTATGCAACTCTTTGCAAAGTAATGCGTTGCGTACCCCTCTGGCACTCAAAGGGTTAACATTACCCAGAGCTGCTCTGCGTACTGCCGTTACTTCACTGCTCCACTCTATTGCACCGCCTCACTCACGTGATGCAATCATGCGCAGTACAGACTGGTCGAATGCGGGCAGTCTCTACTGAGCATGACTGCATTGTGACAAACTTTCTGGCCTTTTATTATAAAGGATATTGCACGCTAGAAAGGTCAAGCTCTTTCAAAATCACCAAAATTATTTTAAGGTGATATGGTCCCTTTAACCTCTAAAACTTTAAAGTTTACAGATAAAAAAGGCTTTCCAAAGATGAAATGTGTTTTGCTCAGGAAAGAGTATGTAAACAATTCCTTTTAAGGAGCTTTTTATAACATGACAATTAGGCACTGCTGTTTAAGCACAAGGACGGAATAATACAGGTGAAGACTTTCAAGCTCTTTCATTATGTGTGCTGCCTACTAAATTTAAATGCAAACAGCTGTTTTCTTCCTCAGTGTGAATCCAAAAACCAAACACAGACTGTGTTTTTACATCTTAAATGTCCAATCAGACAACCATATAATTTGCCAGTTTTAAGTATTACTGCAAGTTGCCATGAAATGAAAATTCCTCAAAATTAATCAGCTTTATCAACAACCTGCTTTATGACCTACCTACCTGCAATTTACTGAGATATTTGATTTCCTCTCCTTCTGTTCTCTCTTGGGGGGGGTGCCTGATTTCATTAACTATCATTATTAAATATTTCATTTAATGTAATTTATACAGCACCTTATTTTTGTTTAATTAGTCTGTCACTCATATAATTATTGTTCTGGGTGAGTAAGAACCGGACGTGAATGTGTTTATAACAGTGATTCTCAGCTTTAGTCCTCAGGATATATTAACCCTTTGAGCGCCAGGGGGTATCCAACGCATTGCTTTTGCATTGTGTTGGATACCCCTCAGGCACTCAAAGGGTTAGCAGAATAATTTTAACCCTTTGCTTGCCAGAGGGGTACAGAACGTATTGCTTCTCAAATCAGTGAACACTTTTGGTCGTTTCAATACACAACCACTCCAGCGCCCTAACTAGAAACAATTTATAGGCTGCTTACAAAAATATCAGCACTACATGATATGAAAAAAAATCTATAAGTGTATATATATATATACATACCTGGGAACTTTCAGTTGAGGGCTACCAGGAGGGTAGTCCTCTGTTCAGCAGGGGGTAACAAAAATGACGCTAATCGCGTCAAAAAGGGGCGGGGCTTAACTCGAGTGTTGGGGGGATTTAACCCTTTGAGTGCCAGAGTGGTACGGAATGCATTGCAAAGCAATGCATTCCGTACCACTCTGGCACTCAGAGGGTTAAAGGTGTCACACAGAAGGCTGGGGACGGAGGCACAACGGGAGAAAAAGCAGATGTGGCAGAGTTTCAATAGAAACTCTCCACATCCGGAGGAATCTGCCTCTGCCCCGGAGACCCGGTAAAGCTCTGTCAGAACCGGAGTCTCTGGGCCAAATACGGAGAGTTCCCAGGTATGTATATATAGCTGGAGCGCCCATGACACACTTGTGGTCAATATAAAAATATAACCAATATGTGCCTGGACTATAATGGCACCTTAGCTCAAGCGCTTGTGTCCCCCCCTTTCTGGTACAAAAATTGCAGCTGCCAGTTCGAATAACTTCCACAATTATACAATCAAGTGATTAAAATATAATCTGTGCACTAAACCACATGTGTAAAAGATGATACTTGAGAAAAATATATTTTGATTATCTAGTATCTTTACAAATCCATAATTTGCGTGTGATAGTCAATCCTCAAAAAATTCCACTATATACTCCAATCGATAGTGTCCTCAATCTAAATGTGTGAAAAACATATAACCAATAGCGATCACTTTGAAATTGCATACTTTGTATCTGGATATCAAACTGCGGTATTTCTTTTCTGTATCAAATCTAAATAAGTCCTTGTAACTCTATCACGGGACTTTTGGACTCTGTGTACTGGAGAGAGGAGACAGATTGCTTGTGTGGGGTTTTATGGATAAATATAGGTGGATCTTACGATTCAGTGTCTTCACTCCTTTCCTTCCGACCTCTCCACCTGCGGTCTAGTTAGAATACTCACCGCTGGTGGTGTTCTCTCCTGTCGTTGGAAGGACACTAAATATATCTGGGCTCCACTTCACAGTGTCTTTACTCCCCTCTCCTCTTCACTCCCTCGCTTAATATCTGTACTTCACGGCCACGTTCACCTCCACCCGGCTTGATCGTTTAGATTCCCCAATGTGTTGATACTCTTAATCATGACTTCCTATTTAGGCTTCTCCTCCTATGCGTTTCAGAGAACACAATGCATTCCGTACCCCTCTGGCACTCAAAGGGTTAAGGGATCACTAACACCTATTAATAATTGCCTTAACCCCTTGAGGGCCAGATGGGTGCACAACACATGGAGCACCCTTCTGGTCCTCATGGGCTGCTCCGTTCATTGTGCACCCATCTGGTCCTCAAGGGTTACTCAAGGCAGAAAAGCCTAATAGCCACAATGAAACAATTCTGTGTGCACTGGATATTTAAAATGAATCAGTAATTCACATTCATGGAATCAGACATGTTTTTTAACCCCTAGAGTACCAGCACTTGCAGCGTATGAGAGTGGACAGCTGTACCTGCTGTGCCACGCTCGTACATTGTACAGCTAAAATGCGGTCACTGCATGAACCAGTATAACTGGCGCAGCTTCTCTTTTCCCCCGTCTCCTACCTGAACTACCAGGTAGGAGTGGGCAGGACTGGGGGACGCCTCCTAACGTCATCGGTGACATAGTCACCGGTGACCTTAGGTAACTTTGCCGCATCACGTTCCCTCCTACCAGAGGTAGAAAGAAGGGCAGGAGAGCTTTTGCTCTCCTGCGGTCGCCAGATTGCTCTCCCAGCACAATCAGCTGGGAGATCAATAACTGGGGGGACATCAGAAGAGGTCCTGATGTTCCACCACAAGGTCTGAATTTAAATATAAAATAAAAAAATAAGAAAATGTAACCCTATGAGTGCCGTGGGGACGAATGCGCTAGAGACCCCTTTGGCACTCACAGGGTCAAGTGTTTTAGGGCAATTTTTTTTTAACTAAAACCTTGTGGGGGGGTCAGGAGAGGTCCTGATGCCCCCCAATGAGGTCTATAACATAGTGACATAGTAACTTTGCCGCATCACGTTCCCTCCTACCAGAGGTAGAAAGAAGGGCAGGAGAGCTTTTGCTCTCCTGCGGTCGCCAGATTGCTCTCCCAGCACAATCAGCTGGGAGATCAATAACTGGGGGGACATCAGAAGAGGTCCTGATGTTCCACCACAAGGTCTGAATTTAAATATAAAATAAAAAAATAAGAAAATGTAACCCTATGAGTGCCTTGGGGACGAATGCGCTAGAGACCCCTTTGGCACTCACAGGGTCAAGTGTTTTAGGGCAATTTTTTTTTAACTAAAACCTTGTGGGGGGGTCAGGAGAGGTCCTGATGCCCCCCAATGAGGTCTATAACAAAAAAAAAGAGAGAAAAATTAACCCTGTGTGTGCCACTGGGGGGGTCCAATGCAGACCCCCCTCCTATGCACACACAGGACTTTGGTTTGAATTGCTTTGTATTCAAAGTTTGTTGGGGGACCTGATGTCCCCCAACAAGTTATGAATAAAAAATTGTAAAAAAAGACAAAAGGTTTTTTTTTTTTCATTTTTACTTTATTTAGACCTCATCAGGGGACATCAGGGGTCCAGTAGCCCCCCATATAGGTGTTAAAGAAATAGAAAAATCATGCGTGCACCACAAGAGGGTGTATAAAACAGTGCTTTGCAATGTGTTGGACCCCCCTGTGGCACACACATTTATTTTTATTCTGCCCTTGTTGGGGGGTCATTATGAGTAGACCTGATGCCCCAACAAGCTATGAATAAAAAAATAATAAAAGAAAAAAAATAACCCTCTGTATGCCACAGGGGTCCAGTGCTTTGCAATGCATTGTACACCCCTGTGGCAGACAAAGGATTTTTCTTTTTTTTTCCCCCATTGTTTTTTATTCAGATCTCATTGTGGTGCATCAGTTCTGATCCCTCCAATGAGGTCTACGCAAAAATATATTTTTTGAGGAAAAAACACCAAAAAACCTGCATATGTCACAGGTGGGTCCAACACAAGTGCTTTGCAATGTGCTGGACCCCCTGTGACACACACACATTTTTTCCCATTATTTTTTATTCAGACATCGTTGGGGGGCATGAGGAGTGGTGCTGTTGCCCCCCCCCATGAGGTATGAATAAAAAAATAATAGCTAAAAAAAAAACCTGTTTGTGTGCAACAGGGTGTCCAATGCAATGCACTGGACAGCCCTGTGGCATGCACACAAAATCCCTCCAATCCCCCACTACAAACACATACCTTACCCACCAGCCTAGTTCCACAGCCCACTGACAGTCCCATTCCCCCAGTCTGACCCCCCAGCCTGATTCCACTGCCTACTGGTAGACTGTGCCAGTATGCACTGGATTCAGGTTGGGAATCAAACAGTGTATGTAGGGGACTTACAGTGCACACTGGTAACCACAGATCCCCCAAATGCACTATCTTACCTCCCCACCACCACCACTGCCAGACTTGCTCACTGCCCACTGGTAGATATACTCATATACATAGTCTGACCCCTTGTCCCTCCCCAACCTGGTTTCACTAGCAGTCACAACTCCTCATGTACACTGACTCACCACTAATAGCAATAGAATCACACATACACTGTTTGTTTCCCCATCCATGTTCCACCGGTAGCTACGCTCCTGGCACCCAATATGGCATGTCAACCCACTGCAGTGGGGTACCATTTTTTGTAGGCTGGCAGGAGGTCCTCCTAGGAAATCCCATGGTGTTGAACCATTTCCGTATCTTTGAAGTGACTGATTTGTAAGAAAACAATTTTTTTTCTCTAGCACCACATTCTGGAAATAGTTGTGCCCTTTAACTTAGGGGTAGAAAGGCAAGTGACCCCTCATTAGATGTGGCAGGTTATCTTCTTTCCAAAATGGCATGGTTTCTGTACCCTTTCTTCACTTCTGTAGTTGATATAACCACTTTTGTATAGACAAGTAATGTTTGAGAAAATGTTAGAAAACTTAGAGGTTGTAGTAGGTGTCGTTTTGTACTTCTAGCACCCCCTGAGGTAGGTCAGCTCATACCAATGGTATGTCATTTTTCTCTTAAGAGCACTAGCTAATGAATACAGTTGGAAATTACATGGTTTTCTCAGATGTCAGTACATTTGAAGGGGCAGAAATGTAAGAAAATGCCATTTTTTCATTAGTGCCACCTTCTGAAGGCATTTGTGCAAACCAGGCTTGGGGTAAGAAGGCAAGCCATGCCTTATTAGATGTGGCAGGTTGTCTTCTTTCCAAATTTGTATGGTTTGTGTACACTTTATTCACTTCTCTAGTTGTTATAACCATTTTTGTACAGACAAGTAATGTTTGAGAAAATGTTAGAAAAATTAGAGTTTGTAGTAGGTCTCATTTTGCACTTCTAGTGCCTCCTGAGGTAGGTCAACTTATACCAATGGGGTGTCATTTTTCTCCTAAGAGCCATAGCTAATGAATACAGTTGGAAATTGCATGGTTTTCACAGATTTCAGTACATTTGAAGGGGCAGAAATGTAAGAAAATTCCTTTTTTTCATTAGTGCCACCTTCTGAAGGCATTTGTGCAAACCAGGCTTGGGGTAAGAAGGCAAGTCACCCATCATTAGATGTGGCAGGTGGTCTTCTTTCCAAAATTGTATGGTTTGTGTACCCTTTCTTTGCTTTTCTAGTTGTTATAACCATTTTTGTACAGACAAGTAATGTTTGAGAAAATTTTAGAAAAATTAGAGTTTGTAGTAGGTCTCATTTTGCACTTCTAGTGCCTCCTGAGGTAGGTAAACTTATACCAATGGGGTGTCATTTTTCTCCTAAGAGCCATAGCTAATGAATACAGTTGGAAATTACATGGTTTTCACAGATTTCAGTACATTTGAAGGGGCAGAAATGTAAGAAAATGCCTTTTTGTCATTAGTGCCACCTTCTGAAGGCATTTGTGCAAACCAGGCTTGGGGTAAGAAGGCAAGTCACCCATCATTAGATGTGGCAGGTGGTCTTCTTTCCAAAATTGTATGGTTTGCGTACCCTTTCTTTGCTTTTCTAGTTGTTATAACCATTTTTGTACAGACAAGTAATGTTTGAGAAAATGTTAGAAAAATTAGAGTTTTATTGTAGGAGTCGTTTTGCACTTCTATCTCCCCCTGAGGTAGGTCAACTCATACCAGTGGGGTGTCATTTTTCTCCTAAGAGCCATAGTTAATGAATACAGTTGGAAATTCCATGGTTTTCACAGATTTCAGTACATTTGAAGGGGCAGAAATGTAAGAAGATGCCATTTTGTTCCAAAAGTGCTACCTTCTGGAGGCATTTGTGCACACCAGGCTTGGTGTAAGAAGGCAAGTCACCCCTCATTAGATGCAGCAGGTTGTCTTCTTTCCAGAAATATATTTATATAGTTATTCCACTGTTTTAGGGTAGATTTACCAAAAAAAAACTAGAACGCGCTTATTAGCTCATAAAGTTGAAAATCTCATTTTGTGCTGCTGGTGATCAGGGCTGTATGCTAGCCATGGACGTAGGTAAAACTATGAAAATTTGGTATTTTTTTACTCGGGGGACTCAGGGCTTTTTCAAATAATTGAAACTTTTTCATTCAAGGTAAATGTTTTTGATACATAGTACATGATTTTTGCAAAATGAGTAAATTTTCACTTTTTTTGTCATTATGACATCATAGCCTTTTGCACGATGCAAAATTATCTTCATGTAAAGTACAACAAGAAAGATCAATTCGTTCTGAACAAAACAATATATAGTTTTCAATATGTAACTAGAAATTCCCAGAGTAAATCAAACCTAAACAGAAGGATAGCAAAAATGCTGAAAATGTGTTTGGCCTGCAGGGTACAGGAAATGGCCCAAGCGTATGGCACTGAAGGGGTTAAGCAGGGATCCTGGACTCAGCTCTACTTAGGAAGTCTTCAGTGGGAGTTTAACTTCTAGTCATGTCTATCTCCATGAACTAATGAAAGATTATGTGGTTTTCTGCCCGGATCACGGTTAGGAGGGGATTATTATTTGGATGTTAGTGTTCCTTTAACCCTATCAGTGCCAATGGGTATTCAAAGTATTGCTGAGCAACAGGTTGGACTTGTATCTGGCACTTAGAGGGTTAAAGCATTAATCAAATTGATTATGCTATGGACCTGTTGGTATGTCCCAAGGACTAATGTTGGGAACTACTAGTCTATAATGACTAAGAAATTGACACTTTATTCATACAGCTGACTGTTTATTGCCAGTTAAGTTGTATGAATAAAAAGATATTTATTTGGACTGCTTTCTTTCCCATTTTACTGCATTTTACATGCAATTTATATTTTATTTCTTCCAGCTCGCCTTGCTCTCAATATAAGCAGCTGATCCAATCTGAGATAAAAGACAACACCAGTTGTTAGTGTGTTTCTATTGTAGTCCCACTGAAACCCTTACTAGAAATTTGACCATGAAACTAACTACTGGACCAAAGTTACAGCAAGCTGTTTTGAAGTGAAGTGAGTTGAGAATATTGCCCAGGTGAACAACCACATGAGATACAACATTGCCAGACACATTCATTGTTCACATGTGCTAAACATACTGCTATAAAGACTCCAGTGTAAAGTTACCCCAACCCCTATATTTAGGGCATGGGTAACCAGGGTACATGCATCATGTCAGCTATTTTCAGGGCACATATTTTTTTGGAACCATTGACAGCAGGCACAAAGCCAGGAGTGGAGTACAAGCAATCTGTCCATGACCTGCTACAGTTTATTTAACACGGGACTGTCCAAGTTCAGACCTTATGGAAAAAGGGAACACAGTATCACATAGAATGATGATATACATTAAATGATATATAGAACGTGCAAAGGAGGTTTTAACTATAATAACAATGTTCAAATAAGTGACTTTCAGGTGTAAATAAAACAGAAACAATTTGCAGATGTATTTAAGGTAAGTCCAAAGAAAAGTCTGTAGAAAAAGGTTTTGATTGTTAGGACTTACTAGAGTTATAAAACAAGACTTTCTAGAAGGCAATACTATTTGGGCAATCCCTAAATATGTTCTTTATTGGCCTCCTAGACACATTCTCTGCTGCTGATCTTAAAAGTGGGTGTAATCTGTAGTCCAAAAAGAACTGACATGCAAAAAGTCTCTCCTTATCCCTACAAGTTCAGACTTCAAGATCCGTCAACAGTGCAGGATATAAGGATTTCCCTGATTAAGCACAGGTGATCCAAAATGAATGAGACACTGATTACCTCACATGTGCTTAATCAGGGAAACCCTTAGATCCTGGCCTGTTGGTGGCCCATGAGGACTGAACTTGGACAGCACTGATTTAACACATTCAAAGCTTTTTTCAGGATTGTCTCTCATAGTTCTGCATGCGTAAAGTGCTATGATACGCTGATGGTATGGGCTACCCTGCTGCTGGCCTTTGCTACTGGCTTTGCCCTGCTGCTTCAACATGCTGCTGATGGAATATAGTCTGTATTCTTTCTGTTTGTTAACATATATGTGGTCAGGTGAACATTCTTGTCATACGATGTTTCCATTCCATTGCAACCAACAAAAACTACAGCTTGTACAACTCAGGCACATCCATCCTTGAAAAGTATCTGCAACTTGGGATATGCCAGTGTGATATAACACATGTCATCTGTTCTTTAAAGCCTTTGTTTTCAACAAAAGAATAGGGTAGCATGTCAGCTGACAACATTTTTGTGAGTTTTCCACAGGATTACTTATGAATTCTTTTTGTAGTGTTTTTACTTCTTTTTAAGAACTCAGTATGTGTAGATTAGTGGCACATAGAAGAAGAACCATATTACTTCTATTGTTTTAGCAACATGACTAGTGGTTGTCGTGGTGGACTCAGAGACATTCTCCTCCATGATTTGCATTCAGACATGGGTGTTATTGTAACTGAAGAAAATGTTGGCCCATCAACAACAAAACACTCAGCTAGTGCACTTTTAGGAGTTCTTCTACTACTACTAATAGTTGTTGTATATCTGTCATGCTACTGGTGTGTCTCCAAATGAGACTTGTAGTTGTGCTTCAGGCAGTATATCAATGCATATGTGCCTAGATTTGATCCTGCTTTCCCTCTTCTCACGTGGTTTTTACAGAAACAAGATAGCAACATGTTTAGCTTTTGGAAGTATCGTTATACTGTAAATTTCAAAGACTAAGATTTATGAGAAATGATTACTACTACTCTACTACTACCACAATTTCAGGGGTGAGATGTTGCAACAGTAGAACTAGCACTAGGTGTCAGTGGTGCTGTACTTCAAATAGCAGCAAAAGCACCCATAGCTAGTGTTGGGGATGTTGATGATCTGTGCTGCTGAATAGTCCAAAATAATGTGTGTGACTGGTTGGGGTTCAACATGGATGTGGTGACCTAGATTACGACTGCATTTTTATGTCAGACTTTCTAGTTGATCTTTCAACAAACAAACATATTGCTCCTTTGCACAATTTTTGGCCATATTATCAATCAATCTCACTCTCTTCTTCATCTGTATCAGACAAAGAGGAGACCTGAAGAGATGTATATATTCTGTATTAACATCATCAGTAAGTAGGTCATCATCAGCATCACCTGCTACTTCACCTCTACTTTCTTATTTGTCTATGGTTTTTGAAGTCTGAAAAAGTTTATTTTTACTTTTCCACTTAGAGGGATTTATAGAACATAGTCCACTAGGTTGTGTGTCACTAGCACTGTCTGGTGCAGCAGTTGATCTCTCTGTTAAATCATTCTCTGCTCTGTCAACAACATTAGAATGAGACTCCTCATCATCTTTAGTGTTGTTATGTTTAGTAATACTGCTGGCGGTGGTGGAACCTTTAATGTCTCTTTTACAAACAGACTCCTCGGGAGAAACACCTAACCTCAGAATATGCTTGTCCCCATATTTGCTCTTGTGGATGCAGGAATGGGCGTGTGTACATGCATGCGTGCTTGCTTGCATCTGTGTGTGTGTATGTATTTAAGTACAAACAGTATGTCAGGTTCTATTATACTCGACATGCTTTCATATTTTGTATTGCAAGATTAACCCTATGAGAAGTATTGTAATGTGTTTGCTACCCATCTTGTACTCATAGGGTTAATAGGCAACCTGTATATGTATATAAAATATGTTTTTATTATAGATGTCATTTGTGTGAAAATGTGATTAAATATTTTATTTATGTGTAACAATGATTTTCTTTTACTAAATTATATATGTAATTTTTATTACAAAAATACATCAGACCTCAAGAGGGGTATCATGACACCCCCCTAGCATGGGGGCAACAATTGTCCCCTTTATTAATTAAAGAGCATATAACCTATGTGAAACATAGATTATATGCTCTTTAACCCTTTGAGTGCGAGAGGGGTACAGAACGCATTGCTTTGCTATGCTTTGCAATACAAAATATGAGGGCATGTTGAGTATAATTGGTGAAGAAAAATTTCAGATGAAAATGGTGAAAGAAAATCAGGGGAGCACTGTAGTAGAATTTTCAAGGTGGAGGGGGGGTTAAAATGTCAGATGTACAATATTCGTTGCATTAATGTGGTGAAAGAAAGCACTTTAAGTCGACTTTGGAAGAGGAAGGGTTAATTGTCGACTATGAACAATATTTGTTGGATTAATGTGGTGGAAGAAAGCAATGTAAGTGGACTTTAATAAGTGGGGGTTAATATGTTGAGGGGGGGCACTTTATGTTGGATTTCTATGCTGTATACTGTATTATACACTGCTTTTGTTCGAACGATGATGGTTTTGAAACTGTCGTTATGGCTTCTACACCTCATCCTCTGAGGCAAAAAATTTCTGACTTAAACGTAACCACAAAACAGGCGGTAATACTGAACGTGGGTAACAGGATACTAATTGCACTCTGTTTTTAGTGGTTTCCTATGGGCTTTCTTCAGACTGGTGGTAAGAATAATTACTGCTGATTTTGCTTTCACAAGTTGGGTAATAGGACAGCAAAAATTGATTTAAAAAAAATGCCTGTTTTATTTTTAGCGATGGTAATAGAATCGAGCCCTATATGTTGAAAACCTCTTTGATATTAAATAATAAAACCACTTTCTCAATGCTAAATAATTCTATGATTCTAAATGAAGGCATTAATAACTATGATCTTCTAATGCAAAATAAATGTGGAAAATCCAATGGTTCCTTAGTGCCAAAATTGATAAAAATTGAAGGGTATAATCTATATATATATATATATATATATATATATATATATATATATATATATATACACACACACACAGAAGTACTAAAACCTTCATCAAAGTCTTCTTCTCAATTTCATGTTGTAATTGTTCCTACATGTTTTTGATCTTTAATTAATTCCTCTAGAACATAATCCCTTTTGACCTTTCAAAATGGCATTTAACACCCACCTCAGTTGCACCTGCTGTGTACTAACAATGCAGCTAAGGGGCTTCTCTCTGATGTTAAAACAAGCAGGTACTTGTAGTGTTCACATGGCAACAATCTGCTTAGAGCAAAAGGTGAGTTATTATTTTAAACCAATTGATGTGACTTCCCATTCAAGCAAAAAAACAAAAAAGATAGAGTTTGTTATTACATTCATATGGAATCTGAGAATAAGTCTCAGTGCATCCTATCCATCATGTTAAGACAAATAATAACAAACACTAAAACCTAAATTTTTAGGTGTGTGTGCATAGTAGTTAACAGATGAGAGTCGGTACCGTGTTAGCCATAGAAATACAGGAGGCAAAAATAGCTGTTGATACCTTTACTGGCTAACTAATCAGATTTAGAATGCAAGATTTCAAGACCTTAGGTCTTTTCCTCATGCCTGAGGATTTCATGAAGAGCTTCATGAAGAGCTAGAGATGTTTTTAGCACCCAAGGTGTTGTTATAAATTTGTATGTATGTATAACTTTTTATGTAGTCTCATAGAATGTATTCAGTGACTTATAAGAAGGAGTACGGCAAATAAAATAGGTGTTACAAATAAATGCAATAATTGGAGGTTATTATAAGTGTCACAGTAATAGAAACAATAGAAAAGATGTTCCTGCCCTAATGATCTTACAGTCTAATTGGATAAAAGGAGATTAACACAGAGGTATGAGTGTAACAAGTGCTGTGAATTGTAGTGAAGATTTTGTCAGCAGGCTACACATGATGCTAGTGCTCAAAAATATAACATTTAAAGGGAATTTTAAAGATGGAGGGAAACAGTTACAGAGGGGGAGAGGTTTGGACCGCCATAGAAAAGAAGAGAAAAGTAAAAAAGTTTGACATGGGAGAGGGTTGTGGGCGTGGGTGAGTTGTGTATTGGATGTAGGAAGTGCACAGGAATATAAGTGGGGATGAGGGAATATATTTAAAGGGGTGCAGCTGAGCAGAGGGCTTAAAAGGTAAGATGAAGGATTTTATAGATGATGGGATGCATAATAGGAAACAATGTAAGTGATCTAAGAAGGCTGACTCCAGAAACTTTCGCACACTCAAAAGTTTTTCGTGGGGTGATCCAAACTCAATCTCTATATCGTTGAATCCATAGCAAGGAAGCCGAGCACTCTGCCTTCATGAATAAAACTTCACTTTTATTTAAAACATAATAAAATTATATAACTTATCATATTGATGTGTCAGATGAACCTTTCATCCAAAGTTTCAGTCCTCACTGGAACTTTCATCAGGGACACATACATTGTAAAATTCCCAGTGATGAAAGTCCCAGTGAGGACCGAAACATTGGATGAAAGGTTCATCTGACACATCGATATGAGAAATTATATAATTTTATTATGCTTTAAATAAAAGTGAAGTTTTATTCATGAAGGAAGAGTGCTCGGCTTCCTTGCTATGGATTCAGTGATCTAAGAACAACATCAACAGGTTTGGTATTGGGAGAGAGTTAAAGCTTTTTTTCTTATTTACAGATTAATTAAATTCTGATTGAGTGTTAACATATATTATTAATTAACTGCCACTCAACCTTTGATGTCCCACATCTGGGTTTAGTTAATCCCTGTAAAATGCAAGTCCTGTGGTATGATGGCAAAATGTCTAAGTCCATCTGACATCTTCCATTGAATGATTGCGCTGATGTCAATACCAACTGCTCAGGTCTTTAGTTGTTTATGATTTTGTTTGGCAATTAGCTCATTGACTGGCACATGTTTCTGACTCATTTGCTATAGCCTCATTTAGTGCTTAATAGAAACACCATGGGGTGCCAGCTTATATCAGCTTTTCCAGTAACTATGCTGTTATGTTATGCTTAAGCGACTAAAGTAAATGGTAAGCGTGTTTATATGGTCCTGTTTGACAAATACATTTCATGAATTGAGGACTGTCTTGATGTCTCTAAGTGGGGATTAGAAGCTAGATGACTTTTATTAATTGGAAGATGGACACATGGAAAATATGACTCAATAAGAAAACGGTTGTAGACACAGTTCAGGTAAATAGTTCTTTGAAGCTTAATAGTAGAAATTTCAGCAAGTCATATTGCCAATTTGTAAACTCTTTAAGCACTATAGGGGTGTGAAGTGTATTGTGAACCGATGTGTTTCACAGCCCTCTGTCCTTAAAAGTTTGATTATTATTTTATCACTGGAGTGAAGGAAGGTGATCATCTGCATTGCACTGATCCCCACAATGGTCTGAGTGAGGAAAGGGTATTTTTACTCAAAGAGGTGCATTTATCCATAATGTGCAAATCACTAAAATGTTTCTAATGCTTATTTTTTTTCTTTTTGCTGTTGGCAATTCATTATGCATGTTTAGCAAAGAAACATTTCAAAAACAGTAATTTTTTTGTAAATGAGAAGTTGTTGCTCTGTTGGATAGTTACTTGTCTTTGAAGCCAATATTCCTGCTGAGAAGCAGAGAAAAGCTGGTTCAATTGCTGTGTCACTCACATTCTCTTATTGTGTCTTAAGAAACAAACATATTGTAAATTCTGTGGGGCAGTGACAAATTGGTAGAACTATATAAGAGTAAACATAAAAAAATAAAAAATAAATATATACTTTATATACCAAATGAATGAGATCACAGTATGTAGTAGTAACTTTTTTATTGGGATAATATTAGATTTGGAGGACAAGCTTCGAAAACAGCAAGCTCCCTTTATCAAGTCAAAAGCATACTACCTTTGAAAAATGAAACATACAAGTTCAATGTCTAGCTAAGGAAACACAAGCTGACAAGCTCCAAATCACAGTTCTATAGCAAAAGCGATAGCGTGCGTGTGATATGTTTTTGTGATTAATGCAGTTTTTCCTTTTATTTGCAATTTAAAAGATTTTCCAGTATTTGTCCAATTTTTTTTTTTAAATAAAGAATAGTGAAAAAAAAATAATCGCATCAAATTGATAACAGCTACAAAAATGTTAGAAAAGTAGAACATTTTTATAAATGCCAGTTATACATTATTAACGTTTTTCCAATATTTATCTTCTAATTTATCAACATTTTTAGAAAATATCAACTATTCACACACTTCATGATAAATATTCGGTAATTACCAATACTAAACTTGTGGAAAAATCTACATTTAATGATTAATATCAGCAGGATATTGATGAATGTACAATATACCACCAAAAAGATCAGCACTATGCTTACCTCTATGGATAATATTGAAGATCAAGGTGCATTTTCATTGTAACATTGACTTCCAATTATATTTATACTGTGTAGTATATTAGGAGTGCTTTTTTTCTGTTGGAGTCCTCAGTGATACGCACTGGGGCTAACAGTTGATATGCATTATTGTGATCACTTAATGGAGACAGTTTCTAAGCGGGAGTGAACAGATTGCCACACACTAGATGGGTCAGAAACTGCCAACCGGTGATTTCTGGGATATGTTTCTGACTGGAGTGTCTGTGGCTCGAGTTTGAACTGCTTGATTCGGTCCATGAGGAGTGACACATTGTTGCTTTTTGTCTCTGAGAGACCTGGGACATCTGATTTTGAGGAATCTTGTGATATATATTGTATATAGATTAGAAGTGCATCTTATACATTATTATTGCACGCTTGATATTTTGTATTAACATAGTAATTTAACATAGTAATTTAGGTTGAAAAAAGACTTGCGTCCATCTAGTTCAACGCTTTTCCTATTCCTGTTTACCATCGTTGATCCAAAAGAAGGCAAAAAAACCCCTCAATATAGCAATTTCAAATTCTGCCCTGAATGGGGGGGGGGAATTCCTTCTTGATTCCAAATGGCAATCAGATTTCTCCCTGGATCAACAAGCCCTAACTAAATATTAATCCCAATACTAACGTACATAGCCCTCTATGTTATACTCTTTTAAATAAGTATCCAGGCCCCTTTTAAAGGCATCTAATGTATTTGATAGCACCACCTCCTCAGGCAGTGAATTCCATACCTTTATTGTCCTTACTGTAAAGAAACCCTTCCACTGCTGTAGATTAAATTTCCTTTCCTCAAGTCTGAGTGGGTGACCCCTTGTCCTGTGTACTGTTCTGTTAATGACCAGGTCTTTGGAGAGCCCTTTGTATGGGCCCTGAACATATTTATATAGTATTATCATATCCCCTCTAAGACGCCGTTTCTCTAGCGTGTACAAGTTTAACTTTTTTAGCCTTTCTTCATAACTAAAACTTTCCATTCCCCTTACTAGTTTTGTAGCACTCCTCTGCATTAACATTTATGCTGTCTAGATTTTGGGTTAGATATTCATGCATTTTAATTCTCTAGAATAAAAACATTCTGAATTATTTATTTATTATTGTATCACTGTATCCTTTATCCATAGAGGTAAGCATAGCGCTGATCTTTTTGGTGGTATATTGTATATTTCATTTTAATAATTGTGAATATGCTTATTTAGATCAAGCTGCTAGTTTCCTGTGAGACTTCTTTGTTGGCACCATTGTGCTACATTATTGTTTTGCTATTGTATATTGATGAATGTCCCTCAGAGTACTGTAAAGGATTATTGATATATATGATTTAGAAAAATAACTAAAAAAACAATAAAGTGATATATTTTAGGGGACAATACTTGTAGATATATATGAAATGTTTTTAAGCTGCACATTTAAAACCTGAATTGATTTTACATTTATGTCTGGCGTCCAAGATATGAAAAATGGCCCAAACCTCTTGCACAGAAGTATAAGTGTATATGTCACCTTAAGTTTTATTTGTTTTATAGAGAATGGATATCTGCCAGTTTTGTTTTTCTAGCAATTTTTCTGTAAAATAAAGGGGTTTTTTTTAGAAATAAAACTTCATGTGCTAATCCTCTGCACAGTATGCTAAATTTCTAATTAGTTCTGTTGAATGTAAAGCTTGCTGCTCACTGAGCTATTAGAAACGTCCCAGGGCTCGATATTATTACCACAGGTAAAACTGACAGTAATAGTACAAAAAAAAAAGCAGAGTGATAAAACCCACATATGTACCTCAGCTATTCTATAACTGGTGAGATACCTGGAAGAATGAGCGCTGGTGGCCAAAACGCAAATGCTCATTGTTCATTTTTGCTCCCACAACTCGCACTAAATAGCACTGGTTGTGGGAACATCAAAGGAAAAAAAGTCAGCTCTCATTGTTTGACACAGTGTTAAACAAAGAGACTGAGCTCAAAACAGACACCCTCCCCCAGCCCACATACACTAACACTACACGATCCCTAACATTACACTTAAATAATACTGTCCCTAACACTATCCTAACACCCAGTAATGTAACACATACCTGCCATCCACTGGACTTCTTCTTTAAGGTTTAATTTAGTTCTGTTTTTTTTGTGAAAAAAATAAAGCCCCCAAAGATGCCACAGTTAACCCCTTGAGTGCCAGAGGGATACCTTCAAGCTCTCAAAGGGTTAAAAAATAGGTGGCATCTTCTTTTCGTTTCTCCTTAAAAAATAAAATGTATTTTAAGTTTTTTTTCTTTGTCTAAACACTGGTGCCCAATGTCCCCCCCTTTGACTTTGCCGCCTCTGTCTCCATTGGTGGCAGCAGGCATTTCCAGTGGCAGACCCCCTCCCCCCCTTCCCTTCCTCTCAGTCCATTGCCTGAGTCAGACTGCCAGAATTTTGAACTGAGACTGGCTTTTATATGCCAGTCTTGGTTCAAAATAATTGGCAGCCCCCAATAGACCGGGATGTGTGCTTATGCACCCTCCAGTCAATAAGCTTCTAGCAGAGGTTCATCTTCCCCCCTCACTAGAAGCTGATTGGCTGGGAGGTACATAAGCTGATCCCAGCCAATTGGTGGCTGCCATTTATTTTGAACCGAGAATGGCAAAATTCTGGCAATCTGACTCAGGGAATGGCCTAAGAGGTAGGGTGGGGGGCTGCCACTGCAAATGCCTGTCACTATCAGCGAAGAGAGCGGCAGTGGAGGTAAAGGGGGGACACTGGGCAACAGTATTTAGACAAAAAAATTTTTTTTGAAGATGCCATCTGTTTTTAAGCCTTTGAGAGCCAGAGGGGTAGACCTCCGACACTCGAGGGGTAAACTGTGGCATCTTTGAGAGGCTTTTTTTTGTTAACAAATACAGAACTAAAGATTTTTTGTTTTTTAGCTGGGATGCCACAGGCTGATGAACTCTGAGCTTAACCTGTACAATTCTAAAACTATTTTAATCTCTTATATTTAGTATTCAATTCCAAATGCCACATATATTACATGATAAAATGTAATACTGAGCAGTAGTGATGAGCGAGCATGCTCGGCCGAAGCTCGGTTCGGCTCGAGCATCGCTCTGCTCGGCACATGGCGGTACTCGTACGAGTACCGCATGTGCTCGCCCGCCATGTTCGGGTCTCCTCCCCGCACGTTTCGCAGCTGCTGCGCAGCCAATAAACGTGCGGGGAGGCTCTGACATCAGTGTAATGCCAGCAGCCATGTTGGCTGCTGGCATTACACTGATTGGCTGGCCAGAACCCGTGATCGGGTGCTGTATAGCACCCAACCAGCGAGTTCGGCTCAGTCTTAGCCAGGGAGAGATGAGGATAGGAAGGGAAAGTCAGTGTAGGGAGAATAAAAGTGTTGGAACACTATATCAAGACCCAAAAGTCCTTTTTAGGACTGTTGTGTGTGGGGGCAGCATTTATATTTTGTTTGGGGGGGCACAATTTCATTTTTTTTTTGTGGGGGGGGGATATTTAGGTGACATTGTACTAGGTGCACAGGGACAAATAGTGTACAACGCAGCGACAAAAAGGGCCATTTTAATAGTGTGCCTAGCCGCAGATTATTTTCACATTCTGTTTAGTGTGCAAATTTTAAAATTAACGTCACATATTCCGTTCACTGTGCCTAGCCGCAGATTAGCGTCACATTCTGTTTAGTGTGCCTAGCCGCAGATTATTTTCACATTCTGTTTAGTGTGCAAATTTTAAAATTAACGTCACATATTCCGTTCACTGAAAATAGCCGCAGATTAGCGTCACATTCTGTTTAGTGTGCCTAGCCGCAGATTAGCGGCACATATTGTTTAGTGTGCAAATTTTAAAATTAACGTCACATATTCCGTTCACTGTGCCTAGCCGCAGATTAACGTCACATTCTGTTTAGTGTGCCTAGCCGCAGATTATTTTCACATTCTGTTTAGTGTGCAAATTTTAAAATTAACGTCACATATTCCGTTCACTGTGCCTAGCCGCAGATTAGCGTCACATTCTGTTTAGTGTGCCTAGCCGCAGATTATTTTCACATTCTGTTTAGTGTGCAAATTTTAAAATTAACGTCACATATTCCGTTCACTGAAAATAGCCGCAGATTAGCGTCACATTCTGTTTAGTGTGCCTAGCCGCAGATTAGCGGCATATATTCCGTGTAATATGAAGAAGGCGGGTAAAAAGGGACGGGGAAGTGGACGTGATCCTGATAGTTCAGGGCGCGGGTCAGGACGCGTAGAAACTGTGCCTGGTGCCAGAGCACAAGACAGAAAGACATCCACCATACCTAGCTTCATGTCTCAGTTTACAGGGCGTCGCAGGACATCACTCTCGAGGTCAGACCACTGCGAACAGGTGGTTGGTTGGATTTCAGCTGATACTGCTTCCAGTCGGTTAAGCACCACCCTGTCTTCCACCAAGTCCACTCTCAGTAGCCAAGAGTCTGGTCAACATAATCCTCACCCTGATCATCCTTCCTCCCACCATAGAGGGTCTGGCCAAAGAAGTGATCCCACACTGGGATATAGTGAGGAGCTCGTCTCATCACCAATCCTTCATTTGAACCTCTCTCCAAGCACGCTTGCAGAGGAACATGAGATCTTGTGCCCTGATTCACAACCTCTAGAGGGTACCCAATCACAAGAAGATGACAGAGGGGAACGGCATTTAAGGTCAAAGGAAGTGGATGATGATGATGAGACACAGTTGCCATCAAATCAACCACAATTACTGTCTCAAGACCTTGATGAGGAGGATGATACACAGTTGTCAATGACTGAGTATGTGGTGGGATCAAGAAATGAGGAGGATGATCAGAGTGAGGAAGTGGAGGAGGACTTGGTGGACGATGAGGTCACTGACCCCACCTGGGAAGGTGGAGAGCCGAGCGATGACAGCAGTCCTGAGGGTGAGCCATCTGCAGCACCGCAACAGGCTGGAAGAGGCAGTGGTGTGGCTAAAGAAAGAAGGCGGACTGCACTAAACCGGCCCGCAAATGTTCCACGGAGCACCCCCTTGCGTAAATCTCCCTTGCCAAGGGCTAGGTGTTCCGCGGTATGGCGTTTTTTTAAGGAAAGTGCGGACGACAAAAAAATTGTAGTTTGCAACCTGTGCCACACCAGAATGAGCCGAGGCATGAACACTAGAAACCTCACCACCACCAGCATGATCCGACACATGGCATCCAAGCACCGTAATAAGTGGGAGGAACGCCCGGATCGCCAATCTGTGTCTGCAGGCCACACCACTGCCTCCTCTTCCCCTGTTTTCGGTGCCGGCCAATCGCCTGTCGAAGGCGCAGGCCCGCATACCTCCCGCCCTGCACCTGTACCATCTGAAGCACCATCAGCGACCACATCCACTTCCCTGTCCCAGCGCAGCGTCCAAATGTCGTTACCCCAGGCATTTGAGCGCAAGCAAAAATACCCAGCCACCCACCCACAGGCCATAGCACTAACCTCACACCTTTCCAAATTACTGGCCATCGAAATGCTGCCATTTAGGCTTGTGGAGACTGAGTCCTTCCGCAGCCTGATGGCAGCAGCTGTCCCTCGGTACGCAGTCCCCAGCCGCCACTACTTTTCCCGGTGTGCCGTCCCCGCCTTACACCACCATGTGTCCCTTAACATCACCCGTGCCCTGACCAACGCAGTTACTGGGAAGGTCCACTTAACGACTGACACATGGACAAGTGCTTGTGGCCAGGGACGCTACATTTCCCTGACGGCACACTGGGTGAATGTCGTGGAGGCTGGGAGCGACTCGGACCCTGGGATGGCACAGGTGCTACCCACGCCGAGGATTGCGGGCCCTACCTCCATCAGGGTTTCCGCCAGCACCTACGTTATTGGCTCCTCCTCCTCCTCCTCCTCCGTTTCCACCTCCGAATTCTATGCGCGCAGCGCCACTCACCCATCAGCCGGTAGCTGGAAGCAGTGTAGCACTGCAGCGGGGAAGCGTCAACAGGCCATGCTGAAGCTGATCTGCCTTGGGGACAAACAGCACACGGCCTCAGAGCTGTTGCAGGGGATTAGTCACCAGACCGAGCAGTGGCTCTCGCCACTCAACCTGCAACCAGGCATGGTTGTGTGTGATAATGGGCGTAACTTGGTGGCGGCTTTGGAGCTCGGCAAGCTCACACACGTACCATGCCTAGCGCATGTATTTAATTTAGTGGTTCAGCAATTTCTAAAAACCTACCCCAATTTGCATGATCTCTTGACGAAGGTGCGCCGCGTGTGTGCACATTTCCGTAAGTCATCTACAGCTTCAGCCGGCCTGTTGAAGCTGCAGCCAGCTCACCGGCTGCTGTGTGACGTGAGCACGCGCTGGAACTCCACCTTCCACATGTTGGCCCGGCTTTGTGAGCAGCAGAGGGCAGTAGTGGAGTACCAGCTGTTACACGGTCGTCGCCTCTCCGTTCAACTTCCTGTAATCAGAAGTGAGGAGTGGGAATGGATGTCAGACCTCTGTGAGGTTTTATGCAATTTTGAGGAATCGACACAGATGGTGAGCGGCGATAACGCTATTATCAGTGTAACCATCCCACTTCTGTGTCTACTGAAACGCTCGCTGCTCACAATTAAAACCGACGCTTTGCATGTGGAAGAGGTGGAAATGCGGGAGGAAGAGCTTACACAAGGTGATAGCCAGAGCACCCTCACTTCGTCTTCTCAGCGACAATTGGAGGAGGAGGAGGAGGAAGACACGGTTGCCTCCGCTACAGAGGGTAGCCATGGAACTTTAGTTCCATCTCTTCAGCGTGGGTGGGCAGAAGAGGAGGAAGAGGATGAGGAGATTGAGAGTCATCCTCCTGGTGAGGACAGCGAAATCTTGCCTGTTGGTACTCTGGCACACATGGCTGACTTTATGTTAGGCTGCCTTTCCCGTGACCCACGCGTTATACGCATTTTAGACAACACGGATTACTGGGTGTTCACCCTTCTGGACCCCCGCTACAAAGAGAATTTCTCATCTCTCATTCCTCCGATGGAGAGGACAAGCAAAATGGTGCAATACCAGAAGGTTCTTGTCGAAAAATTGCTCCAAAATTTTCCATCTGACAACGCTGGCGGCAGAGTACGTGCTACCTTGGCCAACCGAGAAGGGGAGAAAAGGGGAGCACACAGCAGTTCCGACAAAGGCAGGGCAACACTCTCCAAGGCGTGGGACACCTTCATGACACCCCGCCAGCACCCTCACCCTGATGCGCAGCCTAGTGTCACAAGGAGGGAAAAGTTTTGGAAGATGGTGAAGGAGTACGTAGCAGACCGTGTCAGCGTCCTCAATGATCCCTCTGTGCCTTACAACTACTGGGTGTCCAAGCTGGACACGTGGTATGAACTGGCACTCTACGCCTTGGAGGTGCTGGCCTGCCCTGCCGCCAGCGTTCTGTCTGAGCGGGTATTTAGTGCTGCTGGTGGCATCATAACAGATAAGCGTATCCGCCTTTCCACCGAAAATGCTGATAGGTTGACACTTATAAAAATGAACAAGGCCTGGATTTCCCCTGACTTCTCCACTCCACTGGAGGAAAGCCCCGGGTGAACATAAAGTCACTTTAGATATGTTATTTACAATGATGGGAATACTCTGTATTCCCATTCACCCCTTCCACCCAAAAAACGGGTATATGGTTGACTCTTAATATTCTCATCCTCCTCCTCCTCTTCCATATGCCCAGTGATATAATTTTTATATAGGGCCAGCTCACCAGCGGGCCCTGTGATATAATTTTTATATAGGGCCAGCTCACCAGCGGGCCGTGTGATATAATTTTTATGTAGGGCCAGCTCACCAGCGGGCCCTGTTTGACAATTTTTGTATAGGTCAGCTCACCAGCGGGCCTTCTCATATAATGTTTTATTGGGTCAGCTCTCTAGCGGGCCCTCTCATATAATGTTTTATAGCGTCAGCTCACTAGCGGGCCTTCGCATATAATGTTTAGGATGGTCAGCTCCGCAGCAGACCCTCACCCATAATGTTTTAGATGGTCGGCTCAGCAGCAGACCCTCATTCCTAATGTTTTAGATGGTCAGCTTAGCGGCATGCCCTCGCCCCTAATGTTTTAGAGGGTCACCAGCAGGCCATTAATCCTAATTTTTCAAGGGTGTGTATGATGCCCTCCTTTATGTGTAATAAAGGGTGTATTGGAGTGACATTTCAGTCTAATTTTTGGCAGCCCTTTCACTTAGTGCATAGGCTTTATGAGTGTTGGACCACTACCTGAACTATTGTACCACAATGTGAATGAGGCCCTCCATTTTGTGATATACAGGTTGTATCGGAGTGCCTCAGGTCCTCCCATTGAATTAAATAGGGCTGGGGTGTTCGACAGAGCAGAAGGTAGTTCTTGGCTTCATCCACTAAGTCACTTCGTCACTTTTACTCAATGGATCAGACCCCACTGTTCCGACTATAAATTTTGGACTTAACAAGGGCAAACGGACATGTTGTAAAACCTGTGGTAGCTGCGGCCTCCGTTCCTGAATGCTGTACCTTACCCGGGCCATAACCACGTTGAACACCTGCTTTACGCTGCGCACGTTTCCCTCTTAATCATGGCCCCAGTTCCGAAAAATCAATGAAATTTTTTGCAGAATTTGCAGATGATATACAAGTAAATATACAGCAAATACTGTTTGGTAACAATTTTTCGCCTAAAGTCGTTTTTATCTTCCTTTTTGTGTGTTTTACGGTCAGTCTGTAAAAATGGCGTACTACGGGCGAAACATCGTTCCCAGCAGCGACGTTGGAGTCCAAGAAGCATCCAGACAACCTCCCTATGCTGTCCCTGAACCATTTCTGTGGTGTTTCCATCATTTTCTGACCTTTTCCTATGAACCAGGCACCCTCCCCTCATCAGAGCAGGGGGTGCCTGGTGTAATGCTCGAGTCCTCCCATTGACTTCAATGGGGCTCGGGTGCTCGGCCGAGCACTCGAGCCTCCGGGGGTGCTCGGCCAGAGCACCCGAACACCCGAGCATCGGGGTGCTCGATCATCACTACTGAGCAGTCCATTCTAATACGTCACATAATTGTTCGATCAAAAGATTTAAAACTGCACATTCCATTCTAATATGTCACATAATGGTACATGCTAAAGATGTAATACATAAGAGACTAATAGCCAACACACATAACAATAATAATAATAATAAACTATTAACAATAATAATAGTGGAAATCAGTAACAAAACAATTTAGGAAAATATACATTTCATTGTAGAAGCTGTAACTGAAGATCAGGGCCTGGGCAAAGTATAAAGTATTGGCCAAACCTTAAACAGCAACTATCACCAGAATAATGCCCAATCAATACATCTGTTCCCTGGGGGGCAGACCTGCCAATGAAATCAGGGCTGCACTGTAAGTCATGTCAGACCTATTGGGGAGCATCACTGGATCTGAAAATAGACTCCCAATACATTCCTCTTATTTCCAATGGAATAGACTGAAGTCTCACCATTCAGTTTCCTGTCCTGTGAAATTCAGATCCCCATAAACCCTTGTAGCTGCTTGAAAGTCTTAGACAGAGGTGGTATGGTAGAGATTTCAAACCTGGGGGGGGGGCATGAGGAGCATCCAGGGAGAAGGGGGCACAAGGCTTTGCTTCAGAACCAAATTTCTGCATTACAATTCATAATGACATTATCTATATTGCTGAAAAAAATGGACAGAAGTTTGGGAAAGGTTGATATAAAGAACAGTTGTGAATAGCACAGTCTGCTTGTTCATATGATAAACATTTGTCAGTATGCTAATATATTGATTTGTACTAATGTCTGCAATGAAGAAGTATAATTAATTGATTTCTTAAAAATATCTTACAAAATAAAAAAAAAGTTTCCACCTTTCTTTAGAGGCTGTGAATGCAACCTGCACACATTATGGCTAAAGGCACCATACTTCCGAGTTGTGTTATAGTGGAAGGTGCCAGTTTTATAACCCTAAATGGCTGGTTTGGGGGCTGAACAGTGCAGCCCTGGGCTTTTTACAAGGTCTGCCCTCAATAGAAGCAGTTTTGCTAAAACATGATTGTGATGGAATGGTTGTCACCCAGAGAATGAAACATGTCTGTTTTCAGTGATCTCTATTGCCTTAACATGTGTTCCCATTCTTGAAAACATTAATGTCCCCTGTGTGTGCATGCATTAGAGAGTGTTGGCCATTTACCAGCATTGAATGGGTTGGTTAGTGTATGATGTACAGAGGGATGGTGCCATCCAGTCTAGCTGTCCACAGACATTGTGTTATGAATTAGCCCAGTGTTGGTCAGATAGAGGGGGGTAGGTCAAATCTGTGTGTGGAATGTTTGTACCTTCCACCTTACATCAAGCCAAGAAAAACAGACCTGGTAAATGGTACCTGTGACATCAGATCCTGTAGAGGGTGGGTAAAAAACAATGCCTAAGAGAAGAGAGAGGAGAGAGATGGAAATGTAGGAGCAGGAGAGAGGGCCTCTCCAGAATGGGGGGAGGCCTAGGGACCAGTCTGGAGTTGGACTGGTCCATGGGCTTTCTAAAGGAAACTGGGACTGGTGAGTGCCCTCACCAGAAGAGTTAGAGTTGGCACTGCAATGGCCAGGTGCCCCTATCAGCTGTGGGATGTAAGTCAAGATGGCTTCAGTCACAGAAAGTACCCTGATGTTCCCACCACAAGGATTGTGGCCAGGAAGCTGAACTTCAGTGGCTATGGCCCAAGACTGAAGAAAGTGGCTGTGGATAATCTTAGGATGCCTTCCCCAACTCCTCTGTCAAGACTAAAAGATACAAGGAAACTTCATGTAATACAGCTGCATGTGTAGTGGGACTATGTGTAAGCTCCAGCATACAGCTAGAATGGACTGTATTATTTGTAACCCCTGGCAATCTGTGCAACTTTGCTGGCACATCAAGAAGAGAACAGTAGAATTTCGTAGTTTTTATGTTTTCCCCGTTTGTTTGCCTGTAATTGTTGTCTTATGTTTATGTGCCGTGACCTCTCTAATAAATGCACTTTATTATCTTTTTTGTCTGGCTGGATAAATTGTTTAACCCTCGATCTACCAAGCAGTAACCCCTGTACCCCATCACACTGGTGGCAGCTTGTGGGATATCCAGCTTAGGTTTTCAGGGTGTCTGAGGACAACCCTGACCACTATGTGTGCTAGTTGTGTCAGCTCAGTAGCATGGTCACTTTAGCACCCAGTCAAAAATACACTGCCAAGGACAACAGTATGGGAACCCCTCATGTTATTTTTGTTTTGCCTTAGAGTTAGCCTAAAGGACATGTGAGCAAGTAACCTATCAGCGCTGCCAGACAAAATGGGACTCGGGGTGTAGTATGCATCCAGCACCCACTATGTCCTAGCAATGCAGTGATTCACAGCTTTATAGACTTGCCTGAGTGGAAATTCAGAATGTCCAGAACCAGTGTTGTGCATCACAGGATCCAAGCATGGGAGTAATATGACACAGAGACCAGAAGGATAATCCAGAGAGACCGTTGCACTACCTTCTCAGCCTAAAGGAAAATCCAGTTGAGGATGATCTATTCAGAAACCAGTTACAGTGAGAAGTTTAATGGTAAAGTTAATCCACCCCAAAAACAATGTTCCTTGGAAGGTTTTGCAGGGGGTAAGTGACACTCCTGTGGAGACTGATTGTGATAGGTCTGGTTCTGATTATAAGTTCTGGACTGATTTAGGTGGGATGGTGTTCTGGGACGGTCTCATAATATTGATGGCAGGAAGCTATTGTGTGCATGTGGAAAATGCATTGCCATACCAGAAGATCTGCTTATTTGAAATGTTTTGGGCCTGTTTTTTCCTGCACCCTAATTAGATATGTCTTGCCCTGGGAATTATCCTGAATCACTGGACTTTGTTTTGGAATTATTGCCATTAAAGATACCAATTATGTACTGTATATAAAAATACTTTGTAGGCTTGATGTCTGTATTGATAGAAGTATAGTAAATTAGTTACTATGTGGGGTCCCAGTGATCTGTCCGTGTGATCTCCATTGCCTTAACATGTGTTCCCAATCTTGAAAACATTAATGTCCCTTGAGTGTGCATGCATTAGAGAGTGTTGGCCATTTACCAGCATTGAATGGGTTGGTTAGTGTATGATATACAGAGGGATGGTGCCATCCAGTCTAGCTGACCAAAGAGATTGTGTTATGAGTTAGCCCAGTGTTGGTCAGATAGAGGGGGGAAGAGCTCATCTGTGTGTGGAATATGTGTACCATCCCCCTTACATCAAGCCAAGCAGAACAGACCTGGTAAATGGTACCTATGACATCAGATCCTGTAGGGGTGGGTAGAAACAAAAAAGACTAAGAGAAGAGAGAGGAGAGAGATGGAAATGTTGGAGCAGGATAGAGGGCCTCTCCAGAATGGGGGGAGGCCTAGGGACCAGTCTGGAGTTGGACTGGTCCATGGGCTTTCTAAAGGAGTACTGGGGAATCTGGGACTGGTTAGTGCCTTCACCGGAAGAGTTAGAGTGAGTGGGCACTGCAGTGGCCAGGTGCCCCTTTCAGTTGTGGGCTGTAAGTCAAGGTGGCTTCAGTCACAGAAAGTACCCTGATGTTCCCACCACAAGGATTGTGGCCAGGAAGCTAAACGTCATTGGCTATGGCCCAATACTAAAGAAAGTGGCTGGGGATAATCTTAGGATGCCTTCCCCAACTCCTCTGTCAGGACTAAAAGGTACAAGGAAACTTCATGTAATCTAGCAGCATGTGTAGTGGGTGGGGTGCCCACTGTTGCCTCTAGTGGGACTTTGTGTACGCTCCAGCATAAAGGTAAAATGGAATGTATTATATGTAACCCCTGGCAATCTGTGAAACTTTGCTGTCATAATTCTCAATATTGTTCTGTGCTTGATAGATATCCATTACTTTTTTGAAAGCAGTTACATAACTTTACCTCCCTTACTGTAAAAAATCCCTTCCTTTGTTTTAGTCAAATGTGCATTTCCTCTAGTCTTAAATGATGACCTCTCATTCTCATTCCCTTATGTTTTGTTTCAAGTCTCCAGTTCAGTGATGTATTTTTGAAGAACTGGTGCCCAAAACTGTACTCCATATTCTAGATGACGCCTTAAGAAGGATTTATACAGAGGTAGAATTATATTTGAATCCCATGCATCTATACCTCTTTTTATGTAGGATAGTACCCTATTTGCTCTTGCAGCAACTGAGTGACTGCACATTGCTGTGAAGTCTATCTGTCTAAATCTTTCTGTAATGAGGATTCCCAAATTGTTTCCCACTTAGTGTATAATGTAGATTGTTTCTTTCTACAGCCCAAATACATAACCTTATATTTATCTACACTGAATCTCATCTGCCAGTTTCTGCCCATTCATTCTGTTTATCTAAATCCTTCTGCAGATAAAAAGATCCAGCTCTGTATGTATTTCATTACACAACTCAGAGTCATCTGCAAAGATTGAGACAGTACTTCCAATGCCTACTTCTAGATCATTAGTAAACAAACTATAAAGCATTGGGCCCAGGACTGAATCCTGTGGCACCCCACTTACAACTTTAGTCCAGCTTGAAAGGTTCAATTTACAATAACTCTCTGCCAACTATCATCTAACCAGCTCTCAATCCACGGACAGATATATCACCTGCCAAGCAAAGCCTTTTAATTTATGCAGTAACCTGTTGTAAGGCACTGTACCAAAGGCGTTTAAAAAAATCCAAGTATACTACATCAACAGCATGTGTGTAACCCTAGTCTTGCTACTCTGAAGCAACATTATTTATACTTGCTCTGTAGAATCCCTTGTACATTTCAGTGAACCTGGAGATCCACAAAATCCATTATCAGAATTAGTGACCTATAGAGATCACTCAAATGGAGTCATGCAAGCAGCTACTGAGTAAAAAGTAAGGGCTCGATTTAAAGTAGTTTGACGGCAGTTTTTTAAACACAGTAAGCAATTTAAAGAACTGTGCTATAAAGAACTGCTGGCAGAATATGAAGTATATCGCCACTGATCTTACTGGCCATTTCCCCCATTAAACAAACAGTTTAAACTGCAGTTCAAAAACGCATTAGGCAGTAAGATGCACTAAGGACCCACTTTACCATGGGAAATTCTAGACCCAGTGTTTTTGGGCATAGATTCCCTTAGCGCATCTTTTAACACCCAAAACTGCATGTGAAAAAAAACTCTAAATCTCCAGTGGATGTATTGATATGGGCCCCTAAGCCCCACACAAATGCATCCAAAGTACACCCAAAATGTGTCCAAAGTTAGTAGAATTAACCCTATGACTGCAAGTGGGGTATGCTTACCCCACTGATACTCATAGGGTTAACTTGATTAAGTAGTAGCAACAGTCAATAAAAAGTAACACTTACCATTAATCCTGATGGCCAGCGGAGTATTCAGCATCTGGATCATCTACTGACTGTCTTCTTATTCTGTCTTCTTACGTCTCTCTCTTCTTCTTTCTTCAGTCTTCTTTTAAGTAAACCTGAACAGAACCCGCACATCTATGCATAGTTTAACCCCTTGAGTGCCAGAGGGGTACTCAGCACATTGCAGAGCAATGCGTTGTGTACCTCTCTGGGACTCAAAGAGTTAAAGATTGCCTTGCGGGTTATTTCATTCATAAAATGCCTCAAAGTCAATATAAAAGTTGTCCCCATGAATGCTTAGAGTGCCAAACATTATTATGTCTGTTCACCATTTTTCCGCCGATGTGTGCTGGTGTGGTGGCGGCAAAGAAAGTGAGATGCAGCACCCCCCCCGTACAATACCGCTGATGCCAGTTCCATTGTGAGGGAACTGTCCTCCTCTGTACCATACAGGCAGATGCCTGTTCCATTATGTGGGAATTTGAACAGAGACTGCCTTTATATATGGGCAGTCTCTGGTCCAGTTCCCTCACAGCCATTGGCTGGGATGTGTACTTATGAACCTCCCAGCCAATCAGCTTTGAGCGGGGATTGGAGGAACATACTCAAAGCTGATTGGCTGGGAGGTGCGTAAGCACACATCCCAGCCAATGGCTGTGAGGGAACTGGACCAGAGACTGCCCATATATAAAGGCAGTCTCTGTTCAAATTCCCACATAATGGAACAGGCATCTGCCTGTATGGTACAGAGGAGGACAGTGTGCTGCATCTCACTTTCTCCACTGCAGCCACTACCATGGCTGTATACAGTGGCAGAGAAATGGTAAATGGAAATAATTTTTTTATTCAAAATGTTTGGCTATAAGAATTCATGGGGACAATTTTTATATGGACTTGAGGCATTTTATGAATAAAATAACCCACACATCTAAGCATTCTTTAACCCTTTGAGTCTCAGAGAGGTAAGCAACGCATTGCTCTGTAATGCACTGCATACCCCTCTGGCAGTCGAGGGGTTAAACTATGCAAAGATGTGCGGGTTCTGTTCATGGAATATGTATTTCTGGCTCTCCTTTTTTTTTTACAGGTTTAATTAAAAGAAGACAGCAGAGAGAAGAAAAGAGAAAAAAGAAGGAAGATAGAAGGAGAAGGACAGTGGACGACAGGTAAGTGTAACACAGATAAGTTAAACAATTGGTGCTTGACAGTATGTCGGACACTGATAGCCTTTTCCTTTGATGTTCCATTATTGCTGCTTTTTTAGCTGCATTCTGAGAACAACGAACAAAACAGACCTTTGGCCACAAGACCTTTTCTGTAGCCTAACGTCCACTGTGTTTTAGCTGGTAGGGCCTTTGAATACCAACCTAGACATTTTATTCTGTCGGTTGGTAGTCAGTTTGGCCTACCAGCTGTTTTACCACACTCTTTTAAATTGAGCCATAAATCTACTAAAGATACAGAATGTGAAAATCACTAAGGATTATATATGGTGTAACGGTGGTTCTATGGAGCAAACCAACTGCACCACAGGGAACAGAAATTCACCAAATAGCACATAGTGTTAAATGTGGCTTTAACCCTTTGAGTGCCAGAGAGGTGTACAATGAATTAAGTTGCAAAAAAACCCTCTTAAATGCTAGAAGTGTGTCCAATGCATTGTGATGCAATGCACTGGAGACCTCTAGCATTGAAGGGGTTATTATACTTCCATTTAACCTTCTGAGTGCCAGAAGGGTACCCAACACATTATGCGTTGGGTACTCCTCTGGCACTCGAAGTGTTAACTCAATGGAAACTTATCTTTGCTCCATATGGGGTAGTTAGACTGACACGTATTACACCACTTTTCCTTAGTACATGAGTCTCGCTGAGGTGACAAGGGTCACAGAAGGGATTTGTAAACAGGTGTGCAGCTTTATTGGGATTTAGATTAGTTTAGTACCAGCAAGAATCAAGTCTGGTTTTAATCAAAAGTGATTTATAAAATGGCTGTAAGCATGTCAGAACACGCAGCTGTGCCAGTATTTGGTGACTGATGGCACTTTTCATTAAACATAAAAAATTGAGCAAATCATTAAATCAAACTTGATCCACATCTAAACATAAAGCACAGTTTTATAGCCTTTCAGATTTGCATTATAATTTCATAGAAAACATTCTTGCTGTTTGTACAATGTAATGTAACTGAACCACAGAGAACACATGAAACTTCCCCAGATTCCAATTCTCACAGATTTAAGTGGGGCTTTTAATCCTAAAACTGTCAGGGGGTATCAAAAGCATTGCTAATCTGTATGCTGTATACCCCTCTGGCACTTAAAGGGTTAAACCCTTACATGGTGGAGAGGTCACCAATACATTGCTTCACAATACATTGGAGAGCTCTCTAGCATTCAAGAGGTTAAGATCCCCATTTAAATAAAAGGGATTTTTTTATTTGTCTACTGTTGATGTTATTGAATTCAGTGATGTAACAATAGGGATCGCAGGGGCCGCTGGACCACCAAGGAGGTAGGAGATGGACACTGGGGGGGTCAATAGGGGCAATGTGGAGGTGGAGATAGGGGGCAATGTGGAGGTGGACATTGGGAGCAATGTGGAGATTGGGGGCAATGTGGAGGTGGAGATTGGGAGCAATGTGGAGATTGGGGGTAATGTGGAGGTGGAGATTGGGGGGTAATGTGGAAGTGGACATTGGGAGCAATGTGGAGATTGGGGGCAATGTGGAGGTGGACATTGGGAGCAATGTGGAGATTGGGGGCAATGTGGAGGTGGAGATTGGGGGGAAATGTGGAAGTGGACATTGGGAGCAATGTGGAGATTGGGGGCAATGTGGAGGTGGACATTGGGAGCAATGTGGAGATTGGGGGCAATGTGGAGGTGGAGATTGGGGGGAAATGTGGAAGTGGACATTGGGAGCAATGTGGAGATTGGGGGCAATGTGGAGGTGGACATTGGGAGCAATGTGGAGATTGGGGGTAATGTGGAGGCAATGTGGAGATTGGGGGCAATGGGGGCAATGTGAAGATTGGGGGCAATGGGGGGGACAATGTGGAGATTGGGGGCAATGGGGGCAATGTGGAGGTGGCCAGTGGGGGGCAATGTGGAGGTGGCCAATGGTGGGGCAATGTGGAGATGGCCAATGGGGGGTCAATGTGGGCAGGGGGGCCCATGGCAATTTTTGCACCAGGGTCCAGTGGCTTCTAGTTATGCCTCTGATTGAATTAATACATTAAGCACAAAGGATTGTTGGTGCTGCGCTTTTATAGCACCATTTTATTTAATAGACATGTAATAGTAACTGACACAAAGGTTGACACCCCAAGGGGAATAAGACAAATGCATAGTGATTTAGGAAAATTAGAGGAATAGATAAGAGTATGAGATCTAAAGTGTAGTGCTACAAAGTTCCAGACAATACATTTCAGGCACAAAAATCCAGATGTGGAATACATGCTTAATGGTACTTTGGTGACAAAAACAGTAGGTATAATACTGCATCTTTATAGTTCACTGGTAAGGTCACACCTACAGTATTGTGTACAGTTCTGGAGGCCACATCTCAAGAGAGACTTTAATAAATAGAGACAGTTTATAGAAGAACCACTAACATGGTGCAAATCATTTATGACAAAACTTACCAGGACAGAACCAAAGACCTTGACATGTATGTCTTGGAAAAGCTGACCATAAGGGGGGAATATGACAGAAATCTTTAAGCTTCTCAGTGCCAGACTGGTGTTCAGTGCATCGCTTGGCAATGTGTTGGGAACCATCTGGTACTCAAATAATGAAATGTATTAAAGGATTTAATGAAGTTGTGTGGGAAAGCATATTTCAGAAAAAAGGGAAATACTAGAACAAGAGAGTATGACCTGAAGGGTGGAAGAGTCAGAGGTAATGTGCATAAATCCTACTTTACTGGGGTGATAGATTAATGGAACAGCCTTGCAGTGGAAGTGGTAGGGGCTAATATAGAAAAGGATTTCACATATGCTTGGGACAGACAAGTCTTTAATCTGGATTGGAAAATGGGCAGACTGGATGTGCCAATAGTCATCAAAATCTATGTTTAACCACTAATCCTAGACTTTGAACCTAACTGTAAACTTTTACACTATCTCATTGTTAAACATAACCCTGTGATACTATCCATAACAATAAAGCCTAAACCTAACCTAAAACCTAAGGCTAATGCACACATTAGCTTCTTGGCTGCTACTGCCACCTAAAATAACACAATTGCCATTAACAAATTCCATCATACTTATTTTAACCTGGCATACTTGGATAATATCCACATTAGCAGAATACTTCTGTTATTGTCTAGAATTCTATCCTTAGCTATGGCATTTACATGTTTCTTATTTTTCAGTCTTTTCATTGAGTACTCTCCCTTTTAAAAAGCTGCACATTAACATTTTAAAAAATTTTTTAATCTTTTTAAACTAATTTTCTCGATATAAAAACGTTATCTTTTTGCCACACTTCTACAGTAACTATTGTTAAAGGGATAGTAAAACTTGAAATGTAAAAAAGATGTTGTAGGTTTTATTCCCCTGAGTAAAACAAGGGTACTCCTAATGCTGAAAGGTGTTTTATTCAAAAGCTATTACAGCTCAAAATTGATTTTTTTTAGGTGCAATATCACAGTGGCCTGAAATTGTACAGTGGCGCTGTTGTTACACCATCCTATGGACAGGTCTGGTCCAGTAGATTGATTTTCTAATGAACATGCTTTATTTATTTATTTGTTATGCTTATTAAAACATATGTTTTCTTTGCATATTTCCTATTTAGTTTGAAAATAATAATCTCTTCCATTTTTTTTTAACATGATGAAGTAATATTATTTTTAAAGGGATAGTAATGTTTCAAAATAAAAGCAGCTCCAATTAATCTTTGTAGTATTTGGGCCATGGAGAGTGTTATTTCAATACTGTCAGAGCTGTAGTTCAAGATTAATTGAATAATACAGTTTCCCCCTTCCACCTCTTTTATCAAGTGTAAGCCACCTCCCATCAGATGTGGAAGCTCACAGCAAGGGTCAATCTTCTTACTGTGAGAAAAATAAAAACCCTGCCCCCCTTGACAGGTTTTTCAGGGTTTTTTCCTTTATGCTAATTGAAGATTGTCCCTCTCTGCAAGTCATCTGGACACTACCTTTATGTTCTGAGGTGAACAGTGTTACATCAGTAAAAGGGGCAGGAGGGGGATACTTTATCATTCAATTACTCTTGAACTACAACTCTGACAGTATTGAAATAACACTCTCCATGGTCCAAATGCTGTGACGATTAATTGGAGCTGCTGTTATTTTGAAACTTTACTATCCCTTTAAGTATTTTTACATATGATAATGTATTTATTTTCTATTCTCTTGAGATATATATATATATATATATATATATATATATATGGTAAATTTGACTAATGAATATAAAATATCTTCCAGTGTAAAATTGATTTAAACTACTTTTCTAAACACACATGTACAAATACGTTGAATGTAAAAATGTGACATATTCATTACAGAAAATTTTACAGATTTCTATAAAAAAGAAATTTTTGAGAATTTATCGAAGCTATCCATCAGTGATTGCAGTGTGAGCCAAGATGTTTCAAGATGAACCAGATATAATGGTGCCAAAGGATAAACTGAACAAAGCGGAGTGCTGATCCTGTACTAACAATGAAACTCTATTCTCTTTCATTTCATCTGAGATATTATGCTTTTACGATGATTAACTTTTCATTGTTAAAGTAGCAGATACCAGGTGGTGCACAATTAAGTTAGTGTCCATAGCCACAATCACAATATTCCAATCTCTGTAATATACAGTTAAATAAAGTGTGTCCTAATCACGATTTTACAGTTGTTCTACAAAGTTCTTAGGATCTTCAGATTCCAATGTGTTTAAAGGGATAGTAATGTTTCATAATAAAAGCAGCACCAATTAATCATCATAGTATTTGGACTTTGCAGAGTGTTATTCCAATACTGTCAGAGTTGTAGTACAAGAGTAATTCAATGATAAAGTATCCCCCTCCCACCCCTTTTACTGATGTAACACTGCTCAGCCAGATCAGAAGGGAGGTGCCCAGGTAGATTGCAGAGAGGGACAATCTTCAATTAAGATAAGGGAAAAACCTGAAAAACTTGTCAAGGGGGGCAGGGATTTCATTGTTCTCATAGGAAGAAGATTGTCCCCTGCTGTTATCTGTCTGGTCTATGGACTACATTCCACATCTGAGAAGAGATGGCTTACACTAGGTAAAAGGGGCGGGAGGGGAAACTTTGCTCATTTTTTTTAATGCCTACAAAATAAAATAAAGATAAAACAACGTATTACTATACCTTTAAGAACACATTACGGAATTAAGAATAAGAAATTTAGAATGTTAACTTTTAGAAAAGTATAATATTTTGAATGCTAGTCCTAGCCACTGCATTACTTCACAATGATCTAGATAAGTGCTTCCCAGGCCTATCTTTTGGACCCCTAACAGGCAATGCCTTGAGCATTTCCTTGCTTGTGCACAGGTGAATGAGTTAAATGTAACATAGTAACATAGTAAATTAGGTTGAACAAAGACACAAGTATCCATTGTATCTGCCATAGCCACCTCCTTGGGCAATGAATTCCACAATTTATCAGACCTTACTGTAAAAAACCCTTCCTCTGTTGAAGTCTAAACCTCATTTTCTCTAAACTAAAGAAGTGTCCCTTGGTCATTTGATCAGGCCTTGGAATGAATAGCTCACCACAGAGATCCTTGTATTGACCTCTCATATTCTTGTACAGTGTGATAAGTTCTCCTCTTAGACATCTTTTGTCTAGAGTAAATATACCAAGTTTGTCTAGTCATTCCTCATAGGTCAAGTCCTCCACTCCCTTAAATAATTTTGTTGATCTTTGCTGTACCCCCACCAATTCTAGTATATTCTTTTTCAGAACTGGTGCCCAAAACTTTACTGCATATTCGAGGTGAGGTCTTACCAACTATTTGAACAACAGCAACATGATGTTTGCCACTCTTGCTTCAATACCCCTTTTTATGCAAGACAGGATTTTAGTCACTGTTTCCAAGTCTGTAGTTTACAAGGATTCCCAGGTCTTTCTCTGGCAAGGAGTACTCTAAAATTATTCCATTAAATTCATAAGTAGCACTGGGATTTTTTTCTTCCCAAATGCATGACTTGATACTTTCCCACCTTAAACTTCATATTCCAATCCTTCTGTAGAGAGCAAATATCCTATTCTGAATTAATTACCCTGCATCATTTAGTATCATCTGCAAATATTGATATTTTGCTTTCTATATCTATTTCCAGGTCATTTATAAACATGTTAAAAAGCAGTGGACCTACTACTGAACCCTGAGGTACTCCACTCTCAACTTTGACTGTATTGGAGAATTGTCCATTTACAACCACACACTGTTCCCTATCCTTCAACCAGTTTTCTATCCCATAGCCTCAATTTCCTTATTTTATACCCCAACCTTCTGTATGGCACTGTATCAAATGCCTTTTCAAAATCTAGATATACTAGATCAACTGCCTTACCATTATCTAGGCTGTTACTTACTTCCTCATAGAAGCTGAAATGTCTAAGCCTTTGATTAACTCCCCACTACTCAAGAAGGTAAATAGTAAAGGCATCTTCCTCCCCTCCCTTTTTCTCTTTTCTTTCACCCTATACCTTCCCTATGATCTTTACTGTTGTCCTTTGCAGCTCTGCTGTAATTCGCTGTATTTTATAAGATGAGATTGTTAATTTTCATCTTTCATCTTTCTGTATTCTTGAAAAAAATCCAATAAAACGTAAAAAAAAATAGTAAAGGCATGGCCTATTAGGGGTTCCTGAGGAGCGGGCTCCCTGAGGATAGGGTTGGGAACTACTGCTCTAGAGACCTCTTCTGTGTCCTGTTTATATGTCTCCTGTGAAAGTGTTTTACTGCTTTTACTAATCACATTTTGATTCCATTATCCAAGAATATATAATTATATTGTTTGTTACTACCAACCAAAAATATTTCTTTAAAAAAATTACAAAATTGTAAAGCAATAAATACACAGCGCACTTTTAACTTTAAATTGTATTTTTGTTTTCAGGCTTTTTTTTAGATCATATTTCAGGGAGTTCCATGATTAAGTACAAATGAATTAATCAATGAGTCATTCGTTTTGAATGACCCACCTATGTTCAGACAGGGACCTCGTAAAATCTTGGCTTGTATACAGCCCTTAACTGAACTCCAACACCCCTGGAATAGATTAAAATAAGTGATGCCTTTTGCTAATTATTGGACCTGGTCCTTGATGTGCCACCTGGGAATTACAGGTTCAAGCTGTAAGCAGAGCTTAGGAGCTTATAATGTATTACAAATCATAAAACAACATTTAGCCACATTAATGAAAAACAGATCAGTGTGAAATGGTGAATAATGTTGTGAATTGCAAACTGAACACAAGCCTTTCCTCAACACTCTTTTATGCTTAAAGGAGAACTAACACCATTTTATAATATCCTCCACTTTCTTTACTGTGGCTAGAAAATTTGAATTGCCCCTATACATTTTGCCCTTCAGCCTCTGTTCAAAACATAACAGCTTCAATAAGTCCTAGATATCATGGAGACGGACATGACAGCTGCTAGCAGATTTTTTCAGTCTGAAGCTGTCACAGTGCATGGGTCTACTTAACCCTTTAAGAGCCTGGTGGGCTCACAATGCATTGCACACCCTCTGGTCTTCAAAGGGTTAAGAATATCACATGCAGTGAGCAGAGTTTGAGGTTCTGTTCTCTTGCTAGCAATTACCTGTCTCTATGAACCCAGGAATGACGTCTTGAACCAAGGAGCAAGAGACAAAGTCATAGGGGTCATTAGGATTTTCTGGTCATAGTAAAGTAAATGTGGGTTAATATTAGTAGGTGTTAATTCTCCTTTTATACCATAGAACACATCATTTTCAGCCAGCTATATATACTTGTCCATGCCATGACAGAACTTGTGATGTATGAAATTCAGCAGATTGAGGTGAACAATTTTCCTTACAGCTTCCCCTTCCTCATATTAACAGCACATAACATGTTAAGGGTTCCTTTTTTCGCTATTTTAAAAGGAGCAGTACATTTTTTAGGGAAGAAGTATGTAGCATCCATTTTCCTACTGAATAAAATAAGGATACTCCCACTGCCAGGAGGTTTTCCATTCAAAGTTATTGAAGCTCAGATGCAGTTTATTTAATCAAACTGCTAGCAATCACTCAAACTGTTATGCAATTATTTTTTTTTCTGTAATACACTCTGTGAGCAAGCTTGAGACAGATTACTGCTCTAGTATGTGATACGTTAACACAGCCAGAGAGGAAAATTGCAGTTTAATGAAAAACAAACAAGCAAACAAATGGAGCAGTGATAACATTTCTAAGCTTGTTTTTTGTCAGCAAAACAATTCTTTACATTTTATCCTAAACAGTCTGTTTGAAAGACTTGACACATGACCTCAATCTCCTCTACCAGTTCCCCTCCATCCAGTGTCCTCCTGCCACTACCTTTTCTTCAGTCTCCTCGGGCCCTCTCCCCCTTTCCATCTCCTTCATCCTGCTCCCATGCTGTCAACATCTGTCGTTCGCTTTCTTTCTCTCATTCCTTGCCCACTCTCTCTTCTTCTTCCTGCTCTCATGCATTCACTTCCCCAAGCTCCTCTGTCCCTCCCTGACCCTGTTTCCTTGGAGATTTGTTCTGGATTGATTTAGACAGATTTTAATTTTTTTCCACATCCTCAAAATCAATCTGAGAAACTAATTTTGAATATTATGCTCATTCCACGTGGAGGAATTAATACCATTTCTTAGGTGGTGGTAATGCATCCTTGCATATCACTATGATGTAATTTGCACATCGATGCATTCTCCATTCCAGATCTTTTCTTGTAGAAGGATCACTCCCATAAGCAGCACTTAATTGATTATGCACTGGCTTAGTATAGATCGAAATTACTCTTCTAGAACCTGCAAATCATTCTATATATCTCTTCATACTACACCACAACTGAGGCTGCACCATAGGGATGTAAATGGGACATTTATTCATTGAATGTAATATACAGCGACCCCATATCTCTTTAACCCCTTAAGGACCGGGAAAATCTGAGTTTGATTTGAGTTAAGGACCGGAGCAATTTTGACTTTTTTGACTATGTCTTTGTTCAACCATATTTTCTCTTTAATTCCTTTTGTGCACCCACATAAATTATATACTGTTTTTTTAAGCACAAGTAGGGCTTTCTTTTGATACCACAATTATATGAATACCTCATTGTTTAATTTGATTAAAACAGAAAAAAAGAGGAAAAAAATTGAAAAAAAACAACATTTTGCTTACATTTTTCTGTCAGGATTTGCATACTATTAGTTAATGAAAAAAAATACCCCTAAATATATTCATTTGCTTCTCCTGAATATAAGAGTACCCCATATGCCTAGTATTTTAGTCCTTTACTCACATTTACAAGGTAAATATTACAAGATGGCTGCCGTTATTTCCAACTTGTGATTTTTCAACAATTGGCATGTGAGCATCATAGCTTAGCTGACGGTGCCAGAACCAAAAATGTCCCACAAAGTTATATGTTTCTGAAAAATACACAACATAAGGTAAATAATCAGGAGAATTTTGGAGTTTTTCATGCAGCTATTTTTCCAGAAAAAAATTTCAAAATTGTGGTAATATTTTGTTTTTTTGCAGTTTTCACACTTACATTTCAATACTACTGTTGATATCAAGCACATGATAGGTGAAGATTTTTAAAAATGCATTGTTTAGTGTTCAGCTCCTTCTTCTGAGTACGGCAATACCCCATATGCATAGGTTTCTCAAGGTTTGGGAGAGCTACGGGGCCCAAATTGGAACATGCGCGTTTCCAGTTTCACACTTTGAATTTTCACAGCTTGCATCACTGGTGCCATGTCTCATTTGGGGCTGTGTAACAGTGCTCCACTCATGATAGGTGAAGATTTTTAAAAATGCTTTGTTTAGTGTTCAGCTCCTTCTTCTGAGTACGGCAATACCCCATATGCATAGGTTTCTCAAGGTTTGGGGTCGCTACGGGGCCCAATTTTGAACAAATATTGAATTTTCACATCTTGGTTAACTGATGCCATTACACATTTTGGGCTATGTTCCAGTGCTGCACTTTAGAATTTCCCCCCAAAAGTGTATACTTTTGGAATGTAGACACCCCCAGCTTTCATTTTAGGTGTGTTTTCAAATTTTTTACACAGCCATTTTACCACCACTTTCTCATAAACTTGACGTAAGTTAAAAAAACAGCGTTTTTCACACTTTGCCTTCAATGTTGATGTGAATTTCAAGCACAGAATAGGTGAAGATTTTATAAACTGAATTGATTAGTGTTCAGCTCCTTCTTCTGAGTACGGCAATACCCCATATGCATAGCTTTCTCATGGTTTGGGGGAGCTACGGGGGCCAAATTGCAACATGCGCGTTTCCAGGTTCACACTTTGAATCTTCACAGCTTGCGTTACTGGTGCCATGTCTCATTTGGGGCTGTGTAACAGTGCTCTTTTTTTAAGATTTCCCCCCAAAAGTGTATATTTTTGGAAAGTAGACACCCCAGGCTCTCGTTTTAGGTGTGTTTTCCAATTTTATACACAGCCATTTTACCACCAATCCTGTGAAAATTTGACGTAAGTAAATAAAATTCAGCATTTTTCACACTTTGCCTTCAATGTTGATGTGAATTTCAAGCACAGAATAGGTGAAGATTTTATAAACTGAATTGATTAGTGTTCAGCTCCTTCTTCTGAGTACGGCAATACCCCATATGCATAGCTTTCTCATGGTTTGGGGGAGCTACGGGGGCCAAATTGGAACATGCGCGTTTCCAGGTTCACACTTTGAATCTTCACAGCTTGCGTTACTGGTGCCATGTCTCATTTGGGGCTGTGTAACAGTGCTCTTTTTTTAAGATTTCCCCCCAAAAGTGTATATTTTTGGAAAGTAGACACCCCAGGCTCTCGTTTTAGGTGTGTTTTCCAATTTTATACACAGCCATTTTACCACCAATCCTGTGAAAATTTGACATAAGTAAAAAAAATTCAGCATTTTTCACACTTTGCCTTCAATGTTGATGTGAATTTCAAGCACAGAATAGGTGAAGATTTTATAAACTGAATTGATTAGTGTTCAGCTCCTTCTTCTGAGTACGGCAATACCCCATATGCATAGCTTTCTCATGGTTTGGGGGAGCTACGGGGGCCAAATTGCAACATGCGCGTTTCCAGGTTCACACTTTGAATCTTCACAGCTTGCGTTACTGGTGCCATGTCTCATTTGGGGCTGTGTAACAGTGCTCTTTTTTTAAGATTTCCCCCCAAAAGTGTATATTTTTGGAAAGTAGACACCCCAGGCTCTCGTTTTAGGTGTGTTTTCCAATTTTATACACAGCCATTTTACCACCAATCCTGTGAAAATTTGACGTAAGTAAATAAAATTCAGCATTTTTCACACTTTGCCTTCAATGTTGATGTGAATTTCAAGCACAGAATAGGTGAAGATTTTATAAACTGAATTGATTAGTGTTCAGCTCCTTCTTCTGAGTACGGCAATACCCCATATGCATAGCTTTCTCATGGTTTGGGGGAGCTACGGGGGCCAAATTGGAACATGCGCGTTTCCAGGTTCACACTTTGAATCTTCACAGCTTGCGTTACTGGTGCCATGTCTCATTTGGGGCTGTGTAACAGTGCTCTTTTTTTAAGATTTCCCCCCAAAAGTGTATATTTTTGGAAAGTAGACACCCCAGGCTCTCGTTTTAGGTGTGTTTTCCAATTTTATACACAGCCATTTTACCACCAATCCTGTGAAAATTTGACGTAAGTAAATAAAATTCAGCATTTTTCACACTTTGCCTTCAATGTTGATGTGAATTTCAAGCACAGAATAGGTGAAGATTTTATAAACTGAATTGATTAGTGTTCAGCTCCTTCTTCTGAGTACGGCAATACCCCATATGCATAGCTTTCTCATGGTTTGGGGGAGCTACGGAGGCCAAATTGGAACATGCGCGTTTCCAGGTTCACACTTTGAATCTTCACAGTTTGCTTTACTGGTGCCATGTCTCATTTGGGGCTGTGTAACAGTGCTCTTTTTTTAAGATTTCCCCCCAAAAGTGTATATTTTTGGAAAGTAGACACCCCAGGCTCTCGTTTTAGGTGTGTTTTCCAATTTTATACCCAGCCATTTTACCACCAATCCTGTGAAAATTTGACGTAAGTAAAAAAAATTCAGCATTTTTCACACTTTGCCTTCAATGTTGATGTGAATTTCAAGCACAGAATAGGTGAAGATTTTATAAACTGAATTGATTAGTGTTCAGCTCCTTCTTCTGAGTACGGCAATACCCCATATGCATAGCTTTCTCATGGTTTGGGGGAGCTACGTGGGCCAAATTGGAACATGCGCGTTTCCAGGTTCACACTTTGAATCTTCACAGCTTGCGTTACTGGTGCCATGTCTCATTTGGGGCTGTGTAACAGTGCCCTTTTTTAAGATTTCCCCCCAAAAGTGTATATTTTTGGAAAGTAGACACCCCAGGCTCTCGTTTTAGGTGTGTTTTCCAATTTTATACACAGCCATTTTACCACCAATCCCTCGTAAACCATGACGTAAGTAAAAAAAAAAAAAAACAGCGTTTTTCACACTTAGGGTTGGCGGCAGTATACTGGGCTGCATACAAATTGGTTTGGGAAACAATTTCACCTAAAATGTCTTCCCCCAAAAACAAATCAAAAAAATGATCATGGGTAAATCCTTCCACATCAATTTGAATCCCTGGGTTGCCTGTGAATTCTGAGATTTGTGGGCATAAATTGATACCCATTCATTAGGATCCGGAGTGGCAGGTGTTGGGGCATTTCTTTGGGCAGGTCTTTGGGCAGATCTTTTGGCAGGTGCTGGGGCAGTTGCCAGGGCAGCTCTTGGGGCAGCACTTGGGGCATTTCTTTGGTAGGTCTTTGGTCAGATCTTTTGGCAGGTGCTGGGGCAGTTGCCAGGGCAGCTCTTGGGGCAGCACTTGGGGCATTTCTTTGGGTAGGTATTTTGGTAGGTCTTTGGGCAGTTCTTTTGGCAGGTGCTGGGGCAGTTGCCAGAGCAGCTCTTGGGGCAGTGCGTCTTTTCTTGACAGAAGGCCCAGCGTCATCACTAGAGCTGTTCAATGGAGTTAAGGTCAGGGCTCTGCGCAGGTCACTTGAATTCCTCCACACCAAACTCATCAAACCAGCTCTTTATGGACAGGGCACAGTCGTGCTGAAACAGGAAAAGACCTTCCCCAAACTGTTGCCAAAAAGATGGAAACATTCCAGTGTCTAAAATGTCTTTGTATGCTGTTGCATTAACATTACCCTTCACTAAAAGTGGCCTAGCCCAAACACTGAAAAATAGTCCCAGATCATTATCCCTCCTAAACAAAACTTTACAGTAGGCATTATGAATTCTGGTAAGTAGTGTTCTCCTGGCATCCACAAAACCCAGATTCATTCATCAGACTTCCAGATAGTGAAGCGTGAGTCATCACTCCAGAGAACATGTTTCCACTGCTCCAGACTCCAGTGGCGGTGTGCTTTCCACCATTCTAGTTAATGCTTGGCATTGAGGATAGTGATCTTAGGCTTGTGTGCAGCTTCTCAGACATGGAAACCCATTTCATTAAGCACCTGACACACAGCGGTTGTGCTGATGTTACTTCCAGAGGCAGTTTGGAACTCTGTAGTAGGTGATGCTTCAGAGGACAGGCATTTTTTACTTGCTACGTGCGGCCCTGCTCTGTGAGTATGTGTGGTCTTCCTTATCATGGCTGAGCTGTTGTTATTCCTAAACGCTTACACTTCACAATAATATCACTTATAGTGGACCGGGGCATATCTAGCAGGGCAGAAATTTCACAAGCTGACTTGTGTCAAAGGTGACATCCTATGACAGTGTCACATTTAAAGTTACTGAGCTCTTTTACTCTTTTTATATATATATATATATATATATATATATATATATATATATATAAAGCCCATGTACAGGCCAAAGTGCATAAAACCACAGAACTACACCTCACAGCATTCTGTGTGTTCAGGCAGTGTCTACTGCGCATGACTGCATCGGACAAACATCTGAATTCAGGCAGTCTCTACTGTGCATGACTGCATCGGCCTGTGTTCGGGCAGTTTCTACTGCGCATGACTGCATTGGCCTGCATTCGGGCAGTCTCTACTGTGCATGACTGCATCGGACAAACATACAGCTGGCCTTTTATATTACAGGATATATATATATATATATATATATATATATAATATTAAGAGCATGTAAATTAACCAAATTGGCTGATTCCCTGATTACCTACTCGTGATTAACTAGGGATATCATGAAAACTTGCACTGTTGGTGTACCAGGAAGCCTAACATTGAGACAGTAGTCTACATTTATTAAAACACAATATCTCTGTGGCTGATTCTATTGCTCTATGTGCAAAAGTATACAAGTAGGATTATTAAAATGTGAATAAGACATTTTAGAAGCATAGAAAAATGAATGGAAGAGGGAGACTGAACAAAAGGGGCCTAAAAAACATTTAATTTTTACTGTGTGCAAAGGAACAGCCATTATTTTTAAGTCACGGGTAGCAACCTTTGGTCTCCCATTATAGTTGAACTACAATTGGAATAAATGTCTGCTTTCCAACAGCTAAGGATGATGGGAGTTTCAGCCCAACCACAGCTTAAAAAATTGATATGTTGTTTAAACTTGATGTAGAAACTATGGAGAAAAATGATGAATGTGCATCATATTTATACCGATTACTGTACTAAAATGATTAATTTGAATACTAATTTTGTGAACTCTACATTTTTCAATAAAAACAGGATGATGAATGATGTTATAATATGATAAATGCAATAACATTGTTTCAAGAATCTTGGAAATATTTGCATACTATGCAGACGTCGTAGTGATGTACAACAAGACTTGTTTTGCAGTTTATTAAGTTCCCTCCCCTTTAACTCCAAAGTGGAATACTGTCTTTATTAGTTCAAAGGTGAATGGGTTAACTGTGATTTGTAGATTTCATTCAGTCAGAAGCTTTCATAAACATCAGAGTAAACTGAAAAAAGGGAAAGAAAAATATTTATTGACATTTTGGTATGCAGTTTCTTTTTACAGCTAGAACTAGTTTGCAGGTTGGGGGTAACCACAAAACTAGGCACATTGCCAGACAGAATTTCAAGGTCAGAGGCACTCGCTCTGTAACGTTTCATGGAAAAATATTTTTCCTTCCTGGATGCCACTCCCCTCCTTCCTTACTTTGCCACTTCTAAGAAAAGACCTTTGTGAGTATTAATCTAGGACTGCCAAGTGTGTGGAATTGTTGGGCATTCAAGAAATCTGTTAACGTGATATCATATGCTCCACATTCCCTTATACCTCATTGTTTCCATTTTTCATTCTAGAGGCCAGAAAGTACTGGGGTTCAAAAAGTAAAAACACTCTACTAATGTTGCTTTGATTATCTGATTGCTTTTAGGGATCATATGGTAAAATATGGTTTCCCTGTAATTACAATTAATGAGACTGGATCATTGATAGCTTCCAAAGTGTTAAATAATAAACTTTCCTGAAGAAAGAATTTCTGGGACTTGAAATGCCCTTTAATTTAAGAAGACCTATTAAAATTGTTGTCAAAAGTAACCCCAAGTAGCACTAACAGGCCAGAGTTTCAGAATTCTCCTTTTCAGAATGACTGAGCCTTCGATTAACTCACCAGAGCTCTAGCAGGGAAATCCTTAAAGGGATAGTAATACTTCATTTTAACTTTATTTTATTTTGTAGGCATTAAAAAAACATGAAGAATGATATAAGTCTTATCTCTGAAACCTTTATGGTTTAAGAGATATTCACAAACAAAGTATCCCCCCCCTGTTCAGCCAGATAAGAAGGGAGATGCCCAGATAGACTGCAGAGAGGGACAATCTTCTATTAAGATAATGGAAAAAGCTGAAAAACTTGTCAAGGGGGGAAGGGCTTTCATTGTTTTCATACAAAGAAAATTGTCCCCTTCTGTTATCTGTACTGTCATACAACCTGATCCACATCTGAGAAGAGATTGTTTACACTAGGTAAAAGGGGCGGGGAGGGGAACTTTGCTTGTGAATATCTCATAAACCATAAAGGTTTGAGAGATAAGACTTATATCATTCTTCATGTTTTTTTAATGCCTACAAAATAAAATAAAGTTAAAACGAAGTGTTACTATCCCTTTAAGTAAAACCTTGTTAGTGGTGCTGGAGGACAGATATCAGATAAACAATAATAAAGGTATGACTATATAAAACCAACTTACTTTTACACAATTCCAAATTTTGAACTGGAATTTAAAATATTGCAACATCCAGACTATAACATTGCATTATCTATACCAGGGATGTTCAAATGTTGGACCTCCAGGTGTGCATGATGGGAGTTGTAATCCCTTACAGCTGGGAGTTCAACAACTAACAACCCTTGTCAAGACAGAATAATGCATATTTCTAGCAACCTCAGGTTGGCCTTTATTAAATTTGTATATCACTTACATTACATTACAAAATGTAATGAGAGTAAACATTTAAATAAATTAAAATAGTGGATGAAAGCAATATTAAAATGTAATTGCCCCTTAGTTTATGTAGGTACAATTGAACGGATAAAACTGCTATAATACTATACTCACAAGGGCAACTTTCTTGTATTGTTGGTGTGATGGAATTGCAGGAAAAAGTAAATGTCATTTTACTAGGTTTTACAACCTGAACTAACCCTGTACCTTACCTTTATTCTGAGAGTTCCTAAGATCTCTACGGCAGGGTCAAGTGTGAGAGAGCAAAAGTATCTGGATGGGAGCACACCGGACAAAGATATTGTGAAAAGCCGGGAGGAAAGAATAGGGACCTGGAGAATTGTCTGAGCTGGATAAAGTAACCCTACTGAATGAGTGGATATTTCTTTTTATAAATTTGCTATATGTTATATATTGTTCCTGTATTTCCATATATTCCCATATTTTATTGTGATAAGGAGATCATCACTGACAGAGTATGTGAATAAAGCTAACCAATTTCCAAGGAAATAAGGTCATAGCCAACTGCATGCAATACAACAATGTTCGGGTCCTCCACTACCCCCATGCCGTTCTGAATGTTTCTCATCCATCTGCTCCCAATGTAAACCCTGCTTACCAAACCAGTTGTTCTTTATCTGCGTCTAGTGTAGACCTAAATAGAAAGGGAAAGGGAGGGACAGATAGGTGATATTATCATCATATGGAAAGGTCATAATATGGAGTTGAAACAAACGGTTGAATATTTAAATTCCAACAATAAGGGAATCAAATTTACATATGCATTTCAGAATAATAAGATACATATGTCACGGTTACAAGCAAAACAGGAGTCAGATGGTATAGTAATGACCTTTATTAGAAGAACAATAATATCAAATATCACAGCAAGTGCGTGGAAGGAACAGAGGGTAATCAAAGAAGCGTCACCTCTATCAGAAATAGGAGACCACTCCTAGGTTCCCAACCTGCGGAGACTAGGCCAAAGCCAATGCTAGTCTCAAATGCGAGATATGCCACAACGTGACCCAAAGGATCTCCCCAAGGATGGACGTGAGGAAGAAAATGACTCACATCTGCAATCAGTAATAGCAAGGTCATCTCCCGCAACTGAAGGCACCAAAGAAGACTACTGACTCATGCCTGCAGTCAGTTATGCTAGAGTCTACCAGAGCCCCAGGTCCACACCAGAGGATGAAAGGCCACATGGAGGGGTAGTCAGACAGGGCCACAGGTCAGCACCAGATAGAATGGTTAGACAAGCCAAGGGTCAAGGCACGCAATGGGTAGACAGCCAGAGCCGCAGGTCTGCACCAGATTGGTTATAGGACTAAGCCAGGGTAATACACGGAGCAGATAGTCAGACAGAGCCACAGGTCAGCACCAGAACAGGTAGTCAGACAAGCCAGAGGTCATACACGGAACAGGTAGTCAGCCAGAGCTGCAGGTCTGCACCAGATTGGTTATCGGACAAGCCAGGGTCATACACGGAGTGGATAGTCAGACAGAGCCACAGATCAGCACCAGAAAGGGTAGTCAGACAAACCAGGTCATTCACTGAGCACACAACTAAACAAACAAACTGCACTGGACAGTAATGAAAGAGTGAATGAGTTCAGTGTCCAGGCAGTTTAAAAAGCCTTGCCCACAAGAAGGAGGAGCACCAAATTGGTAGGTCTCCTTTAAATGGTGCGCACGTCCATGCCCTTGGACGTGCGCCAATAATGATGTCACCTGCTGCTGCCGGATGGACCCAGAAGCAGCTGGAGCCACAAGGAGGATAGAATGTGGCTGGGCCACGAGGAGGATAGAACGCGGCTAGCCACGAGGGGAAGAGGCTGTGGCTGAGACGCCAGAGCAGAATGCTGCTGATAGAGGTAAGGATGTGGCCGGCTAGAGTAGCCGAGGCACGGGCACTCTGACAACTTATTCTAGAACTAACTAAATAAATAATGCATTTTCTTTAGACAATATATATAGGCACAAAGCATGAAAGCTGTTCAAACTTCTGCCCCTGACAATCTGCTGTCCTAGGCCTATGATTATTGAACCTAGGCCTAAGTACATTATTGTTCAGGATATAAATGAACATAATGAAATATAAATACATCCAAATATACCTGCTGGACAGAATGACTGCTATCCTTTTGTACTATAACTACTCTGGATTACTTAACTACAATGCCTGGCATGTAGCTAACAGGAAGCATGCTCCCCAACATTTCTACGTAAATGAGCAGAATGATTCTGAGTTCATAATTCAGTTGACACATGCCATTTTGCAGGACATGAAACATATGTATTTTGAGCTTTATTTGTTGTTTTGCAGGGAAAGTGCTCTCACAATATCTAGGAAAAAGCAGGTTCACTTTTCTTTAGAATCAAACTGGTTCCTGTCTGGGTCACACATCTGAACATAGTAGGAGAGCTTCTTTGGTGGGTTTGTAAGTAGGGATGGGTGGAAAATTTTGCCTCAAACTTAAATTGGCAAATAATGGCACTTCCTGCTTGCCAAATAATTTCCAGTGAAAAATGTTGATTTTCCTCTTGTTTCGCCTAACTCATTCCATTCAAATCAATGGGAACATTGAACTCACACACAACACAAAGCAAATATTTTATTTCCCAAAGGCATTGTATAAAAGAGCCATGAGGGTGCCTGTGTTGGTGGGGTGTGGAGAAAGAATCAATTGAGCAGGGAATTTTTTTTGGGGGGAGGGGGGTTGTTTACTAGGATTGGGGCAGTATATAAAAAATAAATTCTAAATACAATAAAAAAACCATAAGACATGGTTTAAAAGGGTTCTGAGGAGGGTGCTTGTGTTGGTGGGTGGAGTCTAGGGAATTAATCATTTGAACGAGGAATTTGTTTTGGGGAGGTTTCTTTACTGGTATTGGGTGGACAGTTAAAATAAATAAATAAAATAAGAAACCCCCTGACATAAGCTGCCACTGGGGTAGACTGATACTTGACTTGATAGAATATTTTGAAGAGGATGATTTGTTAGATTTGTTGTTAGAGGCCCACGCCCTGAGGAAACATTGATTTGTAGGACTTAGACTTGTTTGGCACAAGCCCTAAGCAAACATTGATTTATAGGACTAAGAAAAAAACCCCCAAATATATCTATTTTTTTTTGTAGGACTATAATTTCTTTTTTTTTCTTAATTTTCAAAGCATAAGCCCTGAGAAAAAAATGCCCTGCTGGCCTAGTTCCAGCAGGTCATGTTAGCCAGTGGCCACTGGCTTTTGTCAAATGTCTTCCTGAGTCCATAATTGTGGAATTTGCAACTGCTGTTCTTGCTGCAGCAGCTGCTGCTGAGTTGTTTAACCAGCAGGATGATTATGGAACTGAAAGGGAATGGGCTCAGCAAAATCAGTAACATGAGTGATGGATGATGAAGGTTCCACTTGCCACGACTAGCTCCAGTGATGTGCCTGAGGCAGTAGCAGCACAATAAGTAGCCCCCAGTCTTTGTGGAGAAAAGTAGAAGTTAGCCAACATTTCTACTCCACCTGCCCCTACTCCAAAATTATAGGTGTGTTGTTATTAGAATATAATTTTTTTCCCTTGAGAGCAGGAACTGTGGCTCTCATCAGCATCTGCAAAGTGCACAATGTGTGTGGTAAATAACATCTGGGGGCACAACTATATACAAACATCATGACAACAGAAACCAAGTACTGCCGCTGTCATTATATTCCTTGTCCAGACCACACTAAGGACAAAGGACAACTTGCTGACAGTTTAATAGTAATGATGGACCCTCCCTGTCACCATCCCACATATTCTGTGGGATGGAATCTCCTCAGATGCCCCTTGATGCCCTGCTTGCGATTCTCCTCCACCACACTGCCATGTGTGGTCAGTGCACCACACAGTATGCAATGGGTGGATACAAACTGCCACATCCTAACATCAACAGAGTGGCTATCATTTGGCCGGGGAGGTAACAATGAAGAAGGGGGACTTGCAGAAGATGTAGTTACCGTAGAAGGTGATGGTGATGGCGAGCTAGTTATTTCACTTGTCATGGAACTTCCAGTCTGTGCCTGAATTTCTCTACTCTTCCTCCTCTTTGATTTTTGCCTTGCCTCTCATTGGCTTTCTGGAGAGTCAGGAGGTACAGCAGCGGTGCTTGATTTCTGTGGTGGGTGTTTGGCTTTAATATGTTTGACATAAATGTCATGAAGTCTGTGTATGATGTATGATATCAGGGAGCTTGTGCTAAGGTGTATTCCCTCTTTTCCTCTTGTCACAGACTTATCACAAATTTTGCACAGTGCCGTTGGTGATAACTGCACTGTGCCTGCCCCAAGAGAAAAATAGTCCTACACCAGACTTGTGCACAACAAAAATTTTTGGTAAAATTCGATGTCGGACAAATTTTTTTTTTTAATTCGTCGACTCCACAATTCGGATTCGACCTGTTCGACTCAGACGAAAGTCGCCGACAGTCTGAATTATTCGGTGACTTTAAAATACCTTTAAAAATACAATAAAAAATGAAAATTAAATGAATGGAACCATTTCCAGGGTCTAAATGAAGATGGTGGAACAGGGTAAGGTGGGCATTTATGGTACTATGGATGACTGGAACAATGGAGATGGAGCCAGCAGCAAACTATAGAAAAAGTCATTTGCTCCATGAGCTGGGGGGCCAATTGAGACCACTGGGGGCTAAGTATAATTCTGGTTATGGAAAATACCTGCTTACTCTGGACAGTGGTTGGGGGGCAAGAAAGCAACTCCTGGGCTACCAGGGGCAAAGAAGGTTCTTCAAGGTAAGCCTTAACCTCAAACTCTGCACTTTTTCTATTGATGGGGAGCTGTTTGTTTTGTCCGATGCGTAATCTGTCCATTGCCTCAGCATAAAAAGCAGCACCTGCTCCACCGGAAGAAGATGACGTGCTACTGGCGCTGCTACTGATAGGTGCCGGAAGACCACCACACTCCTCCAGCTCATCTGAGGAATCTTCTCCCTCCTCCTGTGACTGCATCCTGTTATTGCTTTGCCTCTCACACACCCTCGCTATCAATTGTTCCCTCCAGGCAGTGAGTGAATTGGAACTAAGTGCCATCATGCCTTTGATTCAAGGATCGCAACTTGTGACAAGCATTAACTCGGGACAATCATCCATGCACTCTTCCATGCACCAAGTCAGTTCCTTCTTCAGCCTCGTTAGAAGAGCAGCAATATCGGGAAGAATATTACCCTCAGCACCAGGCAAGCGTTCCCTATGGGCAAGGAAATCATCAATTTTTAAGGAGAGGTGTGTGAAGAAGGGAATGACTTCTGTCAGGCTAGCGTTCTCTTTGCTTAAAATTTCCGCCAATTAAATGGTGACATGACATTGCATGAATTGCATTTTTCTGCTCCAGGTTATGCTCTAGCATATCTAAGGTGGAGTTCCACCTGGTCCCAACATCTTGTTTCAGGCGGTACTCTGGGAGGTCTGCCTTTTTTTGTTCCTCCCTGAGGAGCTGGCTATCTTTGACTCTCCGATGGAAGTGGCCAGCAATTTGTCGGCATAATTCCAGAAGTGCTGGCAACTTTCCAGTTTTACTGCCATCATCGAGAGCATCCTTCATTACCAGATGCAGGACATGTGCTGAGCAGCGCACACCCACAAATCTGCCATCCTGGAGAGTCTTTATCATGTTAGCTGCACCGTCAGTAACCACAAACCCAATTTGTCCCTGTGCGCCTGCCTTCTCCCCTAGCCACTGCGCCACTATATTCTGCAGTGCTTTGCAAATGTTATCTGAGGTGTGCTGCTGATCAATTACCTCAGCATGGAGGAGGAAAGAGCGGTGCAGTGCCTGCTTAGCTACTGTACCTGAACTTGTTGTCGGTAATGATGTGTCTTGCAACACACTGGGCTGTCACCAATGCACTGTCAAGGACAGGAAGCCATGCTGGCCACTCGAAGCACTCCATAAGTCAGTGGTAAAGTGCACTGACTGGCCACCAGCCTTTCCTAGCTGGTTCTTCAAAAGCCCAATGCATGACCGGTACAGTGAGGGCACTATAGTTCTACTAAATGTGGTGCAGGATGGAATTTTGTATCGGGATGCGACAGCCTCTATAAGTTGCTGGAAGGGCTCCCCATTCACCAAATTAAAAGTAGCACCTTCAACGGCTATGAGCTGTGCAATGAGGTGTGTGATTTTTCAGGACTGCTGTCTGCACATCCCCTTTGAATGAAACCCAAAAAAATCTTCCAGTATGGCCTGTATTGATTTTGGGATGGGCTGTGACTGTCTGCTCTTAGTACCAGATGTGGCATGATCCCCCTGCCCCTTCTCCTGCCTACTGGTGGTGAGTGTGACACTGGTAAATGCAGTAGTGCCACTTTCTGCACTAATCAACACTGACTTGTGGTAGTTGTTCAGGTGTTGGTTCATCCCAGAGGTGGTTAGATGACCCAACATCCTCCCACAGCTGACTTCCCTGCCACATAATTTGCATTTCGCTAGCCGGTCATCGCCAAGTGCCACAAAATCGTCCCACGCTTTGGAGCCACGGATGACTCTGGAAGGTGGTGGAGAAGAAGAAACTGAGGTGACACTTTCTTGATCTTCACATGCTGGAGCAACTTCACTTTGCTTTTCCTTTCTACATTCCGTTACAGGAGTACCAGTAGACCTAAAGATGGCAGCAGGGATGTTGGGACTGGGATTGGAGGAGGATAGTGGAGTAACAGTGATACTGGTGGCAGTGTCACAGTTTTCAAGACACTCAGACCAGTAGGTGAAATAAAACACAGTTTTATTAAGAACAAAATTAATGGAAGAATTGCCCTCGATAGGCAGCACTGAGTAATAGCAAGGAGGCAACAGTAGGCCCAATATACAGATAATGACTTAACAGCACAGGCAAATAACAGATACTGAGTACAGAGATACAAGGGTTAACACAGTAATCAGTCTGTCTCAGTTGTGGTGTTTGGCACGCCCAGGGTGAGAATAGGCAGTAAATGGTGGAGAAAACTCAACACCAAAAGTTCATAATACTGAGATAACTGTCCAGCAAAGAAGAACCTGCAACCCAGAGCCTGCTGAACTTGAGCCAGTAGCCCCCACGGGCGTAATAACGGAGCAAATGGATTGCAAGAGCTTGAGCCAATAGCCCCCACGGGCGTGATAATGGAAGCAACTGGATTGCAAGAGCTTGAGCCAATAGCCCCCACGGGCGTGATAACGGAAGCAACTGGATTTCAAGAGCTTGAACCAATAGCCCCCACGGGCGTGATAACGGAAGCAACTGGATTGCAAGAGCTTGAGCCAATAGCCCCCAAGGGCGTAATAATAGAAGCAACTGGATTGCAAGAGCTTGAGCCAATAGCCCCCAGGGGTGTAATAACAGAGGCTGGCACAGTAGCAGCTAAAGCTGTAGAGCCTTTCGGGTGCGGTAACGTAAACCAACTATACTGCAAGGAGTGATATGAACTCCTTACAAGGCCTACTGAACCGGCTCAGCAGTAATAGTGGTTGGAAGTGTAACGGCTCAGCAAGAATAGCAACGTCTGTACCAAACTGGAGGCTCAGAACCGGGAACACAGCTCTGCACAGGGGAATGGCTAGGTAATTAGAAACACAGCTCTGCACGGGTTAACGGTTCAGGAGGAGGAGTACAGCTCTGCACGGGTTAACGGCTCAGTAGGAGAAGTACAGCTCAGCACGGGTTAACGGCTCAGTAAGAGGAGTATAGCTCTGAAATGAAAAAGCTCGGTTAGCAGGATCTCAGCTCAGCACGGGTTAACAGCTGCAGCAGCAGGAGTACAGTTCACTGGAGGAAGTCAGAATGTCGCCTCAGCGACAGAGGGAAGCTGAACCGTTGTCTGGGTAGATGTAACCGGTGCAGGTCACGGAGCAGGGACGTCATACAAGCCGGGTTGAATCACGGAGCAGGGTTCTCAGACAAGCCAGGTCAGGTCACGAGCAGGAACGTCAGCCAAGCTGGGTCGAATCAACGAGCAGGTTCTCAGACAAGCCAGATCAGGTCACGAGTAGGAACGTCAGCCAGGCCGGGTCAAATCACGGAGCAGGAACACAGGAACGTAGTCTGAGCAAGCCAAATCGGTACACTGGAAATCAGGAACACAGGAACACAGCACAGCAATACTGGCTCAGGAACACCACAAAAGGGCACCTGACAGGTGCCAATGGCCAAGTATAAAAAGGTTACCAGGGGCGGGCCAAACAGGCTCAACCAATCGGAGCGCAGCACAAGTGAGAGTGACAGAAGAAAAATCACGGCACCGTGATAGGCGGAGACACTAGCAGCTACTACCTGGCTGGAACACTCAAATGGAACTGGAGAGGCAGGTGTTGAGTCATCAATAGAAGACACAAGTATAACTGGAGAAACAGGAGGAGTACTATGGGAAGCAGGGGGAAAATTAAGCTCAGAGGAATAATCAAGGTCACTGGATAAATCATCTCCCTCAATAACCTTTTCTGGAGAAGATATGCTTTCAGTGGCAGTGACAGTGGTGGCAGGAGAAATTTTCTACAAATACTGCAATAATTTTCATTTGGCCTGCTTACACGGACACTTACTATAAAAATCCTGTATTGATACTGCCCACAGTGTCCGACCAGTAGTGTTACACACACTAGGTGTCCCCAGGTTTACAGAACTAGCTGTAGCGGAGGTGGTGACTAAACTGGCAGTGGCACTAGTCATTGTGCAGGTGGTTCTGGGGGGGATTACCACCAAGCAGCTGACAAGACACAGGTGACAGCTGCTTTGTGGTCTCAGAGTAGGACCTGGACCTCTCTACCCTGCTAGTAGAGGTAGAACAACCTGAAGTTCCCTACTTTCTAGTTTTTGGTTTGGAGTACTGCTGCTGAGTCTGACTAGTTCTACTCAAAGTACTCTTTTTTGCCCACCTGCTGCTGCTAGCTCTGCTTGAAAGCAACATCACTGTGGTGCTATTGGTGGTTTCTAGTTCACTGCAGCTGGTACCAGGACGAGGAACATCAGGTTGTTCACTAGGAATCAAATCCATGACAGATAGGTAGGTGGTGAACTATAATAGTTTTAAAATTTAAAAACCTGGCAACACGACAACTGTGAGACTGGCTGTGTCACTCTGAAAATTATTCAAACAAAGCCCTAATATTAATTTTAATATTTAACACAGAAACAAAGGTGACTTTCCCTTGTGGTGGTAATAAGGTACTAGGCCTGCCTGCAGAACTGTAAGACTGGCTGAAGCGTCACTCTGAAAATTATTCAAACCAAGCCCTAATATTACTTTTAATATTTGGTCTGTGGCACACTAGCCTGCTCCTCTGCATCCTGCTGCCCTTGCAACTCAGCAGCAGAAGGAATTAGAGCAGTTGCAAATTCCAAAAGCTCATTGCTAGTGGTGGTGGTGCTGCTGCCCATACTCATCCCTGTCTCCCATTTCTTCTCAGTTTCTGCTAAAAAGGACATCAAAGTCTCTTCCATCCCAGCTTCTCCAGCATCATCACCACCACCACCACTAGTCCCTACATGCTGTTTTTGATGCTGCTCTATTTCTGACATCTCACTGCTGCTTAGAGGAGGTGACGAGCAATGTGACAGAGGGTCTCCTAATATCACACCTGCCATTTCTTTTTGACCTGAAGAAGGCAGACTGGCAGCAGTAGCAGCAGGCACAGGCAGCTGATCTGTGCTCCTGGTGGTGGTGGTGGTATTAACTGTGCGCCTGCTCTCCCCCAAAAGTAGTTCTGGGCTCTTAGTCTTCAGGATCATGTTCCACTTGTACACTTCAGTCAAGGGAAGGGGAGGACTCCCAGAGACAGAGGAATGGTGTGGGCTCCCTTGACCGCTAGTCTGGATGCTCTCAAATGTTTCCCCTACAACTCCAGCTGCTTCACCATTACTGCTACTACTACTATCAACAACCACATTAAGTTCCGCCGTAGAGTCTTCCTCCTCACAGTCACTAGTATTATGAGGATATTGTTGATTACCCGCTTCTTCACGCCTAATGCTAACAAGCTGCTGGACCTTAGTAGTAGTAGTACTAGCGCTGGCGGGACTACTTCAGAATTGCAAGTGTGACTTAGGGTCCCCTGCTGTCACACTGGCATCATCTTCTCCTTTTCCCCCTCCTAAATATTACAAGACACACTAGCAAAAGGTTCAGCACTGGTGGCAGCAGGGGCAGCACTTGCAGCAGGCACAGCAATGGTGGCAGCAGGGGCAGCACGTCTGTAGGGATGGGCGATACTTTCCGCCTCAAAGTGAAATTGGAGAAAAATGGCACTTTCCGCTTGGCAAAAAAAATTCCCACTAACAGTGCCAATTTTCCGCTTTTTTCAACCATTGAAATCAATGGGAACATAGGAGTTACACACAACACATTACAAATAATATTTTATTTCCCAAAGGCATTGTATAAAAGGGGCATGAAGGTGCCTGTGTTGTTGGGGTGTGAGGAAAGAATCAGTTGAACAGGGGATGATTTTTTTGGGGGGTTGTTTACTGAGTTGGGGGGGCACTTAATAAAAAAGAAATCTTAAAAAAAAACATAAGACATGGTATAAAGGAGTCTGAGGAGGGTGCTTGTGTTGGTGAATGAATGAATCATTTGAACAGGTAATTTGTTTTGGGGGGTTCTTGACTGCTATTGGGGGGACAGTTAATAAAAAACAAATCAATAAAATAAGACATTTGTATTTAAAGTGACAGAGACAGGAACCCCCTGACATAAGCTGCCACTGGGGTGGACTGATACTTGACTTGATGGAGTATTTTGTAGAGGATGATTTGTTTGATTTGTTGTTAGAGGCCTTTGTAGGACTTAGACTTATTAGAGCCCCAAGACCTGAAGAAACATTGATTTGTAGGACTTAAGCTTGTTTGGCACAAGCCCTAAGGAAACATTGATTTGTTGGACTTAGGCTTGTTAGAAACAAACCCCCCAAAAAATTGTTTATTTTTTTGTAGGACTAGTTTTTTTTTCTTTTCTTTATTTATTTATTTATTTTTTACCTGAGAAAAAAATAAAAATGCCCTACTGGCCTAATGCCAGCAGGTCATGTTGGCCAGTGGCCACTGTCATATGTCCTCCTGAGTCCTGACTTGCAACTGCTGTTCGTACTGCTGCTGCTGAGTTGTTTAAGTAGCAGAATGAGTAGGCAGCTGAAAGGGAATGGGATCAACAATAGCAGTAACATGGAAGATGGATGATGAAGGTTCCATTTGCCACGACTGGCTCCAGTGATGCACCTGAGGCAGTAGCAGCAGAATAAGTAGCCCCCAGTATTTGTGGAGGAAAGAACTAGTTGGCCATTAAATCTTCTCCACCTGCCCCTCCTCCAAAATCATCATGGGTGTGTTGTTATTAGAATATATTTTTCCCTTGAGAGCAGGATCAGTGGGTCTCCTCAGCAACTGCAATGTGCACAATATGTGTGTGATAAATAATATCTGGGGGCACAACTGTATCCAAACATCATGACACCCGAAACCAAGTACTACCGCTGTCACTGTACCCCTTTTCCACACCCATGACACATGACAACTTGCTGACAGATTAATTGTAGTGATGATCTCTCCCTGCTACCATCTTAGCATATTCTGCAGGACGGAATCTCCTCAGATGCTGCTTGATGCACTGATTGCGATTCTCCTCTACCACACTGGCATGTGTGGTCAGTGCACCACACAGTGTGCAATGGGTAGAGACCAACTGCCACATCCTAACATCAACAGAGTGGCTATCATTTGGCAGGGGAGGTAATGAACAAGGAGGATTGGCAGAAGATGTAGTTACCCTAGAAGGTGATGGCGAGCTAGTTGTTTCACTCATCATGGAACTTCCAGTCTCTGCCTGGGTTGTTCTATTCCTCCTCCTCTTTGATCTCCGTCTCGCCTCTTGTTGCCTTTCTGGTAAGTCAGGGACAGTAAAAACGGTGCTTGATATCTGTGGTGGGTGTTTGGAGTAAATGTCATGGTGTCTGTGTTTCATGTTTGATATGAGGGTGCTTGTGCCAAGGTGTGTTCCCTTCTTTAGCCTTTTCACTGACTTGTCACAAATTGTGCACAGTGCCGTTGCTGATGACTGTACTGTGCCTGCCCCAACAGAAAAATAGTCCCACACCCATGATGTCTTCAGAGGGAAAGGGAAAGGTGGAGAAGAATGTCCTCTTTCTTCTTGTCCTCCACATTCCCCTTCATTGTCTGTGGCAGCGGATAATGCTGTTGTTGCTACTGCCTCAGAGTCAGCACTGCAACTAGGATCAAGAGTATTGGTACTGCTGGCAAGTGGAAACTGTCCTAGTCCCGCATCGCTTGTTGACCCCATTCCCACTGTGTCCACGGTGGTCTGTGGCACATTAACCTGCTCCTCAGCATCCTGCCGCCCTCGCATCTCAGCATCAGAAGGAATTACAGCAGTTGCAAATGCCTCTAATTCCAAGATGTCCTTGCTAGCGGTGGTGGTGATGCCCATCCTCATTCCTGTCTCCCATTCCTTTTCAGTTTCTGCTAAAAAGGCCATCAATGTCTCTTCCACCCCAGCTTCTCCAGCATCATCACCACCACCACCACTAGTCCCTACATGCTGTTGTTACTGCTGCTGCTCTATTCCAGACATCTCACTGCTGCTTGGAGGAGGTGACGAGCAATGTGACAGAGAGTCTCCTAATATCACACTTGCCATTGCCTTTTGACCTGAAGAAGAAGGCAGACTATCACTAGCAGAAACAGCAGCAGGCACAGGAAGCTGATCTGTGCTTCTGCTGGTGGTGGTGATATTAATTCTCAGCCTGCTCTCCTCCCCCAACACCAGTTCTGGCTTCTTCAGGTTCATGTTCCACCTGGACACTGTACTGAAGAGAAGGGGAGGACTCCCAGTCCCAGGGTCAAGAGAATGGTGTGGGCTCCCTTGACCACTAGTCTGGATGCTGTAAAATGTTTCCCCTACCACTCCGGCTGCTTCACCTTTACTGCTACTACTAACACCAACCACGTCAAGTTCAGCCGCAGATTCTTCCTCCTCAGTCTCACAGTCACTAGTAATATCAGGATATTGTTGATTACCCCCTCCTTCACTCCTAAGGCTAACAAGCTGCTGGACCTTAGTAGCAGTAGTACTAGCAGTGGCAGAACTGCTTGGGAATGCCAAGTGTGATTTAGAGTCCCTTGCTGTCACACTTGGCATCATTTTCTCCTTCCCCCTGAGTACTACAAGAAACACTAGCAGCAGGCAAAGTATTGGTGGCAGCAGGTTCAGCACTGGCAGCAGGTTCAGTACTAGCAGCAGGTTCAGCACTGGCAGCAGGGACAGTACTGGCAACAGGTACAACACTAGTGGCTGCAGGATCAGAAATGGTGACACTGGCAGCAGGGGCAGCACATCTGGCAATAGGTATAACAATAGTGGCTACAGGATCAGAAATGGTGGCACTGGCAGCAGGGGCAGCACGTCTGGCAACAGGTACAACACTAGTGGCTGCAGGATCAGACATGGTGGCACTGGCAGCAGGGGCAGCACATCTGGCAACAGGTACAAAATTAATGGCTGCAGGATCAGAAATGGTGGCACTGGCAGCAGGGACAGAGGCAGCTGACCTGTCCTGCTCTCACTATTCTTTTCTCCCTTCCTTCCCATTCCCTTTTCTCCCTTCCTTCCCTTTCCTCCCTTCCTTCCTTTTTCCCTTCCTTCCCATTCCCTTTTCTCCCTCCCTTCTTATTAAATTCCACAAGATCCCTTGGGGTGATTTAGGGGGACTGGACAGCATTGGTTGAGTACAGCTAGTCACTTCCTCCTCCTCCTCAGACTCAGACTCAGTGGACACATAATAAGGGTACTTCCAGTTCTTTTTGCTGCTCATAGTGATAGCAGTCACTATGAGCCTCTCCTGCCTCAATTTTTGCAAAATATCACAAGAGAACAGCACAGCATGTCTATCTCGAAAATGTCACGTTTTTATAGAGGAAGTGTGAAAACAATGTAAATCAATGGGCGAAAACTTTTTAATCATTGAAAAAATGGCAAAAGTTTTTGACTAATGGGAGAAAGATGCGAAAATTTGAAAAAGCAGATTTTCCTGCGAAAAAGCGGATCACAGCGTAGTTTTCGTGAAATTTCTCGTGGGAACATGGCTACAACTTTTGCCCATCCCTACACGACTGACAACAGGCACAGTACTGGGGGAAGCAGGTTCAGCACTGGCAGCAGGAACAGCAATGGTGACAGCAGGGGCAGCACTGACAGCAGGAAAAGCAATGGGGACAGCAGGGGCAGCAAATGCAGCAGGAACAGCAATGGTGGCAGCAGGGGCAGCATGTCTGGCAGCAGGGACAGCACTGGTGGCAGCAGGGGCAGCATGTCTGACAGCAGACACAGCAATTGTGGTAGCAGCAGCATGGGCAGCACATCTGGCAGCAGGTACAGCAATGCTGGCAGCAGGGACACGCACGTCTTGCAGCAGGCAAAGACAGCTGACTTGTCCTGCTCTCACTAGTACTACCCTTCTTTTCCTCAATTGCCATTAATTTCCCCAAGATCCCTAGAGGTGATTTAGGGGGACTGGACAGCATTGGTTCAGTAGTGCTCCCTTCCTCCAACTCTTCAGACTCAGTGGAGGGTCCCTCCAGCTCCTCCTTTTACTATTTTTAAACCTGATCATAGTGATAGTAATCACTATGAGCCTCTCTTGCAGCAATTTTTCTAATCAATAAGAGCCGAACAGCACAGCACGTCTACCCCGCTTTGTAGCTGCTTCTATTGTGTTTCACTACCTCAAATATGTCACGGTTTTATAGTGAAAAGGAGAAAACCACATAAATCAATGGGTAGAGACTTTCTAGCCACTGAAAAATTAGCGGTGAATTTTGGCCAATGGGTGAAAATCGCAAAGATGTCTCACCGGAACATGGCGACAACTTTCACCCACCCCTATTTGTAAGTAGGCTGTACAATTTTCCTTCCTCTCTCAAGCTTTGTCTCTTGCTTTTTTACCCACTCTGTCTCTGCCATTTTCACTCTACATTTCTCCTCTTCAGCACTCTCTAGCGCTCCTGCTCCCGCACCTCTCTCATTGCACTTTATGTATCCCCTTGTCCATCTCTCCTCCTCCTCTGACTGTCCATATGAGATTTGATGCTAATTGAATTGGACAGATCCAAAAATGTTTCTGGGTCCTTAGAACTGAATTCCAAAGTGAAACATGGATGTTTCACTCAACTCTCTAGCGCAGTCCATCCTGCATTATTTTGGAAACAGAAGGTAAAGACACAGCACACTCGGCTGAGTATACACTATATAGATAAGGGAGAGATACACCAGACAATATGAACAAATCAGATAACAATAGTGTTCCTAAAGTGGAGTGATATTTCATATATAGACATACATTATAGCTATATTATTTTGGATCCGTTGTAGACCATTGATTTTATAGCTTTGTCTTTTATTTAAACTTTGGACATAAAATAAATAATTTTCAATACTTTAACAGTGCTATTTATATTGATTTCATATGTAAATACCTACTACACTTAGATGATATTATTTGTGCTGTACACCCTCCCCTCTTGTCTGCATTATCTTGGCCCTGGAGTCTCTCACTCAATGCCACAGAACACAGTTTTCTGTGTACTGAATAACGCTACAGCTTCTTTTACTTTTTTTTAATGCAATGCCTCTTTGGTGCATTCTTATATCCTTTGGAGCTGACCAACTCCCTTATTAATATCTCCTCCCCTGTGATTTACAAGAAACAACTTCCTGTACTTTGGTATGGCTTACCAGGTGATGTCACATGTGCTTTTGAAGTAATAAGATGGTCTAGATAGGATAGCATAGGTGGACAAATCGGCATAACTAATATTAAATGTTTTATCTGCTCAAGTCTCTAAACGGTAGTATTTTATGATCACATTTCAGAGGTAAAAGAGTTAATTGGATAATGTTTCTAAGACAAATTAGCATTTTCATATTTTTTTAAAATAGAAACATCATTTGTTAGCAAGAAGAACTATAAGGCTTTTCCAGTCTGCCCACTTGCACTGTCTATTTTAAAAACACGGATCTATTTAACCCTTTGAGAGACAGAACAGGGTGAGCAACGCATTGCTTCCTCAGGTCCAATTCTGGACCGAAAACGTGAGGCTCTTTATAATGGTATAATAAAGGGTTGTGTTTGCTGACTATTGATGCTTGCTATCTCCTATTGAATCGTGGGACTCCCAGGCTGAGTACATTTATGTATTTAATTCTATGGCACATGACCAATTGCTATACTCATATTTTATTTATTCCTTCGGTGTGTGCCATTGCCTTTGGTATATTTGTCTATATTTTTAAATAAGTTACTGCTTTGGCTCCTATCACTTTCTGGGGAAATTATTCCATACATCTATCACCCTTTCCATAAAGTAATTTTTTCTTGCATTTCCTCCAATATTAATGTCATGAACCAGGACAGAAGACATCATGCTACCCAGTCGTTTGTGTGGGGTTCCAGAATGGAATTATTCTATAATGGGTAAATAACATGCATAACGATTAGTGATGAGCGAGCACCCCAATGCTCGGGTGTTCGGGTGCTCTGACCGAGCACCCCCTGAGGCTCGAGTGCTCGGCCGAGCACCCGAGCCCCATTGAAGTCAATGGGAGGACTCGAGCATTACACCAGGCACCCCCTGCTCTGATGAGGGGAGGGTGCCTGGTCCATAGGAAAAGGGCAGAAAAAGATGGAAACACTACAGAAATGGTTCAGGGACAGCATAGGGAGGATGTCTGGATGCATCTTGGACTCCAACGTCGCTGCTGGGAACGATCTTTCGCCCGTAGTACGCCATTTTTACAGACTGACCGTAAAACACACAAAAAGGAAGATAAAAACGACTTTAGGCGAAAAATTGTTACCAAACAGTATTTGCTGTATATTTACTTGTATATCATCTGCAAATTCTCCCAAAAATTTCCTCGATTTTTCTGAACTGAGGCCATGATTAAGAGGGAAACGTGCGCAGAGGCAAATTCTCCCAAAAATTTCTTTGATTTTCAGAACTGAGGCCATGATTAAGAGGGAAACGTGCGCAGAGGCAAATTCTCCCAAAAATTTCCTTGATTTTCAGAATTGAGGCCATGATTAAGAGGGAAACGTGCGCAGAGGCAAATTCTCCCAAAAATTTCCTTGATTTTCAGAACTGAGGCCATGATTAAGAGGGAAACGTGCGCAGAGGCAAATTCTCCCAAAAATTTCCTTGATTTTCAGAACTGAGGCCATGATTAAGAGGGAAACGTGCACAGAGGCAAATTCTCCCAAAAATTTCCTTGATTTTCAGAACTGAGGCCATGATTAAGAGGGAAACGTGCACAGAGGCAAATTCTCCCAAAAATTTCCTTGATTTTATTGAACTGAGGCCATGATTAAGAGGGAAACGTGCGCTGAGCTGACCATCTAAAACATTATGGGTGAGGGTCTGCTGCAGAGCTGACCATCCTAAACATTATATGCGAAGGCCCGCTAGTGAGCTGACGCTATAAAACATTATATGAGAGGGCCCGCTGGTGAGCTGACCTATATAAAAATTGTCAAACAGGGCCCGCTGGTGAGCTGGCCCTATATAAAAATTATATCACAGGGCCCGCTGGTGAGCTGGCCCTATATAAAAATTATATCCCAGGGCATATGGAAGAGGAGGAGGAGGATGAGAAGATTAAGAGTCAACCATATACCCGTTTTTTGGGTGGAAGGGGTGAATGGGAATACAGAGTATTCCCATCATTGTAAATAACATATATAAAGTGAGTTTATGTTCCCCCGGGGCTTTCCTCCAGTGGAGTGGAGAAGTCAGGGGAAATCCAGGCCTTGTTCATTTTTATAAGTGTCAACCTATCAGCATTGTCGGTGGAAAGGCGGATACGCTTATCTGTTATGATGCCACCAGCAGCACTAAATACCCGCTCAGACAGAACGCTGGCGGCAGGGCAGGCCAGCACCTCCAAGGCGTAGAGTGCCAGTTCATACCACGTGTCCAGCTTGGACACCCAGTAGTTGTAAGGCACAGAGGGATCATTGAGGACGCTGACACGGTCTGCTACGTACTCCTTCACCATCTTCCAAAACTTTTCCCTCCTTGTGACACTAGGCTGCGCATCAGGGTGAGGGTGCTGGCGGGGTGTCATGAAGGTGTCCCACGCCTTGGAGAGTGTTGCCCTGCCTTTCTCGGAACTGCTGTGTGCTCCCCTTTTCTCCCCTTCTCGGTTGGCCAAGGTAGCACGTACTCTGCCGCCAGCGTTGTCAGATGGAAAATTTTGGAGCAATTTTTCAACAAGAACCTTCTGGTATTGCAACATTTTGCTTGTCCTCTCCACCGGAGGAATGAGAGATGAGAAATTCTCTTTGTAGCGGGGGTCCAGAAGGGTGAACACCCAGTAATCCGTGTTGTTTAAAATGCGTATAACGCGTGGGTCACGGGAAAGGCAGCCTAACATAAAGTCAGCCATGTGTGCCAGAGTACCAACAGTCAAGATTTCGCTGTCCTCACCAGGAGGATGACTCTCAATCTCCTCATCCTCTTCCTCCTCTTCTGCCCACCCACGCTGAAGAGATGGAACTAAAGTTCCATGGCTACCCTCTGTAGCGGAGGCAACCGTGTCTTCCTCCTCCTCCTCCTCCTCCTCCTCCGCCTCCTCCAATTGTCGCTGAGAAGACGAAGTGAGGGTGCTCTGGCTATCACCTTGTGTAAGCTCTTCCTCCCCCATTTCCACCTCTTCCACATGCAAAGCGTCGGTTTTAATTGTGAGCAGCGAGCGTTTCAGTAGACACAGAAGTGGGATGGTTACACTGATAATAGCGTTATCGCCGCTCACCATCTGTGTCGATTCCTCAGATTTGCGTAAAACCTCGCAGAGGTCTGACATCCATTCCCACTCCTCACTTCTGATTACAGGAAGTTGAACGGAGAGGCGACGACCGTGTAACAGCTGGTACTCCACTACTGCCCTCTGCTGCTCACAAAGCCGGGCCAACATGTGGAAGGTGGAGTTCCAGCGCGTGCTCACGTCACACAGCAGCCGGTGAGCTGGCAATTGTAAGCGCTGCTGCAGCTTCAACAGGCCGGCTGAAGCTGTTGATGACTTACGGAAATGTGCACACACGCGGCGCACCTTGGTCAAGAGATCATGCACATTGGGGTAGGTTTTTAGAAATCGCTGCACCACTAAATTAAATACATGCGCTAGGCATGGTACGTGTGTGAGCTTGCCGAGCTCCAAAGCCGCCACCAAGTTACGCCCATTATCACACACAACCATGCCTGGTTGCAGGTTGAGTGGCGAGAGCCACTGCTCGGTCTGGTGACTAATCCCCTGCAACAGCTCTGAGGCCGTGTGCTGTTTGTCCCCAAGGCAGATCAGCTTCAGCACGGCCTGTTGACGCTTCCCCACTGCAGTGCTACACTGCTTCCAGCTACTGGCTGATGGGGGAGTGGCGCTGTGTGTAGAGAATTCGGAGGTGGAAACGGAGGAGGAGGAGCCAATAACGTAGGTGCTGGTGGAAACCCTGATGGAGGTAGGGCCCGCAATCCTCGGCGTGGGTAGCACCCGTGCCATCCCAGGGTCCGAGTCGCTCCCAGCCTCCACGACATTCACCCAGTGTGCCGTCAGGGAAATGTAGCGTCCCTGGCCACAAGCACTTGTCCATGTGTCAGTCGTTAAGTGGACCTTCCCAGTAACTGCGTTGGTCAGGGCACGGGTGATGTTACGGGACACATGGTGGTGTAATGCGGGGATGGCACACCGGGAAAAGTAGTGGCGGCTGGGGACCGCGTACCGAGGGACAGCTGCTGCCATCAGGCTGCGGAAGGACTCAGTGTCCACAAGCCTAAATGGCAGCATTTCGATGGCCAGTAATTTGGAAAGGTGTGAGGTTAGTGCTATGGCCTGTGGGTGGGTGGCTGGGTACTTTCTCTTGCGCTCAAATGCCTGGGGTAACGACATTTGGACGCTGTGCTGGGACAGGGAAGTGGATGTGGTCGCTGATGGTGCTTCAGATGGTACAGGTGCAGGGCGGGAGGTATGCGGGCCTGCGCCTTCGACAGGCGATTGGCCGGCACCGAAAACAGGGGAAGAGGAGGCAGTGGTGTGGCCTGCAGACACAGATGGGCGATCCAGGCGTTCCTCCCACTTACTACGGTGCTTGGATGCCATGTGTCGGATCATGCTGGTGGTGGTGAGGTTTCTAGTGTTCATGCCTCGGCTCATTCTGGTGTGGCACAGGTTGCAAACTACAATTCTTTTGTCGTCCGCACTTTCCTTAAAAAAACGCCATACCGCGGAACACCTACCCCTTGGCAAGGTAGATTTACGCAAGGGGGTGCTCCGTGGAACATTTGCGGGCCGGTTTGGTGCGGTCCGCCTTCTTTCTGTAGCCACACCACTGCCTCTTCCAGCCTGTTGCGGTGCTGCAGATGGCTCACCCTCAGGACTGCTGACATCGCTCGGCTCTACACCTTCCCAGGTGGGGTCAGTCACCTCATCGTCCTCCAAGTCCTCCTCCACTTCCTCACTCTGATCATCCTCCTCAAGTCTTGATCCCACCACATACTCAGTCATTGACAACTGTATAACATTCTCCTCAACAAGGTCTTGAGACGGAAATAGTGGTTGATTTAATGGCAACTGTGTCTCATCATCATCATCATCATCCACTACTTCCTTTGACCTTAAATGCCGTTCACATCTGTCATCTTCTTGTGATTGGGTAGCCTCTAGAGGTTGTGAATCAGGGCACAAGATGTCATGTTCCTCTGCAAGCGTGCTTGGAGAGAGGGTCAAATGAAGGATTGGTGATGAGACGAGCTCCTCACTATATCCCAGTGTGGGATCACTTCGTTGACCAGACCGTGTATGGTGGGAGGAAGGATGATCAGAGTGAGGATTATTTTGACCAGACTCTTGGCTACTGAGAGTGGACTTGGTGGAAGACAGGGTGGTGCTTAACCGACTGGAAGCAGTATCAGCTGTCATCCAACCGACCACCTGTTCGCAGTGGTCGGACCTCGAGAGTGATGTCCTGCGACGCCCTGTAAAATTACACATGAAGCTAGGTATGGTGGATGTCTTTCTTTCTTGTGCTCTGGCACCGGGCACAGTTTCTCCGCGTCCTGACCCGCGCCCTGAACTTTCAGGATCACGTCCACTTCCCCGTCCCTTTTTACCCGCCTTCTTCATCTTACACAGAATATGTGACTTTAATATTTGAGTTTGAAAACTTAACAGTATTTCTTATTATTCTGCAACTGTTCAGAGTACACAGAATAGGCTGCTAAACGGCGGTGAAACACACGGAATGGAATATGTGACTTTAATATTTGAGTTTGAAGACTTAACAGTATTTCTTCCTATTCTGCAACTGTGCAGAGTACACAGAATAGGCTGCTAAACTGCGGTGACACACACTGAATGGAATATGTGACTTTAATATTTGAGTTTGAAAACTTAACAGTATTTCTTCCTATTCTGCAACTGTGCAGAGTACACAGAATAGGCTGCTAAACTGTGGTGACACACACTGAATGGAATATGTGACTTTAATATTTGACTTTGAAGACTTAACAGTATTTCTTCCTATTCTGCAACTGTGCAGAGTACACAGAATAGGCTGCTAAACTGCGGTGACACACACTGGATGGAATATGTGACTTTAATATTTGAGTTTGAAAACTTAACAGTATTTCTTACTATTCTGCAACTCTGCAGAGTACACAGAATAGGCTGCTAAACGGCGGTGATACACACTGAATGGAATATGTGACTTTAATATTTGAGTTTGAAAACTTAACAGTATTTCTTATTATTCTGCAACTGTACAGAGTACACAGAATAGGCTGCTAAACGGCGGTGAAACACACTGAATGGAATATGTGACTTTGATATTTGAGTTTGAAAACTTAACAGTATTTCTTACTATTCTGCAACTCTGCAGAGTACACAGAATAGGCTGCTAAACGGCGGTGATACACACTGAATGGAATATGTGACTTTAATATTTGAGTTTGAAAACTTAACAGTATTTCTTATTATTCTGCAACTGTACAGAGTACACAGAATAGGCTGCTAAACGGCGGTGAAACACACTGAATGGAATATGTGACTTTGATATTTGAGTTTGAAAACTTAACAGTATTTCTTACTATTCTGCAACTCTGCAGAGTACACAGAATAGGCTGCTAAACGGCGGTGAAACACACTGAATGGAATATGTGACTTTAATATTTGAGTTTGAAAACTTAACAGTATTTCTTATTATTCTGCAACTGTACAGAGTACACAGAATAGGCTGCTAAACGGAGGTGAAACACACTGAATGGAATATGTGACTTTAATATTTGAGTTTGAAAACTTAACAGTATTTCTTACTATTCTGCAACTCTGCAGAGTACACAGAATAGGCTGCTAAACGGCGGTGATACACACTGAATGGAATATGTGACTTTAATATTTGAGTTTGAAAACTTAACAGTATTTCTTATTATTCTGCAACTGTACAGAGTACACAGAATAGGCTGCTAAACGGCGGTGAAACACACTGAATGGAATATGTGACTTTGATATTTGAGTTTGAAAACTTAACAGTATTTCTTACTATTCTGCAACTCTGCAGAGTACACAGAATAGGCTGCTAAACGGCGGTGATACACACTGAATGGAATATGTGACTTTAATATTTGAGTTTGAAAACTTAACAGTATTTCTTATTATTCTGCAACTGTACAGAGTACACAGAATAGGCTGCTAAACGGCGGTGAAACACACTGAATGGAATATGTGACTTTGATATTTGAGTTTGAAAACTTAACAGTATTTCTTACTATTCTGCAACTCTGCAGAGTACACAGAATAGGCTGCTAAACGGCGGTGAAACACACTGAATGGAATATGTGACTTTAATATTTGAGTTTGAAAACTTAACAGTATTTCTTATTATTCTGCAACTGTACAGAGTACACAGAATAGGCTGCTAAACGGCGGTGAAACACACTGAATGGAATATGTGACTTTAATATTTGAGTTTGAAAACTTAACAGTATTTCTTATTATTCTGCAACTGTACAGAGTACACAGAATAGGCTGCTAAACGGCGGTGAAACACACTGAATGGAATATGTGACTTTAATATTTGAGTTTGAAAACTTAACAGTATTTCTTACTATTCTGCAACTGTTCAGAGTACACAGAATAGGCTGCTAAACGGCGGTGATACACACTGAATGGAATATGTGACTTTAATATTTGAGTTTGAAAACTTAACAGTATTTCTTACTATTCTGCAACTGTTCAGAGTACACAGAATAGGCTGCTAAACGGCGGTGATACACACTGAATGGAATATGTGACTTTAATATTTGAGTTTGAAAACTTAACAGTATTTCTTATTATTCTGCAACTGTACAGAGTACACAGAATAGGCTGCTAAACGGCGGTGAAACACACTGAATGGAATATGTGACTTTAATATTTGAGTTTGAAAACTTAACAGTATTTCTTACTATTCTGCAACTGTTCAGAGTACACAGAATAGGCTGCTAAACGGCGGTGATACACACTGAATGGAATATGTGACTTTAATATTTGAGTTTGAAAACTTAACAGTATTTCTTACTATTCTGCAACTGTTCAGAGTACACAGAATAGGCTGCTAAACGGCGGTGATACACACTGAATGGAATATGTGACTTTAATATTTGAGTTTGAAAACTTAACAGTATTTCTTACTATTCTGCAACTGTTCAGAGTACACAGAATAGGCTGCTAAACGGCGGTGATACACACTGAATGGAATATGTGACTTTAATATTTGAGTTTGAAAACTTAACAGTATTTCTTATTATTCTGCAACTGTACAGAGTACACAGAATAGGCTGCTAAACGGCGGTGAAACACACTGAATGGAATATGTGACTTTGATATTTGAGTTTGAAAACTTAACAGTATTTCTTACTATTCTGCAACTCTGCAGAGTACACAGAATAGGCTGCTAAACGGCGGTGATACACACTGAATGGAATATGTGACTTTAATATTTGAGTTTGAAAACTTAACAGTATTTCTTACTATTCTGCAACTCTGCAGAGTACACAGAATAGGCTGCTAAACGGCGGTGAAACACACTGAATGGAATATGTGACTTTAATATTTGAGTTTGAAAACTTAACAGTATTTCTTATTATTCTGCAACTGTTCAGAGTACACAGAATAGGCTGCTAAACGGCGGTGATACACACTGAATGGAATATGTGACTTTAATATTTGAGTTTGAAAACTTAACAGTATTTCTTATTATTCTGCAACTGTACAGAGTACACAGAATAGGCTGCTAAACGGCGGTGAAACACACTGAATGGAATATGTGACTTTGATATTTGAGTTTGAAAACTTAACAGTATTTCTTACTATTCTGCAACTCTGCAGAGTACACAGAATAGGCTGCTAAACGGCGGTGATACACACTGAATGGAATATGTGACTTTAATATTTGAGTTTGAAAACTTAACAGTATTTCTTATTATTCTGCAACTGTACAGAGTACACAGAATGTGCTGCTAAACTGCGGCGACGCACACTGAATGGAATATGTGACTTTGATATTTTAGTTTGAAGACTTAACAGAATGTGCTCTAATCTGCAACTTTGCACACTAAACAGAATGTGCTCTAATCTGCAACTTTGCACACTAAACAGAATGTGCTCTAATCTGCAACTTTGCACACTAAACAGAATGTGCTCTAATCTGCAACTGTGCACACTAAACAGAATGTGCTCTAATCTGCAACTTTTCACACTAAACAGAATATTTTTTTTTTTTTTTTTTTGTTTTTTTCCCCCCACACAAAATAACCTGCTGCCCCCACACACAGTAGTCCTAAAAAGGACTTTTGGTTCTTTTTTTTCACAAATTTTTTTTTTTCCTCCCTACACTGCCTTTCCCTTCCTATCCTCAGCTCTCCCTGGCTAAGACTGAGCCGAACTCGATGGTCAGGTGCTATACAGCACCTGACCACGGGTTCTGGCCAGCCAATCAGTGTAATGCCAGCAGCCAACATGGCTGCTGGCATTACACCGATGTCAGAGCCTCCCTGCACGTTTATTGGCTGCGCAGCAGCCGCAAAAATGTGCGGGGAGGAGACCCGAACATGGCGGGCGAGCACATGTGGTACTCGGACGAGTACCGCCATGTGCCGAGCAGAGCGATGCTCGAGCCGATCCGAGCATCGGCCGAGCATGCTCGCTCAACACTAATAACGATGTAATGAGCATCACAAAAGGCATCCAGACAGATAGGTGGCTTCTCCTATACATTATATTGCCAAACATCTATTTGATTGCTGAAACAATTTATAGCAAACTTTGTGTGATTTGTTCAGACGTCCTTGTTTATGACATTCAAAAGTTACATAGTTACATAGTAATTTAGGTTGAAAAAAGACTTGCGTCCATCCAGTTCAACCCTTTTCCTATTCCTGTTTACCATCGCTGACCCAAAAGAAGGCATCCGACTCCAAATGGCAATCAGATTTCTCCCTGGATCAACAAGCCCTAACTAAATATTAATCCCAATACTAACGTGCATAGCCCTCTATATTATGCTCTTTTAAATAAGTATCCAGGCCCCTTTTAAAGGCATCTAATGTATTTGATAGCACCACCTCCTCCGGAAGTGCATTCCATACCTTTATTGTCCTTACTGTAAAGAAACCCTTCCGCTGTTGTAGACTAAATCTCCTTTCCTCAAGTCTAAGCGGGTGGCCCCTTGTCCTGTGTACTGTTCTGTTAATGAACAGGTCTTTTGAAAGCCCTTTATATGGGCCTTGAACATATTTATATAGTGTTATCATATCCCCTCTAAGACGCCGTTTCTCTAGTGTGTACAAGTTTAACTTTTCTAGCCTCTCTTCATAACTAAAACATTCCATTCCCCTTACTAGTTTTGTAGCCCTCCTCTGCACTCTCTCTAGTTCCATAATGTCCTTCTTCAGAAAGGGCGCCCAGAATTGAACAGCATATTCTAGGTGGGGTCTTACCATGGACCTGTAAAGAGGCATAATTATATCTTCCTCCCTTGAGTCAATACCCCTTTTAATACATGCCAATATCTTATTGGCCTTTGCAGCTGCCAGCTGGCACTGCATGCTACTGCAAAGTCTATTGTCTACCATTACTCCTAAATCCTTTTCATTAGTAGATTTCCCCAGAGAAACACCATTTAAACTATATGTTGCATTTTTATTATTATACCCAAAATGCATAACTTTACACTTGTCTATATTGAATCTCATTTGCCATTTGCCTGCCCAGTTACTCAATTTGTCCAAGTCCTCTTGTAATGAAGACACATCCAGTTCAGACTTTATTACCTTACTTAATTTTGTGTCATCGGCAAACACTGATACATGGCTTCCTATGCCCTCTGGGAGGTCATTAATAAACAAATTAAAAAGAAGAGGACCCAGGACAGATCCCTGAGGCACTCCACTTATCACGTTTATCCAACTGGAGAACTTGCCATTTACTACCACTCTTTGCATTCTATCTTTCAGCCAATTTCCAATCCACTCACAAACATTTTGCCCTAGTCCTATTTCATTCAATTTGTAGAGTAACCTCTTGTGTGGAACCGTATCAAATGCCTTGGCAAAGTCTAAATAGATCACGTCAACCGCCTCTCCCTCATCTATATTATTACTTACTTTTTCATAAAATGCGATCAAGTTCGTTTGACAAGACCTATCTTTCACAAAGCCATGTTGGCTATTGCTAATGATATTCCTGTTCCAGCAGAATTCTTGAATATATTCCCTTAGCAACCTTTCAAACAGCTTCCCTACCACAGATGTCAAGCTTACGGGTCTGTAATTTCCTGGCTGGGACTTTGATCCCTTTTTAAATATGGGCACCACATCTGCTTTACGCCAATCCATGGGCACCATACCAGAAATAAAAGAATCCCTGAAAATCAGATATATCGGTCTGGCCAGGGTCTGGCCTAGCTCCCTAAGTACCCGTGGGTGTATACCATCTGGCCCCGGAGCCTTGTCTACCTTGACACCATTCAATTGTTTTAACACTTTTTCTTGTGTTAGCCAGTCCCATGCTTGCTGTGCCTGTTCTGTAAAAGTAGTTTGCAGATTCTTGTCCAATGGGTCTTCCTTGGTAAAAACAGAAGAAAAGAAATTATTTAAAATATCTGCCTTCTCTCTGTCACCTTTGACCATCTCACCCGTTTCAGCTAACAAGGACCCAACATTATCAGACTTTAATTTTTTGCCATTAATGTATTTAAAGAATTTTTTTGGGTTGCTTTTGCTCTCCTTAGCAATATTTTTTTCATTCTCCAGTCTAGCTAATTTAATAGCCTTTTTACAGGTTTTGTTGACATTTTTGTATTCTGCAAATGCCTCTGCTGATCCCTCAGCTTTGTAATGTTTAAATGCCGCTTTCTTGTTATTTATTTCATGAATTACTTTACTGGTTAGCCACATTGGTTTCAATTTGCTTCTTTTGTATTTGTTTCCAACAGGGATAAATTTATATGTGTATTTTTGCAATATTATTTTGAAGGCATTCCACTTACCTTCTGTGTTTTTTCCTGAAAATATTTTATCCCAGTCAACGAGACCAAGGGATGAATTAAACCTGCTAAAGTTGGCCTTTTTAAAATTCAGTGTTTTGGTGGAACTCGTATCAACTTGTTTTTTTGAATTAATCTCAAACGATACCATGTTATGGTCACTATTCCCCAAGTGCTCCCTTACTTGGATGTTAGAGATAAGTTCTTCATGGTCAGTTATTACCAAATCCAGACATGCATTCCCTCTGGTTGAGGTCTGCACTAGTTGTGACAAAAAATTGTCATTCAACAAGTTCAGAAACTTGCTGCTTTTAGCAGAGTTAGCTATTCCATTTTTCCAGTCTATTTCTGGATAATTAAAATCCCCCATAATTATAGTTCTCCCTATTTGGGAAGCCTTTTCTATTTGCATTAATAGCTGTGTTTCTTCAAGGTCACCAATGTTTGGTGGTTTATAACAAATACCCACTAATATTTTCTGGGCAGTTTTATCCCCAGTGACTATTTCAACCCACAGGGATTCCACATGTTCACTACTGTCCTCACATATATCTTCCCGCAATTGAGGCAATAATGCTGGTTTGATATACAGACAGACCCCACCACCTCTTTTGCTTGACCTATCTTTTCTAAATAACATGTAGCCCTCTAAATTGATTGCCCAATCATGTGTGTCATCCCACCATGTTTCTGTTATGCCTATCAAGTCATAGTTTTCAATTTCAGCTACCAGCTCCAGTTCCCCTATTTTACCAGTTAAACTTCTGGCATTTGCAAGCATACAATTTATGCCACTGCTGTGTTCCATTTGTGATTTAATTTTGTTGTGGCTTATAGTCTTCTCCCTATCATCTGTACTAACCCCGCCCCCAGATCCTCCCACCTGGTTATAAACTACATCGCCTTCCCTTTCTATACTATCTATCCCAGTATTTATTGGCCCCTCCCCCCCCCTTCCTAGTTTAAAATCTCCTCCAACCATCTGGTAATCCTCTCCCCAAGCACTTGAGACCCTCTTGCATTCAGGTGCAATCCATCCCTGCTATAGAGATTGTACCCCAAAGCAAAATCAGCCCAGTGCTCTAAAAACCCAAAGCCCTCCTTCTTACACCAAGACTTCAGCCATGCATTGAGCTCCCTAATCTCCCGCTGTCTCTCTGGCGTAGCGCATGGCACAGGTAGTATCTCTGAGAAAACTACCTTGGAGGTCCTGTTCCTAATCTTACTGCCTAAATCCCTAAAATTACCTTTTAGGACTCTCCACCTTCCTCTAACTTTGTCATTGGTACCAATATGCACCAAGACAGCTGGATCCTCTCCAGCCCCTCCCAATAATCTGTCCACCCTGTCTGCAACATGCCGAACCCGGGCACCCGGGAGACAGCAAACCATTCGGTTTGTGAGAATGTGAGAATGTGAGTCCTGTATCATGCATCTTACTTTTGGTACTTCAAATGTCTACATTCACTTTTATCTTGAAGTGTTATGATAATAAAATAGTGAAGTTGAGATGTCTGTGCAGATAATAAGTTTGACAATATGAGCTTCTGAAATAACTAAAAAGGTCTTCTTGATTAGCACTGTCCCTGCAATTAGCTTCTTGCAAATCTTGGGGATATTGTCACTCAACAGTAGCTTCTTTAAAGCTCTTTTGTATTATGTTAAATTATAATGAATTCAGTTCTAAAGTTTATGTTTGTTTTTAACAACAAGTATATGGAGAATAATGAAACAGAATAAAGGCATTTATTATTGATTTAGTGAATATGTAATTTATTTTATTATATCCTTGGATGCTATAGACATCTCCACCTCAGTGAACCACTTGGTTGCTAGACATCTGCAACACATTGCTTCAAAATTTGTTGGCCACATCAAGCAACACAGGAGTTGGCTATTAAGTCATCTTTATATCATTAAAATAGACGGATTTTTTAACACAGGGGAACAATGCAAAAGATACAGTGGCTGATGCACTGAAAACTAGAACAATTATAGGATAAACCAACAACACAATAGGACTATGGCACTGCATGCTATGTGCATAGGACCCAGAGTGTTCATCCTTTTTTAATCAATTAAATGGTAGAGAGGTCTCCATCACATTGTGAAGCAAAGTACGACTCTTGCACTGAATGCGTTAAAAGTCCCATATAAATCAAATGAGGATTTTTTGTTAGTTCAATTTGTCCCATCACGTGCAGTTGGTTTGCTCCAGAATTACTACAATTCTTAATACATCAGCTGCACTACCCTATATAATAATTTGCTAGGATGTTTGTCAGAAGCTGTCATGTGCAGTAGAGACTGCCCGAATGCACAGAATGCTGGGAGTACGGAATGTTGGGAGCACAGAATCTTGGGAGCACAGAATGCTGGGAGTTCTGTGCTGGGAGCATTCTGTGCTTTTGGGCAGTCTCTACAGTGCATGACAGCGTCGGTGGCAGGACGCAGAGCAGGACCGGTCTCTTAACATCACCCGGACCTTGGCCCGTGTACATGGACTATTACACTAGTAAATATAATAAATAACTACATCCAAATAAAGCTACAGTTTCCAATACTTTTTCTAGCAGGCAGCTCCCATCCTTTTCACAAAGTCTCTGTGGTCCAGCCAATTGAATGAAAAAACATATTAGCATTTGTGAGTACAGTCCAATGCATTATTTCTTCCCTTCCTGTTAAAAGACCTAACAAAGGCATGGATATCGGATGCTGATATGCCCTGCATATACTTCATACACTCGATGTTGCAAATCACATGCAAGTTTCATAATGTTAATTAAAACACGAGTCTGATGCATTAAAAAGCACTGAAAACCAACTGCCCCAAAAGGAACAAATTAATGTTTCCTCAATGCAGCTCCGGGTGAAGCCGGAGCTGCATTATGAGTTCCTAATCCTTTGAGTACTATAGGGATGTGCATTGCGCCCCCTGCGGCACTCAAAGGGTTAAATCAACGAGACTTGTTTTTGTTCCCAGTGGAACAGTTGGTATGCTACCGAATTGGAGCACTTTTGAGTTTGAGAATGTGGCCCTGTAATCTCTTTCCTATACATTTTAAAATATAGGTGTTTGACTAAAGTCAACCTAGAACGTGTTTAAACAGAAGAGAGAGAAGGGTGCTTCCTAGTGCAGTGCCAATGATCAGGTAAACAGCCACCGATACACCAGAATACTCACTATATTTCATAGATGAGGGATTCAGACTGCCCCACTCTGTCACTCCACACACAGTCGACAGATGCAGCCTCCCATGTAAAAACCAAGTGGACCTCCAGGACCCTTGGGAAACAACAAAACACAAAGCAGGAAGGGGCGCAAATGACCAATATTGTCGATCTAGGTAGAACTGTATTAAAATCACAAAGCCCAACATTTGGTACTCACACTTGGCGAAACAGGTGCCGGTTGTGAAAACAGCCAGCAGAATTCCAATGGGATAACGACACCACCCCGATACGGTGATTCAGATCTCCCATGCTCAACAGAAAATATTTATATATATATAGAATCCACAATCAATGTAAAATATATTTAATAGTTAAAATAATGGCAAGTAATAAATTCAATGTGTGCCTATTTGACGCGTTTCGAAGTCAACAGCTTCCTTTATAAAAATACTTCAGCATGCAATACAAAAAAAATATATAAAAAATGGTGAACGTGTTTGTACCTTTCAGCTTTTATCTAACTGGATGCTGTGTGCTACCAATTACGCTGCACTTCTCTGGTCTATCTTAATGACAGTATGTAGCCAAAAATAAGGAAAATTTAAAGACAAGCTAATATGCTAAGAATAAGGCAAAACTTATTGTATTACAATGCAATGTATTCATAGTTCTCACGTTTTCATGACATGCTTCATTGATATTAAAAAGAGACGTTTATGTAATTGCTTTGCAGTAAGTGTGCTTTCACCAGTCAAGACAATAAATCATTTTAGCAAATATGGTGTAGCAGAATAAATCTAAAATAAACAATGAATAGAAGAAATACACAATGTTTCATACATAGTGCATTGTGTGCTTATGTAACTTGCTCATTCATCAGTCCATGTCCATGTTTCATTTTAGTGGTTGATGCATAAGCCAGACAATAGACTAACTAGTTATTGAAATTAACTGAATATAAACATATAAAAGTAATGAACACACTCTGCATTCTAAACTGGGTCTGAATATGATTTCACTTATTTCTCGGGGGTGATTTTCAAAAAATGGAAACTGTCATTAGACTTTTATATTCATGTTTATTTAACCACTTGCATACCAGAGCGGTCACCAAGTAATTCTAAACAAATGCCATGGAGACCTCTCTAGCACACAGTAGGGCAAACTCAACCATAGATAGATGCACATTAGACGGGTGTACAAATACAAATCTGACCTAAAATAGTCCATATTTTTATAATATTGCACCTGCCTAACACTAATGCATCTGCTCACATCCACATCCACCCGAGATGCCTCCGATAGGTTTACGAATGTTCACTCATCACATCGACAATGGCCTATTTCCACACGGAAATGCACCATAATGAGTAATTTCCTTATGGAAATGCAGGATAATGAGGTATTATCATATACAAGGGGGTGTGTTTATATGTTAATATGGCACTTCACCACATGCCCTAAACTCTGATAGCAGCCTCTGCTGTCAGAGCACACAGTCATAACTTCACCTATCAGTGGCTGGTGAAATTGGGATCTCCCTGTAGTTTCTTATGCATGTAACAGCCCTCATCAATCATATGTATGGAGAGTTGTGAACTGCTGCTAATGTGGAAGAGATGCCTTCCATCACACATCACAAGCAGTAGGCAGACATGAAGTCGGAGGGCATTCTCTCTGTTTCCTCATTTGGTCAGTAGGGGAGTGGAGAGGATCTCTTCAGCAACATGAACAGCATCTCTCCCTTAAAGGGATAGTAATACTTCGTTTTAACTTTATTTTATTTTGTAGGCATTAAAAAAACATGAAGAATGATATAAGTCTTATCTCTCAAACCTTTATGGTTTAAGAGATATTCACAAGCAAAGTTTCCCCTCCCTGCCCCTTTTACCTAGTGTAAGCCATCTCTTCTCAGATGTGAATCTGGTTGTAAGACCAGACAGATAACAGCAGGGGACAATCTTCTTTATATGAAAACAATGAAAGCCCTGCCCCCCTTGTCAAGATTTTCTGGTTTTTCCCTTATCTTAATTGAAGATTGTCCCTCTGTGCAATCTACCTGGGCACCTCCCTTCTGCTTTGGTTAAGCAGTGTTACATCAGTAAAAGGGGCAGGAGGGGGACACTTTGTCATTGAATTACTCCTGAACTACAACTCTGACAGAACTGAAATAACACTCTCCAAAGTCCAAATACTATGATGATTAATTAGAGCTGTTTTTATTATGAAACATTACTATCCCTTTAACTCTTTGAGTGCCATAGGGATGTGCATTGTGCACCCCTGTGGCACTCAAAAGGTTAAAAATACACCAAGCACTACACAATCATCCCTTCAGCTCTGTATCATATTTCATTCATGTTGTGCTCTCCCAAGGGAACAAGGCTGGGGGTCAGACAGCATCCATGGGGATTTGTCGCTACCAGCTGACCCCCAGCCTTGTTCCCTTGCCCACTGGTATCCACAAATCCCCATGGACGCTGCCTGACACCCTCCCAGCCTTGTACCCTTGGGAGTGCACAACATGTATGAAATATGATACAAAGCTCTGGGGAAGATTGTGACTGGAGTACTTTTTTTAACCCTTTGCGTGTCACATGTGTGCGCAATGCACATACCTATGGTACCCAAAGGGTTAAGGGAGTGATTCTCTTTGTGGTGCTGAAAGTATCCTGTCTACTCCCCTACTGACCTATGGGGCAGCAGAGAGAATGCTGTCTGACTTCAAGATTGTCGTCATGCTGGTGATGTGCAAGAGATGTGCAATTTTACTGCATATGGTGATGTGTGTCTACATCGAAAAGTCAAAGTGCTTTGAACACATAGACAAAATCAATTCTCCACAGCACTCAAAGGGTTAAAAGCCTTGTCTATTTTTTTTTTTATTTGTCCCCTGTAATGAATTTAATTTGCCCCAGAATTGCTCCGCTCTCTTTGTACATAAGGCCCCCTAAGAAATGCACTGTAGACATATTTTCATCCTCAAAAGTAAAAAAAGTGCATTGGTTTCTTGATTAACCCCATCCTGACAACGGACATACATGTATGTCCTGAAGAAACTGTCACTTATCCTTATCCTTATCCTCTGCTTGAGACTACTGTACAGTTCAAGACTAAATGTCTGTTAAATATTCATATTATCATTGACTCGATCAATAAATACATCCATATTTTTGAATAGCTGATAGGCTAGAATTCACCATCATTATAAATAAAAAAAATGTGGGCCTCAAGTTTATGGCTTTTTGGTCATGTGGCCCCTGTTCTAGAGCAAGGATGAGCAATTTGCACCTTCCAGCTGACATTGGACTACCATTTATTAACTGGAAATACACTGTGCAAATTCTGTTTGTTAAAGATATAAACCTTGCTGCTTTTATTTCAATGAACCCCTTTAAGGACCCTTGATGGTCCTGGTACATCATAGCTGGATTTGCTTTAAGGACCAATGACGTACCAGAACCGTCATGGAATTCCAGGCTCCCCGCACGGCTGCACGCCATTCGGGGAGTCTGGAATTGGATTCAATTAAAAAAAGAAATGTTCCGTGATCCTTAAATGACCGCCTCGTGCATGCGCGGCCGGTCCTTAATGGGTTAAAAGTATAGAAATGTTTAACATGAAAATAGCATATGTTATAGATTTTCCTGTAAAATTTTATCAAAGGGATAGTAATACGTAAAATGTAAAAAATAAGATGTTGTGGAGTTTATCCCCAAGAGTAAAACAAAGGTGCTCCCACTGCTGAAAGGTGTTTATTCAAAAGTTATTGCAGCTAAAACATGAAACTTTTAGGTGCAGTATCACAGTGGCCGGAAATTGTACAGTGGCGCTGTTGCTACACCATCCTATGGAGGTTTATGGTCAATTGACCAGATCTATCCATAGGTTGGTGTAGCAACAGCGCCACTGTACAATTTCAGGCCACTGTGATACTGCACCTAAAAAATTCTAGTTTGAGCTGCAGTAACTTTTGAATAAAACACCTGTCAGCAGTGGGAGTACCCTTCTTTTACTCAGGAGATAAACTCTACAATAAATATATTTTTTTACATATTAAGTATTACTATCCCTTTAAAGCTTAAAATAAATTAAAAAGAAAAATACCGGTAACCGCTATTACGGTGTATGGATAATTTGCATTTTAGGGTCTTTGTTGAGCTGCAGTGACTTTGGAATGATACATGTCACAGTAATTAACCTATGTTTATTTTTCTCAGCAGATAAAGCATTGCAGTTCATTACTTTCACAAAATTACCATTCTTTTAACCTTTTGAGTACCAGAGGAGTACATAACACATTGCACAGCAATGCGTTACGTACCCCCCTGGCACTCAAAGGGTTAACATCTAATCCTATATCATAATTTGCTAAATCGTGTGTAACGCCGCAACATGCTCAGTACACACTGTTGCGCGTGCTACAGTCATGCGCAGTAGAGACTGCCCGCACCGCAGCTGATACAGAGCTGGGAGCTCCGAAGGAGTGTCCAGCTCTGTGTCAGCCGTAGCGCGGGCAATCTCTGCTGTGCATGACTGCCCCGCGACCGGGTGGCAGTGGCATTGTGACCTATGTAACGGGCTCTTCAACTAGTTATATAATGAAATGATAGTGATACTGATCATTAGAAGACTTATGCAACATTTTAAGCAAGTCTTGGGCTAAAATACTTTAACATATATTGATATATTTTGGGCTCTAGATTTTACAATTCTTACTTCTGAGTGGTCAGCTTGGTTAAGTGACTATATATTGATGCTAATCCTTTTTGAGCAGGATGTGTAAGTTATTCTGTTTCTGAAACTAGTGATAAATATCATTTGCTTTGACCATCACATATATGAATAAGTTGACAGTTATTATAGATGAATTTGTCAGTTTGCCTCTCTAATCAACACTATTTTCCTTTACATCGAGAAAATTAAATAGAACCAAACTGAATTGAGATTGATGTCTGTACCTAAAAGATTGTTTTAATCTTGTAGAAATAGTTTGAAGCCATGTGTATTTTGTTGGGTTAGAATACGTCAATAGTAGACATATATCAAGCAAAGGAAACATGGAATCAACCTGAAAGAATATATACTGTATATTTAAACAAATATATATCCGAAAAGAAATAAATGTTTTCTTAACATGTTCCCCAGGCCATGGCAAAAGGAGAGCGTTTATTAAAGCATAGAACTTAGACCCAGTTTTATTATCGTCATCCCTCAATTATTTATTTCTCCTACACGTACATTTTAATGTGGCAAACCTATCCGAAATTCCATTTAAACTAAATTAATGCTAAGATGTAATCTAGTTCCTCAAATATCACTCTGTTTTTTTAACTCCCCCAGAATGATGAACGAGTTGTTATATTTCAATTTGGTTGGTTTCTTTGGTTTGCATTCTATGTCAATCTCTTGAGACCATTCTGTTGCCGAACATTAAGATTTTAACTGCAACTATTATCATAAAGTGGTTTAAAGCATTTTAAAAGGACTACAGGGGTTAACAGTAGCAATGTAAAACAACCATACAGTTTCAGTATTTGAATCTGGCATGGTTTGAATCAAATCATTTCTTACTTGCCAACAACATTAAAACTAGTGAAAGAAATCATTGACATTCTGTCGAAAAACATATCAACTTCTTCTGTAAGAAGTAAGATGTAAACAAGTTGCTAAAATCAATGAAATATAACAACATTCTTTTATGTACTTTTAATATATGAATTTAAACATGGGCAAACGGTTCAACCATGGTGCCACATACAAAAGTAAATAATATTTAAGGAATTAAATCTTTAAAGGCTACTTTATGCTGTCACAACTCATCTTTAGAAAATTTGACCATACATTACACTTTGGGACCTGTAAAATTCATTGAAATGTATTGCATGTGTAGAGCAGTGATTCCCAACCCTAATAGGCCATTTCTTTATTATTTGCTGCTTCTGCTCAGGTGAGTTAATTAAAAGGTGGAACACCTTATTAGCTCACCTGTATTGAAGCATGGAAACCCCCTAACAGGGAAATTCTGTTAGTCCATGAGGAGGGGACACTTTGGAGGTTATGCATTAAGTCGTGATAAAGTGGTGATACCGTAGAGATAACTTCTCCAGTGATATCACTTCTCCAGTTCCTATGTTAATCTATGGAGCCAATGCGTAGGCTCGATAGAATAACCTAGAAACTGGAGAAGAGATATCACTGGAGAAGTTATCTCCACATTATCACCACTTTATCACGACTTAGTGCATAACCTCCTTTGAACGCCTCTATAGCAATCAAAGGTGTAACCCCTTCAATGCAAGAGAGGTCTGTAGTGCATTGATTCACAATGTGCTAATGCCCTATTTTAATCAGTGGGAGTGTAGGAATGTTTTTCCTTTTCCTGATGGTGCCCTTAGTTTACCATATCATTATTCCTCTTTTCTTTTGGACGTAATGTTTGAAAGTGAACTTGAAATTAATAGTCATTTTTTATTTTTAACTTATAACTTGTTTTGACTTTAAGTTTGACCACAACCACTTTTAAAGCCGTTTCTCTAAAATTGTCTTTCATGGTCTTAATGAACTAGTTAAAAAAATGTTGAATATTGATCACTTTAAGGAAGACACTGGACACTAGTGATATATCCAGCAATGCATTGGAGGCATCTCTAGAATCCAAGGGGTCAATAAGTAAGTCTACTTTTTCCTCTTGGAGCCCTAACATTTTTCATTGTCTATATTAACCCTATAAGGACCAGAGAGTGTACAACACATGGTTTTATCCTTAAAGGGTTAGCCTTTACATTAAATATATATTGCAGGTGTCTTTACCTGGAGATCACCCATAGGGCCATATACATAAATGTCTATATACATAGTTGATAAGATTCAAAAAGCCCTCCAAGTTCAACCTTTTCCAGATCTTCTTTGACCCAAACGATGGCAAACAAAACAATATTGAAGTAATTTATGGCCAGACATGCCCATACCATGCTCGGATTAAAGGTGGAATGTAGGAGAATGTGAGTGAGTCCCAAATCCTCACTGATTTATGATGTTTTTAACCTCTGCAATTCTAGAGGGGTCTCCATTGCATTTCTAAGGAAGCAGCAATGCTACACATATGCATAGTATGTGGGCTTTATTAGGCCTTTTGTACTAACCAAAAGGAAAGAAATAAAAAATAGAAAAGAAATACAAATTTTCTTTGAGGTAAATTATTTTTTAACCACTTGGGTCTTAGCAAGGTCTCCAACAATGGAGAAATCAGAGCTTACAAATGAAATAGAGCTACACTAATGATACCTCAAAGCTTAAAGGGATAGTAATACTTCGTTTTAACTTTATTTTATTTTGTAGGCATTAAAAAAACATGAAGAACGATATAAGTCTTATCTCTCAAACCTTTATGGTTTATGAGATATTCACAAGCAAAGTTCCCCTCCCTGCCCCTTTTACCTAGTGTAAGCCATCTCTTCTCAGATGTGAGTCTGGTTGTATGACCAGACAGATAACAGAAGGGGACAATTTTCTTTGTATGAAAACAATGAAAGCCCTGCCCCCCTTGACAGGTTTTTCAGCTTTTTCCCTTATCTTAATTGAAGATTGTCCCTCTCTGCAGTCTACCTGGGCATCTCCCTTCTGATCTGGTTGAACAGGGGGGGGATACTTTGTTTGTGAATATCTCTTAAACCATAAAGGTTTCAGAGATAAGACTTATATCATTCTTCATGTTTTTTTAATGCCTACAAAATAAAATAAAGTTAAAATGAAGTATTACTATCCCTTTAAAACTGAAATGGAGCTACATACCACAGAGCTTACAACAAAAATGTAGTAACACTAGTGATACCTCAGAGCTTACCACTAAAATGTAGCTAACCTTAGGGGTGGGAGAAAGCTATTACCGTGTTCCCATGAGAAATTCTGCAAAAACCATGTTATTGTCTGTTTTTTTTGCAGGACAACCTGCTTTAAAACCAGTGATTAAAATCTTTGCATTTTTTGTCCATTGGCAAAAATTTGTTGCCATTTTTCCAATGGCTAGAAACTTTCCGCCCATTGAATTACTTGGTTTTCATCTTTTTGCTAAAAAAAGTGACGTATTTGTGGAAGTGAAACACAATAGAAGCAGCTACATAGTGAGGTAGAAGTGCTGTGCTGTTCTGCTGCAATCTTTTGGAAAAATCGAGGCAGGAGAGGCTCATAGTGACTGCTATCACTATGACCAGGTTTAAGACTAATAAAAGGAGGAACTGGAAGGACCCTTTTGTTTCCACTGAGTGTGAGGAGGAAGAGGAAGAAGTGAGCACCCCTAGGGATCTTGGGGAATTTAATGGGAAGGGAAGGAGAAAAGGGTAGTACTAGTGAGAGCAGGACAGGTCAGCTGCCTGTGCCTGCTGCCAGACATGCTGCCCCTGCTGTCACCATTACTGCCCCTGCTGCCACTAGTGCTGTGCCTGCTGTCAGACCTGCTGCCTCTGCTGCAACCAGTGCTATGCCTGCTTCCAGGGTTGAACCTGCTGACACCAATACTGTGCCTGCTGTCAGACTTGCTGCCCCTGCTGCAACCAGTGCTGTGCCTTCTGCCAGTGCTGAACCTGCTGCCACCAATACTGCGCCTCCTGTCAGAAGTGCTACCCTGCTGCAACCAGTGCTGTGCCTGCTGCCAGTGCTGAACTTACTGCTAGTATGTCTTGTAATACTCAGGAGGGGGAAGGAGAAGGTGATGCCAAGTGTGACAGCAAGGGACCCTAAGTCACACTTGCCACACCAAGCAGTGCTACCAGGCATGAAGGAGGGGGTAATCAATATCCTCATATTAATAGTGGCTGTGAGAAGGAAGACTCTGGGGCTGAACTTGATGTGGTTGGGGTTAGTAGCAGTAGCAACAGTAATGGTGATGTAGCCAGTGGGATTAGTGTTAGGGGTGTTTTAGGGGAAGCATTTGAGAGCATCCAGGCTAGTAGTCAAGGGAGTCCACACCATTCCTTTGGCCCTGAGAGTCCCCTTCCCTTTACTACAGTGGCCAGAGGCCATAACTGTTGCTGGAGGAGAGCAGTTGCAGAATTAATACCACCACCACCAGAGGAGCACAGATCAGCTGCCTGTGCCTGCTTTTACTGCTGCCAGTCTGCCTTCTTCATGTCACCAAGAAATGGCAAGTGTGACATTAGGGGACACCTCCTCCAACCAGCAGTGATATGTCTGTAATAAAGCAGCAGCAGCACATAGGGACTGGTGGTGGTGGTGATGATGATGGTGGAGAAGCTGAGGTGGAAGAGACAGAATAATAGAGATAGATTAGTCGCTTACAGATGCCTTCTCAGGTCCAGTATACAGATGCAATAAATATACATATACTGTCACAGGACAGGCATAGAGACATAAAGGTACTCAATGGTTAAAGTACATGTAAATCAATCAGTCTCTGTTGTGGTGTTTGACACGCCCAAGGTGGTAATGGAGCAGTAAGTGGTGCTAGATGAAACAACACCGTCAGTCTGTTGAACAGAGATTGCTGCTTAGGCTGAGCAGGAACTTCGGCCAAAACACTGCAGAGTTGAGCTAGAGCCAATAGCCCCCACGGGTGTAGTAATGGAGATAACCTCACTGCAAGAGCTTGAGCCAATAGCCCCCAGGGGAGTAGTAATGGAGACAAACTACACTGTAAGAGCTTGAGCCAATAGCCCCCACGGGCGTAGTAACGGAGACAAACTACACTGCAAGAGCTTGAGCCAATAGCCCCCACGGGCGTAGTAATGGAGACAAACTACACTGCAAGAGCTTGAGCCAATAGCCCCCACGGGTGTTTAACAGAGACTAATCGGAGACTGACTACACTGCAAGATAAACAGGATGAGCCACCGCCTATACAAGGCTCTGAAACGTAACCGGCTCAGCAAGTTTAGTGGAAGATATGGCAACGGTTCTGCAAGTGTTAACGGAGGCTCAGAGAATGGAGACAGCAGCTCTGCAAGTGTACTGGAGGCTCAGGGAACGGAGACAATGGCTCTGCAAGTGTTAACGGAGGCTCAGGGAACGGACACACAGTTCTGCAAGTGTAAACGGAGGTTCAGGGAATGGAGATAACAGCTCTGCAAGTACAGAGGCTCAGCGAACAGAGGCACGGCTCTACAAGAGTTAACGGAGGCTATGACACGATCAGCCCTGCCACAAGTACAGGCGGAAGTCAGAATGTCGCCTCGGCAACACCAAACAGCGGCAGGAATGGAGGCAGGGTCAGCAGCAAGCCGGTTCAGGTCACAGAGCAGGAAATCAGCCAGGCCGGGTCAGATCACGGAGCAGGAATCTCAGACAAGCCAGATAAGGTCACAAGCAGGAACGTCAGCCAGGCTGGGTCAGATCACGGAGCAGGATTCTCAGACAAGCCAGATCAGGTCACAAGCAGGAACGTCAGCCAGGCCGGGTCAGATCATGTAGCAGGAAACCAGGAGCGTCGTCAAAACAGGCCAAATCGGTACACAGGAAGCAGGAACACTGGAACCCAGCAACAGTAACACTGGCTCAGAAACACCACGAAAGGGCATCTGATAGGTGCTAAAGGCCAGGTACAAAAAGGCCACAATGGGCGGGTCAAACAGGCTCAGCCAATGGGAGCGCCCATAACCGACAGTGACAGTTAAGGATCACGGGCACCGTGATAGATAGCCACTCTGTTGATGCTAAGATGTGGCAGTTTGTCTCCACCCTTTGTACACTGTGTAGTGCACTGAACACACATGCCAGGGTGGTGGAGGAGAATCGCAAGCAGGGCATCAAGCGGCATCTGAGGAGATTCCATCCCACAGAATATGCTAAGATGCTGGCAGGGAGGGTTCATCATTACTATTAAACTGTCAGCAAGCTGTCATGTGTCCGGGGTATGGACAAGGGGTATAGTGACAGTGGCAGTACTTGATTTCTAGTGTCGTGGTATTTGGATACAGTTGTGCCCCCAGATGTTATTTACCTCACACACTTCGCACATTACAGTTGCTCTCAAGGGAAAAATGTATATTCTAATAACAACACACCCATGATTTTGGACGAAGGGCAGATGGAGAAACATTATTGGCCAACTTCTTCTTTTCTCGACATATACTGGGGACTACTTATAGTGCTGCTACTGCCTCAGGCGCGTTACTGGAGCTAGTCATGGCAAGTGGAACCCTCTTCATCCATCAACCATGTTACTGCTGTTGTTGATCCCATTTCCCCTTCAGCTGCCTAATCATCCTGCTGCTTAAACAACTCAGCAGCAGCAGCAAGAATAGCAGTTGAAAATTTTGCATATACATCAGGGCATTTGCTCCATTTATGATCACACTATATACAGACAATTAAGGAACACATGTACAAAACAAACAAAATTAGAGAAAGCATAATATTTTACTGACAACTTGAACAGTAGCATTTTAAAGCCAGCCAACTTTTGGAAGGTTATTAAAAACCTCTACACCCCTCCTAACCATTCTCACCCATCAACTATAACCGTAGACAAAGAAACAATACAGTGCTCCATAGCCATAGCCAATGCATTTAATAGCTACTTTGTTGGATGTGCCACCACCCTGATTACACATAACAAAGGTAACTCAGCTCAACCTTGTACAGAACTGTCACTGGCACCTGTTGCCCGGTCCAATTATGAAAATGAATTCAATTTCATGCCAGTAAATGAAAGAGAAATATATGATCACCTCCTCAACCCAAAAATGAAATCTCAATCTAGGCCTAACCAACTACCATCAATGTTATTAAAGCTCAGTGACATGGTCACTGTCAAACTGATTGCATTTTTAATTAATGCATCTTTGGCAACAGGGTATATGCCCAAAGCCTGGAAGGTGGCTAGAGTTGTGCCTATCCACAAAAGTGGGGATAAAAATGTAGTATCAAACTACAGACCAATATCCCTACTCCACACTTTATCTAAAATCCTAGAGAAATGTGTATAGGTGCAACTATATAAACATTACTAACAGACCAGTTTTTTCACCCCTCTTCAATCAGGCTTTTGACCAAATCACTCAACAGTCATGGCCCTCCTAAAAGTAACCAATGATATCCAGACTGGCATGGAAAATGGTGACCTCACAGGAGCCATTTTCCTAGATTTTGCAAAGGCCTTTGAAACAGTAGACCATAATATTCTCATAAACAAACTCAAAAGATCAGGACTGGGTAAGAATTCTCTAAATTTGTTCTGATCCTATTTATCAGACAGAATGCAGTATGTGCCAGTTTCCGGCAATGACTCCCTTCTGCTCAAAGTACCAAGTGGAGTTCCTCAAGGCTCCATTCTTGGCCCTCTTCTATTTTCTCTTTTTATAAATGATCTGCCCAAGGTTTGCAAATCATCTTCAGTACCCATGTATGCAGATGACACCATAATCTATGCTAAAAACTCAAACATATCACACCTTGAAGCCATTTTACAACAGGATTTCTGCGAGGTTGAAAGATGAATAGCCAAGAATAAACTGTTCTTAAACATAGACAAAACTGTCACAATAATATTTGGCACAAAGCACAAACTGCGTAATCTCGGCAAAACCCACCTACCCATTGTAACAGAGTCTAATCGTAAACTGGCCCCAGTGGACTCCTACAAATATCTTGGTATGTGGCTTGACCCCAACCTCACTTTTTCATCTTTATATTGACAAATTATCCTCCAAGCTTTATCCCACAATCAGTACTCTTTTTAGACACAAAACAAGTACAGATGTTGCTGTCAGTCATAGACTAAGGTGATGTAGTAAATGCTCCAGTGCCAGAAATCGATCTTAGTAAACTTGACATCCTGTATAATTCATTATGCCGCTTTAGCCTTCAATGTAATTACACTACCCATCACTGTGATATGCTAAAAGAACTAAATTAGTTAACACTCAAATCTAGAAGCAGTATGTTGACTCCTGCTCTCCATAATAACGATAACCTCCGCCCCACTGCAAACAACTCTCTGCTTATACCACAATACAAGAAAGAAGAAGGAAGATCTTCCTTCTCCTCCAGAGCTCCAAAGGCCTGGAACAATCTGCCTGAAATAATCAAATCTGCTCCCAGTCTAAAATACTTAAAACTAAATGCTTCTTTATATCTAAAAAGTGTGTAATTGTATAGAATTTTAATATTCAATATGTATGTATATTTATATGTGTATTTATATATAATAACATGTAATACATAATGTTTCTCAATTTGTGTAAATATGTAACCCTTTACTGAAAACTATCCAGGACATACTTGAAAACGAGAGAAATCTCAATGTATTCTTCCTGGTAAAACATTTTCTAAATAAAATAAATAAATAAACAGTGGTCACTGGACAACAGGACATCACCTGCTGGCACTAGGTCAGTAAGGCACTAAAAAAAAAAATAGTCTTACAAAAAAATAAACAATTTTTTGGGGTTGTTTCTAACAAGCCTAGGTCCTACAAATCAATGTTTCCTTAGGGCTTGTGCCAAACAACCTTAAGTCCTACAAATTAATGTTTCCTCAGGGCTTAGGCCTCTAACAACAAATCTAACAAATCATCCTCTACAAAATACTCTATCAAGTCAAGTATCAGTGCACCACAGTTGCAGCTTATATCAGGGGGTTCCTGTCTCTATCACTTTACATTCAATTTTTTTATTTTATTTATTTATTTTTTTTAACTGCCCCCCAATACCAGTCAAGAACCCCCACAATACAAATTCCTTGTTCATCTGATTCATTCCCAAGACTCCATCCACCAACAGAGGCATCCTCATCAGACCCCATTTATACCATGTCTTATGGGGGTTGTTATTTGTATTTAGGATTTATTTTGTATCAACTGCTCCCCAATCCCAGTAAACAAACCCCCACCAAAAAAATTCCCTGTTCAACTGATTCTTTCCCCACATTCCACCAACACAGGCACCCACATGCCAGTTTTATACTATGCCTTTGGGAAATAAAACAATATTTGCTATGTGTTGTGTATAAATTCAATGAAATGTGCTAGGCAAAAAGAAGCGGAAAATCAGCACTTTTCTCAGGAAATTATTCGCCAAGAGGGAAGTGCCGTTGTTCGCCAATTTCAGTTTGAGGCAAATACTTTCGCCCATCCCAAGTTGAACTAGTAGCTAAACCATTTTACAGCCAAAATGTAAAAATGTACCACAAAGCTTACAAGTGAAATTAAGCTACACTACTATTGATACCAAAGAGTTTACAAGTGTCCCTCCCTATCCCTCCCCAAATGGATGCCCATGCTTTTGCGCTATTATGGAGGAGAAATGTTCATATTCGTATCAGACTTATCCCACTCATAGAGACAGTACAAAAATGTGTTACAAATTTCCCCTGCACAAGAGAAAGCCTTTAGTGCGACTCATCACTGAGGTGTAGCCATATCTCCCTAGGTGCAAGAAGAGCAAATCCATGCCTGGGATATTCTGCCACTAAGAGAGACTGAAAAGCAGAAAATGTGACACAAGTACACACTTAGAAGTAATAACATTTTGTAGTTTATTCTTGGTACCGCTTCAGGTGCTGCTCAGATTCATCAACAATTCGCTGACACTGTCCATTATACAACTAAATGTTTTTCTGGAGTTTTGCTATTTGTCTTCTGCAGATTTGCTGGATATTTCAATTCTAGACTGTTTATGGGTGGGGTATGATACCAAATGATTCCTCTGTAATGGTATGAGAGTAAAAATGTGACTGAGAAGCACCTGAGGGGGAAAATTTTCAAGAATAAACTACTAAGTTGTATTTGTTCTCAGTTTATGCTTGCCACACCTCATTTGTTTTTTTTCTTACTAAGAGGAAGTATCCGCACTCCGTATGAGGTATGTTGAATAAAATTCAACTTTTAAAAAGCACAAAGCCAAAATAGCTAATTTGATTATGTGTGTCATATTTAATAATGATATAAATAATTCTGGACTGAAAAAAATGTGGATTTTATTATAAAAAGTTCCCACAGCTTATAAAAAAATAAAATCACATTGCTGAAAAAAATTGTAATTGCTTATAAAAAATAGCAAAGCTATTAAAATTTTGCATTACTTTTAAGAATTAAATGCAGCACTTATAAAAGGTTTCATTGCCTTTAAAAAAGATAGCAAAAGCTTATATAATGTTTAAAGCATCTAAAGATACATGCATTTATATGCAATTTTTTAAGAAGCAATCTAGATTTTTTTTAGCTTACCAAAAACACAACTGGCATTAAATGTATTAATTGCATTCATAAATTAATGTCAGGCATGTTTTTATTAAATAGACCCCTTTGTGCCTAGAGAGATTCAGCTGTACATCACCGATGAGGCCCACTAAAGCCTGAAATGTGCATTTGGGGTCTTGCTGTTTTTCTGGCAGAGATTTGTGTGAAGTTTGTGTGAAGTTTCTTTGCAGGACTGTATGTGAGTAGGACCAGAATGAAATGAACACTGGGGGGGGGGATTCACTAAGCAGTGATAAAGAGGTGATAAAGTGGAGATGACTTCTTTAGTTTATCACTTCTCTAATTCCTATGCTATTCTGTAGAGTCTATGCTCTAAGATCTCCAAAGTTGAAGCAATGTTGGTGGATAGGCTCCACAGAATAACATAGGAATTGGAGAAGTGATAAACTGGAAAAGTCATCTCCACTTTATCACCTCATTATCACTGCTTAGTGAATGTCCCTCTGAAAGGTCTTCACTGTGCCAGCAGAAGGGGGTAACAAAAATGACTGATCAGCAACCCTGGGGGTGACATCATCAGTAATAAACTGCTAAGTATTATCTGATTTCACCCCTCTTTTGTTTTTGACTGATTATTTGGCAGAGTATACAGCTGCAAAAGGGCAACTAACTTTGGAGGGTGAATCAGTTCTGAAGTCTACACCCACCATGCTGAGTTGGCTTATGACCACCTAAATCCCAGTTTCCATGTGCAGAGCTTTCTTTAGATTGTGTAGCTCATACTCCAATAAGCTGTAAGCTATATCTGAGATTTCTCAATGTGCTCATCACTAGTGATCAAGAGAAATATACCATCAATCCATTTCAGTGAATCCAGTGTGCCAACCAAACAAATAAAATGTTGTTTGCTTCAGCCAGCAAAAAAAAAAAAATCAGATTTTAAAAAATGATCTATGCTTCATGTGTTTGATCCATAAGAAAAAAAATACTATAATTTTTGATTGATCATGCAAAGTAAGCTTAATCTCCCCAAGATGGCGATTAAATGTTTTAATTCTTGATCAATAACATGGAAATGCATGCTTTATACAATTATATTAATGTAATCAATGAAGTACAGAGTTAACATGGCACAGTTGTCATGTACACACACCCCTGGTACTTAAAGGGTTAAATAAAACACCCAAATAGTATCTTTATACTCTGCTGAAATATGGGTTACATTATCTCTTCAGTAGCTGAGTTCAATTAGAACACATAGACAGAACCTATTACATTTTATATTTAATAGACATAAAAATTACAGTGCTATGCATAGAAATGTAATAAAATGACACATAAAATACAGGAGTTTATTTATAGAATAAAAGAGAATTAACCCTTTAAGGACCAGAGTGTTGTGCAATATATTGCTTTGCAAATTTTGCAAACCCCTTTAGTCTTTAAAGGGTTAAAAACAACAGAGACAAATTCACATAACATATTCTCAGTAAGTCTGCTCCGGAGGTGTGTTGAAAATGATGACAACACACAATTCATTCAGCAGTGATCTCCAAATATTTTGTAACAAAGGCCCTAGGTTTGTCCTGCTAATATATTACCTCCATCCAGGGTATGTCCTAAAACCTTCATCTCTGGTGTGGAACAAGGGAGGGATCATGGACAGTGAAATCAGAAATACAGTTGAAGGCAACCACTGTAAACTTCTCTCCTTTTAGGGTGACTGGGACACCTCTTCTGCAGAAAGGCTTTAACCACTTCCCATGGAGAGTTTTCTCCTACACCTCCAGATTTTCACCCCAGAATAAACACCTCAAGCGTTTGGAGCAGCGTTAAATGAATTGACACTACACAAGTATCAAAGCACAAAGCACTACTAACTTTATTTAACAAACACAGAACTTTTATACTAAAAACTGGGAGGGTCTGCGGAGTGGAAATTTACAAGCTTCACCTAGTGTATTCTCTAAAGGTCATACAAATATGGTCAAGAGGAAATGAGGTAGGGAGGGGGTATGGAGCACATATAGTTAATGGTTAACATGCATCTCTTGGTTCTAATGGAAATGTAATTAAGGACATATCTACAACTATATGCAACAGTAAAAAATTATACTTATCTCTTTTCTACATTAAGGCCTCTGGGAAGGGCACTAAGTAACCTACTGCATGTAGAACAAGCTGCTAGTTAAAAATATAATTTAACCCCTATCACTTTTGTTAGTATAATAAATATATATATAAATATCGATATATAAATACACATATATATATATATATATATATATATATATATATATACATTCATACATACACATTTATATTCATAAAAATAATAACAGAACAATACAAACAACACCAGACAGATAAGAGACAGTTAATACAGTTGCAAGCAAACTTCAACATTAAAAATTCTTACAAATTAGGTAATGAGACCACTTACCAAAGTCAGATTATACAAACATAGAAAACACAATGACAAAAACGTGCTAGACAAACAAACCATAATCAAGCAGCAAGCAATTGTGACAAACAACAAAGGGGGTGGCCTGCTTCTTAAAGGTGAAGATTGTGGGGTGTAACCCACTTAGGAAACATTCCCAAGTAATTTTCTATTTATGTCTAGGACTCCAACCTAAACTCCAACATGGAGGACTATAACCCACAAGGCCTGGTACCGGACTCTAACCGGCACCCTTCAGTCACCCTTTTCAGTAGATTCTCAGGGGTGAGTGGATATACATATTCACACATATATATATATATATATATATATATATATATATATATATATATATATATATACACAATAACAAAAAGGTCCATTCACCTGTGAGAATCCTGTTCACAGCGCCAGATTGAAAGCAACCACTGTAAACTTCTTCCCTCCTTTTAGGGTGACTAGGACACCTCTTCTGCAGAAAGGCTTTAACCACTCCCCGGGGAGAGTTTTCTCTTACACCCCCAGATCTTCACCCCAGAATACACACCTCAAGCGTTTGGAGCAGCGTTAAATGAATTGACACCACACAACTATCAAAACACTACTAACTTTATATAACAAACACAGAACTTTTATACTAAAAACTGGGAGGGTCTGCAGAGTGAAAAATTACAAGCTTCACCTAGTGTATTCTCTAAAGGTCATACAAATATGGTCAAGAGGAAATGAGGTAGGGAGGGGGTATGGAGCACATACAGTTAACGGTTAACATGCATCTCTTGGTTCTAATGGAAATATAATTAAGGACATATCTACAACTATATGCAACAGTAAAAATTATACTTATCTCTTTTCTACATTAAGGCCTCTGGGAAGGACACTAAGTAACCTTCTGCATGTAGAACAAGCTGCTAGTTAAAAATATAATTTAACCAATATCACTCTTGTTAGTGTATTAAAGCAATTGCCTACTTAAAATGTCAATTTTAACCCTTTCAGCAGTGGTTTATGGCTCCCATATCCCTTTTAAACTATATCTCTACTTGTTATAATCATGTGCAGGTACTTGAGGTAACAAAAACAACAAAAAAAAATTCATGTCAACCTTTTTATTACTAATGATGTAGAATCATCTGCTTTGGGCTGGAACATGAAAGGGGACACAGAGTTAACGATCATCAAACTTGAACTGTGAATTTCCACTGTTTTGAATGCATGAGTAAGAACATTAACATCAGCTTATCTAAAGTGTTTGCCTTTTAATATACTCCTGTATTGGCTAATTGATTTAACATTTACTTCTATTTTTACATTATAGACTAAGAACATTTTCTGTGCCTCATGAAAGTCTGCAATCAGAAGGATGACTGGCACGTCCGAAAGTAATTAAAAAGTATAAAGATTATTTATGCTTTTTAAAATTGTATGGCATTAAGCAAGACAGTGATGAGACATACAGTAGCCATAATTCAACAAGAGCCCCAAAAGAGTCTAATGAGTTTTGTGCTAGTTTAGTACTTAGTCATAGACACAAAAACAGCTATTGCCACTGCAAAATATAAACCATTAAAATCAAGATAATTGAGAGAACCTGTCCAATACACTTGAAATCGCACCCACTAATAGAAAAAAAGCTAAGGCATTTCAAGCAGGGACTTAGCAATATTAACCCCTTAAGAGACTTTAACCCTTTGAGTGCCAGAGTGGTACAGAATGCATTGCTTTGCAATGCATTCTGTACCACGCTGGCACTCAAAGGGTTAAACAAACTCCACCGGGAAGCAAAATGGTTCAACCAGTGACCCAATTTAAAAAAATGGTGACTGTTAATATCAAAATTTATATAACTAATAAACTATCACGTAGGTCACTGGTGACCAGAAAGATCACAATAGAGTCAACAATAAGATACAATATAACTAACATCAAAAAACTACATAATATGGCTAATGTCCCATTCTGAATTTAACCCAGAAGGCACCCTGGTCTGTAATTGAAGAATCCAGAATGCCTCCCTCTGATTTATTAGCCGCAACTTATCTTCACCACTCTTTCTATTCCTTGAAAGCTACACAACCATACATCACCTCCATGTTCCAAACATTTGTGCTTAGCTATAGCGGAGTCACTTTCACATTTCTGTATTTGATATAGATGCTCTGTAATCCGCATCTTCAGTGGACGTATTGTGTGGCCCACATATTGAATGGAGCACGCAAGACATGTAAAGAGGTAAACAACATTATAAGTGTTACAATTTATGTAACTCAAAATATCATAATTAACTCCATCACTGGTACATTTAAAAGAATTAGAAACATTGACTACCTGACATGTCCTACTAGCACCAGCACCACCACCACATTTGTAAAACCCAGTGGAAGCCAACCATGTAGGTTTTGAAACTTTTGACAAAAATAAACTTGGTGAGATCAAATTACCAACTGTGAGACCTTGCGTGGCCACAAAATCACAGCCATCTTTTAAAATCTTAGCCAGAATAGGATATGTTTCTAATACAGGTAACGTTGATCTCACCAAGGTACAAATACGATGGTACTGTGGACTATAAGTTGTAATAAACCTAACGTTTTACCAACATCATCATCCTTAGATTTAATCCGAGTATTATGTGAATCCCTTAAAAGATCATCTCTTGACTTTTGTCCAGCAATCTCATATGCATCATACAGCAGATCCCTATTATAACCTTGTGTCAAGAAGTGCTCACTTCAATCCCTAGATGCTACATCATAATCAACCCTCTGGGAGCACTTCCTCCGTAAACACAGGAACTGCCCCTTTGGGATATTATTAATCTGATGTTGTGGATGGGATGAGCAGGTATGTAATAAACTGTTTCTTGAAGTCAGTTTTCTATAAATATTACTCACAACTTCATTAGTAACAACATCACCAGTCAAAGTCACATCTAAAAAGTATATATTCTTAGAATTCTAACTTGAGGTAAACCCAAGATTCAAATGGTTACCATTCAAAAACAAAATAAAAGAGTTTGCTTCCTCCTCGGTGCCCAACCAAACCAGCAGCAGGTCATCAATATATCTCCCATAATGCAAAATCAAATCCCTGAAGGGGTTCCCAACCCCAAAGACGTGGGTGGTCTTTCACCAACCCATAAATAGGTTAGCTTGGGAGGAGCAAAACATGCCCCCATTGCCACTCCACACCTCTGGAGCTAGAAAACCCCATCAAAGGAAAAGAAATTGGGGCGTAGGAGAGAGTCAACGACCTGCAACAAAAAAAATATGTGTCTGAGAAAAATTTTAAAAATTCTCAAAGTGAAACTTCAAAGCCTCCAAGGCCAAAGAATGAGGAATAGAAGAGTAGAGGGCAATAACATCAGCAGTCAGCCAAGACATATTAGTCCTCCGCTCTATGAATATTTATCATTTGTTGCTGTTATATGTTATATTGTGGAACGTAGAAGCACCCTTTCCTCTCTGATTCCTCTTGAAAGTTTGGCAAAGCTAGGTTATTTGGAGAGTTGGGTGAATGTAGAGGTGTACCTGTGGGGCACTTTGTAGGAAGAAGCACTACCAGTACAGTTTAAAGGAATGAATGGTACCACTTCTGGTCACTGTTTGCTGAGGAATTCTGTCTTGAAGACCTGGTAAAGAACTGCGTGCCCAACAAGCATTAATAAAACTGTGGGATCCACTGTCGTAATGTTACAGCTGTAAAGTGAGACATCAACAAATCAACACATGAATAGGATTTCATTGTGGGCTGGAAGCCATGAAATGGCAGTTACATTTGAATGCATAAAGATTAAACGAGTATAAAACATTATAATAAAAATCTATACATTAAACGAATTTTACTGCTGAGTAGAACAAGGGTACTCCTACTGCAGCCAGTTGTTTTATTCAAGTTTTATAACAGTTCAAACAGCAAGAAGTGAGTGACAGAGTGATTACTTCCTGGAAGTTCAGACTATCAGCATGACCAGTAGTTTCTATCACATTCTATAGAGAAGAGTTTCCCTATGACTCACTTCTGTCATTGAATACAACCGAATAAGTAAATAAAGTATAACCATTAGAGGGCAGTCATAATGTAAAAATCAAAAGCTGAATCTCTAATAACTCTGGAAATATGCATCTCATAGCAGTGGATTACCATTGTTTTACTCAACAGGAGAAGCCCTACAATGTATTTTTTATAGAAAAGTGTACTGCTCCTATAAATTTTATTACATGATGCTTTAATTTAGATATATCAAGTATATATATTACAAACTGCATTTCATTATAACAGATTTATTTAAGAAAATTGAATGAAATACATTGTTTCCTTTTAGAATACCTTTGAATTTGTAATATTCATGTTATACATTTTTCATCAAGAAGTCATTATTTTGTACCCTAGCAATAAATCATTGTATGTTTCACAAATTCAACATTATAGCTGATAGTGGAAAGTGAATTACCACCATTAACCGCTCTGGTCCTCAAGGGGTTACACTGTTCTAGTAATTATATGAAGATGCAGAATGTATTGGCGATCTGTATGATGGTTTATGGTGTGTCGTACTGCAATTGCTGCATAAAATATTTCACAATTTTATCACATACTTAAAGCTCATGATTTGGCTGGCTTGGCTATGCATAAACAGGATGCAATAAACAAGGCTAAGCTGGGCAGAAAGCCAGCCTTTAGTAGATGATAAAAGAATAAAATCACATAAAGATAAATAATGCTAACCATATTTCTATAGCTCCTATGATTCAAAATCAGTTCTAAAATCAACAATCCCATGTCAAATCAATATATTTAATTTTACTTCACTGAGATGAATGAGTCAATGGGCTACATGCAAGAAGGTAAAAGTAATAATCTGTAGACCAGATCTGGTAGAAAGATGCTCTGGAGCAAAGCTGGGGTGCAACACTTGGAAGTGTGTCAACAGCAAGTGAGCCCTTGCAGCAGTAGAAGCCAGTGGTAAAGGTGTCAACCTCATGTTCGAATGTCCAGTACCAGTTGAGCAGGATGAGTTCGTTTGCCAGTCAAGAGGCAGCAAAATAACCATATCTCAAGCAAAGCATCAGATCAAATCAGGAGACAAAAGGAAGTCGTCAAAGGTCTAAACAGGGAGATCTGTTTCAAAATGGAGAATCGGGACAAAGGTCAAGGTAGGCAGATCTGATTTGTAATTGTGGAACTGGCCAAAGGTCAGAATATTGGATATAGATCATAATCACTAATACAAGCCAAGGTTTGGTACAGAGGAAATAACTCAGAATAAATGTAACCCAAACAGAATGATAAGCTCTTTGCACATGTAAAGGGAAATGGAAAGTCAGGATGCTTAAAAAGCAAAATACACACAAAGACATGCCAGAACCTGTCATCGGGATGCAAAGCAAAATGAGCATACAAAATAGAACATACACAAGTACCTGAAAGGGTGGGACAATCAAGGTAAGAGATGCCTAGGATTAGTATAACCTTAGGGTGCTTGTGGGGGGCTGGGGAATACAACATGTCTTTTACAGTTTTCCCTGGTGAATATCGCAAACCAGGAGAGACTTCGAGTAGCCTAGATCACCATAACCTAAATTGACTGTCTAGCATATCTTCTTTTACCAGAACTGTTAGCATAGTCAGTCAACTACCCACAAATTGGTCAGACCCATAATGTAAAAACTGTCTGTGGGCAAGTTGATGGGTTCATGCATTTCCAGACCATGTTTTGCTGTACAAGTTGTGGTAAAACAGCAAGCATAAGCTAAGTGCCTCAAATGTATGCTCTCATTTGCATATTCTGCTGGAATTCTCTGAATACAATGGAAACATTGTAAGCTTTGGATTCTTGACCGGAGGCAGTGTTTTTGGTCTCTTTCAAATATGTAAATGTTCACACACTCATAGAGGTTCTGTTCGCTGTAAAAAGACAATATTTTTGTCACTTTCTTTGGTCACCATAAACTAAACTGATTGCCTGACATACTGCCTTTTGCTAAATTTACTAGCATAAGTTAGACAGCTAGCCCCCACAATGATGTGAGGACCAGCAGGTGAAGACAGCTATCTGTGGGTAAGTTGATTGGCTCATTCAGGTCCATCCCTTGCTTTGCTATATACACCATCATAAAACAGAACCTATAAACTAAGGGACTAATATTTGTGAGTTTAAAATCTAAAAAGTGTCTGAATTGTTCCCCTCTTTTGATTATTGTCATATTAGAATCTTAGAATGTAATAAAAACATTTAAGTTTTAGTGTTTCCTGAAGTCAGATTTTCTGATCTCCTTCATACATTTAATTGTGCACACAAGTGTATTTCAGAGGTACTGTTATCTATATGGAGGATAGATCTGACACTTTTGCTCAATATAACTTAAATTAATTGGCTGTCATGCTGAATTTTACCAGATGTACTAGCATGAGTTAGTTAATTAGCCTCATACTGATGTGGCTCAGTAGGCTTAAAAAACTGAGGGTAGGTTGATTGGCTCATGCATTCCCAACCTATGCTTTACTGTGTAAGTTAAAGGGATAGTAATACTTCAATTTATCTTTATTTTATTTTGTAGGCATTAAAAAAACATAAACAATGATATAAGTCTTATCTCTCAAACCTTTATGGTTTGAGCGATTTTCATAAGCAAAATTTCCCCTCCCGCCCCTTTTACCTAATGTAAGCCATCTCTTCTCAGATGTGGAATCCAGTCCATAGACCAGACAGATAACAGAAGGGGACAATCTTCTTCATATGAGAACAATGAAAACCCTGCCCCCCTTGACAAGTTTTTCAGGTTTTTCCCTTATCTTAATTGAAGATTGTCCCTCTCTGCAATCTACCTGGGCACCTCCTTTCTGCTCTGGCTGAACAGTAAAAGGGGTGGGTGGGGGATACTTTATCATTGAATTACTCCTGAACTACAACTCTGACAGAATTGAAATAACACTCTCCAAAGTCCAAATACTATGATGATTAATTAGATCTGCTTTTATTATGAAACATTACTATCCCTTTAAGGGATATTTGTTTATATGGGTTTAGTATCTAAAGAGTGTGTGCTCATTTGCATATTGTCAAATGGAATTCTGGAAATACAATGAAAACATTGTAAGCTTCTGATTATTTGCATTCAAGGTGGTAAAAACAATTGTAACTATTTAATATGCTAGTGAGACTGATCTATTAAGAAAAAACTGGGACAATTCTTGGTCAAAATAAATACAAAATAATGGAACAAAAAGCATTTTCCAATTTCCCATGTATTTAAATAGGGTTATTAATATCATAAATCAGTGTTTCTCAATTCCTGTCCTCAGGAACCACTAGCAGGCCAGGATTTGATGATTTCCTTGTTAGAGCACAGGTGAGTTAATCAATGTGAATGAGCCTCTGATCACCACACCTGTGGTCTAGCAGAGAAATCCCTAAGTCCTGGCCTGTTAGTGGGTTCTGAGGGCAGGAGTTGAGAAACACTGTCCTAAATGATAGAGGTGTCTCCAGCACATTGCATAGCAGTCTGTTAGAGACATTTCTAGCATTTAAGGTGTTAAAAGCCCCATTTAACTCAAAGACATTTTTCATCCAGTGTGATGCAGTTGGAAGGGTGATCCAGGATTGCTCATTGTTTGCCACACAACCTTCAGTTTGCGATTCTGCAAGATTAGAGTGGAAATGCTTTAAAGGGAAAGTAGGCACTAGTGAAACTGATATATAAAGAACATGTGGAACAATTATTTACCAAAACAACCCGCACCACAAATTGTCCAAATGTGCATTCATTTAAATGGGCCTATTAAGTCCCTGAATTAGGCTGACCAGACCTCGCCTTTAACCGGGGATGCATAGGAGAAATGCATACTGAAGGACTGCATTGATTTCAGTAAAGTACTGCAAAATGGCTATTTCCTTTATGTCCCCGGTTAAAGGTGAGATCTGGTCAGCCTACCCTTAATGTTAGGTCTACAACAGACTGCAAAAGCAATGCAAATCAATGTGTTGGAGAACCTTTTGTCAAGGAGTTAAAGCCCACTTTAAATCAAAGGATTATTTGTAATGGAGTTGGTATGCTCCAGAATTGCTCATTGTTTCATAATACAGCCTTTAGTTTGCAGTTATAAAAAAATTGAAGTGGAAATGCTTTAACCCTTTCAGTAGCAGAGGTGTATCCAATGCATTGCAACACAATGCATTGGATGTCTCTCTGACACTCAAACGGTTAAAGGAAAAAAATGCACACAATATCAATGTGACACTTATGTATTAAAAAAAACTAGGGGAAGACACACTAAGGTGTGATAAAACAGTGATAACGCTCCAGTTCCTATGTTATTCTATACAGCCTATGCCAGTGATTCTCAGCTCCAGTCCTCGGGGCACACCAACAGGTCACGTTTTCAAGATATCCCTAATTAATCACAGATGAATCAATCATAATGACTGAGCCACTAATTACTCACCTGTGATAAAGCAGGAATAACCTGAAAACCTGCACTGTTGGTGTGCCCTGAGGACTAACGTTGAGAAACACTGGCCTATGCACTAAGATCCATAAAGTATGAGAGATGTGCATAGACTCCATAGAAAAACATAGGAACTGGAGAATTGATGTTAATTGAAAAGTTATCTCCGCTTTATCATCTCTTTAACACACATTAGTGCATGTCCCTCATGGAGTAACTCAATCGTACCACAGTAGGCTGACCAGATCTCACCTTTAACCGGGGACACATAGGAAATAGGCATATTTCAGGAGTGTATCAAAGTCATAGCAGCCCTGCAATATGTATTTTTCATATGTGTCCCAGGTTAAAGGTGAGGTCTGGTCACCCTGTACCACAGGGAACAAATACAATTCCCCAAATCCCCATAGACTTAAATGGGGTTATTAACTCCTTGAATGCTAGAGAGATTTCCAACACATTGAGAAGCAATATAACAGAGATCTCTAGCATTCATGAATTTAAAGGGATAGTAATATTTCATTTGAAGCGCAGCCCAGTTTGTTCAACATAAGGAATAGTACTGCTGCTTGATACTCTTGTTCTCCAAAACTGTATCTTTACAATGTAATTTTATGCTGAAGTTGGTGCCTCACGTCCCTTTAGCTGTTTTTATGCCACCTCCCTTCAGCTCTGAAGTCCGGTCACCTGACTGGACAGATCACAACGAGGGACAATGGGGGTGATGTATAAAAAGCCTTCTTAGTGTATACTTAAGAATTATCGCTAAAATTCACAACACCTGGTATAAAGAAGTAAAGTCACGTTTATAAATATATCTATCTGAGAATATTATGTGAATATTCTACGAATATTCTCACCTGCAAATATATTTTCACACACACATAACAGTATTATATACTTCCAATAAGAACAGGTTATCAACCTGGCGTTAAGATTTAATCTGTAAAACTGGCTTTATTTTTGGTGCAATTATCACATTTCTTTATAAATACACTGGACCAAGGCCATTTCTACTCCACTTTTCAAAAAAGTAAACTAACAGGAGTTAGCACTTCACAAATGTTGTTAGATGTTTATACATATACATATGTCACTTTGAGACACTTTCTTTGTAACTCCAGTTTTATACATCTCCCCCAATCTTCCCTCAGTCAATAAATGGTAAAATCTGTCCTCCATGTTTTTCCTAATACTAACTGAAGATGTCCCTCATTGTGATCAGCTGTAGGGTCTCAGCCTGAAATGCTGATGTCAGGAAATGGGACGGGAGGGGTAAACCTCAGCGTAAAATTGCATTGTAACTGTACAGTTTTGTAGAATAAGAGCATAAGGCGGCAGTACTACTCCTTATGCTGAACAAACTGAGCTGTGTTTCAAATGAAATATTACTATCCCTTTAAAATCCCAACCTGAATGAAATTCTTTTTTGGTTCCTTATATTGCAGTTAGTACGCTCCATGATAGCTCAATGTTTGCTTTCTGGATACAGCCTTTAGTCTGCAAAATAGTCTGCAATGTTTTACCCTCTGAATGATAAAGAGGTATCCAACACATACCTCTCTGGCACTCAAAGGGTTAAAGGGAAAGTAAAAGACATGCTCCTGTGTGTTTAATGGTGTTTAGTAGCTTGAAAATGTATGCATGCCCTTCACAAGATACAGGTGTGTTGGCAAGTCCACTTAAGACTATAGTGATCTCAATAAACTGGAATACGCTATTAGAGGCATAACATTCATCTTCCTTATTTTCTAGTATATATAGTTGGTTACGAATTACATAGCAAATAATGTACCCCAACTGTTAATAATAGGGCTCCAATCACATCAAAGGAAATTTAGCATTTACTTTCCTTTTTTTCATTAGGTAGGTTATTGCATATGGTTCATTCAAGGTAATTATATATGAGTATTGTAATTAGAGGTGATTGTCATTGCTTATTGTACATAGTTTAATGGAGGAAAATTGAATTTCCATTAAAAACTTTGTTTTACTTATCCAGATGTCTCTTATGTTCTGAGGAAGAATGGTAGCCTTTCACCGACATCACTGTAATGAGATTCAGCATGGTTTTACAACTTGTACACTGTTCCTTTGTCATAGATACACATACTAAAAATAATTTTTCTTTAGGGAAATAGGAATAAAAACCTGACATTTCAGGAAAAAATATTTTAGAGTGTAAATGTTTGAAGCTTACACCAAGAAGAACTGAAGACATTTTGGAACAAAGAACGTGCAGCATAGGGAACAAATAAAACTTCACATTGATTTAAGTAGGAATTACACTCCCATGAATGCAGGGCCAGATTTGCATTTCAGGTGCCCCTAAACAAGGCACAGTAGATTCCCTAAGCTCTGCCCTGTCCACATACCATTCCTAACATGTCCCTGCCCTCTGTCCAATCCACTGTTTTCTGATGCAGAACATACTTTTGGCCTACAACAAGCAAGTACAAACAACAGCTTTAACTCCTTGTTTGCTACAGAGATGCATTGGAGATCCCTGTAGCATTCATGGGGTTAAATAATGTCCTGTAAAGGGGTATATAAACTTTTGCAGAGACAGTGAGATTGTTTAGGCCACACCAACAATTCACAATGTGGGTGTGGCCAGCACAGCTGGAGTGCCTATCAATATTAGCTTTCTAGGCAGTTGACTACTCTGCCTACTGGTAAATCTGGCCGGGCATGAATGCTAGTGCTAGTTACAATGCAATGCTTCCCAAAAGCCCCAATTAAATCAATCAAGATTTTAGGACTTTTTATTGTCCCTTATGGTGCAGTTGGTTTTCCTAGAATTATTCCATGAGGGTTATGCACTAATGTATGATAAAGTTGAGATCAGCTCTCCAGTTTGTATATTATTCTAAGGGCATCTTAAGTGCCAGGTTTACTTCATCCTGAGAGTTCTTAGTGCACAGGCTCCAGAAACCCAGGAACTAGAGAGTTTATCACAATGGAGTTCTTATTTCAGCTTTATCATACATTAGTCTATCTTCTTCAGGAGTAATTCTGGGAAAACCAAATACACCATAATTCCTATTATTAAAATGGTCCATTTAGCTCCTTGAATGCTAGAGGTTGCCAACAGATTGTGAAGCAATGCATTTGAGATCTCTGGCATTCTAGGGGTTAAAACTTGATTTAAATCAGTGAAGATTTGGGACATTTTATTTCTTCCAATTGGCAACTGGGTTGCCCCACAATTATTTCAGAGAATTTATGCACTAATGGGGTCATGTTTGGTAATATGGTTTCAAACTTGACCCAAATCCATCTCATGCACTAAACGGAGATGACTTCTCCATTAATATCACTTCTCCAGTTCCTGTGTTATTCTGTGGAGCCTACGCACTAAGATCTCCAAAGATGGTGAAATCTTAGTGCATTGGCTCCTTATAATAACATAGGACTTGGAGAAGTGATATCACTGGAGAAGTCATCTCCTCTTTATCACTTCTTTATCACATCTTAGTGCATCTCCCCCTTTATCTCTGTAATTATGCCTAAAATACACCTACATTGCCATGCCTTCACCATACCTTCCATATGCCTTAACCAAGCCTTCTCCAGGTCATCCCCATGCCTTCACCATGCTTCCGCATTGCCTTCCTCATGCCTTCTCATGCCTTCACAATGCCTTCCCCATGACCTCACAATCCCTTCCCCATGCTTTCACCATACCTTCCTCAATCTTTTACCATACCTTCCCCATGCCTTCACAATCCCTTCCCTATGCCTTCACCATGCCTTTACAATGCCTTCCCCATGCCTTCACCATGCTTTCATCGTGCCTTTCCAATGCCTTCACATTGACTTCACCATGCCTTCCCAAATCTTCACAATGCCTTCCCCATGGCTTTACAATCCCTTCCCCATGCATTCCCTATACCTTCACCATGAATTCCTCATGCTTTCACCATTCCATCCCCATGATAAACCCACACCTTCACCATGCCTTCCTCATGCCTTAACCATACTTTCCCCACATTTACAATGTTTCAGAGTCAAATTTGATTGTGGCTTCTTTAATATTGAAATTTGGATTAATGAGTGATATTCTTATTTCTGAGGTTGTTTATATGTTAATGTAACTATTTATCATTTGCACTGAGGCTTGATAGGTGGTGATACTGTCCAAGATCACAGAAACAAATTTGCCTATCTCTGGTTGGCAAATTGTTGATTTTGCTGTTGTTTTCTATTGTCTCATATTACACTACAGGGCTCAACAAACTATGGGTCAGTATCAGTAGGCACAAATCTACTGAATGCCAGAGAGGTGTCCAAGACATTGTGTTGTGCACACCTTTGACTTTCAGAGGGTTAGAAAAGTAATAGAAGCAGAGCAATGGAGCTTCAAAACTGGCACCTCTTAGAAAAAAGAGAGTGGAGCCACAATAGTGTAAGTCTGATAATTAATGCTATGTACAGGGGTGACAGATGAATACTCATTGTACTGATGGTCACATTAAACACATGCACAATAAGACTAATAGAGCATATGGAGGAAATCTCTGCCTCCATACAGACACCTTTGACTCAATGTAGATCTTCATAATGAGCTCACTCCTCCAGCAACTGTTGATACCTCAGCACAAACAGAACACAGAAACATAGAGGGGCACTGGACATCACACCAATGGAAAGCACAACCAGTACAATCAGCTACTCATTAATACTTATCTTGGCCAACAAGTATAACCGGCAAAACCGTGTGGAGAAAATCAGCCTGTCTCCACTTCGAAAGCTCTCAATATAGCATTAGGCACTGATGTGGTAAAATCAATGGTTACATCTAATATAAATTGTTAAAAACTGAAAAATAAAAATGATACAATAGTACTATGCGGTAGATGCACTAAGGGGTGATAAAGAGGTGATAAACAGGTGATAAAGTGAGATGACTTCTCCAGTGTTCTAACTCTCCAGGGAGACAACTAAGGGGTGATAAAGAGGTGATATCGCTTCTCCAGCTCCTATGTTATTCTATGGAGTCTATGCACTAAAATTTCTCAAGTGGGAGAGATCTTAGTGCATAGGCTCCATAGAATAACATAGAAATTGGAGAAGTGATATCACTTGACAAGTTATATCCTCTTTATCATACTTTATTGCAACCACCCCATCCCATGTCCTGTGTTATACTATGGAGCCAATGCGCAAAGATATCTCCAGCTTTACAGATTTTAGTGTATTGGCTCAATAGAATAACAGGAACTGGAGAAGTGACATCAATGACATCACATTATCGCCTCTTTATCATACCTTAATGATAGCCCCCTTGTGTTTCTTAGTAGGGGTGGACAAAAAGTGAGAACATTTTCCCACAAAGCTTTTTGCAGAAAACTGCCAATTTTTCTCTTTTTCGCGAAAGTTTGCTCCTTTTCTCCAATGCAAAATTTTCCTCCTATTCGTCTATTCCAGCAAATTGTTCACCTACTCTGACACATTTTTCTCCTATTTAACACATTTTTTTCCTATTCCAACACATTTTTTGCCTATGTTTCCTATGGTGCAACATTTCCCAGCACAATATTACTTATTCTGAGGGCCGTAGTGGAGAAATAAGTGGCTGGAAGTCAAAGTTGTAAGTCCTACAGCAACATATACCTTGAAAAATGTGTTAGCATGCAGAATGCATTTGTCCTTTGCCACAACACTTACTTCCTGCTTAGACACTGGCACATATTCGTGATGATGTCAAGTGATTAAAAAAAAAAATAAAGTCAACCTACAATGTGGCAGATGTGTATAGAAGTGGTGCTGGGGGACTGGCATGGTGTGATTGGTGGGACCTTGACAAACTGTATCCACCCCGGGAGGAGAGGGATCATCATCATTTATTGTACATGCTGCAGCAACCATTGCTGCAGTCAGTTTTTGAACTACCACTTTACTGCTGCGTCCCTGCTCCAACTCTGTACCGCTTGTGCATTTGCAGGACATTATTCAACTAATGTGTGTGTTTTACTCTCTACAGTACACAACTGATGGAGTGTGATGTCTTGCCTTGGCCCTCAGAAAATTTCTCAATGTTGTCTGCTGTCTATCAAGTCTGCCTCAGTCACAAAGCTCACATCAGGCTCCCACTCAACTGTCTGGCACCTAATATATTTATTTGTTTAATTAGTTATGTATTCATTTTTATAATTTTCTTTTTTTTAAGTTGTCCACCCTATCTTATCACAGTCAATTAAAAAATTATTTATAAAACAAAATCAACAACTTCTTTCACCAGACTTCTCCAGCACACAGACAATAAAAGCAAAATCAGCAAGTAATTTGGACTCCAGCTGCCTGTGTGGGGTCAACCTCCTTCCTCCCTTCTTCTCCACCAGAGGGTCCCCAGACTCCCCTAATGCAGAGAACAAATGTCCTACGTAAATGACTTCCTAAACTAACCTGCAATTCCACTTTATTTGCCTATCTCCTCTAGCTCCAAAACACGCTGCCCTCTCCTCTCACAAACACAGAATGGCTGCTGTGGGAGCCTGACAGCCTTGTATGTGGCTGTAGAAAAGTAGAGAAAACTTTCATGTGGTGGGAAAATAATTTTCTTCCCATTTATTTCAATGCAATGAGCTTGGTGAAAAAACCCGGAAAATTGCACTTTTCGCAGGAAATTTTTCACCAAGTGGAAAGTGCTATTTTTCGCCAATTTTGGGTTGAGGTGAAAGTTTTCACCCATCCCTACTTATAAGAACATTTCATACATGTATCATGTCCTCATCTGGAGAGTGAACATTAATCCAAAAATGTAAAATATATGTACATACATACACCTAACAAATAATTTAAACAATAAAATTGTGCATACAGATTGAACATAATTCAAACCCTAAATGATACAAAAAAATGCCTTGAAAGTCCGATGTAGAGACAGGCTGGTTTTTCCCTCTATCTTTCTGTGTTCATTTTGAATATTGTTATATGCAACTTTATTAAAGATGACATGCCTACGTAAGTCCTTTGAGTGATGCAGAGGCCAATAACACATTGCTCCTCATGCACTGAAGACTTCCTGATCATGCAAGATGGCTTTGAAATTAGTAGCTTCAAATTATTTACTGCCTCACAGAATGAAAGTTACCAATTTAAATCTGATATGGCCAAACTTGTATTAGTTTGACACATTACACTACCAATATCCTTTCTTCAAAATGAAGATGTGGCAACTTCAAATATATATTCTGGAATCTGTGGTTCAAAAAGTAAATATTACAGCTCCTTATTTAAAAACAATTGAATGAAAGCTAATTCTACAACTGTGTCTTTGCCAAGTTAGGTATGTGTTCTCATGCCAAGTCCTTTTTGAGACTGGCATCATTACAACTGGATTTACAGAGGGCATCCTGCTCTGTAAATATGTACTGGCCAAATATTGTTTAACCCTTGAAATTCTGCACAAACTTATTTTAAAAAATGAATAGAGGCCATTGTGAATGGATACTCAGCCAGGTTTGTCATCTGTTATGACGCCAAAATGTAATTTTGGTTTAGCAAAGTACAACCAAAATATACCAGGGAAATCCCCTCCTTAATATATCCTATGTATTCTCTGCCAGAAATATTACTGGAATGTTCATAGAAAGAACCAAAGCAAAACAGCAACTTGCAGAATTAATAAAATATGTCCATGTTTTCTGTAATTTTATTATTTTATCTCTTATTTATTTTAAAAACATGAGGATTATGCCATACTTCATTTGTATTATGCAGTGTAATCCTAGCATTTTACAAAGTCCAGTCTTGGAACTCATTATAACACTCATCTAAAAGAGGATTAAATCACCTAATTTATTTACAAAGGTAGTAAATGCATGTATTATGAAAATATATGTATCCTGCAAGCGTATGCCTTCTGTGTAAAACAGTACATACAATGTATAAAAATGCCTCATTCAGAAGATATTAATGCAAATTATTTGACCTGAACAAGTTTTTAGCCATTACATCTCATGGTGGTGCTGTTGTTATTGCTGTATGTCCCTGCCTCACTCATAGTCGTTTCCTCACTTTTTTTTTCAGAAGCCCTGATATATTGTCTTAAATAGAATGGTAATTCTTACAGTTAACATATTTTAGATATAGTATACCGCATTAAACCTTTTGCAGAGGAGGGGACCCAGTTGACAGAACAATGGATCTGGGTTTGTCATAGCAACCCTACCGAATACTTATACAGATGTAGACATTTCTAGGATTCCATGAAAGGGCTCATCCAGAGGAAAATGTCTACTTCTGTATGATCAGAATAGCAATAGCAACCCTAGCTCTGTTGATCAGTCAATCAGGCCAGCTTCTTCTCTGCAGAAAAACCTGTCAGAGAAAGGGGAGGGGGTGTAAAACAATTACACCATGAAAAAAAAGGATTTTAGTCTTACCTGTTAAATCCTTTTCTTTTAGTCCATACAGGTTATTGGTAATTTTGGGTAGGTGATCTGCCCCTTTAATTAGGCAGGAACAATTCTAGAAGTGAATGCAGGGGATGGAGCCTACCTTCCCTCCTTGGCTGAAGATAGCCAATCAGCTCCAGTAAGATTTGAGACACTAACTATTGACTAGATAGTAGAAGGGAAAGAAGACTCCTGTGAGCATGACCCTAAAGGACCACCACGGTCTGCCACAGGAGAGCCAAGAATGGTCCCTTGACAGGGTGGGAGACCAGTAACCTGTATGGACTAAAATAAAAGGATTTAACAGATAAGACTAAAATCCTCTTTTCTCTGTTGTCCAATACAGGTTACTGGTAACTTTGGGATGTCCAACCATTGAGTTTCCCAGAGGCAGGAAGTAAGGCAAGGACCAGGCTATCACGGTTCCCGTGACTACCTGTCATTCACCGCTGTGGTGTGTTCCTATTGGTAGTACTTGTTATGCCCGCCCAGTATGGCCTTCTTATACCGGGCCTCTGGCACCTGTCAGGTGCCCTTTCGTGGTGTTCCTGTACCAGTGCTTCCGTTGCTGTGTTCCTGTGTACCGATTCGGCTTGCCTGACTATTCTTCTGGTTCCTGCTCCGTGTATGACCCGGCCTGGCTGCCGTTCCTGCTCCGTGATTGATCCGACTTGTCTGACGCTCCTGCTCCGTGTATGACCCGGACTGGCTGACGTTCCAGCTCCGTGATTGATCCGGCTTGTCTGATGCTCCTGCTCCGTGTATGACCCGGCCAGCTTCCTGTGTTCCGGTTCAAGTGTGACTTCATCTATGTCGCTTGGCGACATTGTGAACTGTCAGACTTGTGCTTCTTATGCTGACCTCCCCGTTGCTGAGCTTGTTGCCTCCGTTACCGAGCCTGTCCGTTAACACTTGCAGTGCTTGTTGCCTCAGATACTGGGTATCCGTTAACACTAGCTGAGCTTGTTGTCTCCGTTACCGAGCCTGTCCGCTGACACTTGCAGTACTTGTTGCCTCAGATTCTGGGCCATCGGTTAACACTTGCTGAGCTTGTTGCCTCCGTTACCGAGCCTGTCCGTTAACCCTTGCAGAGCTTGTTGCCTCAGATACCGAGCCTCTCCATTAACACTTGCTGAGCTCACTGCCATCATTACCGAGCCTGTCCGCTACACTTGCAGAGCAGTGGTTTTCCGTTACTGTCTACCGAGAGCTCTTGCAATATACACGCTCCATTGGCACACCGGAAGGGTGCTACTGGCTCTGGTCTTACTCGGCTCTAGCAGTGTTGGGGTATCCGTTTACAAACCACTGAGTGCTACTGGCTCTGGTCCCTTTCAGCTCTGGCAGTGTGGGTATCCGTTGACGCACCAAGGGGTGCTACTGGCTCAGGTTCCATTCAGCTCACGCAGTGTCATTACGCACGGCAGAGTGCCCTTGGCTCTGGTATTATTTAGCTCTAGCACAAGTGGTTGGTCTTGCATATCGCCAGTCCTTGAGGACTACTGTTTGGACTCACTACTAGGTGCTCTCCACTACTGGGCGTTGTCTTGCGCACCACATCAGAGACTGATTATTTGCATTGGACTTAACCATTGCTTTACTCTGTTCCATTGCTTGTATAGTATTGCTCTTTATCCATACTGTGTCTGCTATATTACCATATTGCGTTCAGTTACGTGTAATTACCTATTTCTGCACTTAGGGGGCGTTGTCCTGCACACCACATCAGAGACTGATTATTTGCATTGGACTTAACCCTTGCTCTACTCTGTTCCATTGCTTGTATAGTATTGCTCTTTATCCATACTGTGTCTGCTATATTACCATATTGCGTTCAGTTACGTGTAATTACCTATTTCTGCACTTAGGGGGCGTTGTCCTGCACACCACATCAGAGACTGATTATTTGCATTGGACTTAACCCTTGCTCTACTCTGTTACATTGCTTGTATAGTATTGCTCTTTATCCATACTGTGTCTGCTATATTACCATATTGCCTTCAGTTACGTGTAATTACCTATTTCTGCACTTAGGGGGCCGTGTTCCTCATTTGTTCTCAATAAAAGTGTTTTATTTTTTACCTCTGGTTTGAGAGTCTGAATAACCGTTACACAGGCGCAAGGCGCCCAAAGTCACCAGAGCAGATATGAACCATCAGATCAGAGATAGCCAAACAAAAACAAATGAAATGTTAACACACACTGAACAGGGGTAACAACACCCCTGGAACTGTTACACAGCACACTGAATTAGAGCCAACAGGGCTCAAAAGTGAAGGAAGCACCAAAGAACCGAAGAAGATCCTAGACAGGCAAGACTGCCTCCAGGATCTTCTTTTCAAAACTGGCGTCAGCCAATGCCAGCACATCAACATGGTAGTGCTTCGAAAAGGTGTGCACAGACGACCAAGTGGCAGCCTTGCACAACTGATGAGGAGGCCTGATTCTTGTAAGCCCAAGAAGCCCAAAAAGATCTAGAAGAATGAGCTGTGACCTGAAAGGGAACAGGCTTCTTCCTTAGCTCCTAGGTCTTACGAATAGTGGACTTGATCCAAGACGCAATATTCACTTTGGATGCAGGTCTCCCTGCCCTGGGCCCTTAGGAATGACGAACAGCACGTCAGACTGTCTAATAGACTCAGTGAGATGTACATAAAACTTAAGACAACGCACCACATCTAACAAGTGGAGATCTCTCTCCTTGTCAGAGTTAGGGTCAGGGCAGAAAGAAGGTGCCACAATCTCCTGATTAATGTGGAACTCAGAGACCACATTCGGGAGAAACTCCTGCGAAGTGTGAAGCACCTCCTTGTCTTTTTGAAACACCAAAAAGGGTGGTCTACAAGACAGAGCATGTAACTCCGTGACACAGCGAACAGACACAATCGCCAGGAGAAAGGCCATTTTCCACATCAGCAAGAGTAGAGGAATAGTAGCCAAGGACTCAAAGGGAGGTCACTGAAAGACGTCCAAAACTAAGTTAAGATCCCACTGAGGAGCGGGAGTCTTGAACACAGGATGAGTATGAGCAACACCCTGGAAGAAAACCTTTATATCAGGAAGAATAGCAATGCGCCTCTGAAAGAAAACAGAGAGAGCAGAAGTCTAAACCTTAAGGGAACTCAAACAGAGTTCCTTATCCACACCATCCTGCAAGAAAGCCAGGACTGTAGGCAGATCAAAATCCTGAGAAAGGTCCCTATCAGCACACCAAGATAGAAAGGTTGACCAGACACGATGGTAGGCCTTAGAAGAAACAGGTTTGCGGGCACTAAGCATAGTAGCCACCACACTAGAAGAAAAACCTTTCTTCTCCAGTATTGAGGATTCAATTTCCAAGCCGTCAAAGCTAGACGATGAACACCCTCCTTCCACAGGTAACCCTGTAGAAGAAGATCCGGATGGCAAGAGAGCCGGAATATCTCCGCCACGGACAGATCCAGTAGCTCTGGAAACCAAGCCTGTCGAGGCCAGTACGGAGCAATCAGAATGACTTGACAGTGCTCAGTCTCAATTTCCATAACACCCTGTGCAACATGGGGAGGGGAGGAAAGATGTAAGTTAGAGGAAATAACCAAGGAATGGTCATGGCATCCACCACTAGAGCTAGAGGATCCCTCCAGCGAGGGCAGAACCTCGGAACCTTCCGGTTGTGTCTTGCCACCATCAGGTCAATGCAAGGAAGACCCCACTTCTGAACAATGAGGGAGAACACCTCTGGGTGCAGTTCCCACTCTCTGCTGTCCACCGTGTGTCGACTGAGGAAGTCTTCCATGATGTTGTCTACGCCAGGAATGTGCACTGCGGATATGGCAGGAACATGTTTTTCTGCCCAGGACAAAATAGCCTTGACCTCTAACCAAGCGGCGAGACTTCTTGTTCCACCCTGCTTGTTGATGTAAGCCAGGGATGTGGCATTGTCAGAATGGACCCGGACTGAGCATTGTTCCAGCTGGGGAGTCCAATGGCGAAGGGCATGAAATATTGCCCGAAGCTCCAACACGTTGATGGGAAGGAGAGATTCCTCCGGAGACCACCAACCCTGAGCACTCAGGCGACCCAGGACCACTCCCCATCCGGAGAGGCTGGCGTCTGTCGTCACAGTGGTCCAGAAGGATACCAGGAAGGACTTGCCCTTCAGCAGATTGGAGAGGTTGAGCTACCGCGACAAACTCAGTTCCACATGAAGAGGGAGGAATACTGACATCTTCAGACGGTCCGGCTGACCCTTACACACCTGGATTAGAAACCTCTGCAGTTCCCTGGTGTCACCCATGGCAAATGGGACCGCTTCTATGGTGGAGATGAATTTCTCCACTAGAGAGGACAGCTTCTTGGCTGGAACTGGATCATGAGCCAGAACAGCAGAAACCCTGTGGGCGATCTGGTGAGCCACCTCGTCCGTGAGAAATGCCATGCTCTGCTGAGTGTCGAAGAAAAGGCCCAGGATGATCTGATGCTGGGATGGAACAAGATCTGACTTGTCCTTGTTGATGATCCACCCGTTATGGGTGAGAGCATGAATGCAGTCCTGAACCTGCTGATGAAGAAGTTCCGCAGAAGGGACTTTCAGAAGTTGGTCATCCTATGGAGTAACTCTGATACCGTCCAGATGGAGAACAGATACCAAAGATCCCAGGACACGGTTGAAGACTTGAGGAGCTGTAGTCAGACCAAAGGGAAGAGCTGAAAACTGAAAGTGCCCTTGGTCACACACAAATCTGAGATACTGTCTATTCTCTGGATGAATGGTGATGTGTAGATACACATCCTGAAGATCCAGAGAGGCAAGGAATTCCCCCGGGGACATAGCAGCAAACACCATCCTTAGGGACGCCTGCTGATAATGAGTCTTGATCACAAAGGAATTGAGATACTTCAAATCCAAAATGGGACGACAGCCGCCGTCCTTCTTGGAGACCACAAAGAGGTTTGAGTAAAAACCCATACCTCTGTCCTGAATTGGAACAGGTTCCAAAACATCCTTGTCCAGAAGGGACTGGATAGTGCCATTGAACAAATGGCATTTCTATGTGCCCTGGGGCGTATGAGAGGGGAAAAACCGAAAAGGAGGAAGAGAGACAAAAGGGATTCTGTACCCTTCCGCTACCACCTGTAAAACCCATGAGTCCGCCACTGAATCCTCCCAGATGCTATGGTAGTGATGCAGATGGCCACCCACAGCTGAGTGGGGACCTGGGTTCGGCGAGTCATGCCAAAGAAGGCTTGGCAGCCTTAGGCTTGGAGGAGACCTTAGGCTTCCATTGCTGTTTGGGCTTGGAGGAGGAACGCGGAGCTGAGGGAACCGCCTGGTTCGCTGGACGTGTCTTAGTCTGGAAGGAACGAAAAAGATGATTACGCTTGAGAGGCGTCTTCTTCCTAGGGACCATAGGCAGAAAGGTGCTCTTGCCCCCTGTGGCTTCACTAATCAGATCCTTAAGATCTGGCCCAAACAAAGCAGTGCCTTGAAAATGCAATGAGAGCAAAGCTTTCTTGGAAGCAGTGTCAGCAGACCAGATCTTGAGCCAAAGAGCTCGTCTGGCAACCACAGACATGGTGGAAACCCGTGCCACCAAACGGATGGCATCAAATAAGGCAGCAGAAACATAGTGCTGGGCCTCAGAAATGTTGGCAAGAAGCCGCAACATATCCGAAGTAGGAGCACCCTGACGGACAGCCAGGATGAGCTGTTCAGTCCAGACCACAATGGCCCGGTTCACCCATGCCACAGCGAATGCTGGACACATGGCAGTACCAGCTGTGGCAAAAATGGACTTGAGGGAGACCTCAAGTTTTTTGTCCGTCCAGTCTTTTAGAGCAGAAGCATCAGCAACTGGTGAGGCAGTGGACTTAGATAACCTGGAGACAGGAGCATCCACTTTGGGGGGATGAACACACAGAGCAAGTGCCTCCTCAGAGAAGGGGTAAAGCTTGGCAAATTTCTTAGAAACAGAAGGTTGCCTGTTCGGAGACTTCCACTCATCAGACACAAGGCGGTCAAGAGTGGGGTTAGGTGGAAAGCAAGTATAGGGCTTTTTAGACTCCTGAAATACATCAGAGGGATCCAAAGAAACCTCCTGAACTATGTGAATATTTTGGGTGGTTAAGACAGCTCTGATCAAGCCCTCAGCTGAGGGATCAGGATCAGCCTCAAAGGGGTCCCCAAAAAACTGAGAGGAGCCCACAGTAGAACATTCCTCAACATCCGAATCCACCAACAGTTCCTCCTCAGAGGAATCTGATATATCAGGTACTCCTTGCGGTTTCGGCAGGGAAGATCTGACGGAGGAAGGGGTCTGCCAGGAGTGGAAGACCCCCTGTAACTGGGATGGAAAGAGTTGCAATGTAGACCGGAGGTCTCTTGTAGCAGCCTTGAACTCTTGCACCCATGCTGGCTCTAATGCATGGCTGGAGGTCCCTGGGAGAGACTCAGGGTCATCAGAACATGCTGGGCATAAATGACCTGATAATTCTCTGGGTAACCCTGAATGACATGAGGAGCAATGCGCAATAGGGGACACAGAGACCCCAGCGTCCTTAGTCTTAGGCCTCGCCCCAAGCTCTAACGGAGTAGACATTATCACAGTGTCAAAACATTTAAGGTATAAGGAGTCACACAAATACAGTGTGTGAGATTAAAGTTTCACCCCAGAAATCGCTAAAAAGCACTTATCTGTCAGAAGAAGGGTTAATCTGCAGAGGAGAGAAGGAGAGTCCAAGCCATGCGTAGGATCCTCATTCAGGAAAAGGCACAAAATGGGTGCCGCGGCGGGAGCCAATCAGAAACGAGCGAGCGAAGTAAGCACTCATGGGAAATGTAGTTTTCCCAGAAAAAGTACCCCATCAGTGCTCGAAACCCCCTGAGCCCCCAACACACATAAACCGGATGACAGAGCAAGGGCAAACAATTAAAATGAGCCATCTCTGAAGTCGCTACATTGATCGGTTGCAGAGATATGTCCCAAACTGTACAGTCCCATAGAAGTGAATGGAGCAATGGCGTCTACGCAGTAAAGTGACACAAATTTTGCAAAGTTGAAACTGTGAAATAAAATTACATGAAACATCACTAGAACACTTTAGCAAACCCAAAAAACACTGAACCCAGTAGGGAAAGTGTTAATAAACGCCCATTGCAAAACCAGCAGCTAAAAGGTTAAGTTACAACAGAAACTTGCTCCAAAACACACAACAGACATACAGATAAACACAATGAGTGCAGGGGTGTGCAATAGGGACTCCAAAGGAAAAACCCCTGTGCGGAGGGGCACTGTGGGACATATAGACCTGCATCACTCAAAGGGTTGCTCTCCTTTCCTGCAGATATTCTGTCTTCAGATTACCATGTATTAAGAAAAAGCCTCAGTGGGCAACTCCTGAGGAAAGAACTTGAACCCAAGATTTCCCCCCCAGGACTTATGGTCCACAAAAAGCACCTGGATACTGAGCTAGACACATCTAAGGGCATTGTCAGTTATGGTAATCCGCCTAATGGTGGTATTCCATATCTAACAGAAAAATAAAAAAATAGCTAAAACTATAGCAGAACTATTCTCTTGCCTCTCTTCACCAAGGAACAAATCTTTCTGGAGCTGATTGGCTAGCTGCAGCCAATGAGGGAAGGTAGGCTCCACCCCCTGCATTCACTTCTAGAATTGTTCCTGCCTAATTAAAGGGACAGATAGCCTACCCAAAGTTACTAGTAACCTGTATTGGACGACAGAGAAAAAGTTTTTAAAGAGTGTTACTGATATCAGTTGCCATTTAAATGTATAGAATAGTCTTAAATCATAGGTAGCCAACAGGGCCGGCGCTACCATTAAGGCAGCACAGGCAGCTGCCTTAGGGCGCCGCATCGGAGGGGCGCCGGAAAGGGAGAAGCTGAGAAATATTTTTTATTTTTTTTTATTTTTTTTAACTATATCTGCCACGAGGGAGCGCTCGTTTACACGACCAAGCGCTCCCTCGCGGCGTCTATGGGACGCTCACAACGCAGAGCGACCCAGGCTCTGTAGTAATACAGAGCGCTGGGAGATGACATCATCTCCCAGCGCTCTGCATTACTGAGAACAGCGCTGGGAGGCTGAGCTCTGTGCCGAAGGAGGCACAGAGCTCTCTTAGAGCTAGACCACCAGGGACTCAAGGTAGGGAGCATTGTGGAAATGAAGGGGCATAAAGGAAGGAGCAATGTGGAGCTGAGGGGGCATTATGGAAGGGGCAGATGAAGGGGCATTATGGAAGGGCAGTGTGGAGCTGAAGGGGCATAAAGGAAGGGGCAATGTGGAGCTGAGGGGGCATTATGGAAGGGGCAGATGAAGGGGCATTATGGAAGGGCAGTGTGTAGCTGAAGGGGCATAAAGGAAGGAGCAGTGTGGAGCTGAGGGGGCATTATGGAAGGGCAGTGTGGAGCTGAAGGGGCATAAAGGAAGGGGCAATGTGGAGCTGAGGGGGCATTATGGAAGGGGCAGATGAAGGGGCATTATGGAAGGGCAGTGTGTAGCTGAAGGGGCATAAAGGAAGGAGCAGTGTGGAGCTGAGGGGGCATTATGGAAGGGGCAGATGAAGGGGCATTATGGAAGGGCAGTGTGTAGCTGAAGGGGCATAAAGGAAGGAGCAGTGTGGAGCTGAGGGGGCATTATGGAAGGGCAGTGTGGAGCTGAAGGGGCATAAAGGAAGGGGCAATGTGGAGCTGAGGGGGCATTATGGAAGGGGCAGATGAAGGGGCATTATGGAAGGGCAATGTGGAGATGAAGGGGCATAAAGGAAGGAGCAATGTGGAGATGAAGGGGCATAAAGGAGGGAGCAATGTGGAGATGAAGGGGCATAAAGGAGGGAGCTGAGGGGGCATTATGGAAGGGGCAGATGAAGGGGCATTATGGAAGGGCAATGTGGAGATGAAGGGGCATAAAGGAGGGAGCTGAGGGGGCATTATGGAAGGGGCAGATGAAGGGGCATTATGGAAGGGCAATGTGGAGATGAAGGGGCATAAAGGAAGGAGCAATGTGGAGATGAAGGGGCATTATGGAAGGGCAATGTGGAGATGAAGGGGCACAAAGGAAGGAGCAATGTGGAGATGAAGGGGCATTATGGAAGGGCAATGTGGAGATGAAGGGGCACAAAGGAAGGAGCAATGTGGAGATGAAGGGGCATTGTGGAAGGGGCAATGCTGAGATGAAGGGGGCATTGTGGAAGGTGCAATGTGGAGATGAAGGGAGCATTGTGGAGGTGAATATGTGGGCGGGGGCAGGGGACTGTGGTAAGGTCAGGGGGGGCAGGTGGATTGTGTCGGGGGGGGCATCAAAATGCACCTTCGCCTGTGTATATAAAAATCCTTGCACCGGCCCTGGTAGCCAACCATGGTCATCAGGAGCTACCTACAGTGCATATCATTTCTGTATATCTCTGTATCAGCACAAGTGGATTAAACTGTGACCCAGTAACTTTAATTAATCCACCAGTGTTCAAGCAAGGATATCCTGAAAAGTTGGGCAGGATTTATAAGAAGTTACAATTGACCATTACTATATTTTAAATGTTTTTTTATAGTCAGCCATTTCAGGCTCACAAATACTACACTTTGCTTTTATAATACAGTCCATTCTTCCCTATTTGTATGTTCTAATTACATACCCATATTTGAATTCTTCCATGCTAAAAGTTAAAACAGCAATAAGATTGTTATGTTACAATTAAGCAGTGCTTTAATATGTAACTCTCATAGCAAAAGCAACTGTTTGCTGTATTGTGGCTTATAATAATCAGTAGCGCAAACAATAAAAAATTCTTAAAAAGAAACTATCATTCTTTGATTCATCAAATTCTGAAACACAGCCTTAAAGGAATACTAACACCTAACATGAATACAGTTCATATATTTTTATATATCCTGTACGCCCAACCAGCATCTGTAAAAAATATTTCCTTGGCACAGAAGGCCTTTTATCTGGTTTGATGTTAGCATTTCTGAAAATCATGTACACAGTCATGTTGTTGTAATTCATAATCACTATATAATTAGTGATAAGACTTAATTAATGAAAATTATTAAGATAAGTATTGCCTTTCTCTAATAACCCTTTGAGGATCAGAGTACTACTTCAGCACAACAAATAAAATAAAAAAGTGAGATTATCTTTTTTTTTCTTTTTTTTTTAAACTTTATTAGAAGAAAAAAGGGCATACAGAAAATGAATATAGGATCTGCAGTACAGAACTACCATTACACAGTGCACTGTAAGCTGATGCAACGAATACATATACTGGATAAGAGATGTAGGAAACTAAGAGAAGTCATCAAGATGGACTATGAGATAACATATTATTTTAGGGAGAAAAACAGCATAGTGATTAGGGATGGTCAAAACTTTCCGCCTCAAACTGAAATCTGCGAAAAATGGCACTTTCCGTTTCATGAAAAATTTCCAGCGAAAAGTGCAGATTTTCTGCTTTTTTCACCCACTGAAATCAATGGGAACATAGAAGTTACACACAACACATTACAAATAATATTTTATTTCCCAAAGGCATTGTATAAAAGGGGCATGAGGTTGCCTGTGTTGGTGGGGTGTGGGGAAAGAAACAGTTGAACATGGAATGTTTTGGGGGGGTTGTTTGATGGGATTGGGAAATCCTAAATAAAATAAAATAAAAACCATAAGACTTGGTATAAAGGGGTCTGAGGAGGGTGCATGTGTTGGTGATTGAATGAATTATTTGAACAGGGAATTTGTTTTGGGTGCTTTCTTGACTGCTACTGGGGGGACAGTTAATAAAAAAATAAATCAATAAAATAAAATAAGACATTTGTATTTAAAGTGACAGAGACAGGAAACCCCTGACATAAGCTGTCACTGGGGTGGACTGATACTTCACTTGATAGAGAATTTTGTAGAGGATGATTTGTTTAATTTGTTGTTAGAGGCCTTTGTAGGACTTAGACGTACTAGAGGCCCAAGCCCTGAAGAAACATTGATTTGTAGGACTTAAGCTAGTTTGGCACAAGCCCTAAGGAAACATTGATTTGTAGGACTTAGGCTTGTTAGAAAGAAACCCCCAAAAAATTGTTTATTTTTTTGTAGGACTAGTTTTTTTTCTTTTATTTAATTTTTTTTTTTCAAAACACAAGCCCTGAGAAAAAAATAAAAATGCCCTACTGGCCTAATGCCAGCAGGTCACGTTGGCCAGTGGCCACTGTCAAATGTCCTCCTGAGTTGCAACTGTTGTTCGTACTGCCACTGCTGAGTTGTCTAAGCAGCAGGATGATTAGGCATCTGAAAGGGAATGAGATCAACAATAGCAGTAACATGGAAGATGGATGATGAAGGTTCCACTTGCCACGACTGGCTCAAGTGATGAGCCTGAGGCAGTAGCAGAAGAATAAGTAGCCCCCAGTATATGTGGAGAAAAGAACAAGTTGACCATAAAATCTTCTCCACCTGCCCCTCCACCAAAATCATCATGGGTTGTTGTTATTAGAATATATATTTTCCCCTTGAGAACAGGAACTGTGGCTTCCATCAGCCACTGCAATGTGCACAGTGTGTGTGTGTGTGTGTGTGTGTGTGTGTGTGTGTGTGTGTGTGTGTGTGTGGTAAATAACATCTGGGGGCACAACTCTATCCAAACACCATGACACCCAAAACCAAGTACTGCTGCTGTCACTGTACCCCTTGTCCAGACCCCGCTAAGGACACATGACAATTTGCTGACATTTTAATAGTAATGATGAACCCTCCTTGCCAGAATCCTAGCATATTCTGCGGGATGGAATCTCCTCAGATGCCACCTGATGACCTGGTATCGATTCTCCTCCACCACACTGCCATGTGTGGTCAGTACACCACACAGTGTGCAATGGGTAGAGATGAACTGCCATATCCTAATATTAACAGAGTGGCTATCATTTGGTGGGGGAGGTAACTATGAATGAGGTGGATTGGTAGGAGATGTACTTGTTACCCTAGAGGAAGAAGGTGATGTTGATGGCATGCTAGTTGTTTCGCTCATCATGGAACTTCCACTGTCTGTTTGGGTTTCTTTTTTCTTCCTCCTGTTTGATCTCCACCTTTCTGGAGAGTCAGGGGGTACAGTAACAGCAGTGCTAGATTTCTGTAACGGGTGTTTGACTATAAAATGTTTGGAGTAAATGTCATGGTGTCTGTGTTTCATGTGTGTTATCAGGGCGGTTGTGCCAAGGTTTGTTCCCTCCTTTCCCCTTCTCACTAACTTGTCACAAATTTTGCACTGTACCATTGCTGATGATGACTGCACTGTGCCTGCCAGAAGAGAATAATAATCCCACACCCATGACTTCTGGGGGGGAGGGATAGGGAACAGGTGGAGAAGAATGACCTCTTTCTTCTTGTCCTCCACATTCCCCTTCACTTTCTGTGACAGAGGATAATGTTGCTGTTGTTGCTGCTACTGCCTCAGATTTAGAACTGCAGCTAGGACCAGACGTATTGCTGGCGCTGGCAAGCTGTCCTAGTCCCACATTACTTGTTGACCCCATTCCCACTGTGTACACGTGGTCTGCGGCACACTAACCTGCTCCTTAGCACCCTGCTGCCCTTTCATCTCAGCAGCAGCAGAAGTTAGAGCAGTTGCAATGTCCACTAATTTCAAAAGCTGACTGCTAGTGATGGTGGTGATGCCCATCCTCATCCCTATCTCCCATTCCTTCTCAGTTTCTGATAAAAAGGTCATCAATGTCTCTTCCTCCCCAGCTTCTCCAACACCACCACCACCACTAGCCCCTACTTGCTGCTGCTCTATTCCAGACATCTCACTGCTGCTTGGAGGAGGTGACAAGAAATGTGACAGAGGGTCCCCTGCTGTCATACATGGCATAATTTTCTCCTTCCCCCCCTGAGTACTACAAGAAACACTAGCAGCAGGCAAAGTATTGGTGGCAGCAGGTTCAGTACTAGCAGCAGGTTCAGCACTGGCAGCAGGTTCAGTATTAGCAGCAGGTTCAGTAGTAGCAACAGGTACATCGCTAGTGGCTGCAGGATCAGAAATGGTGGCACTGGCAGCAGGGGCAGCACGTCTGCAACAGGTACAACACTAGTGGCTGCAGTTACAGAAATGGTGGCACTGGCAGCAGGGGCAGCACATCTGGCAACAAGTACAACCGTAGTGGCTGCAGGTACAGCAATGGTGGCACTGGCAGCAGGGGCAGCACATCTTGCAGCAGGCACAGGCAGCTGAACTGTCCTGCTCTCACTAGTACTACCCTTTTCTCCCTTCCCATTTCCTTTTCTCCCTCCCTTCCCATTAAATTCCCCAAGATCCCTTGGGGTGATTTAGGGGGACTGGACGGCATTGGTACAGTAGTGGTCCCTTCCTCCTCAGACTCAGTGGACAGATAATGGTCCTTCCAGCTCCTCCATGTATTTTTTATCCTGCTCATAGTGATAGGAGTCACTATGAGCCTCTCCTGCCTCACTTTTTGCAAAATATCATAAGAGAACAGCACAGCACGTCTATCTCGGTCTGTAGCTGCTTTTATTGTGTCTGCCTTCAGAGAAAACGTCACATTTTTACAGCGGAAGTTCTAAAACAACGTAAATAAACGGGCAGAAACTTTTCAGCCATTGAAAAAATGGCAAAAGATTTTGGCCAATGAGTGAAAGATGCGAACATTTTAACAGCTAGTTTTAAAGTGGATATTCCCACCAAAAACCAGATAACAATGTGGTTTTTGCGAAATTTCCCACGGGAACACGGTGACAACTTTCGCCCACACCTAATAGTGATATCATTGGAGGGAGAAGAAGAGCAGGATTAAATCCCTGTGTAGAACGATGGGTGTAGGCAAAAAGTGGTAGGTGAGGGGGGGTAGAGATGTCTTAGGAATTCTGAAGGAGGGGATTAACTGCTGTGAGAGTAAATAAGCAGAAACTTCGGTGAGTCAGCGAATTTATAGAGTCGCAAAAAGAGATGCAAATAAGTAGAGTAGAAAGAGAGGACACATATGCTGAGGTCTCCCACCAGGGGTGAAACAGGGCCGGGAGGTCAGACAACGAAACGCACCCCACAAGAAATATAGACCCCACCCCAGACATCCATAAAGTAGAAAAGTGGACAAAGATGTAGAGAGGAAGAAAATGTACCAGGGAGAGGAATAAAGGGCCCAACGCAAAAGGGAGAGGGAGAAGTATGAAAAAAAAAGTAGAGGTGAGAATATCTTAAGATGAGGGAGATTGCAGGGACTCCAAATAATTAGACCATATTTCCCAATGAGCGAGAGGAATGGTTAATAGTGTAAGAAAGAACATGTGAAGTTTTTCCTATATCGTAGTAGTATTTAGTCTTCAGAAGTCAATTCTTGATCAGAGGAGGAGTGTTACTACCCCAATGGAGGGGAATAAGAGAGTTGGCTGCATTTAGGAGTGTGTGAATGCAAGAACGAGTGGGTTGAGAAAGACGTGGGCTGGTATCAGGAAGACGAAAAAAGAGGCAGATGATCGGATCATAAGGGAGCGAGCTCTTAAAGGCTACATTGATATAATTTAAAGCCATTTTCCAATAGAGGATGATGAGGGGGAAAAACCACCAAATATGAAACATAGAACCGGACGTCTCAGAACATCTCCAGCATTGAGGGGAGGAGCGGGATGAGAAGAAAGCTAGATGTTGCGGGGTAAGGTGCTCCAAATGTGCTTAATACATCAACCTCACAGAGCCTATATCTATAATTCTCATTAAGTTTCAACTTATTTTTTTCACCTATTTTATAATGTACAGGAGGTCTCTTCACAATGCACACTGGACCTGATGACTACTCAGTGAGTGATGCACACATTTTATAAAAATAATGAAGAAATAAATATAATTGAAATACTTAACCCCTAGAGTGCCAGCTACTTACGCCGTACGAGTGGACACAGCTGTACCTGCTGTGCCACGCTCGTACGGCGTAAGAGAGAAATGCAGTCACTGCATGAGCCGGTATAACCGGCATGCAGTGGCCGCATTAAAAAAAAAAAAGCCCCTGGCACTCATGGGGAGGCATGAGGATTACTCCTCATGCCTCCCCAGTTATTGATCTCCCAGCCGATCGGGCTGGGAGATCAATACACACAAAGGAGAAACAAAGTTTCTCCTTCCCCCTCTCTCCTACCCGAACTTCCGGGTAGGAGTGGGCGGGACCGGGGGAATCCTCCAAACGTCATCGGTGACATGGTCACCGATGACGTTAGGGAAGTTTCCCCGATCCTGTTCACTCCTACCGGTGGTAGGAGTGAAGGGCAGGAGAGCTCTTGCTCTCCTGCGGTCGCACCATTGATCTCCCAGCCTATCGGCTGGGAGATCAATGACTGGGGAGACACCAGGAGGGGTCCTGATGTCCCCCACGAGGTCTGAAATGTCTTAAAAAAAAAAAAAAAAAAAAATAATAAAATTAAAGTAACCCTGTGAGTGCCACAGGGTCCCAGCACATTGCTTTGCAATGTGCTGGAGACCCCTGCTGCACTCACAGGGTCTATTCTTTGGGGGGGATTTTTTTTTTTTTTAAGACCTCATTGGGGGGATCAGGGGGGATCCTGATGCCCCTCAATGAGGTCTATAATTAGAAAAAAAAAAAAAAAAAAAAAATTTAACCCTGTGTGTGCCACAGGTGGGGGTCCAATGCACCCCCCCCCTCCTGTGGCACACACAGGGCTTTTATCATTATTTTGTTACCAGAGATTGTTGGGGGGCCATCAGGATTGCTCCTGATGGCCCCCCAACAAGCTCTGATTACAAAGTAATGATAAAAAAAAAATTAACCCTCTGAGTGCCACAACGGTCCAATGCATTGCTTTGCAATGCGCTGGAGACCCCGGTGGCACTCACAGGGACACTTTTTTTGATAACTTTTTTTTTTTTTTGTAAGACCTCATTGGGGGGATCAGGGGGGTTTGTATACCCCTCAATGAGGTCTATAATAAAAAAAAGTAAATAAAAAAAAAATGAACCCTGTGTGTGCCACGGGGGGGGGCAATGCAGCCCCCCTTCTGCGGCACACACAGGGCTTTTATCATTACTTTGTTATCAGAGATTGTTGGGGGGGGTCATCAGGATTGGTCCTGATGGCCCCCCAACAAGCTCTGATTACCAAGTAATGATAGAAAAAAAATTAACCCTCTGAGTGCCACAAGGATCCAATGCATTGCTTTGCAATGCGCTGGAGACCCTTGTGGCACTCACAGGGTCACTCCGTTTGTGGACATATATATTTTTTTTTACTAAGACCTCATTGGGGAGGGATCAGGGGGTCCTGATGCCCCTCAATGAGGTATATAATAAAAAAAAATAAATTAAAAAAAATGTAACCCTGTGTGTGCCACTGGGATAGGGGTTCAATGCAGACCCCCTTCCTGTGGCACACACACAGGACTTTTTATCATTACTTTGTGATCAGAGCTTGTTTGGTGGCCATCTGAATACAAAGTAACGATAAAAAAATTAACCCTTTGTGTGCTACAGGGGCCCAATGCATTGCTTTGCAATCCACCGGACACCCCTGTGGCACCCAAAGGATTATTTTGTTTTCCCCTTTTATTTTTTATTTAGACCTCATTTTATGGGTTCTGATGCCCCCAACGAGGTCTACACAAAAATATTGGGGGAAAAGCCCCAAAAAATGCACGTGCCACAGGGAGGGTCTGACGCAGTGCTTTGCAATACGTTGGACCCCCTGTAACACACACACACACACTTTTTTTTTTTTTATTATTCTGTTTTTAGACCTGGATGGGGGACACCAGGAATGTTCCTGACACCGCCTCCCCAACGAGGTATGAATACAAAATAATAATTAAAAAAAACAACTCTTTGTGTGCAACAGAGGGTCCAACGCATTGCTTTGCAGTGCATTGGGCACCCTTGTGACATGCACAAAAAATGCCTCCGATTCCCCCCCCACACATACACATGTACCGTATTCCCCTGCCTGGTTCCACAGCCAACTGGCAGTCCCATTCCCCAGCCTGACCCCCAGCCTGTTTCCACTGCCTATTGGTAGACTCAAAGTACCAGTATGCACTAGATTCAGGCTGGGAATCAAACTTTGTATGAGGGGGACATACAGTGCACACTGGTAGTCACAGATCTCCCATACACACTCTCAGACACTGCCCCACCATCTCCACCATCCTTGCTCCTCTGCTCATACCCACACACACTGCCTAATCCCTCACCCTCCCACACTGTTACACTGGTAGTCACAGGTCCGCGCGTACACTGGCTGACGCCCTAGCTTCTTTCATCTGTTAGCCATAAAATCACACATACACTGTTTGCTTTCCCATTCCTATTTCACTGGTAGCTACACTCCTGTCACTCAAATTGGTATGTCAACCCACAGCAGTTGAGTACCATTTTTCTTAGGCTGGCAAGAAGTCCTCCTAGGAAATCCCACGCCATTGAACCATTTTAGTATCTTTGAAGTGACTGAAGTGTAAAAGAAATGTTTGTTTGTTTTCCTGTAGCACCACATTCTGGAAATAGTTGTGCCAACTAACTTAGGGGTAAAAAGGCAAGTGACCCCTCATTAGATGCGGCATGTTGTCTTCTTTCCAAAATGGTATAGTTTATCTACCTTTTCTTCACTTCTGAAGGTGTTATAGCCATTTTCGTAGAGGCAAGTCAGGTTTGAGAAAATGTTAGAAACATCAGTTTGTAGTAGGTGTAGTTTTCTACTTCTAGCACTCCCTAAGGTAGTTCAGCTCATACCAATGGGGTGTCGTTTGACTCCTAAGAGCTTTAGCTAACGAATGCAGTTGAAAATTCCATGGTTTTCACAGAGCTCCATACATTTGAAGGGGCAGAAATGTAAGAAAATGCCTTTTTTTTCATTAGCGCCACCTCCTGGAAGCATTTGTGCATGCCAGCCTTTGGGTATGAAGGCAAGTGACCCCTCATTAGATGCGTCAGGTTGTTTTCTTTCCAAAATGGCATTGTTTTCTACCTTTCCTGCATATCTATTATGGTTATAACCATTTTAGTGCAAGAAGATAATTTAAGAAACAAAAGTGTCAGGTTTACGTACGTGTTCCTAGCACCCACATATTGTATGTTAAGCCACACAAATGGGCTACCATTTTTCTCATGTTGGTAGCAGGTACTGAATACAGCAGGAAATGTTATGGTTTTCAAAGATTTTAGTATCTTTGAAGTGGTGGAAATGTAAAAAAAACATGTATTTATTCCCATAGCGCCACCTTTTGGAAATATTTGTGCACTTCAGCCCAGGGGTAGAAAGGCAAGTGACCCCTCATTTGATGCGGGAGAATGTCTACTTTCCAAAATGGTATACCTTTTATACCTTTCCGTCATTTCTCTAACAGTTATGAACATTTTAGTACAAGCAGCCATTTTCAAAGAAGCAAACAGGTAGGTGTAGTTATGCTTTTCTGGCACCCCTAAGGTATGTCGATTCATTCCAATGGGGTGTCATTTTTCTCCTAAGAGCACTAGCTAATGAATACAGTTGGAAATTCCATGGTTTTCACAGATTTCCATACAGATGAAGGGGCAGAAATGTAAGAAAATGCCATTTCTTTCCTATAGTGCCACCTTCTGGAAGCATTTGGGCACAACAGGCTTGGGGTAAGAAGGCAATTCACCCCTCATTAGATGCGGCAGGTTGTCTTCTTTCAAAAATGGTATGGTTTGTGTAGCCTTTCTTCACTTCTCTAGTTGTTATAACCATTTTTGTACAGACAAGTAATGTTTGAGAAAATGTTAGAAAAATTAGTGGTTGCAATAGGTGTAGTTTGGTACTTGTAGCGCCCACTAAGGTAGGGGAACTCATACCAATGAGGTGTCATTTTTCTCCTAAGAGCACTAGCTAATGAATACAGTTGGAAATTCCATGGTTTTCACAGATTTCCATACAGATGAAGGGGCAGAAATGTAAGAAAATGCAATTTTTTTCCTATAGTGCCACCTTCTGGAAGCATTTGGGCACAACAGGCTTGGGGTAAGAAGGCAATTCACCCCTCATTAGATGCGCCAGGTTGTCTTCTTTCAAAAATGGCATGGTTTGTTTAGCCTTTCTTCACTTCTCTAGTTGTTAGAACCATTTTTGTACAGACAAGTAATGTTTGAGAAAATGTTAGAAAAATTAGTGGTTGCAATAGGTGTAGTTTGGTACTTGTAGCGCCCACTAAGGTAGGGGAACTCATACCAATGAGGTGTCATTTTTCTCCTAAGAGCACTAGCTAATGAATACAGTTGGAAATTCCATGGTTTTCACAGATTTCCATACAGATGAAGGGGCAGAAATGTAAGAAAATGCAATTTTTTTCCTATAGTGCCACCTTCTGGAAGCATTTGGGCACAACAGGCTTTGGGTAAGAAGGCAATTCACCCCTCATTAGATGCGGCAGGTTGTCTTCTTTCCAAAATGGTATGGTTTGTGCAGCCTTTCTTTACTTCTCTAGTTGTTATAACCATTTTTGTATAGACAAGTAATGTTTGAAAAAATGTTAGAAAATTTAGAGTTTGTAGTAGGTGTCTTTTTGCACTTCTAGCATCCCCTGTGGTAGGTGAACCCATACCAATGGGGTGTCATTTTTCTCCCAAGAGTACTAGCTAATCAATATAGTTGTAAATTCCATGGTTTTCCCAGATTTCAGTACTGTTGAAGTGGCAGAAATGTAAGAAAATGCCATTTTTTTCCTATAGTGCCACCTTCTGGAAGCATTTGGGCACAACAGGCTTGGGGTAAGAAGGCAATTCACCCCTCATTAGATGCGGCAGGTTGTCTTCTTTCCAAAATGGTATGGTTTGTGTAGCCTTTCTTTAATTCTCTAGTTGTTATAACCATTTTTGTATAGACAAGTAATGTTTGAGAAAATGTTAGAAAATTTAGAGGTTGTAGTAGGTGTCTTTTTGCACTTCTAGCATCCCCTGTGGTAGGTGAACCCAAACCAATGGGGTGTAATTTTTCTCCCAAGAGCACTAGCTAATGAATACAGTTGTAAATTCCATGGTTTTCACAGATTTCAGTACAGTTGAAGGGGCAGAAATGTAAGAAAATGCCATTTTTTTCCTATAGTGCCACCTTCTGGAAGCATTTGGGTACCACAGGCTTGGGGCAAGAAGGCAAGTTACCCCTCATTAGATGCGGCAGGTTGTCTACTTTTCAGAAATATATAGTTTTATATAGTTATTCCACTGTTTTAGGGTAGTTTTACCACAAAAACCCTAGAATGTGCATTTTAGTTTATAAAGTTGAAAATGTAATTTTGCGCTGCTGGTGATTAGGGCTCTGCGCTAGCCTTGGACTTAGGTAAAACTATACAAATTTGGTATTTTTTTACTCGGGGGACTCTGGGCTTTTTCAAATAATTGAAACTTTTTCAATCAAGGTAAATGTTTTTGATACATAGTATGTGATTTTAGCAAAATGAGTAAATTTTCACTTTTTTTTGTCATTATGACATCATAGCTTTTTGCACGATGTAAAATTCTCTTCATGTAAGGTATCACGAGAAAGCTCAATTCGTTCTGAAAAAAACAATATATAGTTTTCCATATTTAACTAAAAATCCCCAGAGGAAATCAAGCCTAAACGGAAGGATAGCAAAAATGTTGAAAAAGTGTCTGGCCTGCAGGGTTCAGAAAATGGCCCGAGCCTCTGGCACTGAAGGGGTTAAAGGGACACTAATGTCAAGTTAATCTTATGTGAATGAGAATAATATTTCAGGAACAGTTGAACTCTATACTCACACAGATATATGATTGAAACCAGATATACAGATATAGCCAGTGATGGAATAGTTTTGAGTCAGACCAACTGCACAGTGCAGGACCATTTCCATTAATTGAAATAGAGCTTTTAACGCCTTGAACACAAAGGTAGGTGATGCACTAAAGTATGATAAAGCGGTAATAACGCGGAAATAACTTCTCCCGTGATATCACTTCTCCACTTCCTATGTTATTCTGAAGAGGCTATGGACTAAGATCTCCAAAGTTGGAGAAATCTTATTGCATGGCTCCATAGACTAACATAGGTACTAGGAAAGTGATATTACTGGAGAAGTTGTCTCCATGTTATCCCCTCTTTATCACGCCTTACTGCATAATCCCCCCACCACGTGTTGAAGATCTCACCGCTAGCTTTCAGCTTTCTAAAAGCCCCATTTAAACCTACAGTGTACTTGATGTACCACAGGATTACTCCAGTTCCTCTTTCTACATTAGCCTTAGGATGTTATAGAACAACTCAAAGCTTCTAATTACACTGTATACTTATGAGTGTCAGTTTAGTTCACCTAGCCCTCTTGACAACCAAGACATACATTAGTAACACTGATGTTTTGTTTCACTCTGTTATCATATGTCATTCTTCTCTCCATCATTTTATACAGCACTGAGGAATATGCTGCAAATCAATAAATAATAATAGAAATGATAGCTATGTACAATGTTAACTTTATATTAAAGGGGAACTAGCACCTCCTAATAATAACCCCCACTTACTATGACTAGAAAATTCTAATGACCCCTGTTCATGATCCCTTGCTACTAGGTACAAGAGATACCATTTACAATCAGTCCCGGATGTCATGTGCATGGAGTCAGACATGACAGTTGCTAGCAGAACCTCAGGACCTCAAACTCTCCTCAAGTCACATGGTAATCTTTCACTTTTAAGGACAATGCATTAAGTTGTACACCTCTCTAGTCCTTAAAGGGTTAAGTTGGCTCATATACTCTGCCTGCCTCACTTAAAAAATAAACCGCCAGTAAGTGTTTTTTCCAACTGAAGCAGGCAGATCACATGATCCTACTTAACCCTTAAGGACCAGAGAGGTGTACAACTTAATGCAAAGTCGAAAAACCTCTCTGATCCTTAAGGGGTTAAGATTACCATGTGCAGTGGGTGGACTTCGTGTCCTGTGGTCCTGCCACCAACTTGCATATTCGTTTCAATGGACATGACATTCAGGACTGATTGAACAAAGACACAAGGGCAAATGTCATGGAGCCATTAGGATTTTCTGTTGTAGTGAGGTAAGTGGCGGGTTATTATTAGAGGGTGTTAATTCTCCTTTACCATATTCTCTACAAATGAATATCAACTGTATTCAATGACTCAGCACTCTTAGCCCTCGATTCAGCTACCTCAGACTCCAAAAAAAACAGCTGACAGCAGATTTTTAAGCCTGGTAAGCCATTCAATTAGCCATCTTATGAACAGCTAACATCAGTTTTAAAATCACAATGGACGTTAATATTTCACCCACGAAACAATGAAACAGCTACACCCAGGACCCATTCAATCCTGTGCGGTAGTGCCAACACATGATAAAATGATACATTTAATGGCTGAAAATCTGCACCCTGTTTTTCTGTCCGTACAGCACTTGACAGAGAAAAAAAACCACTGCTGGACATAACAAAGCAGGGAAACATCAGCTCACACCACACCCAGTACATAGCACAAGCACACAAATGGCAATATTAAACTCTGCAAAGCCAAGCCAACACAAGGATAATGCCCAAGCCCTACAAACAAGTCCCGGACAAACAACAAAAACCTATCAACACCACAGGGACAAGGGCTTGACAAGCAACACAACACAATCTCTTGCACCATACACCAGAACAATAGGGGTTAACACACAACAAAAAATATGTACACACAACACAAGACTCACACCTGTCAATCCCAAAGCAACCCAAGCTCACCTGGGTAACATCACCAGCCATTGAAGACACAACATGTACCTGACAACGTCATAAACACACCTGACAGGTACACAGCAAGTACAGAAAAATCAGATAAACAAAAACAGCCACACCTCAAAACACTGATCTGGACAACACACACCTTCCCGTTCGTCACTCCCTACCTCATGACCGCACCTGTACAACACCCCACCACTGTCTTAAAGGGACATCTCACTATCTCAGATGTAGCGTGTTTACAGTAAGACCATTCAGAGACACACAGACAGACAGACAGAGAGAAATAGAGATTACAACCAGTATCTTTGCATACCTATTCCTGCATAGACATCAAAGACAAAGACAAGGGCTAGGGATCACCGTCAACCCCCAAGCAACAGTGCTGAACAGCCTCCATTTGATGCAACATCTGATGCTTAGGCTGGACAGCCAGACAGGAGCCCATCTTCACCTGGAGGACCACAATAGGCAGCAGCACCTCAGCTGCCGCAACAGGATCACTCTCTCTTTTGGGTACAGGATGCTATCTCTGTCAAGAATGCTTTGTACAAGGACCCTATTCTCCTCATAGGAATACTTAGGGTCCAACAGCCTCTCCTCATCCACACCAGCCTGGGGTGTGTCAGAGCTGTGGATTTCATGCCCTGCAGTGTTGACCCTGACTTGGGGTGCTCCCCAGGATCTACCAGTCATCCCACTTTCACAGCTGTCCCTGGCCTCTGTTTGCCTCTTCTCACTCTAGGCCCCTTCTGCCCAAATGATCTCCCTCCCCCACTCCTTTCCTGACCGGGGATGCCCTCCTGACCTTCCTCCTCTCCCCATCCCTCTCCCCTCCTCTTCTCTCCCAGCCATCACGTACCGACTCACACTCAGGCACTCATGCAGGTCCTCACAGACGCACTCGATCAGACTCACTCTCTGTTACTCCTTTGTACTCACTGAATCACACTGTCAACATAAAAGATAAAGTTGTGTAATGTGTGCGAAACAAAAAATATATGTGTGTGTTTGTATGCATGTATGGTAAATGTGGAAAGATGTGCTATGTGTCTGTATAGGTGTATCAACTCTCTCCACTCCCAACTCCTTCTACCTCGCTTGAATGTATGCTCCTCTCTCTCTCTCTCTCTCTCTATGGCTATCCCCTGCTCCTGGGCTCTGTGCTCTAACTTGCAAAAACTGGAAACACAGACAAAATATGTCAGTTATTTTGGGGTATATATGTGGTGTGTTGTGATTGGCTTTGAGTTTGAACATGCGTTAACAATGTTCAGCATCACTAGATAACTTCAGCCGTTATCTTTTTCCTTTGCATTAGACATATCGTACGTTAGTTGTTGACTGGGACGCACGACGAGGTGTAAACAGATGTGACGCAGGTTTTTGAGCTACGTGAATTCTTTGGGACCACTCTCTCGTTAGCCATTCTGATTGACTACGTATTGAATACTAAGTAAGTCAGACATAGCTAACGATCGTTGACCTTTTTTGATTTAATGGTGTTTTTAACATACTTCTTTAGATCGAGACCTTTATGTCATTAATACAAGAAAAATCACACCAAAAAAAAAAAAAATCTCTGAAAATTCTGAAATAATGCATCAACTGATATAATACCTCAACCAGTATAATACATCAACTGATATAATACCTCAACTAGTGTAATACATCGACTGATATAATACATTGATTGGTATAATATATCAACTGGTATAATACATCAACTAGTAAAAAATATCGACTGATATAATACAGTGATAGGCATAATATATCACCTGATATTATACATCAACTGAAATAAAATACATCAACTGGTGTAATACATCAACTGAGCTGCAAGTTACTACATGGATTTAGAAAAGCTTTTAACTGGGAAGCTTTCATGTATTAAACTGTGATGACTTTCAGGTTGATTTTAGCACTGATCCCAGTACTTGAGAAAGGGTCCTTCTGTGATAACAAGTGGTGATAACGTTCTACAGGAGAAATAAGGGGATTAACCCAACACTGGAGGTCTTTTATCCCAGCAGTCCTTTCTATTATTTTCTTTCTTAAAGAATCACTGAGGCTGATGTACTAAGCATAACTGGAATAATTGTAGAGTAAATCAACTGCACCATAGGGGAGAAATACACATTTCTAAAACTCTCATTGATTTAAGTGGGGCTTTTAGCCCACAGAATGCTATAAAGGTCTCTAATCCACTGGGTTAAAAGACCCATTTAACGCAAAGGGAATTTTATTTCTTCCCTATAGTGGAGTTATTGACTCCAGAATTACTCCCGGGGGGGGGGGGGAACAATCATTAAGTGGTGATAAAGAGGTGATAAAGTAGAGATGACTTCTCCAGTTTATCACTTTTCCAATTCCTATGTTATTTTATGGAGCATATCAATAAGATTTCTCCAGATTTGGAGATCTTAGTGCATAGGTTCTATAGAATAACATAGGAACTGGAGAACTGATAAACTGTAATTTCCACTTTATTATCTCTTTATCACTGCTTAGTGAATCTCCCCTGTGGTCTTCTTAATTCATCAGCTTCACTAACACTTTAAAGGGAAATAGCATCACCACATATTGAAAGAACAGGGGGAGATTCACTATGCAGTGATAAAGAAGTGATAAAGTAGAGATGACTTTTCCAGAGTATCACTTCTCCAATTCATATTTTATTCTATGGAGCCTACCGTAAAATCTCAGGTATAATACACACCTGTATATAATACACATGTGTATATTATGCCTAAGATTTTAGGGAAAAACAAGAGTACCTATGTATAATACACATCCTTGTTTTCCCCCTTCCTAAAAAAAATTAGGTTTAGCAGATATCTTACCTCCCTCCCCCTGCGCTATCCACTTTGAAAAATAAGGCTTACTTTGTGCAAGTGAAGTAAATAGAAGAGACGGCAAAACTTCTTCTGTGTAAATCTTCCCTGCGGGGAGCATGCTTGCACTTGCCACCCACTTCCTTCAAAGTCCTCCTCACAGGGCAATACCGTAGGCGGAAGGTCCTGAAAGCCCATTGAAGGAAGCTGGCGGCAAGTGCAGGCATGCCGCCCGCAGGGAAGATTTACACAGAAGATGTTTTGCCTTCTCTTCTCTTTGATTTGCTTCAGTGGGGACTTCACAAAGAAAGTCTTATTTTCCAAAGCGGATAGCGGCGGGGGAGGGAGGGAAGAGATCTGCTAACCCTAATTTTTTTTTTTTTTTTTAAAACTCTCATGTATAATACGTACCCCCCACTTCACATAAGGTGAAGTGGGGTAAAATTGTGCGTATTATACCCGAGATTTTACGGTATTCACAAAGATTTATTTAACTCTGGAGATCTTAGTCCATAAGCTTTATAGAATAACATAGGAACTGGAGAAGTTATCTCCACTGTATCTCCACTTTATCACCTCTTTTATCACTGCTTAGTGACTCTCCCTTCATATGTTGCAGATTCCATCCTGAGTAACACGAGTACTCCCACTGCAGAGAGAGTATTTATTTCAAATTTATTGAAGCTCAAACATGCATTTTTAGGTGCAGTACCTCCATGGCCTGATATTTTATAGGTGATACTGTTGCTACAGCATACTGTGGAGGTTTATGGTCAACTGACCAGAATTTTCCATAGGATTCTGGAGCAAGAGTGCCAACATTATTTTCAGGACATTGAAGGACATGAAAGTACTGCACCCAAAATGCAAGTCTGAAATGCAATAACTTATGAATAAAACATCTCTCAGCAGTGGGAGTAATAGTTGTACTCAGCAGGGTAATCCCTGAAATTTAGATATATTTTAACATTTTTAAGAGTTAATATCCCATTAAAGACAGTTCCATTTGGCAGTCTACCTCTTTGGATCATTCCTGCCAAACTTTACAGGCATTTTTGAGGTCAGAAAACTGTCCCCTGCTGCTCCTTCTCTGCCAGTGTGAACATAACATAGTAGATAGATAAGGCTGAAAAAAGACATGCGTCCATCAAGTCCAGCCCATGCCAATAACACCCCCGCTGACCCAGAGGAAGGCAACAAAAAAGCCCTCTGGAGCAATTTCCAATGTAGGTGTGTGTGTGAGTGTGTCAAATAGTTCCCCGGCTCAATATCCTATTTGCTTTGAAGCCATCTGTCATAACTGTCAATATTGTTCTGTGCTAGATAGGCATCCATTGCTTTTTTGAATGCAGTTACATTATCTGCAAGCACAGCATCCCGAGGCAAAGAATTCCATAGCCTTACCGCCCTTACTGTAAAGAATCCCTGCCTGTGTTTTAGTCGAAAGCGCCTTTCCTCAAGTCTTAATGGATGACCTCTTGTTCTTAGCTCAGCTCTTTGCATAAATAATTAATTGGATAGTTCTTTGTATTGGCCTTGAATGTATTTGTAAATGGTAATCATATCACCCCTTAGATGTCTCTTTTCTAATGTAAACAAACCCAGTTTGGCTAGTCTCTCTTTGTAACTCAGATCCTCCAATCCCTTTATCAGTTTTGTTGCACGTCTCTGCACCTTTTCCAGTTCAGTAATGTCTTTTTTTAGAACAGGCGCCCAAAATTGTACTCCATATTCTAGATGAGGCCTAACCAAGGATTTATACAGAGGTAGGATAATATTAGCATCCCTTGCTTCTACACCTCTTTTTATGCAGGCTAGTACTCTATTTGCTCTTGCAGCAGCTGAGTGACTCTGCACACTGCTGTGAAGACTATTGTCTATCAGTACACCTAAATCTTTCTCTAATGAGGATTTCCCAAGTTGTTTCCCATTTAGAGTATATGTAGCAAGTTTGTTTCTACAACCCAAATGCATAACCTTACATTTATCTACATTAAATGACATCTGCCACTTTTCTGCCCATTCACTTAGTTTATCTAAATCCTTCTGTAGGGAAAAAACATCGAGCTCTGTATGTATTTCCTTACATAGCTTAGTGTCATCAGCAAAGATTGAGATGCTACTTTCAATTCCCACTTCTAGATCATTAATAAACAAATTAAAAAGCATTGGGCCCAGGACTGAACCCTGCGGTACCCCACTTATAACCCTAGACCAATTTGAAAAAGTTCCATTTACAACAACTCTCTGCCATCTATCATTTAACCAGTTCTCAATCCATGTACAGATACCACCACCCAAACCGAAGCCTTTTAATTTATGCAGTAACCTGTTGTGAGGCACTGTGTCAAAGGCTTTTGCAAAATCCAAGTATACTACATCAACAGCAATTCCCCTGTCCAAATTACTACTCACTCTTTCATAAAATGCAAGTAAATTAGTCTGACATGATCTGTTCTTCATGAAACCATGCTGATTCCTACTAATGATATTGTTTGTCTTCACATAGTTCTGAATACTATCAGTTAATAACCCTTCTAGTATCTTACCCACTATGGAAGTCAAGCTCACAGGTCTATAATTTCCTGGTTTGGATCTTGCTCCCTTTTTAAACAATGGAACTACATCAGCTTTCCTCCAATCACAGGGCACTATGCCTGATGAAAGCGAATCAATAAATATTAAGTATAATGGTTTTGCTATTACTGAACTAAGTTCCTTAAGTACCCTTGGGTGTATACCGTCCGGTCCAGGCGCTTTATTCACTATAACCCTTTCCAGTCTCTTTTGGACCTTGTCCTCAGTAAGCCATGTAGATGTTGGAGGAAATTCCATGGTTTTGTCTGTTTGCCCATAGCTTGTCATTTCTGCTTCCTTTGTATATACTGAAGCAAAGAACGTATTTAGGGTCTCAGCCATAGCTTTATCCTCACTAATCAATTCACCTGTTTCAGTCCTAAGAGGACCAATATCAAGCTTAACTTTTTTGTTGTTAATATACTTGTAGAATTGTTTAGGGTTTTTCTTGCTCTCGTTTGCAATGTTTCGCTCATTTTCTATTTTAGCTAGCTTAATTGCTTGTTTGCAGATTTTATTACATTCTTTATATTTTTTAAATGATGCATCTGACCCATTTGACTTAAACACCTTAAAAGCCTGCTTTTTATTTCTCATTTCCCTGCTAACCACATTATTAATCCACATTGGTTTTGCTTTACTTCTCTTGTGCTTATTCCCCAATGGTATATATTGACTTGTATATTTGCCCAAGAGCATTTTAAATACATTCCATGACTCTTGTGCATTTTTATCTTTGAAAATTACATCCCACTGGATATCCTTTAAAGCTTCTTTTAACTTTGTAAAATTAGCCTTTTTGAAATTGAATGTTTTGGTTAAACTCTTGCTATTGGGTTTCTCATAACAAACTTCAAAGGATACAATATTATGGTCACTGCTGCCCAAATGTTCCCTTACCTGCACACTGTTTACAATGTCAGAATCGTTTGAGAGCACTAGGTCAAGCAAGGCCTCTTTTCTAGTTGGCTCCTCTACTAGTTGGGACATAAAATTATGATTTATCATACTTAGAAAAATATTTCCCTTTGTTGTGCCTGAAGTCATAGTGCTCCAGTCAATTTCAGGGTAGTTGAAATCTCCCATTATAATTACCTTTGCTGACCTAGCAGCCTTTTCCATTTGCAGTAAAAGCTGGGCTTCCTCCAACACCCCAACATTAGGTGGCTTGTAGCAAACCCCACCAATATCTTTTTATTATGTGTGCCCCCAGTGTGTATTTCAACCCACAAGGCCTCTACCTTTTCATTGGACCCTTCATTTATATCTTCCCTTAAACTAGGTTTTAAGGCCTGCTTTACATATAGGCATACCCCTCCTCCCCTTTTATTAACCCTGTCCCTCCGAAAAAGTGAATAACCCTCTAGATTGACTGCCAAGTCATACGTATCATCTAACCAGGTTTCAGACACTCCAATTAGATCATACTGCTCATGTACTGCAATCATTTCTAGTTCCCCCATCTTACCAGCCAGACTGCGAGCATTTGCATGCATACATTTTATCTTTTTGCCATTCTTAAAGATTTCATTCTTTTTCAGATGTATTTGTCTTTTATCAGGCTGTAACAATGGCAACTCCCTATTAGCTGAACTAGCCCATTCCCCCTCTCCACCCCCATGACCCTTCTCTAATCCCATTCCCTCAATTATACTATCTTCCCCAGCCTGTGTTGCAGCTCCCTCCCCCCCCCTTTCTAGTTTAAAGTCTCCTCCAGCCTTCTAACCATCCTATCACCCAGCACCGTGGCCCCCCTTCCACTAAGGTGCAATCCATCACTACTATAAAGATTGCTCCCAAGGGAAAAGACTGACCAGTGCTCTAGGAACCCAAACCCCTCCTGCTTACACCAAGTCTTTATCCACGCATTTAACTCCCTAATCTCCCGTTGCCTTTCTAATGTAGCGCGTGGCACAGGTAGAATTTCAGAAAATACTACCTTAGAGGTCCTCTGCTTAAGCTTATATCCTAGGTCCCTGAAATCATTCTTAACGGACCTCCATTTTCCACTGACTTTGTCATTAGTACCAACATGTACCATGACAGCCGGGTCATGCCCAGCCCCTCCCAACAATCTATCAACCCGATCAGCCACATGTCGAACCCGAGCTCCCGGGAGACAGCAAACTGTACGATTGTGGCGATCTTGGTGACAGATTACCCTGTCTGTCTTCCTAATAATAGAATCCCCTACCACCACCATCTGTCTAGGTCTGCCTGAGTCCTGGATCCCATCCGTGCTAGAGGGGCTGTTCACTCGGCTGTTAGAGAGAACAGTCCTCTCCAGCAAAGACATTCCTGTGTCAGCATCCCCAACATCATTACTTAATGTAGCAAATCTGTTAGGATTAGTAAACACAGGAGTGTCCTCCCTATTTCTCTGTCCACCCCCCTTGCTATGTCTAACTGTAACCCATCTGGCTACCTGCTCTTTCTTTGTGCAGTCTCCACCCCCAGAACTACCTACCACCGCTTCCTGCTGCTCAGTCAGCAGACCCCTCTCAAGATTGTCATTCTTTCTCTATGTTGCAACCTGCCCCTCCAGATCTCTAATACGAGCTTCCAGAGAGACCACTTGCTCACATCTGCCACAGAGGTATGCACCCTGGAACGGTTGTTCCAGGTGTGCAAACATATGGCAGTTTGTGCACTGAGTTAAATGGACAATCATGCTACCACTCATATGTGCCAGTTACCACAAGATAAAAAGGCAGGCAGGCAAAAATAGCTGCACAATAAGTTTGATAAATGTGTTCCCCTGTGTAACCCCCTGTATTTGAATTCCCCTGTTTTAAATTCCCACACTTACCACACCTCTGCACTTACACACTGAGGAAAGATTCACACGTTCAAGTATTCACTATGTATCTGCTATATAAGCCAGGAATCCACCAATTACAAACACAGCAATTAGTCACTCCCACCACACCAGACTTCAATTATTTATCACAGCAAAGAGGGAAAACAAAACTCAGAGAGATTTGCTTTTAACCTCTCCCTTACCACACCACACAATATTCTTATGCTATTATTCCAGCAAGTATCCGATCTCAGTCTCACAGGGCACTGATGAACTTACAGAGCTCTCTCACTCCTTGCTATATAAGCCAGTGAATGTGAATTAAAGCATCACTGATACAACAGATAGTATACCAACAGTGTAAAGTCATAGTAATAAAACATTGTCATGAAATTATTATGTGTATATACACACACCCATGACTCACAACATCATAGTTTCATAATATAAGAAAAGGTCAAAGCCTTTATTAAAACATTCTCTATAGACAACACCTAAATATTTATTCTGCAGGCATTTTTTTACTTCAGGAACTAATACAAGGCATTTACTTGCCAAGATTGTTATTAAGGGCCTCAGCCTTCAGAGGTAAAACAAGTTTACCATATGGAAATGCAGTTATACTTAAAATCAGTACAATTATAATGTTGAGTAGGATTTAATTCATAAAGAAAGAATAGTTAATTGTATTAGGGATGTTCCCTTGGGATGAAAACAGAACACCTTGTGGTTTTAACTTGTATTCTATATAATTGACAGGATTAATTCCTTTTCTTCAGAACTGGTTTCCAAGACAAAAACAAAACATGGATCAATTACACAATGCCAGATTAAGGCATACCAAACTATTCTTGAACTATATATATAAAACATTATAATTAATGTTCTCTTAACCTACAGCATCAAACACTAGCATGGTAACCTTGGGTCATGTGACAAGACCTCACTGTAACAATAGCAATAGCTCCATTATGAAATACAAAGGTCATGGAAAAAAGAAGACTGCACTAAGCATCTCATACCAAGACCATAGCTACATTAATTTTATAACCCCTCTAATCCAGGAATGTGTAGCCTGATGTCTCCAGTTGTTGTTGGACTACAATACCCATCATCCTCAGCTGGCCAACAACCCTTGGAGTCCTGTAAGTTTCCCACTGCTACTGTAGGTTGTTGAGTGATGGGTCAGCAGGAAGCTGCTTTGCTTATTTGACAGCTCCAACTGAAAAATCATTCCTTGGCCTCTGCTCTCATAAGAACACAAATTTAATGAGAATCCCAACAGTTGTAGGAGTGGCCATGTATTACTCAGCATGAAAAACTCTAAACTATGTATATTATTCAGAAAATGTGTTACTATAATTGTATTGTATATTTGAGCTATTGCAAATACAGAAAATAACTCAGGCGCTTCTAAATTAATGAATGTTAACGATATGTTATCACCAACGCACTACAGTAAAATGACAGGAGATAATTATGAGTTCTACCCAAATAAAATCTAACTCTTATAGACTGAAAACAGAATATACAACCCAATTCAGGTGATCTCTTACTACTGTCCAATAATTAGCGTAGAGTCCAATAATATAAGAATTAATCAGTATGTCAGGAAAGAGATCTTATTTATAGATGTACTCTTATTGTCCTTCTCCAATTCCGTTACGTTAAAACGGAAAACAGAACCAAAATATCCAATCAGAATTTAGCTTATTTCCACACTACATAAATAGTAACATCCACTTACTACTTAATTTGTAAGTGGATATTACAATTTATCTAGTGTGGAAATAAGCTATATTCTGATTGGAAATTTTGGTTTTGTTTTACCTATTAATGGGACAGAATTGTAAAAGAACGAGAAGAATACATCTATGAATAAGATCTCTTTCCTGGCATACTGATTAAAGGGATAGGAATACTTAAAATGTAAAAACAAATATGTTGTAGGGTTTATCCCCCTGAGTAAAACAAGGGTACTCCCACTGCTGAAAGGTGTTTCATTCAAAAGTTATTAATTTTCAAAGTTGAATTTTTTAGGTGCAATATCACAGTGGCCTGATATTGTACAGTGACGCTGTTGCTACACCATCCTATGGAGATTTATGGTCCCGGGACCAGAGCTGTCCATAGGATCATGTAGCAACAGCGCCACTGTACAATTTCAGGCCACTGTGATATTGCACCTAAAAAATTCAACTTTGAAAATTAAAAACTTTTGAATGAAACACCTTTCAGCAGTGGGAGTACTCTTGTTTTACTCAGGGGGATAAACCCTACAATATATTTTTTTTACATTTTAAGTATTACTATCCCTTTAATTCCTATATTATTGGACTCTATGCTAACTATTGCACAGTAGGAAGAGATTGCCTGAGTTTGGTTGTATAGTATATTTTAACTATGTTTCTACTAACTGATCCCTTTGAGTGCCAGAGGGGTACCCCTCTGGCACTCAAAGGGTTAATATTGTAAGTCATATCTCAAGATACATGGAATTCTTTTCATCTCCATGCAAAAGGAAACATATAGGATTACAATGTGCTTAAGTATGATTATTTTGGAAACAGGATTGTTTAAGTGCTCTAGTGGATTTGCAGAAGTTGGACTGATATGGCCTGTTCATCCATATAGTTGACTTTTGACATTATTCTGTTCACAGTTGATGGCATTTGGCTTAAACCTCAGGATAAGTGGTCACTGCCATTAGCAAAGACTTTAAAAAAGACACTTGTCATTGTAAGCCAGTTATCTGTTAACTTTATCCGGTAAAATGTCAAAAGTGGCCCTAGGCCACTTCTTTCTTATCATCTTTCTAATTAGATACAGTCAATTGTTGTTTAAAGTGCTATGAGTAAAATACATACCACATTTTATTGCCAAAGTTTACATGGTGCTTCAAAGTATAAGGCCTGTGAAACATATATAAGTGTTCAACAACATAAAAACATTAGAAGTAATTATGTGAATAATGCATTTACATTTTGCTTATCTAATATGTTTTACTGAGCAGTAACTTAGCAAAATTAGAATTGAAAATAAAAACAAAAATATTGAGCCCAGGTACATAATCAAAATGGAGCAACTCTGGGGCAAACCTAATACACCATAGGGAATGTTCCCCAATTTCCCTCTTATATAAATGGGAGTGCTTCACAATCTATTAGAGACCTGTCTAGCATTCAATGGGTTAAATGCCTATTTAAATCCATGGTAATTTCTGTGACCCTTTAACCCCTTCAGGACCGGTGCACGTGCACAAACACATGCGCTGCATTTTTTTTTTTTATGATCAGATTCAGTGCTCCCCGAACTATGTGCAGCTGTATGGGGAGCCCAGAAATCCTTGAAGTACATATACGGCATGGGTCCTTTAGGAACTTTTACACATGACGTACATATATGTCCTTGGACGTTAAGGTGTTAATGTAGTTGGCTTGCCCCAGAATTGTCCCACTTTGTTTTTATACATTAGTCCAACTGGGCCTTATGTATAAAATTGGAGTAGTGCGTTTCTCGGATTAACCAACAGCACCATCCTATATAATAATACGCTAAAACGTGTGTAACGATGCAGTCATGCACAGTAGAGACTTCCTGCGCCGTGGCTGATACAGACCTGGACACGCCAAAGGAACGTTCAGCTCTGTATCAGCTGCGGTGCAGGCAGTCTCTACTGCGCATGAATGCCCCGCAACCAGCTGGCAGTGGCACTGTGGCCTGTGTAACGGGCTCTTCAACTAGTAGAGGATATATAAACCTTACCCAGATTGCCACTAATTTTAATATGGCTCTTTAACCCCCTGAATGCTAGAGAGGTCTCTAATGCATTGCAAAGTAATAGAGACGTCTCTAGCAGTCACCGTTTAAATCAATGGCAATTTTCTCTTCTCTCTTATAGTGGAAATGGTTTGCCCCAGAGTTCTCCACTTTTCTTTCAAATATACTGCACTTAAAGGGATAGAAATACTTCCAAATTACTAATCCCCATATTGTAGCTATGCTAAGAAGAAATTTATTGCCCCCAGTGTCATTTCTCAAACCCTTATGGTTTGAGAGATAATAGCGAGCAAAGTTCCCCCTCCCTCCCCTTTCCCTGAAGTCATACGACAGTCTTATGTGCGTCAGGCGGCTGTGCAGCACAGCCGAGATCGCGTTTATAAAAAACAATTCTTTCACTGAAATGGTCTTCTATGTGTTCTTACAAACCAAGGGAGGGAGTCCTGCTTCTCCTGTGTGTCCCTTGATGACCAACTGCAGCACCTATGAGTTAGAGAAACTGTGTCAACTCATTTTTAGGGATGGGTGAAAATATTTGCCTCAAACTGAAATCGGAGAATAATGGCAGTTCCCGTTTGGTTAATAATTTCCAGTAAAAAGTGCATTTTTTCTGCATTTTTCACCTATCTCATTCCATTGAAATCAATATTATTTTATTTCCCAAAGGCATAGTATAAAAGGGGCATGAGGGTGTCTGTGTTGGTGGGGTGTGGAGAAAGAATCAGCTGAACAGGATATGTTTTTTGAGGGGTTGTTTACTGGTATTGGAGGCAGTTAATAAAAAATAAATCCTAAATACAATTAAAAAAACCCCATAAAACATGGTATAAAAGAGGTCTGAGGGGGTGCCTGTGTTGGTGGGTGGAGTCTAGGGAATGAATCATTTGAACAGGAAATTTGTTTTGGGGGATTTTTTGACTGGTATTGGAGGGACAGTTAATAAAAAATAAATAAAATAAGAAATTTGTATGTAAACTGATAGAGACAGGAACCCCCTGACATAAGCTGCCACTGGGGTAGACTGATACTTGACGTGATAGAATATTTTGTAGAGGATGATTTGTTAGATTTGTTGTTAAAGGCCCAAAGCCCTAAAGAAACATTAATTTGTAGGATGAAGACTTATTAGAGGCCCAATCACTGAGGAAACATTGATTTGTAGGACTTAGACTTGTTTGGCACAAGCCCTAAGGAAACACTGGTTTGTAGGACTTAAGCTTGTTTGGCACAAGCCCTAAGGAAACATTGATTTGTAGGACTTAGACTTATTAGAGGCACAGGGCTAGATTTAAAGGCAGCCGTTAAACCAGCCGCTAAGTGAAAAAGGCACATCGCTCGCAAATAATACAGGAGTTACGGCAGATTCAATAGCTACTCTACGAGAATAGCTATTGAGCGTAGGCACACAAAAAACACGTAACACAAAACCCGTTGTCGCTCATGTTAATGCACAACGGGCGGCCAAATCACACGATAACTGAGCTCAAAACAACATGTAATATAACGGCTGCCGTTGTCAAGCAACCATGATTGATGCCAAAACAAATTCAAACACACAGCCAATCACAAAGGCCCAATGTATCAAATAACTTCAAATACACCTATATATACCCAAAAATAACCGTCACACACTGTCTGTTATCGAGTTCTTCAGAGCCAGATATCAGGACCCAGGAGCGGAGGATAGTCATTAGAGAGAGGGAGACAGGAGCATTCATTGGAGGTAGAGGAGTTTTGGAGTTTGGAGAGAGCATTGCACAGAATACGACACATAGCACACCTTTTCACATATTACATACACACATACAAACACAAACACATACACATACATACACATAGTCTTTTTTTTTATAACACCTTACACATTTTACTTTTTATTTTGACAGTGTGAATCTGGGAGTGAAAGTGTGTGACAGAGAGTGAGTGGATCGAGTGTGTCTGTGAGGGCCTGTGGGAGTGCCTGGGTGTGACTGCGTGAGTGATGGCGAGGAGAGGAGGACAGGAGAGAGGGATGGGGAGAGTAGTGGAGGAGGAGGAAGGTCAGGAGGGGATCCCTCAGCAGAGCATGGGTGGGAGAGGGAGATCCGCAGGGCGGAGGGGGACCCGGCCCACAAGAGCAGGCACACAAAGAAGAGGGACAGAACCTGCAGTGGGACGAGGGGTAGTTGCTGGGGAGCAACACACACAGTCAGGGTCAGACCAGGCAGGGCACTCCGGCTCAGAATCCTCCCATGCCGGAGCTGACGAGGGCAGGATCAGGGACCCCAAATACACAGACGAGGAGAACACTGCTCTCGTGGAAGCTGTCCTGGAGAGGCAGAGTGTTCTCCACCCAACAGCGAAGGTCCCTGGCCTGTCAGCGAGGAGGAAGGCAGCCTGGAACCAAATATGCAGCCGGGACGTGGAGTCCATCAAAAAGAGATGGGGCGACTGCCGGAGGGTCGTCAAGAATAAGATGACAGAGCTCGCCAAGCACGCCCGAGGCACTGGAGGTGGACCAGCAGTCCCTATCACCTTCTGCGGCTGGGAGGAGATGGTGCGGCAGACCATGTCCCCGACCCTGATCGAGGGGGTCATTGGAGGAACTGACACTGGGGATGAGAGGAGCCTCCACACTACCGGTAAGTGCAACACTACAGAACAACACACTACAGCAACCAACACCAGCTGCACACACAGTCACACCTCAACACATGTCCATCACTCAGCCATACAACTGCACCAACACAGCACCATGAGGGTTAAAAAAAGGACACAACACCTGGACAAATGACAACTTCCAACTTGGCACAAACATGTCAAAGTCCTACTTCAACCCTCCTGTCGCTGTGCTCATCACACACAATACACAAACCGTTATGTTCAAAATGTCGTCTGTTAAATATCATCACTGTTCACACACAATTTCACCCATGTCTCCACCCCCACCCTAACCCCTTGAGTGCTAGAGGGATCATCAATGCATCAATCAACAATGCATTGGCAACCCCTCTGGTACTCAAGGGGTTAACCAGACAACAAGTCAATAGGCCAACGATCACATGCTACACAGGGGACATCCACTAAGCGGTGACAAACAGATGGTGGACACAAAGTAACCCTCACACACCCTCACTTCACCAATACCAGTGTTAGTTCATGGAGAATATGCAAAAACAAGAATCAAGTTTATAAGGTCCTATTGTACACACTCCATGGAAAACACTGGCAATGGGGAAAGGAGATCACTGGAGAAGTCACCATCATGTTCACTTCATCAGTTCTACATCACCGCTTACTGAATCACAAAAAGGGGGCATCAGGTCATACATCACAGTGTCACACAGAATAAATGCTTGTAGGTGCAACACACAGGCCGAAAACTATTACACAGAATTCAAGCTGGAAAATGTAGGCATTGGTGTTGTGGCTGCAATCATTTACTCGGACTTGAAATTACATATCCCGTATCTGATTCCCACATGGATCCACAGGGGTGCTGATGCCATGGATGGATGGTACACCAGCCGCTCTTTGCAGGATACACATGGGAAACAAATAGCAAACAAACATCATTGTACCTTGGTCACCAACAGGCCATGACTGATGGATATCTAGAATTGAGTACGGTTGCCTCACACAGAAGGATGGATGGGCTCATACACAGAAAAAAACAGGCCTCAATCAAACATATCCCTCACTACTGGCTGGATTGTTGCCCTTAGGATTCAAATGTTTGTTACTAAATATGTTCCAACACGATGTGAACACAGATCACTTCACTGGATGTGATTGCCTTACTGGACAGATATGTGCACCCATCACAAATCAACCTACATTGCAAACATCCAAATACACATACATAGTATATCACACTCTATGTAGATGGGATATACGAGGTATGTTCATATCCATCATATCAATACAATGTCTTGTTGGATGGGTGCACATGTATAGCCAGTAAGACAATCACACCTACTGAACTGCTCTCTGGCTTCACATCTTGGAAGGATATTACTCTATCCATATGAAGGGTACATATCCACATACATATATGACCATTTATACTTGTGTGTCACTGTAATGGGATAGCAATGGGTAATGTCATCATGATGTCATATCATTGCCATCGTTAACAAATGTGTCTTGATCTAAGTCCCATCCCTCCAACACTCATGGTTATACAGATATTGTGACAGGTGGAGATATCTATCATGTGATCACACGGAGGCTCTTCAGCAGAGCCAAAGTTGCAACATGTCGAGATAAATACCTCTTTGGAATGGTCCACAGAATGTGCTTGCAAAACATGCACACTCTGTACACCATTCCAATTATTGTCCTCCAAATGGGGCGATTTGGGCTCTGCTGAAGAGCCCTCGTGTGGACAAATGACTGAAATCTACATCTGGCACATAGAGCAATATCTGAACAACCATGAGGGTAGGAGGGATAGGACTAACAGAGAACAACATCTGTTTTCACAATCTCTACAATCTGACATCAAGGTGGACTTAACCTTTGCCATCTCTACAAGTTGTGAAGACAAATATATGTTGTCGGATTTCCCCCCTCCCCCGAGTTAAACAATGGTATTCCTACTGCTGAAAGGTGTGTTGATACAAAAGGTACCTCAGCTCAGACGTGGATATGTCAGGGGCAATATCCCAGTGGCATGAAATTGTACAGTGGTGCTGTTACTACGCAATCATATGGACAGCTCTGGAACAGGGACCAGATATCTACATGGGAGGGTGTTGCAACAGCCCCACTGTACTATTTCGGCCCACTGTGATATTGCACCTCAAAATTAAACCTTCACCCATAATAACTCAAACAACACCTTTCAGAAGTGGGAGTACCCTTGTTTACCCAGGGGGATTAACCCAAACACATATATTTGTCTTCAACACATATCAAAGTATAACTGTCTCCACAAACATATGGCTAAGGTCACTAATCACAACATCTTATTTCTCCACACAGCTCATGGCCCTCAAGCCCAGCGGGAGACAGTGGAGGAGGCTATGTCACCCCCCAGTGAGGAGTACACAGAGGAGGGGACCAGCCGGTGGTCACCTTACCCACCATCACCATCCCCTCCACCACAGGCTGCACCACCACAGGCTGGACCACCACAGGCTGCACCACCACAGGCTGCACCACCACAGGCTGGACCACCACAGGCTGCACCACCCCAGGCTGCACCACCCCAGTACAGTGGCTGGATGCCACAGGAGGAGAGGTGGACATATCCATCCACCTCCACCAGCTACTACCCTCCTTCAGCAGCACCACCACCGCCAGGGAGGCAATGGCTGCCAGGGACAGTGGCCAACACCCAATAATGACACTTAACGCACCCGTTAGTGATTTTTTTTGCTAACGGCTGCCTTTAAATCTAGCCCACAATCTCTAAGGAGACATTGATTTATAGGACCTAGGCTTGTTAGAAACAAACCCCAAAAATTGTTGGGTTTTTTTGTAAGACTATGGGGATTTTTTCTTTATTTTTTGATTTTTTTTTTTTTTAAGCACAAGCCCTGAGGAAAAAAAACATGCCCTACTGACCTAGTGCCAGCAGGTCACTGGCCATTGTTAAATGTCCTGAGTAGTGTTGAGCGAGCATGCTCGGCCGATGCTCGGATCGGCTCGAGCATCGCTCTGCTCGGCACATGGCGGTACTCGTACGAGTACCGCATGTGCTCGCCCGCCATGTTCGGGTTTCCTCCCCGCACGTTTTGCGGCTGCTGCGCAGCCAATAAACGTGCAGGGAGGCTCTGACATCGGTGTAATGCCAGCAGCCATGTTGGCTGCTGGCATTACACTGATTGGCTGGCCAGAACCCGTGGTCAGGTGCTGTATAGCACCTGACCATCGAGTTCGGCTCAGTCTGAGCCAGGGAGAGCTGAGGATAGGAAGGGAAAGGCAGTGTAGGGAGGAAAAAAAAAAATTGTGACAAAAAAGAACCAAAAGTCCTTTTTAGGACTACTGTGTGTGGGGGCAGCAGGTTATTTTGTGTGGGGGAAAAAAAAAAAAAAAAAAAAAAATATTCTGTTTAGTGTGAAAAGTTGCAGATTAGAGCACATTCTGTTTAGTGTGCACAGTTGCAGATTAGAGCACATTCTGTTTAGTGTGCAAAGTTGCAGATTAGAGCACATTCTGTTTAGTGTGCAAAGTTGCAGATTAGAGCACATTCTGTTTAGTGTGCAAAGTTGCAGATTAGAGCACATTCTGTTAAGTCTTCAAACTAAAATATCAAAGTCACGTATTCCATTCAGTGTGCGTCGCCGCAGTTTAGCAGCACATTCTGAGTACTGTGCAGAGTTGCAGAATAGGAAGAAATACTGTTAAGTCTTCAAACTAAAATATCAAAGTCACATATTCCATTCAGTGTGCTTCGCCGCAGTTTAGCAGCACATTCTGTGTACTGTGCAGAGTTGCAGAATAGGAAGAAATACTGTTAAGTCTTCAAACTAAAATATCAAAGTCACATATTCCATTCAGTGTGCTTCGCCGCAGTTTAGCAGCCTATTCTGTGTACTGTGCAGAGTTGCAGAATAGGAAGAAATACTGTTAAGTCTTCAAACTAAAATATCAAAGTCACATATTCCATTCAGTGTGTTTCACCGCCGTTTAGCAGCCTATTCTGTGTACTGTGCAGAGTTGCAGAATAATAAGAAATACTGTTAAGTTTTCAAACTCAAATATTAAAGTCACATATTCCATTCAGTGTGTTTCACCACCGTTTAGCAGCCTATTCTGTGTACTCTGTACAGTTGCAGAATAATAAGAAATACTGTTAAGTTTTCAAACTCAAATATTAAAGTCACATATTCCATTCAGTGTGTTTCACCGCAGTTTAGCAGCCTATTCTGTGTACTCTGTACAGTTGCAGAATAATAAGAAATACTGTTAAGTTTTCAAACTCAAATATTAAAGTCACATATTCCATTCAGTGTGTTTCACCGCCGTTTAACAGCCTATTCTGTGTACTCTGTACAGTTGCAGAATAATAAGAAATACTGTTAAGTTTTCAAACTCAAATATTAAAGTCACATATTCCATTCAGTGTGTTTCACCGCCGTTTAACAGCCTATTCTGTGTACTCTGTACAGTTGCAGAATAATAAGAAATACTGTTAAGTTTTCAAACTCAAATATTAAAGTCACATATTCCATTCAGTGTGTTTCACCGCCGTTTAGCAGCCTATTCTGTGTACTGTGCAGAGTTGCAGAATAATAAGAAATACTGTTAAGTTTTCAAACTCAAATATTAAAGTCACATATTCCATTCAGTGTGTTTCACCGCCGTTTAACAGCCTATTCTGTGTACTCTGTACAGTTGCAGAATAATAAGAAATACTGTTAAGTTTTCAAACTCAAATATTAAAGTCACATATTCCATTCAGTGTGTTTCACCGCCGTTTAACAGCCTATTCTGTGTACTCTGTACAGTTGCAGAATAATAAGAAATACTGTTAAGTCTTCAAACTAAAATATCACAGTCACATATTCCATTCAGTGTGCTTCGCCGCAGTTTAGCAGCCTATTCTGTGTACTGTGCAGAGTTGCAGAATAGGAAGAAATACTGTTAAGTCTTCAAACTAAAATATCAAAGTCACATATTCCATTCAGTGTGTTTCACCGCCGTTTAGCAGCCTATTCTGTGTACTGTGCAGAGTTGCAGAATAATAAGAAATACTGTTAAGTTTTCAAACTCAAATATTAAAGTCACATATTCCATTCAGTGTGTTTCACCGCCGTTTAGCAGCCTATTCTGTGTACTCTGTACAGTTGCAGAATAATAAGAAATACTGTTAAGTTTTCAAACTCAAATATTAAAGTCACATATTCCATTCAGTGTGTTTCACCGCAGTTTAGCAGCCTATTCTGTGTACTCTGTACAGTTGCAGAATAATAAGAAATACTGTTAAGTTTTCAAACTCAAATATTAAAGTCACATATTCCATTCAGTGTGTTTCACCGCCGTTTAACAGCCTATTCTGTGTACTCTGTACAGTTGCAGAATAATAAGAAATACTGTTAAGTTTTCAAACTCAAATATTAAAGTCACATATTCCATTCAGTGTGTTTCACCGCCGTTTAACAGCCTATTCTGTGTACTCTGTACAGTTGCAGAATAATAAGAAATACTGTTAAGTTTTCAAACTCAAATATTAAAGTCACATATTCCATTCAGTGTGTTTCACCGCAGTTTAGCAGCCTATTCTGTGTACTCTGTACAGTTGCAGAATAATAAGAAATACTGTTAAGTTTTCAAACTCAAATATTAAAGTCACATATTCCATTCAGTGTGTTTCACCGCCGTTTAACAGCCTATTCTGTGTACTCTGTACAGTTGCAGAATAATAAGAAATACTGTTAAGTTTTCAAACTCAAATATTAAAGTCACATATTCCATTCAGTGTGTTTCACCGCCGTTTAACAGCCTATTCTGTGTACTCTGTACAGTTGCAGAATAATAAGAAATACTGTTAAGTTTTCAAACTCAAATATTAAAGTCACATATTCCATTCAGTGTGTTTCACCGCCGTTTAACAGCCTATTCTGTGTACTCTGTACAGTTGCAGAATAATAAGAAATACTGTTAAGTTTTCAAACTCAAATATTAAAGTCACATATTCCATTCAGTGTGTTTCACCGCCATTTAACAGCCTATTCTGTGTACTCTGTACAGTTGCAGAATAATAAGAAATACTGTTAAGTTTTCAAACTCAAATATTAAAGTCACATATTCCATTCAGTGTGTATCACCGCCGTTTAGCAGCCTATTCTGTGTACTCTGTACAGTTGCAGAATAATAAGAAATACTGTTAAGTTTTCAAACTCAAATATTAAAGTCACATATTCCATTCAGTGTGTTTCACCGCCGTTTAACAGCCTATTCTGTGTACTCTGTACAGTTGCAGAATAATAAGAAATACTGTTAAGTTTTCAAACTCAAATATTAAAGTCACATATTCCATTCAGTGTGTTTCACCGCAGTTTAGCAGCCTATTCTGTGTACTCTGCAGAGTTGCAGAATAATAAGAAATACTGTTAAGTTTTCAAACTCAAATATTAAAGTCACATATTCCATTCAGTGTGTTTCACCGCAGTTTAGCAGCCTATTCTGTGTACTCTGTACAGTTGCAGAATAATAAGAAATACTGTTAAGTCTTCAAACTAAAATATCAAAGTCACATATTCCATTCAGTGTGTTTCACCGCCGTTTAGCAGCCTATTCTGTGTACTGTGCAGAGTTGCAGAATAATAAGAAATACTGTTAAGTTTTCAAACTCAAATATTAAAGTCACATATTCCATTCAGTGTGTTTCACCGCCGTTTAACAGCCTATTCTGTGTACTCTGTACAGTTGCAGAATAATAAGAAATACTGTTAAGTTTTCAAACTCAAATATTAAAGTCACATATTCCATTCAGTGTGTTTCACCGCCGTTTAACAGCCTATTCTGTGTACTCTGTACAGTTGCAGAATAATAAGAAATACTGTTAAGTTTTCAAACTCAAATATTAAAGTCACATATTCTGTGTAAGATGAAGAAGGCGGGTAAAAAGGGACGGGGAAGTGGACGTGATCCTGAAAGTTCAGGGCGCGGGTCAGGACGCGGAGAAACTGTGCCTGGTGCCAGAGCACAAGAAAGAAAGACATCCACCATACCTAGCTTCATGTGTAATTTTACAGGGCGTCGCAGGACATCACTCTCGAGGTCCGACCACTGCGAACAGGTGGTCGGTTGGATGACAGCTGATACTGCTTCCAGTCGGTTAAGCACCACCCTGTCTTCCACCAAGTCCACTCTCAGTAGCCAAGAGTCTGGTCAAAATAATCCTCACTCTGATCATCCTTCCTCCCACCATACACGGTCTGGTCAAAGAAGTGATCCCACACTGGGATATAGTGAGGAGCTCGTCTCATCACCAATCCTTCATTTGACCCTCTCTCCAAGCACGCTTGCAGAGGAACATGACATCTTGTGCCCTGATTCACAACCTCTAGAGGCTACCCAATCACAAGAAGATGACAGATGTGAACGGCATTTAAGGTCAAAGGAAGTAGTGGATGATGATGATGATGATGAGACACAGTTGCCATTAAATCAACCACTATTTCCGTCTCAAGACCTTGTTGAGGAGAATGTTATACAGTTGTCAATGACTGAGTATGTGGTGGGATCAAGACTTGAGGAGGATGATCAGAGTGAGGAAGTGGAGGAGGACTTGGTGGACGATGAGGTGACTGACCCCACCTGGGAAGGTGTAGAGCCGAGCGATGACAGCAGTCCTGAGGGTGAGCCATCTGCAGCACCGCAACAGGCTGGAAGAGGCAGTGGTGTGGCTACAGAAAGAAGGCGGACCGCACCAAACCGGCCCGCAAATGTTCCACGGAGCACCCCCTTGCGTAAATCTACCTTGCCAAGGGGTAGGTGTTCCGCGGTATGGCGTTTTTTTAAGGAAAGTGCGGACGACAAAAGAATTGTAGTTTGCAACCTGTGCCACACCAGAATGAGCCGAGGCATGAACACTAGAAACCTCACCACCACCAGTATGATCCGACACATGGCATCCAAGCACCGTAGTAAGTGGGAGGAACGCCTGGATCGCCCATCTGTGTCTGCAGGCCACACCACTGCCTCCTCTTCCCCTGTTTTCGGTGCCGGCCAATCGCCTGTCGAAGGCGCAGGCCCGCATACCTCCCGCCCTGCACCTGTAGCATCTGAAGCACCATCAGCGACCACATCCACTTCCCTGTCCCAGCACAGCGTCCAAATGTCGTTACCCCAGGCATTTGAGCGCAAGAGAAAGTACCCAGCCACCCACCCACAGGCCATAGCACTAACCTCACACCTTTCAAAATTACTGGCCATCGAAATGCTGCCATTTAGGCTTGTGGACACTGAGTCCTTCCGCAGCCTGATGGCAGCAGCTGTCCCTCGGTACGCGGTCCCCAGCCGCCACTACTTTTCCCGGTGTGCCATCCCCGCATTACACCACCATGTGTCCCGTAACATCACCCGTGCCCTGACCAACGCAGTTACTGGGAAGGTCCACTTAACGACTGACACATGGACAAGTGCTTGTGGCCAGGGACGCTACATTTCCCTGACGGCACACTGGGTGAATGTCGTGGAGGCTGGGAGCGACTCGGACCCTGGGATGGCACGGGTGCTACCCACGCCGAGGATTGCGGGCCCTACCTCCATCAGGGTTTCCACCAGCACCTACGTTATTGGCTCCTCCTCCTCCGTTTCCACCTCCGAATTCTCTACACACACCGCCACTCCGCCATCAGCCAGTAGCTGGAAGCAGTGTAGCACTGCAGTGGGGAAGCGTCAACAGGCCGTGCTGAAGCTGATCTGCCTTGGGGACAAACAGCACACGGCCTCAGAGCTGTTGCAGGGGATTAGTCACCAGACCGAGCAGTGGCTCTCGCCACTCAACCTGCAAGCAGGCATGGTTGTGTGTGATAATGGGCGTAACTTGGTGGCGGCTTTGGAGCTCGGCAAGCTCACACACGTACCATGCCTAGCGCATGTATTTAATTTAGTGGTGCAGCGATTTCTAAAAACCTACCCCAATGTGCATGATCTCTTGACCAAGGTGCGCCGCGTGTGTGCACATTTCCGTAAGTCATCAACAGCTTCAGCCGGCCTGTTGAAGCTGCAGCAGCGCTTACAATTGCCAGCTCACCGGCTGCTGTGTGACGTGAGCACGCGCTGGAACTCCACCTTCCACATGTTGGCCCGGCTTTGTGAGCAGCAGAGGGCAGTAGTGGAGTACCAGCTGTTACACGGTCGTCGCCTCTCCGTTCAACTTCCTCTAATCAGAAGTGAGGAGTGGGAATGGATGTCAGACCTCTGCGAGGTTTTACGCAATTTTGAGGAATCGACACAGATGGTGAGCGGCGATAACGCTATTATCAGTGTAACCATCCCACTTCTGTGTCTACTGAAACGCTCGCTGCTCACAATTAAAACCGACGCTTTGCATGTGGAAGAGGTGGAAATGGGGGAGGAAGAGCTTACACAAGGTGATAGCCAGAGCACCCTCACTTCGTCTTCTCAGCGACAATTGGAGGAGGCGGAGGAGGAGGAGGAGGAGGAGGAGGAAGACACGGTTGCCTCCGCTACAGAGGGTAGCCATGGAACTTTAGTTCCATCTCTTCAGCGTGGGTGGGCAGAAGAGGAGGAAGAGGATGAGGATATTGAGAGTCATCCTCCTGGTGAGGACAGCGAAATCTTGACTGTTGGTACTCTGGCACACATGGCTGACTTTATGTTAGGCTGCCTTTCCCGTGACCCACGCGTTGTACGCATTTTAGACAACACGGATTACTGGGTGTTCACCCTTCTGGACCCCCGCTACAAAGAGAATTTCTCATCTCTCATTCCTCCGGTGGAGAGGACAAGCAAAATGTTGCAATACCAGAAGGTTCTTGTCGAAAAATTGCTCCAAAATTTTCCATCTGACAACGCTGGCGGCAGAGTACGTGCTACCTTGGCCAACCGAGAAGGGGAGAAAAGGGGAGCACACAGCAGTTCCGAGAAAGGCAGGGCAACACTCTCCAAGGCGTGGGACACCTTCATGACACCCCGCCAGCACCCTCACCCTGATGCGCAGCCTAGTGTCACAAGGAGGGAAAAGTTTTGGAAGATGGTGAAGGAGTACGTAGCAGACCGTGTCAGCGTCCTCAATGATCCCTCTGTGCCTTACAACTACTGGGTGTCCAAGCTGGACACGTGGTATGAACTGGCACTCTACGCCTTGGAGGTGCTGGCCTGCCCTGCCGCCAGCGTTCTGTCTGAGCGGGTATTTAGTGCTGCTGGTGGCATCATAACAGATAAGCGTATCCGCCTTTCCACCGAAAATGCTGATAGGTTGACACTTATAAAAATGAACAAGGCCTGGATTTCCCCTGACTTCTCCACTCCACTGGAGGAAAGCCCCGGGGGAACATAAACTCACTTTATATATGTTATTTACAATGATGTGAATACTCTGTATTCCCATTCACCCCTTCCACCCAAAAAACGGGTATATGGTTGACTCTTAATCTTCTCATCCTCCTCCTCCTCTTCCATATGCCCTGTGCTATAATTTTTATATAGGGCCAGCTCACCAGCGGGCCCTGTGATATAATTTTTATATAGGGCCAGCTCACCAGCGGGCCCTGTTTGACAATTTTTATATAGGTCAGCTCACCAGCGGGCCTTCTCATATAATGTTTTATTGGGTCAGCTCTCTAGCGGGCCCTCTCATATAATGTTTTATAGCGTCAGCTCACTAGCGGGCCTTCGCATATAATGTTTAGGATGGTCAGCTCTGCAGCAGACCCTCACCCATAATGTTTTAGATGGTCGGCTCAGCGCACGTTTCCCTCTTAATCATGGCCTCAGTTCAATAAAATCAAGGAAATTTTTGGGAGAATTTGCCTCTGTGCACGTTTCCCTCTTAATCATGGCCTCAGTTCTGAAAATCAAGTAAATTTTTGGGAGAATTTGCCTCTGCGCACGTTTCCCTCTTAATCATGGCCTCACTTCCGAAAACCAAGGAAATTTTTGGGAGAATTTGCAGATGATATACAAGTAAATATACAGCAAATATTGTTTGGTAACAATTTTTCGCCTAAAGTCGTTTTTATTTTCCTTTTTGTGTGTTTTATGGTCAGTCTGTAAAAATGGCGTACTACGGGCGAAAGATCGTTCCCAGCAGCGATGTTGGAGTCCAAGATGCATCCAGACATCCTCCCTATGCTGTCCCTGAACCATTTCTGTGGTGTTTCCATCCTTTTCTGCCCTTTTCCTATGGACCAGGCACCCTCCCCTCATCAGAGCAGGGGGTGCCTGGTGTAATGCTCGAGTCCTCCCATTGACTTCAATGGGGCTCGGGTGTTCGGCCGAGCACTCGAGCCTCAGGGGGTGCTCGGTCAGAGCACCCGAACACCCGAGCATTGGGGTGCTCGCTCATCACTAGTCCTGAGTACATAAATGTGGAATTTGCAACTGCTGTTCTTGCTGCTGCTGAGTTGTTTAGCCCTTTGAGTGCCAGAGGGGTACGCAATGCATTGCAAAGCAATGTGTTACGTACCTCTTTAGCACTCAAAGGGTTAAGCAGAAGGCTGAGTAGGCTATTGAAAGGGAATGGGATTCTTTCACTTGTCATGGACCTTCCAGTCTCTCCCTGGGTTTTTCCACTCTTCCTCCTCTTTGATCTCCGCCTCACCTCTTGTTGCCTTTCTGGAGAGTCAGGTGGTACAGCAACAGCGGTGCTTGATTTCTGTGGTGGGTGTTTGGCTTTAACATGTTTGAGATAAATGTTATGGTGTCTGTGTTTTATGTCTGTTATAAGGGCAGTTGTGCCAAGGCGTGTTACCTCCTTTCCTCTTCTGGTGGCAGCAGGGGCAGCATGTCTGACAGCAGGCACAGAACTGGTGGCAGCAGGCACAGCACTGCTGGCTGCAGGGGCAGCACTGGCAGCAGACACAGCACTGGGGGCAGCAGGGGCAGCATGTCTGACTGCAGGCTCAGCAATGGTGGTAGCAGTAGCAGGTGCAGCACATCTGGCAGCAGGTACAGCAATGGTGGCAGCAGGGGCAGCACATCTGGCAGCAGGTACAGCAATGGTGGCAGCAGGGGCAGCACGCACAGGCAGCTGACCTGTCCTGCTCTCACTACTACCCTTTTCTTCCTCCCTTGGCATTACTTTCCCCAAGATCCTTAGGGGTGATTTAGGGGGACTGGACAGCACTGGTTCTGTAGTGCTCCCTTCCTCCTCCTCCTCAGACTCCGTGGACACATAAAGGTCCTTCCAGTTCCTCCTTTAACTATTTTTAAACGTTCTCATAGTGATAGCAGTCACTATGAGCCTCTCCTGCTTCAATTTTGCAAAAAGATCACAGCAGAACAGCACATCACGTCTACCTCTATTGTGTTTCTCTTCCCGGAATACATAATGATTTTAATAGCAAAAAATGCAAAAACCACATAAATCAATGGGCGGACGTTTTCTAGCCATTGAAAAAATGGCGAAGAATTTTGGCCAATGGGTGAAAAATGCAAAGATTTAAGATTGTTTTAAAACGATTTTCCCATGAAAAAGCGAGATCTGTCATCAGTCTATCTGCTTCTCTGTCTCTCCACTTGCCTGTCTGTTAGTCTCTCTGATTGGCTTGCCTCTTGTTTCTTTCTCTCTCTCTCTCCCTCTCTCTCTCTCTCTCTCTCTCTCTCTCTCTCTTTCTGTCTCTTTACCTGGCTGAGGTTGATTGAAGTGGAAGTCCAACAACAGCTGGAGAGCCTCAGAGAGCCAGCCCTGCATTTACCTGTGCTTAATATATATAGATACACATGCATATTCATTTTAGATATTGTTGTCTCTTTAACTTGAATGCTATAAATCTCTTCAAATTGTAAGAAACACTAGTCTAAATTTAATGATTGCACTTTATACATTTAGAGCCTATGCAAGTGATTATATTTTAAAAAATACAGTACATAATAGTATGTGTGTGTACTAAAGAAATCTGGATCATTCTTGCACTTTATATTGTTATTTATTGTTATAAGTGGGGAATTTGGTTGGGGTGGAGCATAATTTGTGTGACGCACATTTAGGGGCATGGCACAGGGGGCCCTTGTTAGTTTGCAGGGGGGGCTGCATATCGTGTTACTCTTCTGACTGCTTATACTGTGTAGCATCATATAAATAAAGATATACACACATACATACATAGAGTCAGATCATGGACAGAGCACTGTAGGCACCTGCCTAGGGCCTAGTGAAGTTTAGGGCCCCTCCTTTTCCAAACGTGGGGACAATTTCCCCTTGATTCAAGCATGTCCACAACATTTAAGGGCCATGTACCAGGATTCTTCCTGTTGTCCTGGCACATGCACATATGAGGGCTGTGAATAGATCACTCTGCTGAAGACAGAACTGTGGTAGAGCTGACTAACTATAAGTTAGCCCCTCCTTTTATCCTCATTGATGCTGGTGGCACTGGAAATGCTCAGAATCTACCACCATAACACTCATGATGCATGCAATGGGCCAGGGGATAGCACAGAAGCAGTGCACTCAAGTTCTCCACTCCAAAAGTTATGGGGGAAGTCAGACAATTTATGAGGGGGCGTGGACTACCAACTGAAACCAGGCTGGGGTGTAGACAGTGTATGTGGTGATCTGAGACTCTCAAGGGTTGGGGGGAGGCAAGCAATGTATGTGGTGGCTGTGCCTACCAGTGGAAGCAGGCTGGGAGGAAGAAAGACAAAGTATGTTGGGGCTGTGACTGTCAGTGACACCATATTGATGGACAGACAGGGCTGTGGCTATCGGTAGGACCAGGCTGGGGGGGAGGCAGACAGTGTATTTGGGGATCTGTGACTACAAATGGAACCAAGTTGGAGGCAAGCAGACAATATATGTGGGGTTGTGACTACCAGTGGAACCAGACTGAGGGGTAGGCAGACAATTTATGTAATGGCTGTAACCTACAGTGGAAGCAGGCTGGAAGAGACACAGTGTATGTGGAAATCTGTGACTACAATTTGAACAAGGCTGGAGGGCTGGCACACAATGTATGTAGTGGCTGTGACTACCAGTGGAACCAGGTTGGGAGGGGGACAGGCAGACAATGTATATGGGGGCTGTGATCACCAGTGGAACCAGGCTGGGGGAGGGAGCAAACAATATTTGTGTGGGCTGTGACTACCAGTAGAATTAGGCTAGGGGACAGACAGAGTATGTGGGGAATGGGATCTGGTACTACCAGTGGAACCAAGGGGTGAGGGTGGGACAGACATTATATGTACAGGCCTTGACTACCAGTGGGACTAGGCTTGGGGGCAGACAGAGTATGTGGGAATCTGGGACTAAAAGTGGAACCAGGTTGGGGGAGACAGACAATATATGTGCAGGCTGTGACTACCAGTGGAACCAGGCTGGCAGCAATGGTATGAGGGGGATATGCGATTCCCAGTGGTACCAGGCTAGGGGGGGCAGACAGTGTATGTGGGAATCTGAGACTACCAGTGGGATCAGGTTGTAGGTCAGACAATGCTTAAGGGAGCTGTGACTAAGAGTGGAACCAGGCTTGGAGGAAGACAGTGTATCTGGAGATCTATGACTACAAGTGCAACAAGGCTGGGGTGGCAGAAAGACAATGAATGCAATGGCTTTGACTGCCAGTGGAATCCAAGATGGGGGACAGACAGTGTATTTGTTGACCTGTGACTCCCAGAGGAACCAGGCTGGGGGGCTGGCAGACAATACAGGTAGGGGCTGTGACTACCAGTGAAACCAGGCTGGGGTACATACAGTGTATGTGGGGGCTGTGACTACCAGTAGAACAAGCTGGGAGACAGACAGTGTACGTAGGGGCTGTGACTACCAGTGGAACCAGGCTGGGGGACAGACAATGTATGTAGGGGCTGTGACTACCAGTGGAACCAGGCTGAGAAGCAGGCATGCAGTGTATGTGAGGGCTCAGCCTATGACTATTAGTGGATCCAGGTTGGGGGGAATCAGATAGTGTACGCAGGGATCTCTGACTACCAGTGGTACCAGACTGGGGGGGGGGTAGCATATGTGGGTTCTGTATCACTTATGTAGCACCATTTCAGTTACAAGCTCTGTGGTATCACTAGTGTAGCTTCATTTCAACTGTAACTCTGTAGTATCACTTATGTAGCTCCATTTCAATTCAAAGGGCTGTAGAATCAATTGTGAAGCATATATCAATAATAGACTATGCTGCATATTTTTAATATATTTAACCCCATGGATGGAAGGGAGGTGACCAATTCATTGCTTTGATAACCTCTTTGGCGCCAAGGGATCATCATCTTTTATTAAATTGTTACTAGTACCTTTACCAGCAAGAAGGCAAAACTATAATGGTTTGCTGTTGGGAGGCCCAATCTGGGATCCTAGGGTTCTACAGAGTATATAATTTGACTCTGAACCCTCTCTCATTTTATGGTGGCTGGTTTTAATTACCACTTTTTATATAGCTCTCAAGCCCAGTTTATATTCAAATTTGACCAATTTACCAGGGTCCATATCCCTGTACTGGCCTGGCCAGCTTGTTTAAGACTTTTTTGTATTTGCATGTTCTACTTCAAGGCTATATTATTAGCCTGTAAACAGTTGGATTGGTTTGGGACAGGCATTTAATGAGTGTAGCTGTTGTTATAGACTGGGACAAGAATTGACTTTACAAAACTTATACTCTATGGCAGCTTTTATGCCTCTGAAGCTGTGCAATTCTAACAATTCTGTATGTTTTTATGTATTTTTGTTAAAATAGTTCATACTACTAGAGTCATGCTCTCCTGTATCATCTTTCTTTCCATTACCCTCAGTGGGCTGTTGGTCAACTAAGAGTCATGGAAGCATGCAGGACCACATCTAAAAAGGAGCCCACCGACAGGAAGTAATTGGAACATAGATCAGGGTCCCCTATAACATGAAGGCTGTGCCTCCACGCAGATTGCTCTCTATACCCCAGACACTTAACAATAATTTGGAGGCATTTAAAGAAAAGACACAAAAGTACAACAATTCATTATAGCATTTATGAATTTACCTTCTCACCATCTCTTTCTTGCTTATTCAACAATTATGTGTAGGCAGTGAGAACAGGCTACAGTTGAAAGCAGTCTCTGACTGCTGTGGATAGGGCACTTAGGGTTTTGCCTTTCACACTTTGCTAGGATTGTATCATTGGCAAAGTTTTCTGTGCTCCAACAGACTGGGACAAGAAATTAGAGGTGTTGAGTATTAGTACTTGTACCAGCAGGACATTTTCAGCTTACACTTGTGTCTGATTACTTCTGGGAACATGGTGGGCAGCATTTTGATACATGTGATACTTTTCCACATTCCTCTAAATGATAACACAGAAAAAGGGTCAACGTTTCGGTCCCCCACGGGACCTTTATCAAGACGGTCTTGATGGTCTTGATAAAGGTCCCATGGGGGACGGAAACATTGACCCTTTTTCTGTGTTATCATTGCAATAAAATTATTTGAAGAAGTCCCACTGGTGCTGCCCCTCCATTCTATATGCATGTCTCTAACTTTGGGGAATGTGCACCTGGGCAAAAAAAAACATTTAGAGAGAGTGCTTTCAACCCTATACCTAATATATATATATATGTGTGTGTGTGTGTGTGTGTGCCAGAATTCCTCAAGTTATTTTATTAAAATTTCAAATTTTGAATCATTCTGCATTTTGGGCTTAAAATGAGTGGAGAAATAACAATGAATCTTGTAATTATCTATATTTTTCAAAAGTACATAAGATTCCACTTTCAGAGAGGATTCAGTAACGTTTCTATCTAAAAACTGGACTGCATGAAGTCTCCATTACATTGTAACATAACAAAAAAAGGTGTTTTGGTTTTTTTCATGACATAAAAGATGAAATGTTTAAAACCATGGAATGTTATATCAGAATAGGTAGCTAGACAGGTACTGAGTAAAATGATACCCATTGGTATTGTTTGACATACAGCAGGAAATGGCAGGAGCACAAAACTGCACCTACCCCAATATTTATGTTACCTCACATTATCTGAAATAGGGAGACAAAAAAGAGTTGTGAGGAGCACACATCAAGCACGAACAAGATAAAGTGTCTTGTTCTAAGGCATGGTAACCTCTCAATGGTGCTGCAACTCACGTTTTTCACTCCCATGTGCCATTACAGAGAGGAAATCTCCATGTCCATATCAGACTGGTCCCGCACACAGACAGTCCAGCTCCGAAATGTCAGGCAAATCCTCTCCTATTATCTGAAATAGGACATGATTGCACTAAATTGATTTTATATATATATATATATATATATATATATATATATATATATACATATATATATATATATATATAGAGAGAGAGAGAGAGAGAGATTACTTTGGTTACCCTGATGAAGGTCCTTTACAGGACAAAAAACATTTAGTGATTGATTAAAGCATCACTTCTTTGAACATCTTTGAGTGCCGTCTCTCTGATTTATGTATATTAGTAGTGTGACGCCAACTGTCATTGTGAATATATGAATATATATATATATATATATATATATATATATATATATATATATATACACGCACCCATATATATATATATATATATATATATATATATATATATATATATACACATACATAGCACCATCTTCTGCAAACATATATGCACAATAGCGTATAGGTAAGAATAAAAGAGATCCCATATTTGAAGCAGTAGATTGTGTAGCTTGCACAGTTTTATGAATTGTCTACCTTTTCTTCATAGCTGTAATTATTGTGGCAATTTGAAGTCAGACATGTTGTTAATTAAGAAAAGAAAACTAACCCTTTAAGGACTAGTGAAGTGTGCATGCGTTGTAAAGCAATTTATTGCATACCTCTCTGGTCCTTAACCCTTTGAATGCCAGAGGGGTTACAACACATAGCAAAGCAATCCATACCCCTCTAGTCAAAGGGATAAATAGTTAGTAGGTAGTAGGAGATACAGTTTGGTTCTTTTGGAACCCCTTAGGTACGTCAGTCCATACCAATGGAGTAACATTTCTAATGGAAAGATAGAATCTACTGAAAACAACATCAAGCTCCAATGCCACTCAAATATTTTAGCATCTTTGAAGTAGTTGAAATGAACAAAGATATATACATAGTAGATAGCTAGATAGATACTTTAGAGCTTTTAGGAGTAATGAGGTCTGAGATATGGGCTCCTATTGAGCACCCCATTCCTCATAGATTTGCTATGTTTCAAAATAAAAGCAGTTCCAATTAATCTTCATAGAATTTGGACCATGGAGAGTGTTATTTCAATACTGTCAGAGTTGTAGTTCAAGAGTAATTGAATGACAAAGTATCCCCCTCCCACCCCTTTTACTGATGTAACACTGCTCAGTTCAGAACAGAAAGGTGTTGTCCAGATGGCTTGCAGAGAGGGACAATCTTCAGTTTAGCATAAGGGAAACACCTGAAAAACCTGTCAAAAGGGCAGAGTTTTCATTGTTCTCATAGTAAAAAGATCATCCCTTGTTGTGAGCTGTCTGGTTTCTGACAGTATTGAAATAACACTCTCCACGGCCCAAATACTATGAAGATTAATTGGAGCTGGTTTTCTACTGAAACATTACTATCCCTTTAATGCCAGGTGATTGATAAAATTACCTGGCATGAACATACACATTATAGGCATAATTAGAAAGGGGAGAATCTCCCCTTTCTAATGATGACACTTTCATTATTTTAGGTTGGTGGAGGCAAGATATGGCCATTGCATCTCTTCTACCTTTTCAGTGGGGAATTCCATTCACTTCCGGGCTCTTCTCTAATGACATTACTGCTCATGTGGGGTGACATTATCAGTGTTGGATACTCTGGTAAGAATCCCCAAGCCTCCCCCTCCAAAGAACCACAAAAAAGCCGAAATTAGTACCATGACGTCTTGGGCGATGTCAGCTGCTCTCAGTGCAAAAAAGGAACGATGTTGCCCAAGACTTCAGCTACAATCAAGGGTTTAAAGGAAGTGTAAACTTTTTTAATATAAAAATATAATTTATAGTGCTGTTGAGTAAAATAAGGATGTTCCCAATCCTGGGAGATTGTTCATGATAATGTCATTACTGTTCACTCCTTCTGGTTTTGTTTGTTTGTTTGTTTGTTTTTTTTTGGCATTCATTAAACTGCAATTTTCAGTTGAATTCACCTGGCAAATGCAGTACATATAACTTACTATGGGAAGCCATTATGACTCAAAATCTCCCATAGAATGCTTTACAGATAAATATAAATTGTATTTAGCTCTGTTTCTAACAATTTCAGCTATAATTATTTTGAGTGAAAAATCTCCCAGAGCAGTGTTTGTTTGTAATATTTTATTACTGGAATAGAAGAAAAACATTATAATATGCCATGGCCCTTAACTTATCCAATATTAGAATAAACAAATTGATTTTAGCCTAAAATACTAAGGGCAAGATGTTCAAAAAAGTTGTCATAATGAAACTTTCAGATTATGAGTTGGTGGTAAAAGAAGGATGATTTTTTTCAGAAGTAAATCAGTCACGTTTGAAAATGTGACATAAAGAATTAAAAATGACGGTAAGAAGATCTTGATAAAAATCACCCTTACAAAAACTGAAGTAAGAAGTCTTTGATTTTGTCTTTGAATAGAACATTTTCAAAGATGAAAAGATATTTTTTGTCTTTACAGTGACACATTTCTAAATACTTTTTTTATCCGTTAATTCCATGCTACTGCTTCTCATTCCCATACAGTAACAGTATTTTAATTGGTCTTCTCCAAGTGTAGACCATTTTATTTTGTTGGGAAAAAAATGACGTTAATTAGAAAAAAAAAATTGACAGTTAAAAGAATAATATTTTCTGAAAATACCTTAAAATATGACAGTAGATTACTCCACACCCACTTTTAAGACTGTTTCCTCCCTTTGACCGTGATGGAGTAATTGGATTCCAAAAATTACAGTAACATATTGACAGATCATGGCATAAGAACTTTTTTATTCTGATTACAGACAATTTCAGTTGCTACCTCTTTTTTGAACATCTAGCCCTAAATGTTTATTATACCATCTAACTGTAGAAATATAAAATAACATTATTGTAATGTTTCTAATAAAAATATAGTGTATGAGGTCTATGAAAAGTAGATCTTATTTATTTCTTCAAGTGAATTTCAACATTAATAGATCTTCTGCATTTACCTTACATGCACAATCTCTGGGCATATTTTCTGATGAGTTAGTATTGGTTTTAATCATTTTCTTCTGTTACTTACAGCTGTTTTGTGCCCTGCCTGCTACAGGGATGGTAAGCATTATAAATAATACATAGGTTTTATTCTATTTAGCTCTTATGCACACATCAGAAAAATAACAGGGAAGATCTAGATGGTGCAGAGTGCACTTCATAGGAATTAAGACTGACTTATCAGTTTGTTGCTTTATAATTTAGAAGCATAAATTTTAAAACCTTGGCTCTGAATGTCAACATCATGCTTTTGTGGCTTTGACATATAGGATCCACTCATCCACTCTTCCAAGGTCAGATAAGCCAGAGTCATGTTAACCTTGGCAGACATTCAGGGGAAATATTTTCCAGCAATCTCATAGAAATATAGCCTGACTTACAACAATATCACCTTGGACCTTAATTCTGTCTGATCCAATAAACCAGCATATCTTTGTAATTGTAAGTAATTTAATAGAAATCAACAATGGAGGTGAATGTTGCATTTTTGTGTGTGTGTACAGTACACATAGTGCCATATTGAGAAAACAAAAGAGGGAAAATTCTGGAATAAGCCAACTGTACCATATCCTATTGGATAACAAAGAGGTCTTTAGCACAATATGAAAATGCACTGAAACTCTCTACCACTCAAGAGGTTAAAAGCCCCATTTAAATCACTGGGATTTTTTTTCCTGTGCTGCAGTTGGTTTGCTCCAGAATTGCACCTCTTTTGCAGCCCATAGTTATGTAGATACTGCATTGAAAAAAAGACCATTTAACCACATAGATGCTAGGAACTTCTCCTATGCATCGCTGCAAAATGCAATTGTAGATGTCGCTAGCATCTAAGAGGTTAAATGGTATATCTCCATATATCCTGATTTGCAAAAATGAAGTCCAATTTTTTTCTTGAATATTTATACTGTGTCTGCCAACACCACTTCACTAGGCAGCACATTTCATCTTTTGGAGCTTTTACAGTAAAGAACCCTTTCCTTTGCAGAAGGTGATGGTATCTTTCCTCTAATCTCTGTGGAAGACATCTTGTTATCTGTATATATCCCTGCTACCTGAAAGATTAGTAGAGACAGTGGCTCTCAAGGATTTCTAGCAGACAAGGGGGAGATGCACTAAGGGGCAATGTTATGGTGATGTGTGTCTGGCAATGTAAACCGAGCACATTGCCTTTGGATGAAAACATACATTGCCATTTGCACTATGAATTAGTGTTGCAAGGGGAGGAAGGGAATTTATTCATTAGCTTGAAAGGTTGTCATACTGCTGGCAATGTGTAAGGGATGCCCTCCTTTACACATCACCAGCAGTTCAACAACCCTGAACCCATTCTCTCTCTGCTCTCCCATTTTCCCAATAAGGGAGCAGAGAGGATCTGCACCAACATCAGCACCACAAACAGCATTGCTTTCTATCTCTTTCAGTGCCATAGGGATGAGCATTGGATACCCCTGTGGCACTGAAAGGGGCAAGAGCCCACCCATGACAAGAGCACACAACAAAACCCAAACAGCCACTGAAAACTGTCTGTCTCTGAAAATTTTTCACCTGCTTATGACATATGCTACAGTGTCTTCCTTTACATTTACTCTGCTTTATATTGTTTTTTACTTTTGCCATCTCTTGGATCCCGTATCAATTAAATATTACTGTTATTATTTACTTTCATTGCAAGAACATATTTGTCAGTCTTTTACTGTACATTAGTAAAACGAGACATGAAATATTGTAACAGTATAATTTTAAACATTCTTGAACTAAATACAAGATTTTAAGGGCTTGAGTCAATTACAGCCAATAAATTAGTCATTAGGGTCAAAATGGGTTTTGGTCGATGCTGTTAGAATTCAGTTGATTGACTAACATGCACCACAACGAACATTGGTCACCAAAACTTGGCTTGTGGTCTAATGTTCATTGCAGCTTTTCATTCCTACAACGCATGCTAAACACATAATTATGTATATCATAGGAACATCAAAGGAAAGAAGCCAACACTTGATGTGTGAAACATCGACCGTTGGTTAGTAACACAGTCCTCCCCCACGCTCCTAAACACTAACCCTAAAAGTACCCCCCTGGCCCGATGCTACTCCTAGCATTAACAACAAAGTTAATTAAAATCCTAGTCTTAACACTATACCATGGTCCATTCCATGCAGATATAAAATTAACACCTACCTACAGCTGAAGTTCCAGCTGTGTCTTTTTCACTCTGGTCTTCCTTCATATTTTTCTTACTTTTTCTTTCAGTCTTTTTTCTTTTTCTGTAAGTCTTCTTTCTTCTCTTTTAAATCTTCTTTCTTGTTCTTTCTTCTCTCTTCCTTCTTGAAGTGTTTATTAAATCTAATAAATAGAAATTAAAAGAAACAAATATATTCCTTTGACAGGGCTCAAACTTTCCACTCGCCACTAGCCAATGGCGAGTGAAAATTTAGCCCTGGAGAGTAGAAATTCAGCCCTGGTGGGTATATTATGGCTTGCAGTGGCGAGTAACTTTTGAGGTCTGGCTAGTAGCAAAGGACTTAAAATTATAAACCCTGCCTTTGATATCCATCGTCACTGCTGCCATTAATAAGAGAAACAAATATTACCCCCACAGGAGTTCCTGCTCTGGCCCTTGCCCGAGCCAGAGTGAGGGAAATATGAGCAGAGATTGGCTTTTATATGGCCAATCTCTGTTTAAATTGCTTCCCACACTCCCATTGGTTGGGATGTGGGGTTCCACAGGGCATGGAATGTGCCCTGCAGTAACCACACCTCTCAGCCAATCAGTTTCTATCTAGAGGGGCCACAAATGCGCGTTTTGTCCACCCCTCCAGCTAGCAAATCATTTAATTTATTAGTTTCACATTTACATGTAGAATCATTTTTATTTCTATCTCCCAATAAATTACTGCACTTAGATCTATAGATGAACTGTCCCTTTCTCCTTTTTTATATTTTGTATGCAAATATTTGGTCTCTTTCACTTAACCTAGCCAGAACAAAAGTCAGATTCTGTAGCACAGTCTTGTACTTCTGTGGGCTGTTCTTGTACTTGCTCATTCATAAATGAGTGAATTTTCTAATAGCTAATACACAAGAAGCTTAACGTGTAGTTGGTACAGGCTGCACTTCAGGGAGGCATCTTCAGCAGTTTTTCAGGTGGCACCATTGTGACATTGGATAAGCAGAAACTGACAAGTTCTACATTCCCTACCTGAGCCCAGAATGCTGACTTTCAACCAACCAATAGCTATCTGACTTGCTGGTACTTACTAGCTTACAAGACGCAGAGGATTTCCTAACATTGCAAAGACTATTCCTTCTTTCTACCTCACTACATCTAGTCATCCTAAACTCCCTATGCTACTACCTACTTCTATCTAGCAAATACAGATACCTACCATCTCTCTCTCTCTCACCATTACTCTCTCTCTCTCTCTCTCACCATTACTCTCTCTCTATCATCTAACCTATCTATTCCTTTCCAGACTACAATATATATTGAAAGGCAGCACGGACACTCACCAGTTCAAACAGCACAGTAAATTAACCATCCTATTTCACAATGATGTAACAGGTATGGCCAACTGATTGTGTAGTGATGTCATGAATGTTGAAGCTCCGACCAGCTACATCTCACCAGATACCAGAAGTGGCTTTCACCATGCATCTAAATGTTGTCTTACATCAAATGCAGCATTTATGTGCCATGGATTTGTTCAACCTACTGCAATGTGTGAAGAACCCAATAGGTTAAATAATAACTACACCTGTTTCCTCCTCCTCCCAATAAATATAAATACTCTAGCTTATAATAGCTTCACTCAGTTTTGATATTGCATTAACTTAATGGAATATAATGCACACAAACACTGGTTTACACAAAGTGAAGCTCTTACACCTACAGTAGCTTGACTAGATGTGTTTCTTTTTCATAAATTGATCTGCCTGTATTGTGTGGCCCAAATCAATGGGAAGAAGGAGATCCAGAGGGATCCATACTGTATTGCATAAAAATCAGAACATTTCTTCTTGTGTCTGTGCGTGTGTGTGTACGCTCATGCAGGAGGATGAGCCCTTTAGCACTCTAAGGGTTAAACAAATGTGCCATTGCAGCTGTACACTTTGCCTTGCTATTAAATTGTCCTTGTTCCCACTCTTCTGGCATTCAGTGAGTTAACCGTGCTTGCATGATTTTCCCTTTACAAGGTGGCAGATAACAGACAAGACATTCAAGTAGCTGACAGAGTAACCTATAAGTACCTGTCTTGTACAATCTACTTGTCAGCTTTTCAGTTAGGAGAGGAGACGTGTGCCATAGCTGTCAGCTTTGTGTCATCTTCCCCCCTCTGCCTTTCATCACGTTTGGTTCAATGAATGAGACTCTTATATTAAAAGATTTCATTTTCCTTGTCCAAGTAAATTGCAGCAGAACGTTTTGGTATGTAAGGACACAATGCACAAATGTAAAATGGTGTACAAGGGGCCACATGTATGAAAGAAAAGGGAAAAGGTTCTGGTACAAACCAGATTAAGTATTGGGACAAATAAACAATCCCTAAATTCTCAGTGGAAAAAAATGAACACCCTTGAATGCCAGAGAGGTCTCCCATTCTTTGCAAATCAATGCACTGGGGACCTTTATGGCACTCAAGGGGTTAAAAACCCCATTTGAATCAATAGGAACATTTATTTTTTCCCTATGATGCAGTTGATTTCTCCAGAATTGTGATGATTTTTGTTCAATATCAAGTAAGTTTCTCTAATAGTTTACTTTTAAAATGTCATAAATGTAATAGTTTTAGTAACATCTGAATTGTCACTGAGCAGAAGCTTCCATAGGAGGTACTGGAGGGGGAGAATGCACAAAGAAGGAGCAGTTAGCTAGATGGGTTACTGTTAGGTATAACAAGGAGTGGCAGAGGAATAGGGAAGGCGCCCGGCTGCTTACGTTCGACATTTGGCAGATCAGGTCCATAGATTGTTGGCAGGGGCTGGGCATGACTCAGCTGTTATGGCACATGTTGGTACCAATTACAAAGTCAGTGGGAAATGGAGGCCATTTAAGAAGTATTTCAGGTATTTAGGTTATAAGCTTAAAGTGGATCTATCGCCTCTACAAAATTTATGCTTATTATGTAGAGGATATATACGTAAGGGTGAAAATGTTATTGATTTAAAAAAAAAAAAACCGCTATTTGTGTTAAACCGATAGTTTATAGAGTGCCCTGCACCCCACTTCCTCATAAATTTCCATTGCCGCACTGCCCCTTCTCCCTTCCCCCTACCCAGTCTCCTCTGATGACAGAGGCTTCTGTCTGTAAGCTGGAGCGATCTCATTGGCAGAGATTGATATCTAGCCAATGAGATCACTCCAGCTTACAGACAGATAGCCTCCGTCATTGGAGGAGGCTGGCTAGAGGGAGGGGAGAAGGGGCAGTGCAGCAATCTGCAGCAATGGAAGTTTATGAGGAAGTAGGGTGCAGGGAACTCTATAAACTATCTTTTTAACACAAATAGTGCTTTTTTTTTAAAAAAACCTCAATAACGTTTTCATCCTTATGTATATATCCTCTACATAATAAGCATAACTTTTGTAGAGGCGATAGATCCACTTTAAGCAAAAGACCTAGAAGGTAGTATTTTCTGAAATACTACCTGTGCCACGTGCAATTGGAAATTAAGAAATTAAATGCGTGGCTAAAGTCTTGGTGTAAGCAGGAAGGGTTTGGGTTTCTATTGCACTAGGCTTTTTTCCCTTGTGGTTAATCTTTATAGTCAAGATGGATTGCACCTTAGCTGAAAGGGGGCTACGGTGCTGAAGGTCAGGAAGGAAAAGACCTTAAACAAGAAAATGGGGGTTTGGGCAATACAACAAAGGATGGGGAAGTCAATATAAATGAGGAAATGATCCTAGAGAAGGGGCATGGGGATTGAAGAGGGGGATGGACTAGTTCATCTAATACAGGGGTGTCTATGTTACAGACTGATAAAAGCTGATCCCCAGCGCAATCCGATCTGAAAATAAGCCTTACTTTTTTCACAGAAGTCCGCTACCTTCAATGGGCTGTCAGGATCGTATTGCACTGGGGAGAGGAGGGAAGATGGGTGACACCTTAAGCACATTATTTTCTTCTGTATATACAAAGAAAGTAACAATAGCAGGCTATGGGCAAACAGAGAAAGAATCACAGAATTCCCTCTATCATGTACATGGCTTACTGGGGACAAATTCTAAAAGAGACTGAAGCACCTGGACCCAAGGGTACTTAAGGAACTTACTTCAATAATAGCAAGGCTCTTATAATAAATATTTATTGATTCACTTTCATCAGGCATAGTGCCCTGTGACTGGACGAAAGCTGGTGTAGTACCATTATTCAAAAAGCAGGCAAGAGCAGGCAATTATAGACCTATAAGCTTGACTTCCATAGTGGAAAAGATATAAATAGGGCTACTACCTGATAGTATTCAACTAGTTAATTGGAAGACTGCTGAGTTGTTGTAAATGTGTTGCTACAGGGTTCAGTCCTGAGCTCAATGCTTTTTAATTAGTTTATTAATGATCTAGACGTGGGTTTGCTGATAACACTATGTTTTTTCTCTGCAGAAAGATTTGGATAAACTGAATGAATGGGTGGAAAAGTGTCAGATGACTTTAATATAGAGAAATGTAAGGTCATGCATTTGGGCTGTAGAAACAAACATGCTACATATGCATCAATGGGAAACTACTTAGGGAATGCTCTTTAGAGAGAATCCTTGTTAAAGCGATAGTATTGTTTCACAAAAACAGAAGCTCCAAATAATCTTCATAGTATTTGAGCCATAGAGAGTGTTATTTCATTACTGTGAGCATTGTAGTTCAAGAGTAATTGAATGATAAAGTTTCCCCCTCCCGCCCATTTTACCTAGTGTAAGCCACCACTCCTCAGATGTGGAATCCAGTCCATAATCCAGGCAGCTCACATCAAGGGTCAAAATTCTTACTGTGAGAAAAATGAAAACCCTGCCCTCTTTGACAGGTTTTTCACCTTTTTCCCTTATCTTAATTGAAGATTGTCCCTCTCTGCAATCCTGGCCAACCAGCAATGGAAATCTTAATAGTTCGAAACTTGGGCCAATAGTATTTGAAAGCGGGAGCTGGAATGGGCGATACCATCTTAATATATCCAATACGATTCGAGGAAGATACAGCATGATGTCGCAAACTAAGCAGGGGCAGGAAGTGACAAGATGGTTTGTTCGACGAGCTGTGCAGGGTAGGTGGGGTCGGACAGCTTAGTTATGTTCGACAAACTATGCAGGTTAGACTGTGACAGACCTATGTTTGTGATTTTCGACAAACTATGCATGGCAATCTGAGATCATTCCGGGGAGGCAACTGATTGCTTCAGGTCAGGTGCATTCAGTTTCTTTCGAACTTTACTACTAAGCGACAACTCCAACGTATACTGTACATAACATTACTGTACTTTCAGTGATAGCTAGGAAGACACAAGCAGCACATGTAGCTAACTGGAAAATAAATGGCCAAAGATGGGGGAAATTTATTTTGAATTAGTGGTGCAATGTACGATAATGTCCGTTTTTGGGATGGATCTTTTTGTATATGCACACCCTGTCTGGAAAGAATGATAGCAGCGTGCACGGAGGCTCACTGCTATAATTTAACCCATGTTAAATTCAGCTGAATAATTCGGAATGGATCAGAATTTTGTTCGAATCGAATAGGTCCGGTCCGAAATTAGGATCATCCGATTTAGAAAAAAAAAATTCTGCCAAATTCGAATTGAATTGAAAATTTTTCCCATGCACATGTTTTCCCGTGAACCATATGTTTTATTTCAAATGAAGGATATCTTTAGCACACTCTCTGACACATCAACATCACTTCTATTATGTGCCCCAGAGCCCCTGGAACTTTTAGTGGTACTACTGCTGCTCCTAGTTGTGGTACTTCTGACAAGTTGATGATGTATCTCCCTCTCAGACCTGGGGTTGCTCTTCAGGTGGGATCTCAGTCAGGTGGTACTTAGGTGTGATCCTGCTTACCCCTGCTCACATGCTTCTTACACAGAAAACAGATAGCAACATGTTTAGCTTTTGGATCATGTATGAAGTATCTCCATACAGTAGACTTCATAGACGGAGGGGTTCCTGATTGGCTACTATTACTACTTGGGCTAGATGTTGCTGCAATTGTATCACTAAGTGTAAAAGGTAGAGCACTTTCAACAGCAGCATAAGCACTGATCATACCTAGGGTTCTGGATGTCGATGGACTGTGTTGCTGATTATTTAGTATGTTTGGCTGGGTGAGAGGTTGACTTGGAAGCTGTGACATTGTCAATGATGACAGACAGGATGATTATGTATTTTAATACATCTTTACTTGGCCAGAGTCAGATATTTAAATGAATTTATAAACATATACAATGCTCCTTTTCAATAGTGGAAGACTGAGCCTTTACCTTTCAGTTAATTTGCTGGCCATGTTATCCTCTCTTTCTCTCTTTCACTCTCACTCTCAACTTCATCTGTATCTGATGAATAGGGGGATGCTGGGGGAATATAGTCTAGGACAAAATTATCATCAATAATTAGGTTATCCTCAGCATCGTCCACTGCTTCTTTCCCACTACTTTTATTATCATCTAGGGTTTTTTGAAGTGTCAGACAATGCATTTTTACTTTTCCCCTTAGAGGAATTTTCAGCACGTTCTCCACTATTTTGAGGACTGCTATTTTGATTCTCCCTGTCAGACACAGCAGCTGGTTTAACTGTTACACCTTCCTCTTTTATGCCATGAACATTAGAATGTAACTCATTGTTATTCATTCTTCTTAGATGTTTTATTACTGTTACTAGTGGTGATGGAACTTTATATGTGACTTTGACAAACAGTCTCCTCAGAAGGAGAAGGATTATCATCAACCATCAGCAACCATAGTTGCAGTCAGTTTTGAATTACCACTTTACTAACACTGCTACTACTCCTTTCGCCCTACCCGTAGTACGTTTGCTGCACATTATTAAACAGTGAATTACACCACAGAATTTATTGTATGTGTGATGGCTTGCCCTTTACAAAATACTCTGTCTATCTCAGTAACAGCTCATGTCACCTTTCAAACTATTTTTACATTTTTTATAGTATTTTTTTAATTAACTGTCCCAATTAGCATTGGGAAAAAACTCACTCCATTTGCAACTGGTTCTACTCCCCACACATGCCTAACACAGAGAACAGCAATGAGAAAGGAACTTGGATCACAGTTGCGTGTGTCTTCTCAGTCATACAAACATTTTGGGTATTTGGGGTAAATCTCCTTTGCTCCCCTCAGAAACCCCGTCTCCCCTAACACAGGGAACAGCCAGCAGAAAGTAACTTTGATCACCGCTTCCTGTGTCTTCTCAGTCATAAAAAAATCTATTTTCCTCCCTTCGCACACCCCAAAAACTCCTCTGACAGCCAACAGCTGCCTTTGTCTTCCCAGTCACACAAGAATTTTGGGTATTTGGATCACAGCTGCCTTTCTCAGTCAACCAAGAGTATTTGGGTTAATCTACTTTCTCCCTTCAAACTCCCCCAGAGTCACCCAGATTCTAAAACACAGAGAACAAATTAAACGAAAAGAAACTGAGGCACCAATAGTGCCCATCACTCAGTGATTACAATGATATAGAATATATTAATTGCACTCACATTTAAGCGTGGCTGCCCACTGGGTATGCACCTCAAAGCAGCAATTCCAGCATACAAAGAAAATTAATTATTCTCTGTTTGGGCTGTCCGGCTCTCCATTTCAGGACTCCACCATCAAGATGGAAGAAGAAATCACTGTATATGCTGAGTCACCGTATAAAATATTTATTTCTAAACCATACTAAAATATGGCCCTTGCAACTAATTTTGCAGCTGTATGCTGCTTCATCAAGCAACTGGCCTCACAGACAAACAAAGGTTGTGTATACTTGTTTAGCAGCCACGCTTAAACGTGAGTGCAATTCATATAGTCTATATCTTTGTAATCAGTGAGTGATAGGCACTGTTGGCACCCCCATTTCTTTTTGTTTGTTTTCTATGTTCATTGCACTCCGTTGGTGGAGATCTTGGGAGTGCAGCTGATCCCAATATACGGAAAAGATCTGCAAGTCTTTTGGGGAGCAGCTTTGCAGCTGGAGTGCATATATGTGTGATTCCAGCACATATCTTTGTGAGTAATGTTTCATTTGGTGATGGTGTGGTGAATGCAATAGAAGTTACTGAGGATACTGCACTAGGAGCACCTTCTTGTCCTTCCTTTTGTGTTACAGAGAACAAACTGCCTGCCCACAAGACTCCCTAAACTATACTCCAACTTTTCTTTATTTGCCTATCCTAACTAGCTCAAAAATATGGTGTTTTCGCTATCTCTCACAAACACAGAATAAAATGCTGCGGGAACCTGACACCCCTTTTTTTACTATGGCTGTGGGAAAAGAAGGGAAATTTGTCATGATTGGGGGAAATTCAGTCAAACCATTGATTTCACTGCAATGAACTAGGTGGAAAACTTCCTGCATGGAGGGAAGTTCCATTTTTCTCGTTTCACTTTTGAGATGAAAAATCTTGCTCAGCCCTACTGAGCAACACCACCTAAAACAAACTTGTCCCTCTTTGGCCATCTGAACTGTTGGGATGTCTGACATTGTGCTACAGCGTGATCTATAAATATGCTAATTTCATAATTTAAAAAATGCATTGTTGTGTGTAGTCATGGTCCATGATTTCCAGCACTCCAGATTGAACAAGGTATTTAAAAGGTATCTCACTTTGACTGGAGAAAGAGCATGCTATAGAGTGGTTTTACAGACAACAGACTGAACAATAATGTGCAATATCAGTCAGCTGCTGTCATAACAATAAAATGCTGCAATAATAAAATATCATGTATGTAAATTAATATAGATTCACAGGAGAGCATAATTATCCTCTGTTTAAATCCATGAAAATATCTTAGAGTAACATTTTTAACAAGGGTCTGAATCTGGCAGAACTGAAAAAGTCAGGAAAAAAGTTGATAAGTGGAAGATTTTAGTAATTAACAAAGCTTAGCCAAACTTGATTTGTCTGTAGGGGGATATTATTACCATATACATTATATTTTAGGCCAATATTAAGCACTATCATGGTGGGTGGGAACGCTTTATTCAAAGGGCATCCATTAAGATAAGAGGGATAGAACTTTCAGCTATAAAAGTGATTCTCAATGTTAATCCTTATTGCACAACACCAAGTCAGATATTCATATCCTATCTTGATGACACATTAGTACTTAGCAGATCAGTCAATATAGTTGACTTCCCTATATTTAATTAAAGGCTGAACTGTTGGCGTTCCTGAGGACTGTAGCTGAGAATCACTGGAGAACAGCAAAGGAAATGGGGTTTTCCCATAAGGGAAATAAAGATGTGGTGTTCATTGCCTCTGGAGGCTAGCTTGGCAGATTCAGTAGATATATATAAAAAAAATGACTGTATACCTTTTTTAGAGAAGAACAATTTAAATAATTATGACAATTAGTTTCAAGACAGGTAAGAGGTCGATTCAAGGAGAAATCTGATTGCCTATTTACAGTCAGGAAGAAATTTTGTACTAACTTAAGAACATTTTTTATTCAGGATTTTGTTTGCATCCCTCTGGCAAAGGTTGGACTGAGGAACCAGTACTGTTTTCAAGCTCATCAACTATGTAACCATGAATTCCAAGCTCTTTTATACACATCATCCTCATTTTATCTCTACCTCTCTTTTCAATACATTTTAACCCTTAGATTGACAGATGAGTGCAAAAAGCATTGCAAAGCAATGCATTGAGTACCCCTCTGGCACTCAAAGGGTTAATAACCTCAATAAATGTATTTATGTTTTTCCTCCAACAGCACTCACTAATTCTTAAGATACAGTCGGGAACAGGGCCGGATTTACATCTCAGGAGCCTGTAGGCACAGAACTGTGAAACGCCCCCCCCCCCCCCCGATTTGCCAGCTCCACTGGACACCTCCACAATGCTCATCAGCTCCATATTGCCCCCCATCAGCTCCATATTGCCCCTCGCCTTGCCCCCATCAGCTCCAACTTGCCCCCCATCATCTCCATATTGCCCCTCACTTTGCCCCATCATCTCAAAATTGCCCCTCACATTGCCCCATCATCTCCATATCCCCTCACATAGCCCCCAACCCCATCAGCTCCACATTGCCCCCACCATCTCTATATTGACCTCCATAGGCCCCAACTTGCCCCCCATTAGATCCACATTGCCCCCACCATCTCCATGTTGCCCTTACATTGCCCCCCTTCGGCTCCAACTTGCCCCCACCATCTCCATGTTGCCCTAACATGGTCCGTTTCCTACCTCCCTGGTAGGAGATCTGTCATCTGTGCCTCCTTGGCACAGTCCTGTAGCTGATGGAGCTCCCTCGCAGTCTCCTATTCAGGAATGCAGAGCGCTGGGAGATGATGTCATCTCCCAGTGCTCTGCATTCCTAACAATGCGACGAGGGAGCTCACCACCTACAGGACTGTGCCAAGGAGGCACAGACATGTCCTGCCAGGGAGGTAGGAAATAGGGAATGGGGGGGGGCAGCGCCAGCGAGGTGGCTACTTTTTTTTTTTTTAATTAAACAAACAAAAAAAAAAGATTAAAAAAAATCCCAATGGCAGGCGCCCCTCAGTGGCGTGCTCCTGTAGGCAGGTGCCTACTTTGCCTAATGGCAAATCTGGCCCTGGTCGGGAAGGAACTTTGTACCACTTTGGGGAAAAAATTGTATTCATGATTTTGTTTGCATTCCACTGGCAAATGTTGACCATAAGGGGCCATTGCCTCATCAGCTCTGCAACCATGAATTCTTAGCTCTTTTATACACATCATTCATTTATCTCTGCCTCTCTTTTCTATACATTTTTATTGCCTCCGTCAATTCACCCCTATTTATTTCTCTTCTCCAACACCCCAGTCTAATTCTTAAATTACTCTCCCATTTCACATTTTGAATCTCTAACTTGTTCGCTAAATTATGTGTGTATAGAAAAATATACATCTATGGTGTGTAATATATCTCCTCCCCTCATCATTGACCATTGTATACAGGTAAATGAAGAATGAAGTAGTGACTCTAACATATTATTTTATAACCCAGGGATGTTATAGTTGGTAAAGTTAACTCAAAATTAATTAATACATTGATACAGGTAAAATATTCATCCAGAGAAAATATGACTGACATTTCTGGAACTAGGAAGACATTTGTTTTCTCCCCTATACAGGCTACAATGGAAAGTTATTAGACAATCCACAAAAGTAATATCTGGCATAAATCATTCTGTTCAAATGTCTCTATGTTAACACACATAAACTATATAAATATACACATGACTCAGATTGCACCAGGATAAATTAATATATGTACTTCTATTGTAAGAGCATTTCTTAGTACATAGATATTGACTTTCTTCTGTCCTGCTCCACAATAAGTGCCCAGTATAAGCTTCAATGCTTTATCTGTTTTCTACTAACAACTGTTCCTGCTAACCCTCATCTGAAATGTCTGGTTTTATAGTCACAAATATTATTACAAAGGAAGGAAGGAAAAAAGTTGTAATATCTAAAACTGTAATTATAGAGGCTGAGATAAGAAACACGCATTAGAAAATAGATAGATAAATTATCAGAGAGTTAAGTTGATAAACCATATTTAGTACACTAATCTCAAGTGTTTGTTTTGCATTCCTTCGCCTTTTAAGATGACAGGATGTGATCAATTGCTTCCTTAAAGGTTGGCAGCTGTCCTGCACTAGCATTTACATTCTTTTTGATGTCCTCTACTTTGTGTGAATGTTTGTGAACTACTATTCAGATATAGAGCCATGATTAAAATAATTTGTGCATCTGGTTATAATTAAAGACCCAGTTGACTGTAATGACAACTTTATCCAAAGGCTGGCAGAGGTAGCCTCTGCTTGAAAATCAATGTTATATTTTATCAAGTGGCTTCTGCTTTTGATCTTTGTGTTTCCTAAACACTGGACCATTGTGGTTATTGATATACTACATATGGATATATGTACTGTAGAAATTGTATTGTGAAGCATTTTTACTCTTGTATATGTTTGGAATAAATAAATATATATATATATATATATATATATATATATATATATATATATATATATATTTGACCTACGATGAGCACATTCCACATCACATAGAAAATATATAACACATAACTAACGCAGTTCAAGCCTCAGTGAGTATGAGACGGTACTTGTGGAAGTATACATAAACACATTGTATTCACTACATCTTTAGTGTCTCAGTCCTTGTTAGAGTCCTCTAATGTTTTTTTCTTATATTTAAATGTTTGTTTATTATTCTCTCTTCACTATGGTGTTTGAGAATGTTATGCAAACTTTGCACCGCAATTGTGTATCTTATACTAGGAGCAAGAATAAGGCTTCATAGTAACACAGTAATATAGTAACATAGTTGATGAGGCTGAAAAAAAACGTGTCCATCAAGTAACAAACAGAAAAAACCTGCGCTCCTCCAGTCTAAATGTGAATAGTGTGCCCCGTGTTAGGCATATATTATAATACTGTGAATAAATATGAGGCATTAGTGCCTACATTTTTGGCCCAAAAACGAGGTTTAAGCTTTCCAACCGTTCCAAGGTTCCTCAAGTGTGGCAAGTCCTACTCTAAACACTTGAAGTCCCTATCTAGAAATAAATAAAAATAAAATTAAAATTGAAAAGACCCCTAAAGAAATGTGGTAGTAACGCATAGAGCAGGGGGACCCTTTTACTTTCTTTTTGTATGTGTGAAGGTCCCCCTAAAGATACTGAAACTATATCAGCCCTTATATACAGCTTGTGACCACTCCCACAGGCCACATGAGGAAAAATCAGTTGGAAACAAAACCTAGAATGCAAAAGCCATAATTAACCTCTTAACGACCAGCGGTCGCGGGGTGTGTGGTCCTTTAAGGACCCGATAGGGAATTTCGGCGTGCCGCCCCACGTGACTGATCACGTGGGACGGCACGCCGAACAGAGGTACTGAAAGAGATCGCTCCAGTCTTGGAGCGATCAAATTCAGTCCCCGGTAATAGTACATCCTGATGTTAACTCAATGGGAACGGGGATCGCTCAAGCTCAGTCCGATTAATCACAAGTATCTGCTACTCCTCTTTTTCTCTCTACGTATGTTTCGTGTCAAATCACACTTTCTCAAGAGACTCTAACCTGAACTCATCTCTTACTATTTATACCTTATCATATATCATAATAATATATTCACAAATTAATACAAAATAAATATCACAGTTCAAAACATAAAACATTACATTGGACATTAAGATTTACCAACCTGCAACACCACAATCTCCCATGATGGTATATATAAAGACTTTTAGGTAACATAGGTTACATATAATTAATAAATCTGAAAAGCACGCAGTGGCTAGACATTTTACTAATTGTCAGGGAGGCAAGATTACTGATTTAAGAATTACAGGGATTGAACAGATCCCTGTAAGTGTACGTGGGGGTGATAGATTTAGAAAACAATGCCAGAGGGAATCTTATTGGATTCATACTTTGCAGACCATGAAACTTGATGGTATAAATGAAGATATATATATGTTTTGTTTTTAGCTATATAGCTACTTAAGATTATTTATGGATTTTTTAGGCAATTTTGTATGTAGATTTTTATGTAATTTATGAATATATTTTTTATATATTTTTTATACAGATAAAATCTTAATGGAACGTCTTTATATATACCATAATGGGAGATTATGGTGTTGCAGGTTGGTAAATCTTAATGTCCAATGTAATGTTTTATGTTTTGAACTGTGATATTTATTTTGTATTAATTTGTGAATATATTATTATGATATATGATAAGGTATAAATAGTAAGAGATGAGTTCAGGTTAGAGTCTCTTGAGAAAGGGTGATTTGACACAAAACGTACATAGAGAGAGAAAGAGGAGTAGCAGATACGTGTGATTAATCGGACTGAGCTGGAGCGATCCCCGTTCCCATTGCGTTAACATCAGGACACGTGAACTACAGCGCGACGGTGGATGACGACACCGGAGAGAGCCGAAGGTAGTGAAGAAGTGGAGGACACCAAGAGTGAACAGAGGAAACCTGGGCTCATGTTTGTCGTGGAGCAGTCTACTGCTATTCTTTGATGAGCACTATTTGTTTGGTTATCCTGGGAGTAGATCACCCAGAGGGGGGTTCTTTGGTATTATTTTATTTTTTATGTTCCCAATAAAGTGTTTGTTACTGCACTTAGAGGATTCCCTTTTCTTTGCTCTCCTTTCCGTTTTTCTAATTAACAAAGCTTAGCCAAACTTGATTTGTCTGTAGGGGGATATTACCATATACATTATATTTTAGGCCAATATTAAGCACTATCATGGTGGGAACGCTTTATTCAAAGGGCATCCTTTAAGATAAGAGGAATAGAACTTTCAGCTATAAAAGTGATTCTCAATGTTAATCCTCATTGCACAACACCAAGTCAGATATTCATATCCTATCTTGATGACACATTAGTACTTAGCAGATCAGTCAATATAGTTGACTTCCCTATATTTAATTAGAGGTTGAACTGTTGGCGTTCCTGAGGACTGTAGCTGAGAATCACTGGAGAACAGCAAAGGAAATGGGGTTTTCCCATAAGGGAAATAAAGATGTGGTATTCATTGCCCCTGGAGGCTAGCTTGGCAGATTCAGTAGATATATATATAAAAAAAGGACTGTATACCTTTTTAGAGAAGAACAATTTAAATAATTATGACAATTAGTTTCAAGACAGGTAGGAGGTCGATTCAAGGAGAAATCTGATTGTCTGTTTACAGTCAGGAAGAAATTTTGTACTAACTTAAGAACATTTTTTATTCAGAATTTTGTTGGCATCCCTCTGGCAAAGGTTGGACTGAGGAACCAGTACTATTTTCAAGCTCATCAACTACATAACCATGAATTCCAAGCTCTTTTATATACATCATCCTCATTTTAATTTATCTCTGCCTCTCTTTTCAATAAATTTTTAACCCTTTGATTGACAGATGGGTGCAAAAAGCATTGCAAAACAAGCTTTCCAACCGTGCCAAGGTTCCTCAAGTGTGGCAAGTCCTACTCTAAACACTTGAAGTCCCTATCTAGAAATAAATAAAAATAAAATTAAAATTGAAAAGACCCCTAAAGAAATGTGGTAGTAACGCATAGAGCAGGGGGACCCTTTTACTTTCTTTTTGTATGTGTGAAGGTCCCCATGTATGCAACTAAAAAAATATGACAAACAATGTTTAAAAAAAAAAAAAAAAAGTGTAAGAGAAGACTTGCCCTGTATGCCTGCATAGAGTGGACACCCTAAAGATACTGAAACTATATCAGCCCTTATATACAGCTTGTGACCACTCCCACAGGCCACATGAGGAAAAATCAGTTGGAAACAAAACCTAGAATGCAAAAGCCATAATTAACCTCTTAACGACCAGCAGTCGTGGGGTGTGTGGTCCTTTAAGGACCCGATAGGGAATTTCGGCGTGCCGCCCCACGTGACTGATCACGTGGGACGGCACGCCGAACAGAGGTACTGAAAGAGATCGCTCCAGTCTTGGAGCGATCAAATTCAGTCCCCGGTAATAGTACGTGACGTACCAGGACCGTCACTGGTCCTTAAGTGCCGGACCAGCATGACGGTCCAGGTACGTCACCGGAAGCGAAGGGGTTAAGGGCCTAGAATGTAAAGAAAGGAATTAGTGCAATGGAACAGTCATGTGTAATAATAGTTACAGTAAGAAGCAGCTAATATAAGCTAATGGAGATAGGTAAAGGCAAAAGAAAAAACAACCGCTTACAGCGCTAACTCACCTTAGTGTATAACTATATATGTGTATTTCTGTATAATACTTTTTATTTATTTATTTTCCATGAAGTGCCATTGATAAGATTGGGGTTACTGAAGTGTGCAGCAAGAGGTTAGAGGGTTCTCCAGTCCCCCAAACATCAGGCCAAAGCCCAAAGTACAAACAAAGAACAAACAGAAAAAACCTGCGCTCCTCCAGTCTAAATGTGAATAGTGTGCCCCGTGTTAGGCATATATTATAATACTGTGAATAAATATGAAGCATTAGTGCCTACATTTTTGGCCCAAAAACAAGGTTTAAGCTTACCAACCGCGCCAAGGTTCCTCAAGTGTGGCAAGTCCTACTCTATACACTTAAAGTAAAACTAAAATTAAAAATGGAAAAGACACCTGATGAAATGTGGTAGTAACGCGTAGAGCAGGGGGGACCCTTTTACTTTCTTGTTGTATGTGTGAAGGTCCCCATGTATGCAATTAAAAACAAACGACAAACAATGTTTAAAAAAAACTTCATGGAAAATAAATAAATAAAAAGTATTATACAGAAATACACATATATAGTTATACACTAAGGTGAGTTAGCGCTGTAAGCTGTTGCTTTTTCTTTTGTCTTTACCTATCTCCATTAGCTTATATTAGCTGCTTCTTACTGTCACTATTATTACACATGACTGTTCCATTGAACTAATTCCTTTCTTTACATTCTAGGCCCTTAAGAGGTTAATTATGGCTTTTGCATTCTAGGTTTTGTTTCCAACTGATTTTTCCTCATGTGGCCTGTGGGAGTGGTCACAAGTAGTGATGAGCGAGCATGCTCGGCCGAAGCTCGGTTCGGCTCGAGCATCGCTCTGCTCGGCACATGGCGGTACTCGTACGAGTACCGCATGTGCTCGCCCGCCATGTTCGGGTCTCCTCCCCGCACGTTTCGCAGCTGCTGCGCAGCCAATAAACATGCGGGGAGGCTCTGACATCAGTGTAATGCCAGCAGCCATGTTGGCTGCTGGCATTACACTGATTGGCTGGCCAGAACCCGTGATCGGGTGCTGTATAGCACTCGACGCGCGAGTTCGGCTCATTCTTAGCCAGGGAGAGATGCGCTTAGGCAGGGAAAGTCAGTGTAGGGAGAATAAAATTGTTGAAACTCTTTCAAGACCCAAAAGTCCTTTATAGGACTGTTGTGTGTGGGGGCAGCATTTATATTTTGTTTGGGGGGGCACAATTTCCTTTTTTTTGTGGGGGGGATATTTGTAAGGTGACATATAATACTAGATGCACAGGAAGTCAGTGTAGGGAGAATAAAATTGTTGAAACTCTTTCAAGACCCAAAAGTCCTTTTTAGGACTGTTGTGTGTGGGGGCAGCATTTAATTTTTTTTTGGGGTGGCAGAATTTCATTTTTTGTGGGGGGGGACATGTTCTAAGGTGACATTGTACTAGGTGCACAGGGACAAATATTTCACAGTGCAGTGACAAGCTGACATATTCTGTTAGGTGCACAGGGCCAATGATTTTACAACGCAGCGACAAAAAGGGCCATTTTAAACGTGTGCCTAGCCATAGATTATTGTCACATTCTGTTTAGTGTGCAAATTCACAAATTAACGTCACATATTCCGTTCACTGTGCCTAGCCGCAGATTAGCATCACATTCTGTTTCGTGTGCCTAGCCGCAGATTAGCGTCACATTCTGTTTCGTGTGCCTAGCCGCAGATTAGCGTCACATATTGTTTAGTGTGCCTAGCCGCAGATTAACGTCACATATTGTTTAGTGTGCCTAGCCGCAGATTAGCGTCACATATTGTTTAGTGTGCCTAGCCGCATATTAGCGTCACATTCTGTTTCGTGTGCCTAGCCGCAGATTACCGGCATATATTCCGTTTAATATGAAGAAGGCGGGTAAAAAGGGACGGGGAAGTGGACGTGATCCTGATAGTTCAGGGCGCGGGTCAGGACGCGTAGAAACTGTGCCTGGTGCCAGAGCACAAGAAAGAAAGACATCCACCATACCTAGCTTCATGTCTCAGTTTACAGGGCGTCGCAGGACATCACTCTCGAGGTCAGACCACTGCGAACAGGTGGTCGGTTGGATTTCAGCTGATACTGCTTCCAGTCGGTTAAGCACCACCCTGTCTTCCACCAAGTCCACTCTCACTAGCCAAGAGTCTGGTCAACATAATCCTCACCCTGATCATCCTTCCTCCCACCATAGAGGGTCTGGCCAAAGAAGTGATCCCACACTGGGATATAGTGAGGAGCTCTTCTCATCACCAATCCTTGATTTGAACCTCTCTTCAAGCACGCTTGCAGAGGAACATGAGATCTTGTGCCCTGATTCACAACCTCTAGAGGGTACCCAATCACAAGAAGATGACAGAGGGGAACGGCATTTAAGGTCAAAGGAAGTGGATGATGATGATGAGACACAGTTGCCATCAAATCAACCACAATTACTGTCTCAAGACCTTGATGAGGAGGATGATACACAGTTGTCAATGACTGAGGATGTGGTGGGATCAAGAAATGAGGAGGATGATCAGAGTGAGGAAGTGGAGGAGGACTTGGTGGACGATGAGGTCACTGACCCCACCTGGGAAGGTGGAAAGCTGAGCGATGACAGCAGTCCTGAGGGTGAGCCATCTGCAGCACCGCAACAGGCTGGAAGAGGCAGTGGTGTGGCTAAAGAAAGAAGGCGGACCGCACCAAACCGGCCCGCAAATGTTCCACGGAGCATCCCCTTGCGTAAATCTCCCTTGCCAAGGGCTAGGTGTTCCGCGGTATGGCGTTTTTTTAAGGAAAGTGCGGACGACAAAAGAATTGTAGTTTGCAACCTGTGCCACACCAGAATGAGCCGAGGCATGAACACTAGCAACCTCACCACCACCAGCATGATCCGACACATGGCATCCAAGCACCGTAATAAGTGGGAGGAACGCCCGGATCGCCAATCTGTGTCTGCAGGCCACACCACTGCCTCCTCTTCCCCTGTTTTCGGTGCCGGCCAATCGCCTGTCGAAGGCGCAGGCCCACATACCTCCCGCCCTGCACCTGTACCATCTGAAGCACCATCAGCGACCACATCCACTTCCCTGTCCCAGCGCAGCGTCCAAATGTCGTTACCCCAGGCATTTGAGCGCAAGCGAAAATACCCAGCCACCCACCCACAGGCCATAGCACTAACCTCACACCTTTCCAAATTACTGGCCATCGAAATGCTGCCTTTTAGGCTTGTGGACACTGAGTCCTTCCGCAGCCTGATGGCAGCAGCTGTCCCTCGGTACGCAGTCCCCAGCCGCCACTACTTTTCCCGGTGTGCCGTCCCCGCCTTACACCACCATGTGTCCCTTAACATCACCCGTGCCCTGACCAACGCAGTTACTGGGAAGGTCCACTTAACGACTGACACATGGACAAGTGCTTGTGGCCAGGGACGCTACATTTCCCTGACGGCACACTGGGTGAATGTCGTGGAGGCTGGGAGCGACTCGGACCCTGGGATGGCACAGGTGCTACCCACGCCGAGGATTGCGGGCCCTACCTCCATCAGGGTTTCCGCCAGCACCTACGTTATTGGCTCCTCCTCCTCCTCCTCCGTTTCCACCACCGAATTCTCTGCGCGCAGCGCCACTCACCCATCAGCCGGTAGCTGGAAGCAGTGTAGCACTGCAGTGGGGAAGCGTCAACAGGCCGTGCTGAAGCTGATCTGCCTTGGGGACAAACAGCACACGGCCTCAGAGCTGTTGCAGGGGATTAGTCACCAGACCGAGCAGTGGCTCTCGCCACTCAACCTGCAACCAGGCATGGTTGTGTGCGATAATGGGCGTAACTTGGTGGCGGCTTTGGAGCTCGGCAAGCTCACACACGTACCATGCCTAGCGCATGTATTTAATTTAGTGGTTCAGCGATTTCTAAAAACCTACCCCAATGTGCATGATCTCTTGACCAAGGTGCGCCGCGTGTGTGCACATTTCCGTAAGTCATCTACAGCTTCAGCCGGCCTGTTGACGCTGCAGCAGCGCTTACAATTGCCAGCTCACCGGCTGCTGTGTGACGTGAGCACGCACTGGAACTCCACCTTCCACATGTTGGCCCGGCTTTGTGAGCAGCAGAGGGCAGTAGTGGAGTACCAGCTGTTACACGGTCGTCGCCTCTCCGTTCAACTTCCTCTAATCAGAAGTGAGGAGTGGGAATGGATGTCAGACCTCTGTGAGGTTTTACGCAATTTTGAGGAATCGACACAGATGGTGAGCGGCGATAACGCTATTATCAGTGTAACCATCCCACTTCTGTGTCTACTGAAACGCTCGCTGCTCACAATTAAAACCGACGCTTTGCATGTGGAAGAGGTGGAAATGCGGGAGGAAGAGCTTACACAAGGTGATAGCCAGAGCACCCTCACTTCGTCTTCTCAGCGACAATTGGAGGAGGCGGAGGAGGAGGAGGAGGAGGAGGAAGACACGGTTGCCTCCGCTACAGAGGGTAGCCATGGAACTTTAGTTCCATCTCTTCAGCGTGGGTGGGCAGAAGAGGAGGAAGAGGATGAGGAGATTGAGAGTCATCCTCCTGGTGAGGACAGCGAAATCTTGCCTGTTGGTACTCTGGCACACATGGCTGACTTTATGTTAGGCTGCCTTTCCCGTGACCCACGCGTTATACGTATTTTAGACAACACGGATTACTGGGTGTTCACCCTTCTGGACCCCCGCTACAAAGAGAATTTCTCATCTCTCATTCCTCCGGTGGAGAGGACAAGCAAAATGGTGCAATACCAGAAGGTTCTTGTCGAAAATTTGCTCCAAAATTTTCCATCTGACAACGCTGGCGGCAGAGTACGTGCTACCTTGGCCAACCGAGAAGGGGAGAAAAGGGGAGCACACAGCAGTTCCGACAAAGGCAGGGCAACACTCTCCAAGGCGTGGGACACCTTCATGACACCCCGCCAGCACCCTCACCCTGATGTGCGGCCTAGTGTCACAAGGAGGGAAAAGTTTTGGAAGATGGTGAAGGAGTACGTAGCAGACCGTGTCAGCGTCCTCACTGATCCCTCTGTGCCTTACAACTACTGGGTGTCCAAGCTGGACACGTGGTATGAACTGGCACTCTACGCCTTGGAGGTGCTGGCCTGCCCTGCCGCCAGCGTTCTGTCTGAGCGGGTATTTAGTGCTGCTGGTGGCATCATAACAGATAAGCGTATCCGCCTTTCCACCGAAAATGCTGATAGGTTGACACTTATAAAAATGAACAAGGCCTGGATTTCCCCTGACTTCTCCACTCCACTGGAGGAAAGCCCCGGGTGAACATAAAGTCACTTTAGATATGTTATTTACAATGATGGGAATACTCTGTATTCCCATTCACCCCTTCCACCCAAAAAACGGGTATATGGTTGACTCTTAATCTTCTCATCCTCCTCCTCCTCTTCCATATGCCCTGTGATATAATTTTTATATAGGGCCAGCTCACCAGCGGGCCCTGTGATATAATTTTTATATAGGGCCAGCTCACCAGCGGGCCCTGTTTGACAATTTTTGTATGGGTCAGCTCACCAGCGGGCCTTCTCATATAATGTTTTATTGGGTCAGCTCTCTAGCGGGCCCTCTCATATAATGTTTTATAGCGTCAGCTCACTAGCGGGCCTTCGCATATAATGTTTAGGATGGTCAGCTCCACAGCAGACCCTCACCCATAATGTTTTAGATGGTCGGCTCAGCAGCAGACCCTCATTCCTAATGTTTTAGATGGTCAGCTTAGCGGCATGCCCTCGCCCCTAATGTTTTAGAGGGTCACCAGCAGGCCATTAATCCTAATTTTTCAAGGCTGTGTATGATGCCCTCCTTTATGTGTAATAAAGGGTGTATTGGAGTGACATTTCAGTCTAATTTTTGGCAGCCCTTTCACTTAGTGCATAGGCTTTATGAGTGTTGGACCACTACCTGAACTATTGTACCACAATGTGAATGAGGCCCTCCATTTTGTGATATACAGGTTGTATCGGAGTGCCTCAGGTCCTCCCATTGAATTAAATAGGGCTGGGGTGTTCGACAGAGCAGAAGGTAGTTCTTGGCTTCATCCACTAAGTCACTTCGTCACTTTTACTCAATGGATCAGACCCCACTGTTCCGACTATAAATTTTGGACTTAACAAGGGCAAACGGACATGTAAAACCTGTGGTAGCTGCGGCCTCCGTTCCTGAATGCTGTACCTTACCCGGGCCATAACCACGTTGAACACCTGCTTTACGCTGCGCACGTTTCCCTCTTAATCATGGCCCCAGTTCCGAAAAATCGATGACATTTTTTGCAGAATTTGCAGATGATATACAAGTAAATATACAGCAAATACTGTTTGGTAACAATTTTTCGCCTAAAATCGTTTTTATCTTCCTTTTTGTGTGTTTTACGGTCAGTCTGTAAAAATGGCGTACTACGGGCGAAATATCGTTCCCAGCATCCTCCCTATGCTGTCCCTGAACCATTTCTGTGGTGTTTCCATCATTTTCTGACCTTTTCCTATGAACCAGGCACCCTCCCCTCATCAGAGCAGGGGGTGCCTGGTGTAATGCTCGAGTCCTCCCATTGACTTCAATGGGGCTCGGGTGCTCGGCCGAGCACTCGAGCCTCCGGGGGCGCTCGGCCAGAGCACCCGAACACCCGAGCATCGGGGTGCTCGATCATCACTAGTCACAAGCTGTATATAAGGGCTGATATAATTTCAGTACCTTTAGGGTGTCCACTCTATGCAGGCATACAGGGCAAGTCTTCTCTTACACTTTTTTTTTTTAACATTGTTTGTCATTTGTTTTTAGTTACATACATGGAGACCTTCACACATACAAAAAGAAAGTAAAAGGGTCCCCCTGCTCTACGCGTTACTACCACATTTCTTCAGGGGTCTTTTCAATTTTAATTTTATTTTTATTTATTTCTAGATAGGGACTTCAAGTGTTTAGAGTAGGACTTGCCACACTTGAGGAACCTTGGCGCGGTTGGTAAGCTTAAACCTTGTTTTTGGGCCAAAAATGTAGGCACTAATGCTTCATTTTTATTCACAGTATTATAATATATGCCTAACACGGGGCACACTATTCACATTTAGACTGGAGGAGCGCAGGGTTTTATCTGTTTGTTCTTTGTTTGTACTTTGGGCTTTGGCCTGATGTTTGGGGGACTGGAAAACCCTCTAACCTCTTGCTGCACACTTCAGTAACCCCAGTCTTATCAATGGCACTTCATGGAAAATAAATAAATAAAAAGTATTATACAGAAATACACATATATAGTTATACACTAAGGTGAGTTAGCGCTGTAAGCTGTTGTTTTTTCTTTTTTCATGTGTCCATCAAGTCCAGCCCATGCCAAAAGCACTCCTGTTGATTCAGAGGAAGGCAAAAAAAAACCTCTGGAGCAATTTCTAATTTAGCCCCAAGTGGGTAAAACAAATTCCTTCCTGACTCAAAATGACAGTCAGATATTTCCCTGGATCAACATCCTATCTGCTTTGAAGCCATCTGTCATAATGTTCAATATTGTTCTGTGCTAGATAGGCATCCTTTGTTTTTTTGAAAGCAGTTGCATTATCTGCAAGTACAACATGCCGAGGCAAAGAATTCCATAGCTTAACTGCCCTTACTGTAAATAATCCCTGCCTTTGTTTTAGTCAAAAGCACCTTTCCTCTAGTCTTAATGGATGACCTCTTGTTCTTAGCTCAGCTCTTTGCATAAATAATTCATTGGCTAGTTCTTTGTATTGACCTTGAATGTATTTGTAAATGGTAATCATATCACTCTTTAGACGTCTTTTCTCTAATATAAACAAACCCAGTTTGGCTAGTCTCTCTTTATAACTCAGATCCTCCAATCCCTTTGTCAGTTTTGTTGCAGGTCTCTGCACCTTTTCCGGTTCACAATGTCTTTTTTAAGAACTGGCGCCCAAAATTGTACTCCATATTCTAGATGATGCCTAACCAAGAATTTATACAGAGGTAGGATAATATTAGCATCCCTTGCATCTACACCTGTTTTTATGCAGGCTAGTACCCTATTTGCTCTTGCAGCAGCTGACTCTGCATACTGCTGTGAAGTCTATCGTCTATCAGCACTCCTAAATCTTTCTCTAATGAGATTCCCCAGTTTGTTTCCCATTTAGAGTATAGGTAGCAAGTTTGTTTCTACAGCCCAAATGCATAACTCAAATTGCATCACTGGTTCAATGTCAGTGATCACTGAGCTTGCTTCTGCATTTTTCTTTTCTCTTATTTGTCAAATGGGGCTTTAACATTATATATATATATATATGTGTGTGTGTGTGTGTGTGTGTGTTTGCATGTCCCACTGATGTTAATGAGTCCTGCAGGGTCAACTCAGCCCTTCATCCTTCCGAGGTCGATAAATGAGTACCAATGATTGGGTAATAATAACACCTATTATTTCAGCTGCCGATTTGGTTAATTCCGAGAGCGTGCGCTGAAAGCGCTTTGAGTCCCACTGGGAGAAAGGCACTATATAAATGCTAGTTATTATTATTATTATTAATGAGTCAATTTTGCTATAACACTGTTTGAATGGGTACTTTTTACTTTTGGACAGCTATTAGATGTGCATTACAGCTCTGTGTAAAATAGTGTCCAATAAAAACATTTTTGGTTAAAAGGGTGAGGACGAAAAAGACACTCCCATCATGGATTTCTTACATTGAGCTTACACTTGATTTTAATGTTTTTTACAGACATTCTTAACATATTGCAGTTAGATTTTAGTAACATTGTTACCAGTTTAACAATAACATAAGGTTTTGGGAATGAGCTTGCAGAAGTAGAGAGACACATTACAGTGGCAGAGAGGATTCACCTCTTTTTCCTAGAGATGACAATGCTGGGTCAAGGCCAAGTGGAGATATCATGCACCATCCATTACAGGACTGGGTGATGGGGTAGCCGCAACAGAGGACCAGCTGTTTGTTTATTGTTCTGCTCTGACAGTATCACAAATACTGTAGCAGCCTCTGCAATAGGACGTGAAATTGTGTCCAGGTGACAAGGAAAGTAGGATCAAAGGTGATGTAGTAAACAGGGTACAAATTGGCAAGTCTGGGGATAGTAAGTCAACCAGGAAGTCAAAAGAGGCAGAATCTTTCATGAGCAAGGTAACAAGCCAGGTCTTACAGATCAAGAAAAGCTATCACTAAGCAAACACCAATATAGCTAATATAATCGGTTGTGAGGGCTGGAGGCAGGCTAGCTAAAAGGCGAGACAAGACCAACAGAGCAGTGGGTATGTTCGAGGTGCAGAGAGCTATGATACTAACCCCCCTGTTAAAGAAAACCCTCTGGGTGACAAGCTTTATGAAGGTGATGGTGATGGAGAGCTCAAAACAGAGCATGCAGCATGCAGACCTGGGGCAAGAATCCAGAAGCTCTCCTTAGGACCATAATCCTTCCAGTTAATTAAGTATTACAAGGAACTGTGGACCAAATGCAAGTCCACATTTTTATAAATTCTTGTTGTCAATCAGCCAAAACTAGTGCAGAAGGTCATGAAGCAGAGTAAAAGTGGTTCCTGGGCACAAAATTAGGAAGGGAAAAATGAAACGTGTTGGGAAGCTTGACGGTAGAAGATCACAAGGTAAACTCTGTCAAGAATCAGAAAAGGACCATTAAAGTGTGAATCAAACCTAGGGGAGGGCTGTATGAGGAGTAAGTGAAGAGACGTGACTCAGAGGGTAGTGATAAAAGGATTATAAGAAGAAGGCAAGTGAGGAAAACAAAGACTTCTCACATTCTATATCAGACAAGCCAAAAGCAAGATTATGTTAATAAGCAAATTGACATATATATATATATATATATATATATATATATATATATGAAAACACAGTATGAATAGAAACAGCAATGAACACCAAAATGATGTAAATAAAATAATAATATAATATACTATTAACTGGAAGTTTCAAAATTCATGAATATTGTTCTTGTATATGGTTATAGACCATATATGACACAATAATGGTATTCAGTCAATGAAATATGAAATGAACTGTTGAATAATCAAGTTCCTACATCCTAGCTGCACAAAATAATGAATTAATTATGAAATGAAGAAAATGAACCCTGGTGGTTTATATATTGACCTGGATCTGTGGTGTTTCGATTGAGATCCCTTATTAATCATCATACTATCTGGATGTGTATAGGCTTCTCTAGAACCCTTAGGGTTGATTAGATGTGTCTATTAGTTGTATCCATTATCCCCTATGCATTCTATTGATGTGTATCTTCTGTTATGCCTCATGTAGGAGGATTAGTCCACCTATAATTAACTTATTATGGGTTCATTTTATTGGCAGTTATGTGCCATGTCTTTTTTTTTTTCCTTGTCATTTGAAAATACAATATCTAGTGAGGATTCCAGGATTTAGTACAGAAGGGGTCTTGAAGCTAAACCTTTGGAATAAATGACTGACAGAAACCAGAATTATTATTCGGATCTGATTAAAGCACAAGTAATTGAAGTCATGATTCCAGACTATCCCATCATGTTTGTCACGGAGTGACTATGGAATAACGACACTAACAAGTACAGATACAGTAAAATCAATATCTTTATTAAAATAAGATCAAAAATAAATACGGAAAGCACTTCCCCAACCCTCACAGGACCAGGTGTGGAGACAGCACACGATCCACTGACGGAACAGGAACTGATCCCAATCTGATTACGGAATGGGAAGGTAGCAAGGATAGCAGTAGCTACTAGTGCAAGTAAAGCAGAATTGCCCAAACAAAAATGAGAAATGCTCCCCTAGAACACTAGGGTACACCAAGGTAATAGAATCGGATACCCTAGAACACTAGGGTAAACCTACAGGCAATGGCGACTAGAATTCCCCAGAACGCTAGGGTACTGTAGCTATGGGCAACAGTGACTAAAATCCCTAGTACGCTAGGGTGCACCCAAAGGCACTAACCGTTGGTATCAAGCAGTACAGAATAGCCAGAGACAAAGTCTGGCACAGCGGGAGGTTACTGAGCACAGCTTGTACCAGAGAGATCAGCTAGAGCACGGTCTAGCGTAGGAGCGGAGTCAGGCCAAGGGTCAGAAACGTTTCGGATAATCAGCAGGATTCAGCACAGAGCAGTTAGTCAGCCAAGCCAAGGTCAGTACCGTATATAAGGGGTCTGAGGAGGGTGCCTGTGTTGGTGTGTGGTGTCTGGGGATTGAATCAGTTGAACAAGGAATTTGTTTTTTGGGGGCCTCTTGACTGGTATTGGGGGGACAGTTAATAAAAAATAAATCAATAAAATAAAATAAGAAATTTGTATGTAAAGTGATAGACAGGAACCCCCTGACACAAGCTGCCACTTGACCTAATAGAGTATTTTGTATAGGATGATTTGTTAGATTTGTTGTTAGAGGCCCAAGCCCTGAGAAAACATTGATTTGTAGGACTTAGGCTTGTTAGAGACTAACCTCCCAATTTTTTTTTTTTTGTAGGACTATGTTTTTTTTATTTCTTTTTTTTTCAAAGCACGAGCTGTCACTGATTAACGAAGAAAAATGACACTGACAAGCAAAGATATAGTAAAATCAATATCTTTATTAAAAATAAGAACAGAAAAGATACGATCAGTACTTCCCCAACCCTCACAGGACCAGGTGTGGAGACAGTGCTCAAGCATTTCCCCAACCCTCACTAGCCAGGCATGGAGACAGCACAGGATCCACTGACAGAAGAGAGGTTGATCCAAATCTGACTACAGACGTTACTAGTAGCAAGTATGGTAGTAGCTACTAGTGCATGTGAAGCGAAAACACCCAAGCAAAGCGAGAGAAACTTCCCTAGAATGCTAGGGTAAACCTACAGGCAATGGCGACTCACAGGTATCCTAGAATGCTAGGGTAGTGATAGGCAGTGGTGACTGAAATCCCTAGAACGCTAGAGTAGCAACAGGCAATGGTGACAGAGATCCCTAGAATGCTAGGGAGTACCCAAAGGCACTAACTGGTAGAAACAAGCAGGATGGAATAGCCAGAGACAAGGTCCAGCACAGCAGGGGGAGAACAGCTTTTACCAGAGGGAACAGCTATAGCACAGTCTAGCGAGAGAGAAGTTAGTCAGGCCAAGGGTCGAGCACACATAGCAATAAGTCAGCCAAACCAAGACAAGTACCATATCAGATAGTCAGCCAAGCCGGGGTCAGCACAGAGCGGGTAGTCAGCTGGAGCCAAAGGGTCAGACCGGAGCGGATAGTCAGACACAGCCAAGGGTCAGACCGGAGCGGTAGTCAGACGGAGCCAATGGTCAGACCGGAGCAGGTAGTCAGATGGAGCAAAGGGTCAGACCGGAGCAGATGGCATCAAGTCAGGGATCAAACATAACCGGAGTCAGATGTAGCCAGAGGTCATACATGGAACAAAGCAAAGGAATATCACAAAAGCAAATGCGCAGGTACACCACAAAAGGGCAAAGGAGTACTTGAAGACTGAGGCCTATAAGGCCTAGCAAGTAGGCAGAGACTCACTCTGGCAATTAACCATAGGCCTATAAGAATAGCAAATGCACATGACTGCGACACTCAGGAAGTGAAAGACAATGTCGCCCACACCTCACAGCAGTGCTGTCAGAGGGCAATCATGGGCACCGTGATACAAGACCTGAGGAAAAAAAATGCCCTACTGGCCTAGTGCCAGCAAGTCATGTTGGCCAGTGGCCACTGGCCATTGTCAAATGTCCTCTTGAGTCCATAATTGCAGAATTTGCAAACTGATGTTTAAGCAGCAGGATGATTAGGCAGCTGAAAGGGAATGAGATCAACAATAGCAGTAACATGGGTGAAGAATGATGAAGGTTCCACTTGCCACGAATATCTCCAGTGATGTGCCTGAGGCAGTAGCAGCACAATACTTAGCCCCCAGTCTATGTGGAGAAAAGAAGAAGTTGGCCAATAATTCTTCTCCACCTGCCCCTCCTCCAAAATCATAGAATAGAAATGTTTCCCTTGAGAGCTGGAACTGTGCCTCTCATCAGCAACTGCAACGTGCACAGTGTGTGTGGTAAATAATATCTGTGTGCACAACTGTATCCAAACACCATGATACCCAAAACCAAGTACTGCCATTGTCACTATACCTCTTGTCCAGACCCAGCTAAGGACATATGACAACTTGCTGACAGTTTAATAGTAATGATGAACCCTCCCAGCCAGCATATTCTGCGGGATGGAATCCCCTCAGATGCCTCTTGATGGCCTGGTATCGGTTCTCCTCCACCACACTGCCATGTGTGGTCAGTACACCACTCAGTGTGCAATGGGTAGAGATGAACTGCCATATCCTAGTATCAACAGAGTGGCTATCATTTGGAGGGGGAGGTAACGATGAACAAGGTGGACTGGCAGAAGATGTAGTTGTTACCCTAGAGGAAGAAGGTGATGGTGATGGCGAGCTAGTTGTTTCGCTCATCATGGAACTTCCAGTGTCTGTTTGGGTTTCTCTATTCTTCCTAATCTTTGATCTCCGCCTCGCCTCTTGTCGCCTTTCTGGAAAGTCACTGGGTACAGTAACAACGGTGCTAGATTTCTGTAATGGGTGTTTGGCTTTAACATGTTTGACATAAATGTCTTTGTGTTTGTGTTTCATGTGTGATATCAGGGAGGTTGTGCCAAGGTGTGTTCCCTCCTTTCCCCTTCTCACTAACTTGTCACAAATTGTGCACAGTGCCGCTGGTGATGACTGCACTGTGCCTGCCCCAAGAGAAAAATAGTCCCACACCCATGACTTCATGTCTGTGCTGGCAGAGGATGATGTTGCTGCTACTGCCTCAACATCAGCACTGCAACTAGGACCAAGTGTATTGCTGGTGCTGGCAAGTAGAACCTGTCATAGTCCCGCTTCACTTGCTTACCCCATTCCCACTGTGTCCAATGTGGCCTGTGGCACACTAGCTTGCTCCTCAGCATCCTGCTGCCTTTGAATCTCAGCAGCAGCAGGAATTAGAGCAGTTGCAAATTCCGCAAATTCCAAAAGCTGATTGCTAGTGGTGGTGGTGATGCCCATCTTCATCCCTGTCTCCCATTCCTTCTCAGTTTCTGATAAAAAGGCCATCAATGTCTCTTCCACCCCAGCTTCTCCAACACCACCACTACCACTAGTCCCTACATGCTGCTGCTCTATTACAGACATCTCCTGCTTCTTGGAAGAGGTGACCAGCAATGTGACAGAGGGTCCCCTAATGTCACACTTGGCAGACTGGCAGCATTAGCAGCAGTCACAGGCAGCTGATCTGTGCTCCTGCTGGTGGTGGCAGTATTAATTTTGAGCCTGCTCTCCCCCAGCACAAGTTCTGGCCTCTTCAAAATCATGTTCCACCTGGAAACTGTAGTGATAGGAATGGGAGGAGGACTCCCAGAGCCAGAGGAATGGTGTGGGCTCCCTTGTCTGCTAGTCTGGATGCTCTCAAATGCTTCCCCTACCACTCCCCTACCACTTGTCCCACTGGCTGCTTCACCATCACTGTTACTACTACTACTACTACTACTACTACTACCACTACTACTAACACCATGCGCAGTCTTTTTCCTGACAGTCACTAGTAATATGAGCATATTGATTACCCCCTCCTTCATTCCTAACACTAACAAGCTGCTGGGCCTTCTTAGTAGTAGTAGTACTAGCACTGGCGGGACTGCTTGGGGATGGCAAGTGTTACTTAGCATCTCCTGCTGTAACACTTGGCATAATCTTCTCCTTCCCCCCCCTCCTGAGTATTACAAGACACACTAGCAGCTTCAGCACTGGTGTCAGCAGCTTCAACAATGGCAGCAGGCATAGCACTGGTGGCACTAGCAACAGGGGCAGCACATCTGACAGCAGGCACAGTATTGGTGGCAGCAGGTTCAGCACTGGCAGAAGGCACAGCACTGGTTTCTACAGGGGCAGCAATGGTGGGACAAAATATCCAAAAAGTCTCAGCACGGCTTCAGAATTGTACTTCACTGGGAATATGGGAGAAATCTAAGATGCCTCCACTTTAGACAAACAGTCCTCTCGACAACAAGCTCCCCAGGCAGAAATTTGACTGGATTTCAAGTTAGTAACAGGGTTAAGATGGAGTCAGGACCAAGAATAACAGGGGCACTGGGAGACTGGATGACATCAAAGATTGTTCAGAATGGAGAATTCCAAAAGACATGCTATACTATAATGGTTTCTTGATCTTGAGAGATGATTCCATTACCCAAAGGCTTACCATCAATAGTGAAGACTGCTAAATACTGCTAAGGAAACAATCTATGACCTTAGAGGAAGGCCATTTGGTCCATGAAGAGTCCGCAGAAAGATTTGTGTCAACTCCATATCAAGTAAATGGTATATGGGGTCAACTTGATGAGTGTGGAGACAAGGTAGTTTGCTTAAAAAACTCTTTCCAACCTTCCTTTAACACTGGTTTCATGAGCATGTTAGACTCTATGGACAGAAAGGACATCTTATCCATCAGTGTCCAAGTTTTTGACTCCTTCTCTTTTCAGGTCCTGAGATTGGACATTGATTTCATGTGGGATCTATATTGATTCTAAATTTGTAATCTTTTTTCCTCCTGGTAATAACGTCATTTCTTTTACTCACGGTTTTATTCCTTTTTACTATGATTCTATAACTTTTACATGTTTCATTAATGGAGAGAATCCCACTCTCTTTCATACACATTGCTACACCCATTCAAACCTGATTGGCTAATGGACATTTATAATCAGGAACAGTGTAAGAGATGCCCCTTATTCCCAGATGAAGGTGCCAGTTTTAAGCTCTGAAACACATAGGGAAATAAGTGAATTTGGACTACACACTACATTGGATTTTTTCTTTAGTGGTATCAGCATTTAACCCTTTGAGTGCCAGAGAAGTTTCCAATATATAGTGTTGCAATGCGTTGGATATCTCTCTGGAACTCAAAGGGTTAAAGTGAGAGCAGCCTTCCCACAGCCTGCAGAGAATTCCAGCATCTGGTTACAGGCAGAGATGGGCATTAATTATACTGTTAAAGCTTATTTGATTGGCTGTTCTTTACCTGCCACCCAAATTCTAATTAGATTCTCAATCTTTGTCCATCTTAGCAGTGGGTGTCTAACAGGTTTAAATATCACAAATATGGTGGCATCTTTAGATATGCTGTGATCAAGCTGAAATGAAACACACATCAGAGGTCATAGATGCTGACCAGATGTAGCCATTGTTTTAATCTATTTTTGAGACAAAATCAACCTTTTTATTAGAGAAACCTTGGGTGTTTGGTTTATGGTGACACTGTTGACTATACAATTATAGCCCAAGATTTCATTATCCTTTCAATACCATTTCATTATTGCTTATGAGATATTGGAGGTTCTAATAGCCCTTTCAAGGTCTGGTAAGTTGGTAACCATCAGCCTTCTTAAGAGCTGTAATGGTTTGGTAATTTTAACCTCCTCTTTTATCTTCTTTTTATTTTGGAAATTATCTAATACTCCTGTGGTGGCTACACATACATCTTCTGTATCTCTTTAGAATTAAGTTTTTTGTCAAGCCAGTTTGTTTTTTGCATTGCAGACATAATTATAAGGGTACAGATATCTCTCTTTACAGTTTGGGAAAAAATTACTTGATCCCCTGCTGATTTTGTACATTTGCCCACTGACAAAGAAATGATCAGTCTATAATTTTAATGGTAGGTTTATTTAAACAGTGAGAGACAGAATAACAACAAAAATTATGTTAATGAGTGAAATAAGTATTTGACCCCCTATCAGCAAGATTTCTGGCTCTCAGTTGTCTTTTATAGAGGTAACAAGCTGAGATTAGGATCACTCTCTTAAAGGGAGTGCTTCTAATCTCGGCTTGTTACCTCTATAAAAGACACTTGTCCACAGAAGCAATCAATCAATCAATCAGATTCCAAACTCTCCACCATGGCCAAGACCGAAGCTGTCCAAGGATGTCAGGGACAAGACTGTAGACCTACACAAGACTGGAATGGGCTACAAGACCATCTCCAAGCAGCTTGGTGAGAAGGTGACAACAGTTGGTACGATTATGTGTAAATGGATGAAACACAAAATAACTTTCAATCTCCTTCGGTCTGGGGCTCCATGAAAGATCTCACCTCGTGGAGTTTAAATGATCGTGAGAATGGTGAGGAATCAGCCCAGAACTACACGGGAGGATCTTGTTAATGATCTCAAGGCAGCTGGGACCATAGTCACCAAGAAAACAATTGGTAACATAATATACCGTGAAGGACTGAAATCCTGCAGCGCCCGCAAGGTCCCCCTGTTCAAGAAGGCACATGTACAGGCCCGTCTGAAGTTTGTGAATGAACATCAAGCTCTTTGGCATCAACTCAACTCGGCGTGTTTGGAGGAGGAGGAATGCTGCCTATGACACTGTCAAACATGGAGGTGGAAACATTATGCTTTGGGGTGTTTTTCTGCTAAGGGAACAGGACAACTTCACCATGTCAAAGGGACGATGGACGGGCCATGTACCATCAAATCTTGGGTAAGAACCTCCTTCCCTCAGCCAGGGCATTGAAAATGGGTCATGGATGGCTATTCCAGCATGACAATGACCCAAAAAACAAGGCCAAGGCAACAAAGGAGTGGCTCAAGAAGAAGCACATTAAGGTCCTGGAGTGGCCTAGCCAGTCTCCAGACCTTAGTCCCATAGAAAATCTGTGGCGGGAGCTGAAAGTTCGAGTTGCCAAACGTCAGCCTTGAAACCTTAAAGGGATAGTAATACTTGTTTTAACTTTATTTTATTTTGTAGGCATTAAAAAAACATGAAGAATGATATAAGTCTTATGTCTAAAACCTTTATGGTTTAAGAAATATTCACAAGCAAAGTTTCCCCCTCCCGCCCCTTTTTCCAGTGTAAGCAATCTCTTCTCAGATGTCAACCTGGTTGTACGACTGGACAGATAACAGAAGTGGACAATCTTCTTTGTATGAAAAGAATGAAAGCCCTTCACCCCTTGACAAGTTTTTCAGCTTTTTCCCTTATCTTAATTGAAGATTGTCCCTCTCTGCAGTCTACCTGGGCACCTCCCTTCTTATCTGGCTGAACAGGGGGGGGATACTTTGTTTGTGAATATCTCTTAAACCATAAAGGTTTGAGACATAAGACTTATATCATTCTTCGTGTTTTTTTAATGCCTACAAAATAAAATAAAGTTAAAACAAAATATTACTATCCCTTTAATGACTTGGAGAGGATCTGCAAAGAGGAGTGGGACAAAATCCCTTCTGAGATGTGTGAAAACCTGGTGGCCAACTACAAGAAATGTCTGAACCTCTGTGATTGCCAACAAGGGTTTTGCCACCAAGTACTAAGTCATGTTTTGCAAAGGGGTCAAATGCTTACTTCACACAGTAATATACAAATCAATTAATAACTTTTTTGAAATGCATTTTTCAGGATTTTTTGTTGTTATTCTGTCTCTCACTGTTCAAATAAACCTACCATTAAAATGGTAGACTGATCATTTCTTTGTCAGTGGCAAACGTACAAAATCAGCAGGGGATCAAATAATTTTTTCCCTAACTATATATAGTTATTTATTCACTTATACATACTTTTTTATAATCTCACTGTTTTAATATAATATTAAAAGTTATGTTTTATGTTCTCTCCTATTCCTTACACCCAGTAAGCACCACTTACTATTTATAAAGTCCTTCCTTCTCTTATTACATTAAGAAATGTTTTTGTGCACTGAGTTTCCCCTCTTCTTTTTGTTTGATGTGCAATAAATACATTCAATTTTGAAAACTACATAATGGGATATATTGGAAGTGTGTTTATTTGTGTGTGTGGGGGGGGGGCTAAATGGCACCAAAATGAATAGTCAGCAAAAAAATAGACAATATAAATGGATCACATTTATTAAAGCAATGGGAGTTTTTCTTTGATAAATTCTGTGTAGTTGTTTTACTCCATAATTGCTCTACCTTTGGGTGGAAAAGGTGCCCCATTGTAATTTCGCAATTCCACTCTTATTCATTATAACCACTAAAAATAATTTGCTCAGATCTTAAACCTCCAAGAGAAAGAGTCCTGACTCCCAAGATGGAATGGAATTAAATGTACTTACCAAAATTAGCTAGAGATACATTCAAAATATGATATGTCAGTTACAGAACATTTAGGTTATTATTTAGCAACTCCGCCTTCACCCTTCTGGTTACAAAAGTTTATTAGTAAGTGGAGGCCACAATATATTCTCAATGTCAAAGATGTACTAAATACAGATTGTCTGCATTTCAAACCCAGGAAAGGCTTTGTCTCTGCATTATACAACAGAATATCAAATGTAGTAATAGAGAAAGGAGAGTATCTTGGAAAACCATCTCTAGGAGGAAATAAATGACACAGAATTACTCTAACACATTAAACTATAATAAGAATATTAGTTTAGAAGAGCAAATATGTAAAACTATTAATTATTAATAAGTAATTTAATATATAGTCAAAATAAAAATGACATTATGATTTGATAATTTCTCAATGTTTATGGTATTGTTAAAGTTGTAGGAATGTGATCACTGTAGCACCTGGAAAAATGACAAAGTAAAATAAAAATGACAATGCTAATTTCCCTTGCTGCACATAGCCAACTTTTATAATATACAGTTATCAAGGCTTGATAAGCCTTTTTTTCTTCAAAATTTACTTTATATTATCTCCACTGTAAAATGTGCTTTTTCATTTGTTGTCAAACTTGTTTTTTATACAATGACTAGTGTAAAAGCCCGTACACAGGCCAAAGTCTGGGTGATGATAATCCTTTGAGTGCCAGAGGGGTATGCAACGCATTGCTTTGCGTACCCCACTGGCACTCAAATGGTTAAGAGGCCGGTCCTGATCTGCGTACTTCCACCACCTCACTGGCAGCGCACACTATGCAGTCATGCGCTGTAGCGACTGCCCGAACGCGCAGAATGCTCCCAGCATTCTGTGTGTTCGGGCAGTTTCTACTGAGCATGACTGCATCGGACAAACATTCTAGTGTTTTATTATATAGGATTTATATCATGCTATATTTTGCCCACATAACAATAATACATGTTAACGGAAAGTCAGAAGCAAATATATAATTTAGAGTAAGAGATACAATTATGCATATTTTATAACAATATGTGTATTTTAAAATAGTTTATAAAATATTATATAAATATGTATCTTTGTTTCATATATTTGAGTCTGCAAAATGTAATACCATTTATTTATTGAGTTAATATATCTGACTCTATCATAGTACAGGACTCTGGAAAGTCTATGCCTAGTAATGAGCTACATTGCAAATGTTATGTATATAATAGGCTAACACTTTCTTGCTTACAGAGTAGTGGTCATCGCTAGTTATTCCAATAGTAACATCATGTGGAATGAAAGATTCAGTCTGGAAAATTATGATTTTCAACCCTTGTTTACTCTGACACAAGTAAATCAAGCTAAGGTACTGCATATGGTCATTGACAAAAGGATGGATAGATAGAAACACTGTACAATTGTCAGATCTTTAAACCTTTAAAGGAGAATGAACATATTTTTTACTTGCACCATTATTCAAAAGATAACATGTTCAATCACTGCTGGATGTCATGTCCATGATGTCAGACATGACAGTTACTAGTAGATATTTCAAACTGAAGCAAGAGAAGTGCATGACCTATTTATCCCTAAAAGGCTGTGTGTCTCCGTCGTCCCTATGTATCCACTCCGTCCTTCTTTTGCCAATACTGGAATACAATATCACGGAATCCCCTCAGTGGCCGCTTCGTCGGTGTGAATCAAAAGAAGAGAAAGAAATATCTTCTTTGGCGTCCTCCTTGCACGTGGAATAATTCCTCGTAGCTCAACGCGTTTCTGCGCAGTACTGCGCCTTCGTCTGGAGCAATAGGATAAGTCCGCCCGCTAGTCTGACCCTAAATGAACCCTCAGTCATCCAATCCGGAGTGAGGGTGTTGATGATGCAAAAACGCCATGATTGACATGCATAAGATATAATGTTATAATGTTACATTCAGGATACACTCTCTATCCCAGAGTTAAAATACAAGAGAGGCAAAAAAGAATATATAAATGCAACTTGGTGATGCTAGTACAGAAATATATACTGTAATAGTAGCATTTTAATCGTAATATTTAACCCTTAATAATACGAGGAATTATTCCACGTGCAAGGAGGACGCCAAAGAAGATATTTCTTTCTCTTCTTTTGATTCACACCGACGAAGCGGCCACTGAGGGGATTCCGTGATATTGTATTCCAGTATTGGCAACAGAAGGACGGAGTGGATACATAGGGACGACGGAGACCCGACAAGAAAAGAACTGTCTATGGGCAACATCTCAAGAGTTCTTTCTAGTAAGCGGACATCTATTTACTGATTTTCCAGTATTCATTTCTCTTGTCTTGTCCAGATATTGTATATCCTCCGATTAGCTGCCATTATTTTGATCATCAGTATATCCCTCATTTGAGCGCTTAACAGATCTAGCTCCTCCTGTACTTTTTATACTACTTATGCTGAGTATTAATAAGTGTTTTTTTGTGTCTATCTCTACTCGCTTACATATACCAGAAGTTTTTACCTTTTGCTTCTAATTATATATATACTTTTTTGTAATAAATGTTGTCTTTATTATATAATATTTGAAGTCACAATTTTACTACACTTAGAAAGATATTATCCTGCGCTGTCTACCCCTTCCTTCTTTTTTGATTCTATTTTTCATGTATCACGGGAAACTTTCTGAGTGAACTCTTCGTGCGAATGTTAAAGACTATAGACCAGCAGCGGAAGAGTGAGGATTGAATGCCCTACAATATTGTTTAGATATAGGGACAGTTCTTATACTGCTTGTCAATGTTTATGTGCAAAATTGTTACTGATCCTTAGACAGCTTTATATTTTACCTCTCTCTATCCCATATAGTGTGTATTCTGGTTCAGTGCGCTGTGTCTATCCCTTTTAGTGGAGGAAAGATGCCTGGGTAAGAACTGTGCATGTTTTTAATAGTCTACTCACAAAGAACTGAATACTATTTCATATTTTATCATTTATCTAGAAATACAGAGGAAATGGACATACCAGGCATACCTGTGTGTGTATACAGATAGATAGATAGATAGATAGATAGATAGATAGATAGATAGATAGATAGAAAAACAGATGTTAAATGACAATTTTCCATTGCTAACAGCTTTTGAATAGATGGATTATTTAACTTTAAATTTGCAGTTTAAGATTTCAATCTCAATACTCATAAAACTTGCTACTTTAGATTGAAAAATACAAGGATTGGGCAAAAAAGTAGAGTAAGTCGAGCCCATTATTATTTATTTGCATCATGAAAAATTAAACATGGATAAGAAACTACTGGATGTGCTTACTTGAAATTTGGCGCTGAGATAGATTTTGGGGAGAACATGTATCTGATGTTTACCACTTGTTTATCTGGTCTGGTTCCAGAGAAACTAAAGTTAGAAAATCCAGTTCTGTGCATATGGACACAGAAGCAATAGTGCATTTCTGTGTATGCACAAGAGACACTTTGTAAAGTGCCTATCACGGTGCCCGTGCTTTTGTATTCTGAACGGCGACATTATTATCACTGCCGTTCTCTGATTGGCTGAGTTTAATTGCTACCACTAGGGCTTGCCTTTATATACCCTGGGATGTCCTCCTTTAGGCGCCCTTTCGTGGTGTACGAGTTCCTGAGTCTGTTCTGTGTTTATGCTGATTCGTGTATGACCTGGCCTGCCTTACTACGATTTTGTTCCTGAGTTCCTGTTGCTACGCCCCGTTGCTGACTGTATCCTGGCTGAGAACCCGCTCCGTTGCTGACTGTATCCTGGCTGAGAACCCGCTCCGTTGCTGACTGTATCCTGGCTGAGAACCCGCTCCGTTGCTGATTGTATCCAGGCTGAGAACCCACTCTGTTGCTGAAGACTTCTAGCTGAAGAACCCACTCCAGTGCTGACAGTATCCTGGCTTAGAACCCGCTCCATGCTGACAGTATCCTGGCTGAGAACCTAGTCCGTTGCTGACAGTATCCTGCTGTAGAACCCGCTCCGTTGTTGACCGTGGTTGGCTGCCTTCCACGCTGTTTCCGTTGCCCGCTGTGGATTCCCATTCACGTGATTACCGTGTCTAGTCTGAGCCGTGAGGTCATCGGTTTCCTGAGCCTTGCAGCTATTTTCGGTGTGCGCCACGGGGTGCTGTTTTCTGTCGACCTAAGGCTGAGCCTTGTGCTCAAGCTGCTCTACTGCCATCTGGTGGTGTGTACAATCGAAGTACTGGTGCGCTGGGTTACACACCGACTGAGTTACTCTGATCACTCTCTGTGTCTGCCTCCCTAGTAGCACTGGGATCACTCCCTATGGGAGTTGCAGTTAATTTGGGCGTTGTCATTTAACCCTGTATGTACCTGGGGCTTCCAGGTATAAGAGTTCTACCGTTTCTGACTGCAGAGACTTGGGCTCAAGAGCCAGCATTGCATTTCCAGCTTGCAGGTTGAGAGACACTGGTTGCGTTCCTGTACTTACCTCTTCTCGATCCACCCCTAGAATTCTAGGGTTTTCCAGTAGCAGCTGCCTAGGTCTCCGTTAACCCTTTTAGGGTTGGTCTGCATCTACACTGTGGCCCCCTGCCAGTGGGCTAGGGCCTTGGTCAGTGTTGCCTCGCTCTAGTTGAGTCAGTACCCAGGCGTCTGGGTTGTGCCAGTCCTCTACTGTGGGCTCCATGCCACTGTAGTCCTGTTGCCATTCCAGGACTGTGTACTCATTTCCTTGCCGGTTCTGCCAGAGTTCTTTATTGTCAGCCAGTACCAGTTCTTTCCATTTGTCCGTACGGGTTCCAGTACCCAGGCATCTGGGTCAGTCTGTCCTATTCGTGTACCTCCTGTGTTGGCACTCTACCATCTGCTTTGGGACTCTACGTTACCTCACCTGGTGTGCCAGATCCTGTTTGATGTGTTGTCAGTATCCTACTGTCTTGTGCAGACCTTATTACTGTACTCCTGTGTAACGGTTTTTTAGGACTCTCACACCAGTAAGTGAAAATAAAACACACTTTATTTAAAGTGAATAATGCACAAGTTCGCCCTCTAGAGGCGGTAGGTAATACACAGATCAAGTAAACTGAGATATTACAATAGCAATAGCACAATAGACATACAAGCAAGACAGTATGCGCTAGGATGATATGAACCCCCAAGGGGTTAATGTCTAGATAACAGTCCGTCTCAGATGTGGAGGTATGACACGCCCTGGATGTTAGAAAGGCTGTGCTGGATAGACAAAGTTCATCAAGTGCTGAAGATCGAGCTGCCTTGCCCAGGTGTTTGGATATTAAGCAGAATAGGAATCAACTTAGCCCCCACGGGCGTAGTGACAGAAACTGCTTTGGTTTGTGCAAGTGCAAATAGCCCCCACGGGCGTAATGGGAACCGGCCGGCAATGCAAGAGCTAACAGCCTCCTCAAGCTTAATCGAATGCTGGAATATGAATGCAAGAGCCACTAGCCCCCTCAGGCGTAGTACTGGATAAGCCAACACTGAAGCCTTACTTCCAACACTCTGTGTCACGGATATCGCCGGTAACCATTACCGGAGAGCCTTGGGCGCCCAAACGACCCAAACAATGTGAACACTCTGCAATGGTAGACTAGAGTTGCCGACGGAGAGCGGCCAACTCAGCAGCAGTATCACGGGTAACGAGGCTCGTACTGGAGATAGAGAGAGTGAAATCGAGGCAGCACTGCAAGAGTTAAAAGGCACGTTTACTCGAGGCTTCAGCGCTACTGCAAGGCTCTGCATGGAGAGGAAGGCCCCCAGATACACACACAGCTCTGCACAGATAACGAGGCACAGCACTTAAACGAGGGAGACACCAGGCAAGGCAGTCACACTGAAGCAGGCAACAGAGACTGATAATGTCGCGGCGGGCGACAACTGGAACGCAGGTCACTGGAACAAGCTGGAAGTCGATCTTCGGAGCAGGAAGTCAGCCGGGCCGGGTCGGAGCGCGTAGGAGGCAGTCATACAAGCCGGGTCATACACAAGCAGGAACGTCAGTCTAGCCGGGTCAGGATCCAAGGGTGGTACGCAGACGAGCTGGGTCATACACAAGCAGGAACACTGGAGAATGGTCAGGACAAGCCGAATCGGTACACAGGAACTCAGAATACAGGAACACAGCAACAGCACTACTGGCTCAGGAACACCACGAAAGGGCATCTGACAGATGTGATAGCCAGGTATAAAAAGGTCATCAGGAGGCGGGTCAAACCCAGTCAGCAAATCAGTGACAGCCACAACTGAGAGTGACAGGAATCACAGGCACTGTGATATCCTGGTATATCTTCTTGTTCTGTTTGTAGGTCTAGAGCCTACACCCTTGTATGCACTTTAGTCTAATAAAGTTATTTTAACCTTACCGTTCTGTCTGAGCATTCATCTAAAACCGTGACAGTGCCACAGGTTTTTTGTGTGCTCCTGGTCATTGTGTGTAGACTACAGTGTGTGTACAAGTACATTTAGTGAAATGGCAGACAGAACGAATCAAAATGTATGGAATATGATTTAACACACATATATATATATATATATATATATATATATATATATATATATATATGTGTGTGTGTGTGTGTGTAATAAATGTATAATAGAGAATATCAAATTTAACCTATTGAGGACCAGAGATACAGTAAATTTGAAGCTATTGTTTTCTGCATATAGTATAGTGTTTGGGAAAGGATTTTAAAAAAGTGACGTAAACTGAAGACAGTTTTCAGTTACAATTATTGCTAATTTCCTGATTAAATCTAGTGCTGCAGGTCATTTGAAGAGGTGATTGAATTTTAGATCTTTTGGAATGCATATAGCTTAATCTAGTGGAAAATGTGTATTTTCAGTTTAAAATGATAGATCGAAATGACAGGAATGAATATAATATGATGTCAGATATATATAAATAAATGTGAAATAAAGAAAGTTAGATTTAACTGCTTGAGAACCAGAGCAGTGTTGGAATAATTGAGAAAAAGTGTCTGTGAAATTAAGAGGGTTTTCGGGTTTTAGTCATTAATAATTCCCATATCAAATGTAGTGCCTAAGGTTTTTTGAATAGATTATAGGATTATAGAACTGGATATAATTCAGATAAAGCGATACGAGAACATTCATGTGTGTGGAATCTAGGGGGGATATGCACTAAGGTGTGATAGGAAGGTGATAAAGAAGAGCCGACTTCTCCAGTGATATCACTTCTCCAATTGCTTAATTACTAATACTATATGAAGCCAATGCACTAAGGTTTCTCCAACTTTGGAGCTCTATAGAATAACATGGGAACTGAAGAACTGATACCACTGGTATCTCCACTTTATCACTCCTTAGTGCATAACCCCCTAGGTTATAGTGGTAGAGAGGGCTTTTGGTTACAGTCACTGATAATATCTTGAATGAACTGGGTTTGTTTGGTATGTGATCAAAATGGGTTTGCAGTTGAACATGAGGTGATGGTTTACAGTTATAATTGTTTTGATGAACAGGCAGCAGAGAGGGATTTCGGTTACACACACTGATAATATCCAAAATGAATATAATATTACATTTTGTTCAGACAGGTGATTGAATTGTGGTTTTAATGTTACAGTGAAATTTCACACATTGCAGATTACCTCATTAGAAAAATAATAATCAAATGTCATTTATTATGTCATTAGCAAAGCACAGGAGGTGACGTTAAAGGAATAGTAATGTTTCATAATAAAAGCAGCTCTAATTAATCATAATAGTATTTGGACTTTGGAGAGTGTTATTTCAATTCTGTCAGAGTTGTAGTTCAAGAGTAATTCAATGACAAAGTATCCCCCTCCCGCCCCTTTTACTGAGGTAACACTGTTCAGCCAGATCAGAAGGGAGGAGCCCAGGTAGACTGCAGAGTGGGACAATCTTCAATTAAGATAAGGGAAAAACCTGAAAAACTTGTCAAGGGGGGGGCAGGGCTTTCATTGTTCTCATAGCAAGAAGACTGTCCCTTTCTGTTATCTGTCTGGTCTTACAACCATATTCCACATCTGAGAAGAGATGGCTTACACTAGATAAAAGGGGCTGGAGGGGAAACTTTGCTTGTGAATATCTCTCAAACCATAAAGGTTTGAGAGATAAGACTTATATCATTCTTGATGTTTTTTTAATGCCTACAAAATAAAATAAAGATAAAACGAAGTATTACTATTCCTTTAAGGTTCAGAGAAGCAAACGAAGCACATAGTTGACAAGGGGGAACAGAAATAGACTAAACTGTCCATTGGTGGTGATAGAAAACACATATACTGTCTGACACCCCGGCCTTGTTTCACTTTCCACAAGTAGTCACAGAACCACACATTCAGTATCTGATTTTTCAGCCTTGTTCCACCGTCCACTGATACTCACAAATCCACATATACATTATCTGAAAACCCAGCCTTTTTCTACTGGTAATCACTGAACCACACATACATAGTCTGACACACCATCCTTGCGCCTCTTTCCACTAGTAGTCACTGACGAACGTAGACACTGTCTGACTCCCCAACATGTTTTATTGTCCACTACTAATCACAGAACCACACGCACACACTGACTGATATCCCACCATATATACAGTGACATCCTAACCTTGGCATTCATAGACCCACACAAACACTGTATGAGCCTCCATCCTTTTCCCACTGTGCACTGGTAGTCATTGAAGCACTCTTGTCTAGCAGTCTTGTGCTAGAGTTCACCAGTAGCCACATAACCACATATGCACTGTCTGTCATACCAACCTTTTCCAATGTCTCACTGGTAGTCACAGAAGCACATATACACTTTGTGCCACCACATTCTTGTTCTGCTGGCAGTCACAGACTCACACAAACATTGTGAGACCCCTATTCCATGTTCAAGTGTCTACTAATAATCAGAGACCCACACATCCACTTTCTGAACCCCATACTAATTCCACAATCCAATGGTAGTCACAGTCTCCCATGTCTAAATACATACATTGGCAGCAATAGGTCCCTGCAGGTGACTTTCATCATTGTTCATCATTATATATAGATATATATATAGATATATATAGATATATATATAGATAGATATATATATATAGATATATACATATATACATGTTTCACTGCTTTGTGAGTGAGAGCTTTGAGTTGTAAGATAGCACAAACTTGATGTGAAGATGGCAGTTGATAGTACATGTCAGAGTTGTTTCTTGTTTATGAAATGTGTCAGTGATAGTTTCTCTAGGTTTGATGATAATTTGCTGTTGTACAGAAAGGCTACAGAGAGGCTAGAATGATGTAGGGAGCTTATGGGTAATAAAGTGATCTTCATTTACTTAACAGTAGGAATTACCGAGGTAGCAGTCCTACATGTAGCAGTCTGGTACCGGTACATATAATTTTATATTTTATAGATTTATACTGAAGTCTGCATTTAGTTCACAGCTCCAGACAACAGAATATAGACATTGGGGTGAATGTATCACACTGATTCCACACAATTACAGGGTCTGGAATGGGCATTTTGCCCCTAATTCTGCCTTCGTAATACCAATTTACAAATCTACTTGCATCCAAAAGCCTTCCCTTAATGCTTGCACAAAGGGTAGTCTGTGGTCATTAAGGGACCTTCCTATCATCTGTGACATGCTTAGACCAATAATTAAGTCAGACATAGAGGAACTGGTGTAAGCGTACATTTAAACATTAGAGGGGACATTGAGGGGATCATAAGGTTGATGTGATCAAGATAATGAAATAAAGTGGTAAAATAAAAATTACATGTATATTTTAGTTTGAAGGCTTTTAAGTAAAAAAAAAGACTAATTAAAACATACACCAAGAGTAGGGAAGAAAATCCTTCATAGGATATAATTTTTAATAAATAGAAGCAAAACAACACGAGAATACTCATAGAAGCAGACGCACACATAAATTTAACAAGTGCACTCAGTTCCAATACAAAGCAGACTTGCTCACACCAGAACAAGGAGAACATTGCTAGCATTTGTTTGGATTGATTTCAGTTGCAGATTAGCCCCAGGCTACAGGCTGGACAAGTTATTAACAAAGGCTAGTGAAAGATGTACTACAGTTCAATTAGTATTTCTTATTTTTGTAAAGAGCAGTGTACAAGTACATAAAAGGATGCATTTTTACATACATAACAAGCAGTACATTCGACTGAGGACTAACACATTGAATTAAATTCCCTTAGTTCACTTAGACCACTAATATGATATCGAATGGTTACCATTCAATAGACACATTGGGCCATACGTTCAAAGAAGTAGCAAAATAGTTTTTGTCCTTTGTAATGATTTTTCAAAGGATTGTGTCATTGGGATCATTAATATTTTCAGAGAGTGTCGTTTGTGATTGGAAATATGTAGTTTGTCATGACATGTCTTCTCTAATGACAAAAAATATCTTAACTAAAGACAAACATTCTCACATTCAGAATTTCACATTCCCTCCACTTTTTTCTAAACATACAAATGTCTTTTGTAAGACTTTTTTTGTTGTTTGTTATGACAAATTTTCTTTTCCTCTATACGACACTTGAGAATAGTTTAGCCACGCCCTTGCCCCGCCCCTATGCCCAGCAATTCCAGGGCTGTGTCGTACACAATGAACATTACTATTTTTTTGTTGTATACTCTATAGAAAATATGTCACTCATGCATACAATTACTTATTTTTGTTGTTCAATAAACATTTTTTTGTCTTTATTTCTTTAAAAATACAGCCCATTGAGGTAGTATTTATTATTATAAATGCTTAATTAGGGATATCTTGAAAAGGTGTCCTGTTGATGTGCCCCAAGGTCTGAAACTGAGATTCACTGTTGTAGTTCTTTAACATGTGATATGATAGAAAAAGCATTGATAAGCTCCATCTGCCCAGACAATCACAATACACTATGGACCATATATGCAAAAGAAAATTGAGGACATTCTGGGTCATACCAATTACACTATAGGGGAGTGCTAAAAAGTCCCATTAATGTAATTAGAATTTAAACCATTTGAATCCTAGGCAATGCATTGGATAAATCTCAGAACTCAAGGAGTTCAAATCTACATTTAAGGCAAAGGGAATTTTTAGAATTTTTATTTTTTCTCTATGGTACTATTGGTTTGCCATGAATATTTGGTCCGAGAGAGATTATACAAACACATGCCACATAATTATACAAAAATGTTAATCAAAAAAAAAGGAAAACAACATTAAAATGTAATGATGTAAACAAAATACAACTCTTCAGATTATTGGAACAATCTATATTTGCACAATATATGACTGCAAACAAGTCATTTAATAAACATGTCTCTTTTAAATTGCATTTACAGCAGGTTCAAGAATTCCATTAAATGCAATGAAATAAAAACAAAAAAACAGGCAATGCATATCTATTTGCAATATTGTTAACACACACCCCTGGATATCCATAAAAAGACTAAGGATTTCATAAAATGCACTGTAGTGGATTTAAAAAAATGCATTCAGTTATTATATTGAAGAGGTAATATAGAAATAAACTACAGAACACATTCTGGCCTAAACTGATTCTGTATGAAAACATATTTTCCATTTTTATTAAATTATTTAAATTTAATCTTATATGCCTAATTAATATTGGATACATTTACCCAGCATTTATAAGCGATGTTACTTACTGCATAAATATATATGATTAAATGATAATGTTACTTTTCATTCAATTCTTTTGAAAACAAAGTAAATAAAATAAATAACCAATAGATGAAAAAATAGTTAGCAAACTAACTAAAAATTATTAAAATACATTTAACCAAATGTGTGCTAGTGTGGTATCCAAAGCATTGCAAAGCATTGAAAACCCATCTTGAACTTAAAAGGTTAATTTTTATGTTCTTTTTATGAGGTTTTTTAATTGGCCAGTAGAAATGATATATCACTGTACAAAAATGTATTTTTTTTTTATTGGGGTTGTTGCTTTGGTTTTTAAACTAAGGAAAATTATTTTCAGTAAGCAAGAGATATTAATATTACAAGCGGGTACGGCTTGAAAAACAGAATAGGGTAGAGCTAAACAGAAAAATCTAGAAACCTTGGGGTACTTGTAGAGAGGATATAAGACTATATGTAAACCCAATCTGGAAGTGACACAGAATAACAAATAAAATTATTAAAGCAAAAATGAAATAATGATAACAACAATACATAAATGATGTCCTTAGTACCAATAGTAAATTAGAACTCAGTCACTGATAACAATAAATGGATCCGACCTGTATGTAGTGGTCCTACACAGTTCCTCAAGTCCGATACTAATAACGATGAAGTGGATGAGATGAGGATGAAAGGTAAAGCTCGGTAGTTGTTATATTTGTTAAGTGTAAACATTCAGTATTTTTCAATTCTTAAAGGCACAGTAAACTATTTTAAGAAAAAAAAATATTATAGGGCATTGCCTCCTGAGTACACCCATTGTGTTCCCACTGCTGAGAGATGCATATTTCCAGAGTTATTCAAGTTTAAAGTATTCTGTTGCATTCAATGGTAGAGGTTAGTCAATGACAAACAGTTCTCCACAGAATACAACAATCATGTCATGCTGTTTATTTGAAATTTCAGGAAGTAATCACACTGCCACTCACTTGCTGACAATCTGAAGTGTTATACTATTTGAATAACACAATTACCAGCAATGGAAGTACCTTTGTTTTTAATTAACAGAAAAAGCCATCTAACATAAAGGTTTTCATAAAAAGTGTACTGCTCCTTGAAGAATATGCAGTACAATGTATGATTGCTGTATAGCATAGTAGCAGACACACTCCACCAACACTGTATTTTAAATCCCGCAAATAACAAGTGTAGGGAAATGAAGTACGCTAACAGAAAAGGAATTCCCCTAAAAGCCTACAGCCTACTCCATGTCCTTCATTTGGCACAAGCTGCTTTAAGGGGTGAATTTTGGACACCCATAGTGAAGTACATTGATGCTAGGCAGGCGTAAGGACTCAAAAGTGCTTGATGTAGTATGGAATCAGTTTTATATATGCCACCCAGTGTCAACCTCACAAGTATATATCCAGTTATTTAAAAGTAGCATTTGTGAAGAGTTACATGGAAATAATATCTACCTATTCTATTCTGTTTATCTACCTTGCACCTTTCATTTTTTTGAGGGAATCATTTTAGAATATTTCCTCATTGTGAACACCAGAAAAAGCTTTCTGCTCACAAACCTAATCACCATTCCTTGCTTTTAACCTCAAGTTCTTCCCTTTTCCTGTGCTCTGTGGAATGCTCACTCCATTACTAACAACTATAACACTGTGCATGATCTCTTTCTCTCCCACTCCCTAAACTTACTTGCTGTAACTAAAACTTGACTCTCTCAATCTGACTCCATTTTAGAGGCAGCAATCTCCTATGGTGGTCTCTCCATCTCTCACACTCAACCCCCAACTGGACGTGGGGGGACGTGTGATATTGCTGTCCACTAAATACTGCCGTTACAAACTAGTTTCTCCCCCCACCTCACTCTGCTTCTCCTCTTATCAGTCGCATGCTGTCCGTATTTTTTTCTCCGGTATCTCTGCAAGTTGCAGTTATTTATAGCCTACCTACCTCCACATATACACCTTCACATTCCCTGTCTGACTTTGAATCATGGCTTTCCATCTTCCTGTCATCAGACACGCCTTCTCTTCTTCTGTGGGACTTCAACTGCCATGTGGATGATCCCTCTGCCTCCTGGGCATCCCATTTTCTTTCTCTAACATATGCATTTGGACTAAACCACTGGACAAATGCTAGTTCTCATAAGGATGGTCATATCCTAGACCTTGTGTTTACTAGAGGCTGTGCTGTCTCTGATTTTTATCTCTCTCTTCAACTATCTGATCACCATCTTATAACATTCAGCACTGCTTCTATGTCTTCTGCAATACCCGCTTCCTCTCCTCGCTTCACCCGTAACCTCAAATCACTTAATATCACTGCTCTCCAGTCCTCCTGGCTACTGGACTTTCATCTATTCCCATTAACCCTGACAATAACAGCCTTGTCAAAACATACAACTCAGTCCTATCCTCCTCTTTGAACCTCCATGTGCCTCTTTCTCTCCGACGTACCCATAAAACTAACCCGTGGCCATGGCTTAATAAAGACACCAGCTTCTTCCGCTCCTGCACCCATTCACCTGAATGACTCTGGAGAAAGTCTGGTTCTCAGGCAGACTTTGTCCACTACAGGTTCATCCTTTCTTGCTTTAACTCTTCTCTGGCCCTAGCTAAAAAACATTACTTTTCACAACAAATTAGCACTCATAAATCCAACCCCCGGCACCTTTTCTCTACCTTTGACTCCCTCCTCTGCCCTCCATCTGCCTTCCTCACAAACTCCATATAGCCACAAGACTTTTGCTGACCTCTTCAAAGCCAAGGTGGACTCTATCCGGGATAATATCCCACCTTGTATATCCACTTATAGCCCCCCTCTTTCCCTTCCTGACACTCTGGACTCTTTTTCATTAGTCACGGAGGAGGAATTGACTAACCTCTGTTCCCTCCACTACATGCTCCCCTCTCACCTCTTCTAGTCCCTCTCCCCTACACTAATCCCTATCCTATTTCAGATCTTTAACTCCTTTGCCACTGTTACTTTTCCTGACTAGTGTTGAGCGAGCGTGCTCGGCCGATGCTCGGATCGGCTCGAGCATCGCTCTGCTCGGCACATGGCGGTACTCGTCGAGTACCGCCATGTGCTCTCCCGCCATGTTCGGGTGGCGGGGATCTGTGCCGGAAGAGGCACAGATCAGAAGACGCTCCGCTGGACCAGGGACTGGAGGTACGGGGGCATTGCGGAGATGAAGGGGGCATTGCGGAGATGAAGGGGGACATTGTGGAAGAGGGGCATAGACTCTATGCCCCTCTTCCACAATGTCCCCCTTCATCTCCGCTATGCCCCTCTTCCACAATGTCCCCCTTCATCTCCGCTATGCCCCTCTTCCACAATGTCCCCCTTCATCTCCTCTATGCCATAGAGGAGATGAAGGGGGACATTGTGGAAGAGGGGCATAGCGGAGATGAAGGGGGACATTGTGGAAGAGGGGCATAGCGGAGATGAAGGGGGACATTGCGGAGATGAAGTGGGACATTGCGGAGATGAAGGGGGCATACAGAGATGAAGGGGGCATAGCGGAGATGAAGGGGGGCATTGACCAGGCACCCTCCCCTCATCAGAGCAGGGGGTGCCTGGTGTAATGCTCGTGTCGCCCCATTGAAGTCAATGGGGCTCGGGTGCTCGGCCGAGCACTCGAGCCTCAGGGGGTGCTCGGTCAGAGCACCCGAGCACCCGAGCATCGGGGTGCTCGCTCAACACTATTCCTGACAACTTCAAACACAACTACTCTGACAGTAACAGACCCTCTAGCTATCGACCCTTTTCTCTCCTGCTTTTTGCCTCTAAACTCTTGAAACGCCTAGCCTACCCCCACCTGCTCGACTACCTTAACAATCACAACCTTCTCAACCCTTTACAATCTCTCTTTCGCACTGCTCACTCCACTGAAACTGCTCTTACAAGAGTGGTCAATGATCTTCACATTGCCAAATTGCAAGGTCACCATTCAATACTTATCCTGCTTGATCTCTCAGCGCAGTTTGACACTGTTGACAATGCTCTCCTCCTCCAAATTCTTTACTCCTTAAGAATCCGTAACAAAGCACAGGACTGGTTATCTTCCCATCTAACTGATCCTTCAGTGTCTCCTCTGCCACCTCTTCATCCTCTCCTGTCCAACTCTTTGTTGGTGTTCCTCAAGATTCAGTTCTAGGACCGCTTCTGTTCACTCTTTACACAATAACATTTGGTGATCTTATTAACTCCTTTCGTCTCAAATATCACCTCTACGCAGATGACACCCAGATTTATTTTTCTACATCTCGGATGACTTCTGATATTCAGGCTAGAATCATAGATTGCCTCTTGGCTACCTCAGACTAGATGGCTCATAGGCACCTCAAACTCAGTATGTCTAAAACAGAGTTACTCCATATCCCACCTAGGCCTGGTCCTGTAGCGCTCTTCCAGGCGACTGTTAATGCACTACCATAAATCCAGTATCAGAAGCATGGTATCTATGGGTGATATTTGATACTTCTCTCTCATTCTCTCCTCATATTAACACCATGGCAAATCATATTGCTTTCTTTTGCGTAACATTGCTAAAATCTGCCCCTTTCTCTGTTCCTGCACAGCTAAAATTCTTATACAAGCACTCATCCTCTCCCACATGGACTACTGCAACCTTCTGCTGTCTGGCATTCCTGCCTCCCATTTCCATCCACTTCAATGTTTTGCCACCTAGGTTTGTCCCTGCCCCGCTCCTCCTCAAATCTCTCAAATGGCTGCCCATCAATCTCCGGATATCTTACAAAATTTTACTTCTCTCATTCAAGACCCCTTTCTCCTCTACTCCTTCTTACATTTCCACTCTGATCTCCCACTATACCCCATCCCGCCACTTACATTCAGCCAATGATTGTCTTCTCTCAGCTCCTTTTGTGTCTACAGCCATCTCACGTATCAAACCTTCTTCTCTCATTGCTCCATATTTATGGAATTCTGTACCTCCCACCCTGTGCCACTGCACCTCTCAGATGGTCTTCAAGACCTCCTGGGTAAAACCTCAACATGCTAGAAGGCACTGATGTACAATAAACGCTGTTATAAATTATGTACTTTACTTGTGTCCCCTATCATCATCAGAACTCTAGCACAGTATTCAACAATTAACCCTTTTGTACTCTGTATGTCTCCCATTACCACTGTAGACTGTTAGCTTTCGGATTCATTCATCTGAGACCACAATAAGTGCATATATAAATTAACAAGGATACATACAGGAAACAAGTTTGAACAACTCAGGGACACAAATGTAAGTACTACATAGAAGGCCAATAGATCAAAACAAATTGCTGTATATTTGTCAACTCTTCAGATCAGATGCTGAAAACTCAGTAAAACATTATTCCCTGTAACATAGAAGCCAGAAGAACACAGGGAAAAATCAGCACCTTTTTATGAAAAAAGTAAATCAAAAGACATTACTAATATAATTAGTGTTGTATGCATTTAATGATTCATCTTCATGGAAAAATTACACATGTTTTAAGAGTGGGAACACCCATATTATGCATGATTTCATAGCTCGTACATAGGTAAGTGATATGATATTTTAAGCCACTACTATAAACTATAACAAGTTACAAATATATACAGTAACACATATGTCAGAGTATGTGCTGACATAGTTACGAGTTGCCAATATCTTTAATGTTAAATAACACATTTTACTGAATTAGACATGGTGCTTAAAAAACTGATCTTAAATGGAATTTGGCAGGTGTGTATTATTACAAATATTTATTTGCCAAAAGCTAAGCAAAGTTCACATACAATCATAAATTCATATAAAGTATATATAGATACATATATATATATATATATACTAGTATGAATGCCCGTGTACTCGGGCTAAAGTGCCACCCAGCAGCCCCCGGCTGCTGCCCCAAAGCCGGGAGCAGAGACAGGCGGTGAGCCTTTTGGAGCACCCCGCACCCCGCTCCAGAACAGCATGTTTGGCCAGTCCCTACTGTGCATGACTGCATCGTTCCAGCAGTCTCTACTGCACATGTGCTGTTACGCACATAGGGAGCTTCGCAGGCTAGTACTTTATATTATAAATATAAATATATATACATAAAATACATGTACTATATCATCACCTTCTAGGAACATTTGGGCACACAAGGCTAGAAGTAGAAAGGCAATTTACACCTCATGTGACATGGTGTGTTGTCTTCTTTCCAAAGCAGTAGGCTTTCTCTACTTTTTATTTATGTCAATAATTGTTATGAATATTTTAGTGCATGCAGGTAATTACAAAAATGAAAGTAGTAGGGAAGGTTTAGTGCTCCTGACAGGTAACCTATTGGAATGACATTGTTTAAATGAAGACCTTCAAAAGGTCGAGATCAAAATGTTACCAACATCAAAAGAGCATCATCAAAATGTGCCCGCATTATCTGCCTCAAAAGGGCATGAAAAGTGGTATCAAAATAACTCCTTTGTTAGCACAATGGAGAAGACTCCTATGGCTGGCTACCCATACAGAAAGGATTTGTTAAAGGAAGTATTGTAGTGAACAATATTGGTTAAGGAAGACTTACCAATTCAAAACTATATCTTTCAGCATAGGAAACTCAAAGAGCTGTGCTCATAAGGTATGCAGCCTCCCAGTGCTCAGAGTTCATACAGTAGCAAAGGATAATGAAACCAGAACTGTAAAGAAGAAAACGAATAAAAAGTTGCCATATAAAGGAACTGATTTTATGTGTGAGTGCTTTTTTACAATTATGTAAAATGTCACAAGGCCACTATGATCTGCCCAATGTTCATTATCTTTGGTCTGGATGGCTGTGCATGTTTTCTCAGTGCATCCTAAAACATGAAAGAGCTGAACAACACATCCATTAAGACTAGAGAAAAACTGTTTTGACTAAAACAAATCCAGGGATTTTTACAGTGAGGGCAGTAAAGTAATGGAATTCTTTGCCTCTGTATGTTGTGCTTGCACATAGTGTCATTTATTTCAAAAAAGTAATGGATAGCTTTCTAGTACAGAACAATATTGAGAATAATGAGAGTTTGTTTCAAAGCAGATAGGCTGTTGAACCAGGGAAACATCCAACTGCCTTTAGAGGAATATTTACCAACTTGGGGCTTAATTAGAAATGGCTTTAATTATTTTTTTTTCTTTTTGCCTACCTCAGGCTCAACAGGGGTTATTTGACATGGCCTGGACTTGATGAACGCATGTCTTTTTTCAGCCTCATCAACTACGTTACTATGTTACTCTTGAACAACAGAGCAAGGGCAAAATTCATATAATCACTTAGGGTTTTCTGGCCATAGTAAGGTAAGTGGGGATTATTATTAGGTGTTAGTTCTTCTTAAATTAATATCTCTGTGAGCCACCAAAAGAGCATGGCATCATGATGTATGTGTGTATTTATAAACAGTGACCATGGTAACTATTGTCAACCCCAACATGTCATATCAACAGTGAAATTGCATTCTACTAATGCACATGAAAAGGCAAAGGAAGAACAAACAAAGAAATAACATCACAATGCCTGCTAATAGCATACATAGCTGCCTATAATCTTTTATCTCTGTGTATCATAATTTAATTGCTGTGTAGAAACAAACTGTGAAGATCCCCACAAAGAGAATGACAAATCGATAAGCAATTGGATTGGATTATACAAAGTTCATTATCTGTACAAAACAGACTGTTTTACAAAACCAAAAACATATCTTCAGACCATGGTGTTTTGTTTCTGATTTCTTTTGCTCTTAGAAGAAATCAGAAAAAAATATCATGAAAAATTTAAAAAAGAGCAACTTTGCTTACCCTCACTATCAATAAAAACAGGTTCCTTTCTGGTTTACTGCTTCTTTTAACAAGGTAGTAGAATGACTTAAAGGGATAGTAATGTTTCATAATAAAAGCATCTCTAATTAATCTTCATAGTATTTGGGCCTTGGAGAGTGTTATTTCAGTTCTGTCAGAGTTGTAGTTCAAGAGTAATTGAATGATAAAGTGTCCCCCTCCCTCCCTTTTTACTGATGTAACACTGCTCACCTCAGAGCAGCAAGACTGTCTGGATGGATCATAGAGAGGGACAATCTTCAATTAAAATAAGGGAAAAAGCTGAAAAACCTGTCAAGGGGGGCAGGGCTTTCATTGCTCTCACAGTAAGAATATTGACCCTTGAGCTGTCTGGTCTATGGATTGGTTTTCACATCTGAGGAGTGGGGGCTTACACTAGGTAAAAGGGGCGGGAGGGGGAAACCTTATCATTCAATTACTCTTGAACTACAACGCTCTCTGGCTCAAATACTATGACGATTAATTGAAGCTGCTGTTTTTGTGAAACATTACTATCCCTTTAAGTGGATTACTGCTACTTACAAGGCAGGACATTTGGAGGTGTCTTTTCCTCTCTTCATCTCAACTATTCCCCCAGTCCCTCTCTCTCCTCTGCCTACACTCTTTCACTCTCTCCCCTTCTTCTTCTTCTGTCTCCCTCTTTCATTCATCATTTCTCTCTCTCTCTTCCTCTGAATTTCAGTCCAAATAAATGTATACGAAAGTCCACTGCTTAGACACACAAAATTAATTACAGAAGTTTTATCTGATCTCTAATGATTATCATGAAAACAGTCCAATGTTGCAATGCATTGGATACCTCTCTGGCACTGAAAGAGTTAAAAGGATAGTAATACTTTATTATTACTATCTCTCATATTGTAGATATTTGCAAAATAAGTTAATAGCCCCCAGTTTCATCTCTCAAACCTTTATGGTTTGAGAGATAACCAAAGGCAAAGTTTCCCCCTCCCCCTTCCCTGAAATCACCGTTGTGCTGACTGCAGGGATATCTGGTCTGTCTTTCATCCTGCGGCTGTGCAGCAGAGCCGCGATTGCGTTAGTGACAAATAATTATTTCACTGAAACGGCCTTCTACATGTGTTTGCAAACCAAGCACATGTAGAAGACCATTTCAGTGAAATAATTCTTCTTCACTGAAGGGATCTCGGCTCATCTGCAGAGCCGCAAGCCTATCATACAACAGACTTCCCCTGCAGTCAGCACAACGCTGACTTCAGGGAAAGGGGAGGGAGGGGGGCTATTAAATTATTTTGCAAATACCTACAATATGAAGGATAGTAATAATAAAGTATTACTATCCCTTTTAGAGCAAAAGGATTAGACTTCTTTGCTCATGTACTTCACAGGGCCAGATTTGCCTTAAGGAGGCACAGACCTCTCCTGCCGCTGGATCACCAGGGAGGTAGGAAATGGATACAGGAGGCAAAGTGAGGGTAATGTGGAGATGATGGGGCAATGTAAAGATGATGGGGGCAATGTGAGGGCAAGTTGGAGCTGATGGGGGCAATGTGAGGGCAAGTTGGAGCTGATGGGGGGCAGCTGGAGCTGATGGGGGCAATATGAAGCTGATGGGGGGCAATGTGAGGGCAATATAGATATTGGGGGTAATGTGGAGATTTGAAGCACCAGTGGAGATGGCCAATGGGGGGGGCACTTCAGATTTCTGTGCCTACAGGCTCCTGAGATGTAAATCCGGCCCTGGTACTTCACTGAATAATCAATTCATAGCAAAAGGCAATTCCTTGCACCATCCAAATTACTCTGTCTATAGACTGCAGCAGACTTAAAACACAAAAACATGAGCTAGATATGCTAGACTGCTATATGAAGAGCAACTAGCTTAGTTAAGTCTTTATGTTAACTACACCAGATAATGTCAGCCACTAATATGAACTACCAAATGCTACAAATGTCTCCAAAATTGCAGGGGTTTAAAGATAACAATAAAAAAAGGTTAGTGCATTTAAGTAAGAATATGTAAATAAAATAAGAAATGTAGCCACAGGGAATATATTAACCCCTTTAAGTGCCAGAAAGGTATACAACACATTGAGTTACAATCCATTGGATAACTATCTGGCACTTTAAGTGTTAAATCTAATCCTTTTAAATCTACATATATAGTCTACAGCAGTGGTTATCAACCTGTTTTTAACCCCTTAAGGACCAGCGGTCCCGGGAGGTGTGTGGTCCTTTATTAGGCTGACCAGATCTCACCTTTAACCGGGGACACATAGGAAATAGCCATTTTTCAGTGCTTCACTGAAATCAGTGCAGTCCTTCAGTATGCACTTCTCCTATGTGTCCCCGGTTAAGGTGAGGTGTGGTCAGCCTATCCTTTATGGACCAGATAGAAAACTTTGACGTGCCGGCCCACGTGAACGGGGGACTGATAGAGAGTGCTCCTTCTTGGAGAGGTCAACTTCAGCCCCCGCTACTACTCACAGCGCTCCTGCAGGAACGCTGTGAGTAAAAAGTATGTGACGTGCCTGGACCATCACTGGTCCTTAATGGAAAAATAGCAGTGACAATCCTGGTACATCACTGGATGTTAAGGGGTTAATATAGAATTGACTTCTCTTTATTTTGCAGCCTATTTTTCCACTGATATCTAGCTGTGCTATCAGGCCCCAGTAACAGGCCAGGATTTGAGGATTTCCTAGTTGGGGCACAGGTGAGTTAATCAAAGTGACTGCGCTTCTGATCACCACACCTGTGCTCTAGCAGAGAAATTCACAAGTCATGGCCGGTTAGTAAACCCTGAGGGCATGAGCTGAGAACCACTGATCTACAGACATTAGAGCTTCAGATTACCTGTCCAAAAATGGGTTTTCTTTCATTTCAGCATCAATTTGTCTGGGATACAAGTTAGACACAACATACAACTGCTGACTAATATTACTTATCCCTTTAAGAATCAGAGGACTGTGCAAGGTAATTCTTCACAATGGGTCAATGAAGGCTATACATCTGGTGGTGTATGTGTGTGTTTCTACTACAAAGGAAACTAAATGTTTGATATACAGTAATCACCAGGATTTTATTTTGTCTCATTTAGTCACCTCAACAGTAGTGCATTAGTTCATAGTGCCCAAAGATAAACTGTACCTGGATAGAGACAGAAAATTACACATTTATGTTGATATAAATCTATCTAGATATATAAAGGACATTAAAATATGTGTACAATTATGATTCCCTACTAAATTAAGTAATGGAATTGATTTTCTTGTCTTAATCCTGCCTAATGCAATTAACTAAGCTGCCTGGCATAAGCAATTACTAATACAGATAGTAGAGGTAATTTTGATAAAATATGTAAAGCTAAACAGATAATTTATTCAATGTAACTTGGTTAGCTACCCAAGACCAAAGGTGGAAGGGATAGGAGGGGTCATTTTTATAACATATGTAATACTAACTAGATAATATATTCAATGTAACTTAGTTAGCTGCCCAAGACCAGTGGTGGAAGGGACCCTCCACCATCAAGGACAGATTGCACTAATTTATTGTAATATAAGCTAATTGTATGAAGCTACCATAAACGTAAATATTCAACCCACTGGATGTACTGGAGACTAATCTACCATCCGGGAGGTTAAGGGGGGGGTCTCTACTTTATAGTTTTCCCAATGCCTGTGGCTAGAGAGGTTTCTAATGCAATTTTGCATTGTATTGCAGACCCCACTACGATCCAAAGGGGTTAAACATTCCATGGGATCATTAAGCTCAGTGACGCTGTGAAAAGAAAAGCAGCATCTCATTAACAAAAAAGTATCTAAAAGCAATTAATATGTAATTAAAGGAGGGGAACCCTTTCTAGTTTCTGAAAACATTAATCTTAGACAGGACATTAGCTGGGATTCCATTTCAAAGTTCAAAAATTGTAGGGGGAAGTGAAACGGCCATTTCTCCTAAGTAGAGACTTGCGTAATTGTTTTGTCCTGGCCTAAACAAAGAGGGTGCCTGCTCTCTCCTCAATAGAACATATGTTTGATTCATCCAATCAGTGTAAGCAGTAGCAAGCACCATGTCATATTATTGAAATGCTACACTGTTTGAAGCCTTATATATTTTTCTAAAACAATCCCTTTACTTTCAAGGTTTTATTGAATACACTTTGAAGTGTAAGATTACACTGCTATCAAATATCTGTTTTATAGAATTTTATGAAAGGTCAAATAACTCACAATTGAATGTTTCTTCACAAGGCCTGGAAAGAATAATACATTGTCCCAAGACATTTGAGAAAAATGGGGATTCATATCCAGCAGCTGAGTGGGATTCTATAGATCATAACAATGAATATGAGAAATTCCTTCTTAAGAGAGATTATGATGGCAGATACAGTAGATGTTTAAGGCCCTGTTCCCATGGCCGAAATAATCTCACTATACTGTATTAGTCAGCCAAATATGAAAAACCTTAATGTCTATGGGCCTGTTCACATGAGTGACTAACAAAGCATATGCATGCCTCAAGCCATTGAACCCTTTTGCAGCTTAGAAGCATTCAGCACAGATTACAGCTAAATTGTAGAATTCCTGATCTGCAAGTCAGTCTAGAGGGCCACTGTCCACATCATTCACACAGGTGACTTTAGAGGTTGGCATGCTCTTTACACACTCCAGTAACTGGCTGACCATTGTGGATTTCAACTAATAAAATATACCTGATGCTGACATGGCATACTCACAATCACAAGTCTGCCATTCCCTACATGTAAGAGTGTAAGAGGCTCATTGGGGTAATGCAATAGATCAGTGGAAACACCCGAACACGCAGTGCGAATAGTGCTGCACCAAAGCTCTGTCACTCGTGTGATCAAGGCCTACAACATGCTTTTAAAAAAGAAACATTTTCATTATCTCAGTTAATTTAACCCTTTGACATTCAAAGGGTTAAACAAGAAATCTGTTGTAATTAAGTTTTGTTATTATTAGTAGTAGTAGTACTAGTATTTCTGAGTCCAGTGGTAGTTGCTTCACATGGATTTTTTCAAAATTGCATTTTTTTCTCCAATAAGAAAGTGACGTTCCAAGAAAATTCCCAAATTAAAATAAAAAAATGTAGACACTTTAGCAGATTACAAAAGGCAGGTGACTTTATGTTCATTAAAGCTTTATAAGTTGCCATTTTTCATGATGACTGTTACAGAAGATCCTGGAAATCAGTTAAACTTATTCAGCATTCTAAAACTTCACTGTGAAAGACATCATGTGGATATACCTGAATGAGAAGGATAACACCTCTGACAGTGTCTAGAAGACTTGTACCAACAAAACATATGCACACAGAGTAAAACAGAACTTAAAAAAGAAATCTGGCTTGTTTTCAGAATGTGAAGAAATTACAGATGGAAAAGTCCACAGCTCCACCTAGTGGCTCTTTTTATATTTATCACACAGTTAATACTATAGCAAAAAGACATTTTTTTTATGAATAGGCGTATTCAAATATTCAAATATGTATTTGTAAAAATGTTCAAAAAGGTGACTAAAATTAAAGTGTACCCATCACCCTAAATAGTTTAGTTTAACCATTTGAGTGTCAGAGAGATATCCTATGCATTGCAAGGGTTAAAGAGAAGCATGACATTTCTGAATGTTGAACTAGTCATTTTTCTTCTATAATTAGTTTTTCTGAAATTAACATTTATTTGGTGGTGGCACAGTGTGGCACTTTATGGTAATTATTTATTTACTGCACCAAAATTGACACACACTAAGGCTAATGCACTATGGAATAAGAATACTTTTATGTTTGCAATTGTGAGCTTGTTCAGCTCCACAATTCCAGCACTTTTTCTTAGTACATTAGCCTCCCTGTGCTATCAAATTGGAACTGTCATGTTCCAACTGCCCCCCCCCCCAATTTGGATTAACCCCCCCCCCCCAAACAATCTTAAAAAAAACATGTCATATTAATTATTATTCCCAATATGAAGAAAATCCACCTATTGTGTGTTCCATTTCAAGAGGCAGAGTGCTGCCATCTCAGTGATGTGTAGAATTATTAGCATTGCTCTCCCTCTGAGGAGCTGTCTATTCCCCTCCCTAAGCCAGCCCCCAGTTTTATCTATACCGGGGATGTGCACTGCAGAGACCCGAGAAATAAAACAGACAGTCCAGTGTATCTATGCACACACATATATGCATACACACCCAGGGTCAACAGTAAGGAGGAGATATTCAAATCACCTCCATCCTGCCAGTCCTGGACATACAGAGGGGGTGTGATTTTAACATGTGAAAATCTCTGCAAGGACTTGGTCCGCCCCCAACTTCTGTCATAAGAAGAAAAAAAACATAGCCAAATAAACACACTAAATGTAACAAGACACATTCCCCAGACTTTACTCCTCCACTACATGCCTCCTACCCCAATACATGCTTCATGGACTGCTCACCCTCCACTAAATGGCTCATGACTTAATTGAGCTCTCTGCTACATGTCTACTGTACCGTTGTGGCACTCACAGGGTTAAGGTCATGTCTTTCAACAAATCAACGGTAACACAGAGCACCAGCACAAAATGTTGTGATGAATGTTAGGATGCTCCACAATGTGATGGAGACCTGGAACGAACTTACAGTGTTTTTAATAGTGTCATACCTTATCTTCCTTGTTACAATGGGCTGTAGCTGCGGAACAGTGTAGGACAGAGCAGCATCATTGGGGGAAGCATCCTCCATATGCTGTGACCGTACACTTACATATCCTGGCAAGACAACACAGGATAGCACCGGGGGGACAGTTATACAAGAGCTCACACCATAGCCTTGCATGTGGAGTGCAAAACACAGCATCTGCAAGGCTATGGTGTGAGCATTTGTATAACTGTCCCCACGGTGGTGGAGAAGTTATATCACCGGAGAAGTCATCACCACTTTATCACCTCTTTAGCACGCCTTAGTACATAACTGCTCTGGAGATGGGCATGGGAGTGTCCAAATGATACCCATCATAATGTGTGGGGGGCTTAATGTGGGCTGGATTGGGTTGACAAAAGGCAGGGTTTGTCTTTACTAGGGAAAGACGAAAAGTCTAATTTTTTTCCTTTGGGAAATTTTGCAAGAAAAACATGATTTCATACCTCCTAACATTTTAGAGGGACACTTCTGATTTAGGTGGTGTTACTGTGGGCATGGCTGGCAGACAGGGCATTACCAAGAGTTTTTAGTTTATTTCATGACCTATTGACACCTCTTTCTGTAACTGGATAAATGATTTATAAGAAGAGCCAATTATTTTATTTACACAGACTAATTTATAAACATATATACTGAAGTTTAAACATTAATATGAGTTGTATTGCTGTGGAGCAATGTGATACACTTATATACACACCACACAGTCTGATCTCCTAAAATATAGGGGCACCAGGGAGGGAACGAGGGATAGGGGGATTTGGATCTCAAAGAGGGACACTTGGGATGTATATGATTTTGCTCTTTTCCTGACATGATTTTTTTTTTTTTTTTTTTAGAAAATTTTTTATTAGGAAGACTACATTGATATTTCTCTCATTTTCAAGTATGTCCTGGAGACCTTTTACAGTAAAGAGTTTCACATATGCACAACTAGAGAAAGCAGTTATTTTAGGGGATTTTGGACTGGGAGAAGATCTGATTTTTTTTGTGCAGGTTATTCCAGGCTTTCAGAGCTTTGAAGAAGAAGGCAGACTGACTGGCTTCTTTCTTACAGTGCGAAATACTCAGTGAGTTGTTAGCAGTGGAATGGAGGTTATAGTTAGTATGGAGAGATGGAGTAGTCTGGTAGCTTTCAAGATAATGTGTTGTATACTAAGCAAGGAAGGTGAAGATCATAGCTAGATTCAAGTGTCAACCAATTTAGTTTGAACATATCATGGTGAAACTTTTGCCAGTGAATTTCTACCCTATCTTTTGCTTCAGGTGGAAATTTCCTGCAACTTAGAATTTTCCACAGTCGTATACTATTGATTTTTATGAGGTGGGAATTTCCCGCCTCATAAAAAATACTCCCTAATTTCCTGCCAGCCTACACTATAAAAGCAAAGAATTTCTCACATTTCAGTGTGGGTTTTGTTACTAGAGAGGAGTAGAGGTGTTTGCAGGAGAGGAGAGAGATAAAAAATGAATTTGTGATTACTGTATTGTGCAAAACGTATGTGACTTAGGGTTAGGTTAGTGAGGGTCAGGCAAGTGAGATTAATATTATTAATATTATTATTAATATTAATTGCTCTTATCTCCCGCTACACCCCTTCCTGTCCCCAACAATCTTCTCAAGGGTTCTTCCTGTCCTCTCCCTACACAACTCGAGCCATCTCTCGACTACAGGCTTTCTCACTGGCTGCTCCTTGACTCTGGAATGCCCTCCCCATCACCATTCGCCAATCATCCGCACTCATCACTTTCAAGTATCTCCTCAAAACCCATTTGCTCAGGGAGACATCTCAATAGCAATGTCCTCCTCTTGCACACTAACAGTCAGAGCAGAAATCCTTCATCACACCTTGTACCTGCACTTATAATCCTCCTCCCACTGTCTCCGTTTGTCATTATGAATTCAGCTTAGATTGTAAGCTCCTTGAGGCAGGGTTCCTTTCCCAGTCTAAGATTCCCTTGCTACACTTTCCCGCATGAATAATGTAATGATTGCACTTAAGCTTAATGCTCTTAAACCTGTTCTGTACTTTTGTATTATATTATTTCAACTTTTGTTAAGCTTTATGTACATATATGGCGCTATATAAATAAAGATACATACATACATACATACAAGGCAGTGAAGGACATTCTAATTGTGCAAGTTAGTGTTAGGACTGTGAGGGGCATTCAAATTCAGTTAAAACTGAAAAAGTGTTAAAGCAATTAGGATATGTGAAGTGTGTAGTATGAGTGGTTTTTCTTTTACATTAGTTCTTTCATACTTTTTTATCTTTATTTTTTTATAATAATTTTTTCTAAAAATGTTCTTTATAATATTTTTTTGTTTTCTTTCAATAAGAGACGTGCTTAATCATGTCTACAATAAAGACTTGGAGGGGACATGGAGTAACTGAAGGAGTATCATCCTCATCTGCTGGCAGTAGCCCATGGCTAAATCAGGGGGCTCTCTCACTTTCTAAGGTGGAAGGAGAGGCACAAATTGTTAGCAGTGCCATTGCTACTGCCACCACCAGCTGGAGCACTGCAGTGGAGAGACAGTCAGTGCCACCTGCACCAACAATGGTGGTGTCACCAGTAGGAATGGGCGAAAATTTTTGTCTCAAACTGAAATTGGCAAATAATGGCACTTCCCACTTGGTGAATAATTTTCTGCGAAAATTGCAGTTTTTCCACTTTTTTCTCCTACCTCATTCCATTGAAATCAATGGGAACATTGAATTTACACACAACACATAACAAATATTATTTTATTTCCCAAAGGCATAGTATAAAAGAGGCATGAGGGTACCTGTGTTGTTGGGGTGTGGAGAAAGAATCAGTTGAACAGGGAATGTTTTTTTGGGAGGGTTTGTTTACTGGGATTGGAGGCAATTAATAAAAAAATAAATACCAAATATAATTAAAAACCCCCAGAAGACATGGTATAAAAGGGGTCTGAGGAGGGTGCCTGTGTTGGTGGGTGGAGTCTGGGGAACGAATCAGTTGAACAAGGAATTTGTTTTGGGGGTGTCTTGACTGGTATTGAGGGGACAGTTAATAAAAAATAAATATATAAAATAAAATTAGAAATTTGTATGTAAAGTGATAGAAACAGGAACCCTCGACATTCACTGCCACTGGGGTAGACTGACACTTGACATGATACAGTATTTTGTAGAGGATGATTTGTTAGATTTGTTTTTAGAGGCACAAGCCCTCAAGAATCATTGATTTGTAGGACTTAGGCTTGTTTGGAACAAGCCCTAAGGAAACACTAATTTGTAGGACTTAGGCTTGTTAGAAACAAACCCCCCCACCTCACATATTTTTTATAGCACAAGCCCTGAGGGAAAAAATGCCCTACTAGCCTAGTGCCAGCAGGTCATGTCCTGTTGGCCAGTGGCCAGTGGCCATTGTCAATTGCCCTGTTGTAGATGCGGAATTTGCGACTGCTGTTCTTGCTGCTGCTGCTTATTTGTTTAAGAAGCCGGATGATTAAGCAGTTCAAAGGGAATGGGATCAACAACATCAGTACCATGGGTGATGGATGATGAAGGTTCTACTTGCCACAACTTACTCCAGTGATGTGCCTGAGGCAGTAGCAGCACAATAAGTATCCCCAGTATATGTGGAAAAAAGAAGAAATTGGCCAATACTTCTTCACCACCTGCCCTTCCTCCAAAATGATGGGTGTGTTGTTATTAGAATATAAATGTTTCCCTTGAGAGCAGGAAATGTGCCTCTCACCAGCAACTGCAATGTACACACTGTGTGGTAAATAATACCTGGGGGTACAACTGTATCCAAACACCTTAACACCAGAAACCAAGTACTGCCGCTGTCACTATACCCCTTGTCCACTCCCTGCTAAGGACACATGACAACTTGCTGACAGTTTAATAGTAATGATGAACTCTCCCTTCCATCACCTTAGCATAGTCTGCAGGATGGAATCTCCTCAGATGCCGTTTGTTGCCCTGCTTGCGATTCTCTTCCACCACACAGTGTGCAATGGGTGGACACGAACTACCACATCCTAATATCTACTGAGTGGCTATCATTTGGCAGTGTAGATAATGATGAACGAGTTGGATTGGTAGAAGTTGTAGTTACCCTAGAGGAAGAAGGTGATGGTGAGCTAGTTTCACTCGTCATGGAACTTCTAGTCTCTGCCTGGGTTTCTCTGTTCTTCCTCCTCTTAGATCTCTACCTTGCATCTTGTTGCCTTCCTGGAGAGTCAGGGGGTAGAGCAACAGAGGTGCTTTATTTCTGTGGTGGGTGTTTGGCTTTAACATGTTTGACATAACTGTCATGGTGCACAATGCCGTTGGTGATAACTGCACTCCATGACTTCAGGGAATAGGGACAGGAAACAGGTGGAGAATAATGGCCTCTTTCTTCTCGTCCTCCACATTTCCCTTCACTGTTTATCGCAGAGGATGATGTTGCTGCTGTTGCTGCTACTGCCACAGAATCAGCACTGCAACTAGGAAAAGGAGTATTGCTGCTGCTGGCAAGTAGAACCTGTCCTAGTCCAGCATCACTTGTTGACCCCATTCCCACTGTGTCCACGGTGGTCTGTGGCATACTAGCCTGCTCCACAGCATTCTGCTGCCCTTGCAACTTAGCAGCAGCAGCAATTAGAGCAGCTACAAATTCCAAAAGCTCACTGCTGGTGGTGATGCTGATGCCCATCCTCATGCCTGTCTCCCATTCCTTCTCAGTTTGGGATAAAATGGCCATCAATGTCTCTGCCACCCCAGTTGCTCCACCATCATCATCATCACCACCACCACTAGCCCCTACATGCTACTGCTGTTCTATTACATACATCTCACTGCTGTTTGGAGGAGGTGACGAGCAATGTGACAGAGGGTCCCCTAATGTCACACCTGCCATTTCTTGGTGACATGAAGAAGGCAGACTGGCAGCAGTAGCAGCAGGTACAGGCAGCTGATCTGTGCTCCTGGTGGTGGTGGTATTATTGCTGTGCCTGCTATCCACCATCAGTTCTGGCTTCTTCAGGATAATGTTCCACCTGGACAATGTGAATGGAAGGGGACTCCCAGGGCCGTAGGAATGGTGTGGGCTCCCTTGACTGCTAGTCTGAATGCTCTCAAATCCTTCCCCTACCACTCCCCTAACACTTGTTCCACCGGCTGCTGAACCATTACTATTACTACTACTAAGGCCAACAACATCAATTTCAGCCCTGAGTCTTCCTCCTCACAGTCACTAGTAATATGAGGATACTGGCTACCCCCTCCTTTACTCCTATGACTAACAAGCTGCTGGACCGTCTTAGGAGTAGTACTAGCACTGGTGGGACTGCTTGGGGATAACAAGTGTGACTTAGGGTCCCCTGCTGTCACATTTAACATCATCTTCTCCTTCCCCCCTCCTGAGTATTACAAGACACACTAGCAGCAGGTTCAGCATTGGTGGCAGCAGGTTCAACACTGGCAGCAGGCACAGCACTAGTGGCAGCAGGGGCAGCACGTCTGACAGCAGGCACAGTACTGGTGTAACGGTTTGTTCAACACTCAGACACAGTAGGTTAGGATAAAACACAGTTTTATTAAAAAACACAATGAAAATACCCTTAGTGGGCTATAGCATATCACAGCAGAAATATACAGGTGTAATATAGGACTTAGATTTATGCCTACACAGGTCCAGTATAACAGTAAGAGAGTGTACATATACTGTCACAGGTCAGGCATGACAAGGAGAACTCAGCACAGCATGGGTTAAAGTCCAATAGATATAATCAGTCTCTGATGTGGTGTGTTCAGTAACGCCCAGTATGATGGAAGAACAGCGATAAGGAGACTGTAGTGCTAGAATGGAGACAAAGCACTTAGATCTGCTGGAGCAGAGCTGAGACTTATAGCCCCTGCCATAGCAGTAACGGAGGCCACACAACACTCTGCAAGAGCTGTATGGAATAGAGCCACGGGCACCCTACCGGTGCAGTAACGGAGGCAACAGTACTCTGCACGAGCTGAATTGGATAGAGCCAATGGCACCCGACCGGTGCCGTCACGGAGACAACAGTACTCTGCAAGAGCTGAATAGAATTCAGCCAATGGCACCCTGCCATTGCAGTAACGGAGGCAGCAGTACTCTGTAAGAGCTGAGCGGACACGCAACCACGGGCACACTGCCGGAGCAGTAACAGAGGCAACAGTAGCTCTGCAAGAGTTAACGGAAGGCTCAGCAGTAACGGAGGCAACAGTAGCTCTGTAAGAGTTAACGGAAGGCTCAGCAGTAACGGAGGCAACAGTAGCTCTGCAAGAGTTAACGGAAGGTTCGTAGCAGTAACAGAGTCAACAGTAGCTCTGCAAGAGTTAACGAGATGCTCAGCGGAATGTACACTGCCGGAGCAGTACCGGAGGCAACAGTGACACACTGTCTGGTAGGCCCAGACTAGGCGGAAGAAATAATGTCACCCAGCGACACGATGAAGCAGGAACTGGAGAGCTGGGCCGGATCACGAAACAGGAACGTCAGACAAGCCAGGTCAGGTCACGGAGCAGGAACGTCAGCCAGGCCGGGTCGAATCACGGAGCAGGAACGTCAAACAAGCCAGGTCAGGTCACGGTGCAGGAATGTCAGCCAGGCCGGGTCGGATCACGAGCAGGAACTAGAAGCGGAGTAGTCAAACGGGCCAAGTCGGTACACGGGAACACAGCAACTCAAGCCACCACTGGTACAGGAACACCACGAAAGGCACCAGACAGGTGCCAGAGCCCAGTATAAGAAGGCCATGCTGGGCGGGCCAAACCAAGCTCAGCCAATAGGAGCGCAACACACAGAGACTGACAGGAAAAGCATGGGCACCGTGATAACTGGTGACAGCAGGTTCAGCACTGGCAGCAGGCACAGCACTGGTTGCAGAAGGGGCATCATGTTTGACAGCAGGCACAGTGATGTTGGCAGCAGATTCAGCACTGGTGTCAGCAGGGACAGCAAGTCTGACAGCAGGCACAGCATTAGTGGCAGCAGGGGCAGCACGTCTGACAGCAGACACAACAATGGTGGTAGCAGTAGCAGGGGCAGCACATCTGACAGCAGGCACAGCAATGGTGGTAGCAGTAGCAGGGGCAGCACGTCTGACAGCAGGCACAGAAATTGTGGTAGCAGTAGCAGGGGGCAGCATGTCGGACAGCAAGCACATCACTAGTGGCAGCAGGGGCAGCACGTCAGGCAGAAGGCACAGAAATGGTGGCAGCAGGGGCAGAATCTCTGGCAGCAGGCACAGGCAGCTAACCACTACCCTTTTCTTCCTCCCTTGACATTAATTTCTCCAAAATCCCTAGGGGTGATTTAGGGGGACTGGACAGCATTGGTTCCTTAGGGCTCACTTCCTCCTCAGACTCAGTGGACAGATAAGGGTCCTTCCAGTTCCTCCTTTTACTATTTTAAACCTTTTCATAGTTATAGCAGTCATTATGAGCATTTCCTGTCTCAATTTTCCAAACATATTATAGCAGAACAGCACAGCATGTATATCTTGCTCTGTAGCTGCTTCTATTGTGTTCCACTTCCAGGAATACATAACATTTTTATAGTGAGAAGTCAAAAAACATGTAAATCAATGGGCAGAAACTATCTAGCCATTGAAAAAAGGGTGAAGAATTTTGGCCAATAGGCAAAAAATGCCAAGATTTTATTCACTGGTTTTAATATGGATTTTACCACGAAAAAGCAGACAACAATGTGGATTTCAGGGAATTTCCAGGGGGAACATGGAAAGACCTTTCGCCCACCCCTAGTCACCAGACGTATCACCATTGTCACCAAGCAACCTGAGAGATAGCAGTGATGATTCCTCTGAGCCTTTCAGTGTACTCCACAGCTTTCCTCACCAGATGAGCAATGAGTGTCACAGATAAGAAACAGAATGGAGGAGTGGAGATTTGGATTCAGAAGAGATAGTGGACTTGGAGGCAGGTGTACTAGGTTACAGAGAACCTCTGGTGAGTGGGCAGCAGGAGGGTATAGTGGAGGATCCTGTGAGTGGCCAGGAAGAAGAAGTGCAGGTTCATGTGATGGGTCAGGTTCTGGCTGCAAGTGGGCAAAAAGAGGAGAAAGATACTGTGAGTGGTCAGGAGGAACAGGGCAGAATTCTGTGAGTAGGCCTGAAGATGTGGTGGTGGTAATGGTGACAACAGCTGTAGAGGTTGAGAAGGAGAATCAGAGAGGCAGAGCCCAAAGATCATCACATGCTGCATCAGACTCAGGCTCTGCAACATATGTTTCAGACACAAAAACATAATCTCCTCCTCCTGCACTGAAATACTGACCCTGGGTGTGGGAATTTTTCTCCTTGGGGTCTGGAACAATGCAGAAAAGTACAAATGCTTCATGTACTGTGTGTGAAGATACAGTAAAGAGGGGGAAAGGAGGGATCCCACCTTGGCACATCTGCATTAATAAAACAAATTTGACATAGGCATGCTAACAAGTATGCCACAAAAAATAAAATGTCCCACTCCCATGCCACTTCTGCTTCTTCAAAACCTGCACACAAGAAAACCTCAACTATTAAGAAGACCAAATTGGATGCAGAGGCCTACAATCAGCATTTGCAGCCACCACCACCATCAGTGGCTGCCCTCCCAACTTACGCACCCATCCAAAGTGTTCCCACTCAGTCTCAAATTCCTCCACCAATGCATTTACCCACCCCCCAACAGTAATTCTGTGCAGGCACAAATATGGCAATTTGTGTCCAGACCGTGAACACTGGTGCAATCAAACAGGATACAGGGTAAAAGAGAACACTACTGTAGTGTACCAAAATTAGTCGGACGTTAGTGAACTAACAATAACTGGAAGATGGAAAGAAAAGGGAAAGCAAGAACACGAAAATATAAAGATGACGACAAGGAGAGGAAGGAAGACAAAAAGGCAAAAGAAATTATGGAAGAAGTACAAACGGAAAGAGAGAGCAGAAGAGAAAAGGAGAAGGTTGCAGGTAGGAGAGAAAGGCAGAAGGAAGATAAGAATAAGACAAATCCGAGGTCCCTAAGATAGACAATGATCTTTTGGGAGAAAGCGATCAAATGAGAGTGCGAGAAAAATACCAGATGATTACACTGCATCAAACTGGTGCCTGATTGGAATGGATAAAGGTAGGAAGGATGCATTTCAACCTACTGGCGGGAATTTTAGCAAAAATTTCACAACCACATTCAACAGCGAGATGAGCCAGATGTTACCACAATGAAGGGAATCTTTACCTGGCTTCAGGATAACTGTTATATGGGCTTCTAAGGATTGTAAAGTGAAAGGTGCACCCTCTGCTAAGTAATCAAAGGTACACATTAAATGAGGAAGCAAAGGATGTAGAATTTGCAGTAGTAAAATAAAGTGAAACTGTCTGTGCCAAGGCTTTTCCCTATATGGGAATCCTGAATAGTACATTTACAAAACATATTTTTGGCCTTAATTTTTGTAAGGCGATATTTTTGGCTACTGTGAGTCAAGCAAGAAAACAATAAATTGTATAAATCACAGTCTCCACTATTATATGTATATAAAAACAGAACAGTAGAAAAGAGACGAAAAAACAGGAGGCGCTCCTAGTGTAAAATCTTCTGGGAACCAATAACACCAACCACCACCATAAGAAATCTACTTACAAAGATAGCGGCTGAATAAAACACTTATGTGTAATTCAGCAGCAATACTTTGGGGATTTGTAGTCTGCTCCCCTTAGACAGAATAATGGCAGCTCCACTCCAAACAACTCATGAACCAGAGTAGTAGTATATACAGGGCAAAAAAGGGGAAAAAAGGAGAAAAAAAGAGTGCCAATAGTGCGTTATCCCAATATAGTAATTATTATTAAATAATGTACAGAGATCCACTCACATTAACAATAAGTTGACCCAAAGACATATGTCAGTGATCAACATTACACACTTGAAGGGTACTTTACCCGTCCCATATTGGGATAACGCACTATTGGTGCTCTATTTTCTCCTTTTTTCCCCTTTTTTGCCCTGTATAACAACAGAACACTCCTCTTTTTTTGCATCCTGTTGTTCCTATCTACAAAAGAAATATAATAAAACAGGTACATATCAATATGTTCAAAGTGCATAATATAAGACATAATATAAGAAATTTGCTGAATAAAAAAAGACACAATTTATTAAAAAAATAAAAAACTTATCAAGTAGCAGATAAAAACACTGTTTAAAGCCATTTCCATTTTAGTCCCAAGTGGGCCCAAAATTCCTTCTCTGACTCCAAATAGCAGTTAGATATTTCCCAGCATATCAACATTTGATTTATCCTTCCATGATTAATATATTTTTTATAAACCTTAATCAGTGGTCTTAGCAGTGGACCAACAGTGGTATATGGTAGCAACTTCCTCCATAAACACTAGAATACAACTTGTTGTCTTCTTCAGTGTTCTTAAACATTTTTTTAATACTTCTGATGTTGGTTATGGTGAAAGTTTTTTTGGGCACTCTGACAAACTGCCTCCTCAGGAGTAGAAGGATCATCATCATTTATTGCACATTTGGGGCAAATTTCCTGTGCTGCTTTTGCACACACCCAGACTCCCCTAACACAGAGACAATAACTACCAGATCAGGAAGGAACTTGGATCACTGCTGCCTGTGTCTTCCCAGTCAGCCGCAGAAGATTTAGGCGTATTTAGGGCAAATCTCCTTTTGCTTCCTTCTCACACACTCAGACTCCCCTAGCATAGAGATAACAGCCTGAGTAGGAAGAAAATTGGATTATAGCTTATTGTGTCTTCCTAATCAGTCACAGACAATTTTGGGGTAGATCTCCTTTGCTTCGTTCTCACATCCCCAGACTCCACTAGCATAGAGATAAAGCCAGATCAGGAAGGACTTGGATCACAGCTGACTGTGTCTTCCCAATCAGTCACAAAGAATGTTGGGGTATTTGGGGTGAATCTCCTTTGTTCCCCTTCACAAACACACACCCAGACTCCCCTAGCACAGAAATAATAACAGCCAGATCAGGAAAAAACTTGGATAACAGCTGCCTGTTTCTTCCCTGTCAGTCATACATACGTTTGGGGTATTTGGGGTCAACTTCCTTTTTCCTTCCTGTCCCCCAATGTCCCCCAGACTCCACAAATGCAGAAAACAAATATCCTGCCTACAAAACTCCCCAAACTACAATCCACCTTTGTTTATTTGCCTGTCCTAACTAGTTCAAAAATATGTGCTCTCTCTCTGTCTCAAAAACACAAAATGACACTCTGAGGGAAAGTGACACCCCTTTTATATTATGCCTGCGGGAAAATAAGGGAAACTTGCCATGTGGCGGTGGGGGGAATTCAGTCTTCCCATTGATTTAAATACAATGAGATAGGTGAAAAAAGCCAAAAATCTGTATTTTTAACAATAAATTTCCCACTTGGGGAAAGTGCCATTTTTCCCATTTCATTTTTGAGGCAAAAAGTTTCACCTATCTCTAGTCTTTACACATATGCCCCTAAGTGTCAAATACTGTGTGTTAAGGCTGTTTGAGCCACTATTTAAAGGCATAGTATTGTTTAATATGGAAAAAATATATATTGCACGGTTTATGATAAGTAAAACCAGAATTCTCTCACTGCTAACAGATTATTCAAACATTATTTCAGCTCAGTCTTGAATTTTTGGTTGCAGTACTTGCAATGTTGTGGTAGTATTTGCATACCTGAGAACTCCCTCCTACAAAGCTCCCAGAGAGGGCTCCTTGACTGTTGCACAAATTGGGTGAGGCTTAAATGTGAAGTAGACAGGGACAGGGTGGGAAGGAGAAAAAGTGGGCAGAGCTTCTCAGGAAACTCACCACAGCCAGAGAATCAGCCTCTGTCCACAAAGACCTGTTAATTAACATTAAAAACCGGAGCCTCCAGGACAGAACCCGGAGAGTGCCCAGGTATGTGTATGTGGACAGTTATTATCAGTGGTTATAATCATCCCTAGTCTGTTGTAGCATCTATTTATTTTGCATTGTGAAAGGAATATTATTATTGATTGCAAAATATTATATCAGATTGATCATATTGTTGTTGTAAGCTTTTTTTATGAAAACCTATATGTTATAGGGATTTTCCCACTCAGTTCTTTTATTCAAATGTTACAGCAGTTCAAATATTCAGAAATTTACTGTGCGTTTACTTCCTGAAAGTTCTAACTGGCAGCATGACTCATGGAGAACTGTATGTCATTTCTTTCGTTAGAATGTAACAGAATAATTAACTGGATTTTAACCACTAGAGGGCACTGCTAGTGTAAAAACACTATTAAACTGTAATAACTCTGAAAATATGCATTTCTTAGCTCAGCAGTTGGAGTACCCTTATTTTACTCAACAGGAAAATCCCTACAATATATATTTGTTCATAAATTATGTTTGGTGTTGTGGAAAGTAGACATAAACACAAAGGATCAGTGGATTTATTATAGGTGGATGGTGAACTGACTATTAACATATATATAAATCCAGTATTGTTATTAAAGGGATAGTAATACTTAAAATGTAAAAAAACACTATGTTGTAGGGTTTATCCCCCTGAGTAAAAAACAGGGTACTCCCACTGCTGAAAGGTGTTTTATTCAAAAGTTATTACAGCTCAAAGTTTAATTTTTTAGGTGCAATATCACAGTGGCCTGAAATTGTACAGTGGCGCTGTTGCTACACCATCCTATGGACAACTCTGGTCCTGTGATATTGCGCCTAAAAAATTAAACTTTGAGCTTTAATAACTTTTGAATAAAATACCTTTCAGCAGTGGGAGTACCCTTGTTTTACTCAGGGAGATAAACTATACAACATATTGTTTTTACATTTTAAGTATTACTATCCCTTTAATGGAATCAGAAAGCATTTTTAAATAAGAAAGAGTAAATGTTAGGCTCTCATCACTCTTAGACTTTATATAAGAATGATGATACCAATATGCAGATTCAGGATGTAAAATTCACTACAGAATGGCAGCAGGTTCCAGATAAATGTTCATTAATATTGATGAAATTGGTTATTAAATTTAGAGACGCCAAACTTATCATAATGAAAGAAGAGACTGAGAAAGTTCAGAAAGATCTAGCCAGTTTTGAAAACTGAATGAAAACTGAGAAAATTGAGAAAAAAGTTGATTAACTCTCTGAGTGCCAGAGGATTGTACAGTACATTGCTTCACAATATGACACCCCTCTGGCACTCAAAAGGTTAATAGGAAAAGAGCAAAATAGCCAAAAGACAAGAGAGATTATGAATGAAATCGAACAAGAAATGGATTAAAGCATTTTCATCCTTAAAGAACTGGTGGTCATTTTAAAAAGATGAAGTATAAGAAAATGGTACAGTGAGGAGAGCTGACAATGAATATTTGGAACAAAGAAATTAATTAATTATCAGTAATTACAGTTTGGATCCAATTCCAGCATCCAATATGTTTGACCATTTAGCTAATCTGAGTGAGAACCAACAGAAAGAAACACAAACATATAAGTAAATCTGCATAAAAAAGGAACATTCACAGTCATTGTCTAAGGCAAGGGGAAATGATTGGCACAAACAAGAACCTATTGGGAATTTAGGAGACAGGGTTCTAGTACTAAATATTTTACGAATGTATATCCACATCATATTTTTTTGGGACAGGGTGGGACACCTTATAACAACTTCTATCATCAACAGTATAGGATCCAGCAGGTCAGAATCACTAAATATATAGAGATCAAGCTGAATGGAAGAGGTTTTCTCCCGAGACGGGAAGGAGGACCAGGTCTTAGAAACAGACGAGTGAAAAGCGGGGGAGCCAAAACAAAAAAAACTAACAAGGCAAAATCACTGAAAAAGGTGATATTACCTTATCTTCTTATGCGTTAAGCAAGAAGGAGCAAAACACCTTAACCCCTTCTTGACCATTGACGTGCCAGGACCGTCACCATCTTATGTGACTTATTAGTTCGAATGCCCATGTAGGATGGAATATAAAGGAAGGAAGATTTGTCAAGCAAAAGGATTCTTTTTGGAACATAGAGGTATCATACTAAAGAAAAACGAACAACTCTATTTCTAGACATTGTGAGTTAATGCATAATGAACAAACACAAAATGTTATGTTTGCCATTATATAGATCACATATTCCCACAGATAAAGGGTGGGGACTGATACGAGAAACATGCTAAACAAGAGACTTTCAGAATTTTTAAACTTCAAGCCCTAGCATCACAGGTCCTAAATGAAGATTTAAATATCTGGTGTGTAGAATGGAGGAAAAGTAAATTTATATCTAGATTCCACACCTTTTTCATTCTTATGGCTTTTAAACTGTGAACAGCTCTAACTGAAGTTTTATACCTGTGATTTCAGGTGACTTGATAAGATTTATTCATATTTTAAGTTACACACATGTGATGCATCAATTTTAAAGTCCTATCAATTTAAAGTACTGCAAGAGGGTTTTATTATTCATGGTTTCAAATATGCCAAAGGCATTCATTCCGTCAACTGCATAATCTCAGTGTTGGATGCATTTTTTTTTAATTATTTTAATAGAAATCTTGGTTCACTTGGTGTAATTTCATGTCTCTCAGAAGGATATTGGTACCTGAATCCTTGGTCCTGATTCTTACCTGTTTATAATATCCACCCAGTAGAGTAACCCTTATGTTTATATGAGTATCAAATGTTGGTCACCATTATCAATTTACTTCAAACATGTTCATGTACTCAAAATTACATTGTACTAATGTTTATACATGTAAAATTACATTGCATAAATTACATGAGATTGTTTTATACATGATCTATATTTATAGTTGCATTATTAAATGCAACTGGCAACTTTGTTGTTATGTATGATTGGGGAGAACTGGATGGAAATGATTTATTGTGTTATAGGCATGATAGCAAGCCTACAAATTTTCTATTGGATAAAAGGGCTGTAAATAGGGAGAGTTTAGCCTAATTCCCCATTGCTCCAGACAAAGACATATATATTGAAACTACCAGCATATGTAGAGCTATTGAGCCAAATTTGGACTTTTAAGCTGAAACATCCAGTGATATCTCAAAGCTGAACAATCCAGTGGTATCCTTGACATACCTAATTGTACTGCATTGCACGTCACCATAAAGAAGGAAGTCAAAATCCATCAAAGAAGATCTGACTGCAGTAGAATGTCACAGGCTGTCACTAGCTCTGAGGACTGGATTCAAGACTTCTGTCTATTGCATAAGGCAGCTACATAATAAGATCATATAGATAGGGATTTGATCAGCACTCAGCTGGCATCCTAAATAATATTCAAACACAATAGTAATACAAAAATATCAATTTATTAACTTAAACAATACAAACGAATGGACACAGAACCAGCACCTCCCATCCCAGAGATAAGGTCCAATGGGGTATAAATATCCTAAATCACAAAATACAATACATAATACATATACTTAAAAACATATACATCCATAGAGCAACCATTACTAGAAACACCCAATCAAAAGGGATATTAAAAATGAGGAGAAAAATACAGACTGGCGCCAGTATCAGACACAGTTATAACTGCATGCAGACATGTGAAAATGAATCTCATGAGATAAAAATAAAAAAATGTGAAATGAATTGAAAATGATGAATAATTGATGAGTATGAAATGAATATAACATTCACAGATGGATATGAAGTATCGATGAAGTGAAAAATGGATACATCCGTGTCAAATTGCAGTCACACGCCAAGATATAATATGAGCATCATGTCACTCACAAAACTCACGATTTCAAGTCGATCCGATCACATGACACATAGCGCTTGCAAAGTTCCAGCCGATTTCAAACATATATATATTCAGCTATCGTGTCTTACTGTGAGCTCATCAATCAATTGACATATTGTTGCAGTATAAATGACACATAGCACTTCCAAACTTCAGTCCGTACAGGACACACATATGTACAGCTATCGTGTCAAACTTATCCTCACAGATAATATATCCAGACCTGTAGTCATGATGCATTCTGAGATAACCGCTCCTATGTGTAGCTTCACATGACACAAATAATAGTACCGTCTCCTTAATTTGCCAGTCCAGTATTCTCCTGAGATGAATACAAATATCCCACTGGGTGTCTCAAAGTATCATCCAACGCGTTTCGTCCGCCAACACGCGGACTTCATCAGGGCAATGCCCTGATGATACTTTGAGACACCCAGTGGGATATTTGTATTCATCTCAGGAGAATACTGGACTGGCAAATTAAGAAGACGGTACTATTATTTGTGTCATGTGAAGCTACACATAGGAGCGGTTATCTCAGAATGCATCATGACTACAGGTCTGGATATATTATCTGTGAGGATAAGTTTGACACGATAGCTGTACATATGTGTGTCCTGTACGGACTGAAGTTTGGAAGTGCTATGTGTCATTTATACTGCAACAATATGTCAATTGATTGATGAGCTCACAGTAAGACACGATAGCTGAATATATATATGTTTGAAATCGGCTGGAACTTTGCAAGCGCTATGTGTCATGTGATCGGATCGACTTGAAATCGTGAGTTTTGTGAGTGACATGATGCTCATATTATATCTTGGCGTGTGACTGCAATTCGACACGGATGTATCCATTTTTCACTTCATCGATACTTCATATCCATCTGTGAATGTTATATTCATTTCATACTCATCAATTATTCATCATTTTCAATTCATTTCACATTTTTTTATTTTTATCTCATGAGATTCATTTTCACATGTCTGCATGCAGTTATAACTGTGTCTGATACTGGCGCCAGTCTGTATTTTTCTCCTCATTTTTAATATCCCTTTTGATTGGGTGTTTCTAGTAATGGTTGCTCTATGGATGTATATGTTTTTAAGTATATGTATTATGTATTGTATTTTGTGATTTAGGATATTTATACCCCATTGGACCTTATCTCTGGGATGGGAGGTGCTGGTTCTGTGCCCATTCGTTTGTATTGTTTAAGTTAATAAATTGATATTTTTGTATTACTATTGTGTTTGAATATTATTTAGGATGCCAGCTGAGTGCTGATCAAATCCCTATCTATATGATCTTATTATGTAGTAATCTTAGTATTTAAGGGATCTTTGCACCCTACATATGATGTATGTGGTTAATGCTGGGTGATTGATAACAGTTGATGTGCTCCCTCAAACAATAGTTATGTTTATTGCATAAGGCAGGGCTGTCCAAGTTCAGCCCTCAAGGGCCACCAATAGTACAGGATTTAAGGATTTCCCTGATTAAGCACAGGGGAGTCAATCAAAATGAATGAGCCACTGAATAATCGCCTGTCCTTAATCAGGGAAATCCTTACATCCTGGCCTATTGGTGGCCCGTGTGGGCTGAACTTGGACACTCCTGGCCTAAGGTATGCTTGTCTCATTAATCCAGTAAGGAGACATCATTCACCGGATGCTGGTATATTTTTTGTGATCATTTCTATTTATGTCTCCCAGATCTTTCTCTAGCACATCGTTACAATTTGTTTGTCCCAAAATGCATAACTATGCTTTCCTATATTAAATTTCATATTCCATTTGTTTGCCATTTTATGTATCTCCTGTAGAGAACAAACATAATTCTCTGAATGTATTACCCTGCACAATGTAGTGTAATCAACAAATATGTAAATTTTGCTTTCTGTACCTCTTTCCAGGTTATCTTTAAACATGGTAAAAAGCATTGGACCAAGTGCTACTGAACCCTGTAGTACTGTTCCCTATGCTTCATCTAATTTTCTATCCAGTTGCAAAGGTTTTCTCCTAGGCCTAATTTCCTTATTTTATACACCAGCTGTCTGTGTGGTACATCCTGCCTTTGAGGTCCACTGCCTTTTAAACATTGTAACAGTTCATACACTCGCACATGTCACATCACTGCTTTCACAGCACAAGACCTTGCAACATGCTTCAGATAGTGACACAATATTCTTACATCATCAGTAAACACTTCCTCTTCTATTAAAATCTTTCACTTCATCCTAATGCCATTTTTTCCTGTGTCCTAGTGGGATGTCTGAATTTCTATCACCCTACAGTCTACCCTCTTGACCCTATTTCCTCTCATCCTCTCCATTCCTCCTTTTGAAATCTGCACCAATTTGACTCAGCTTGTATCTCACTATAGACTTATTTTAATAGTCATCTGTTCTAAAGGTGATTCCCCTAAACCATGTCTATCTCTAATTATTTATCGGCACTTTGCTATTCCCTGTAAATTACTTTTGTGTACAGTATATCTTGGCATGATTACCTGTAACCTGTCTTCTACTTATTACTGAAACTACACAGATAAAAGGTTTTCAAAGCTCTAATAGCAGAATCGAGTAGTCACAGCTAACACTTTTTTGCTACCCTCCTGAGTCTACGGCTTTTAAACCAGCTCATATCACCCCCCCCCCCTTTCTCTAAACTGTGATCTCTGGCACACACTGTAAATGAAGGAGGTAATAAAGTGGAGATATCACTTTTCCAGTTCCTATGATAGTCTATAGAGCTTATGCACTAAGATCTTCAAAGCTGGATAAATCTTAGTGTATTGGCTCCATAGACTAACATAGGAACTGAAGAAGTCATCTCCACTTTATCACCTCTTTATCGCCCCTTAGTGCATCGCCTCCCGATGTATTAAGAAGAATATGCACTAAGGTGTGATAAAGAGGTGATAAAGTGGAGATGACTTCTCCAGTGATATCGCTTCTCTATTACTATGTTATTCTTAGGGAACCTATGCACAAAGATCTCTCCAACTTTGGAGATCTCAGTGCACAGGCTCTACAGAATAAAATAGGAAATGGAGAAGTGATATCACTGGAGATCATCTCCACTTTATCACTCCTTTATTATTCCTTAGTGCTTCACCCTCCCCCCAGTGCAACTCTGAGGCACACCAGCAGTTCAACCTACTGTATACACAGGCATTTATAGGCTGTTCATGCCTGCAATAAAGTCACAACATTTGTATGGAAATAAAAGTGACATAATGCTTAATCATTGAAGAATTAACCCCTTGGATGCCAGAAGAGTCTCAATCAGGGCCAGATTTGTCAATAGGCAGACGAGGCACTTGCCTAGGGCGCACGATTTTTAGGGGTGCCTAGCAATGGCCCTATCACGCCCACCCACTTGAAAATGAGATTCCCCCAGCTGGGATGTAAATGAAATACTTCTTTTGCAACCAAGCGGCCCTACAGGCGTAAGCTGAGCACTAACTGTTTATGTTTGCTTGTACCGGCCAGGGGCGGACTGACCATTAGGGCATTCGGTCACGGACCGAGGGCCCGCGACCGAGGGGGGGCCCGCCACCACCAATTACACAGTGTTAACTTAATGTCTGTAAGGGCCCTATTTAATTCAGCCGCACTGTGCTCTGCGAGGCACTGAGGCCTCAGTAATATACTGCCGTCCTGTCATGCTGCCTGTCATCATGCGGCAGCGTAATAAGTTATGCAGTCCATCCGGTGCTGCAATCCACATTGCCCCCAGCACAAGATCGGAAGATCTTATCCACCGGCTCTGTGCTAACTCTCACTGCCAGACTCACAGCTTGAGTTGTTAGTCTGGCAGCAAGCGCATCGGCTTCTATGAGCGGCATGGGCATTGATGTCATCACGGCCCGCAGGGGCGCGTGATGATGCGGGGGACTATGGACTCAGTCAGCACTCAGCAGCAGAGTCCGCCACATGACAGCAGATCATGAGAGCACGCTGGAGCCAAGGAGGATGATGGGACACAGCCTTCGTCTAACTCTCACTGGTTGCCGGCCCTCAACTGGTGGCTATATAATTTTTTTTTTTTTTTTCCCATTTTTTGGGCCTGGGCTGCCGTCAATGTGGGACTGGACAGAAGAAGGTAAATGTGACTGGAGCGATCCTACTGTGTGGCGAGCAGTGCAAGTTACAACCCATGGGTAGAGGGAAAGGAAAATCACACAGAAGGTAGCTGGCTGCCTGGCTTCTGTATACAGCGGAGGGGCAGTGAGTGGTGCCAGGAGAGCACAAGGTAATAATATGGCCATATGAAATCTGTTAATCTATACCTATGTGTATGCATATGTGTGAGTGTGTGTGCTAGTGTATGCATCTGTGTGAGTGTGTGTGCTAGTGTATGCATCTGTGTGAATGTGCGTGCTAGTGTATGCATCTGTGTGAGTGTGTGAATGTGTGTGCTAGTGTATGCATCTGTGTGCGTGCCAGGGTGTGAATGTGTTTGCTAGTGCATGCATGAGTGTACTGGTGTGTGAATATGTGTACTATGTGTGCCAGTGTGTGAATGTGTGTTAGTGTGTACCAGTGTGTGAATGTGTGTTAGTGTATGCATGTATGTGCCAGTATGTGAATGTGTGTGCTAGTGTATACACTTGTATGTACTAGTGTGTAAATATGTGTACCAGTGTGTGAATTTGTGCACTAGTATGTGTGTGTCAATGTGTGCATGTGTGGATCAAGAAGAGGAGGGCAAATAGGGGCATAATTTATGCACAATATATCAGGTATATAAAAATCATGTGTAATGTGATGTACAATATACTGCACCCATACCAGAAGAGAGCCACCGTAAAAGTAAAAAAAAAATCTTGGAAATAGTAATTTCACACTAAAGGTGCGTATTCATAGATTAATAGAGTAAGAACCTTTAGTGCTGAACTCGTTAGATTGCTTGGATTTTGTCCCGATGTCCACATGTAAATATTCTGATGACTATTCCAAGAAATGATTATTTACTTTTACGGTGGCTGTCTTCCGGTTTGGGTGCAGTCTACTGTACATCACATTATCATGAGACTAAACAGTTCTGACAACCGGCACCAGTAGGACGGTCACATCTGGTGTTGAGTTACACATGATTTTTGTATAGCTGATATATTGTACACAAATTATGTTCCTATTTGCCCTCCTCTTCTTGTTACACACTAACACACATGCACACACTGACACATACACACACTAGTGCACAAATTTACACAATGGTACACATATTCAAACACTGGTACATACACGTGTATACACTAGCACGCACATTCACATACTAGCGCATACATGCATACACTAACACACACACTGGCAAACATAGTACACATATTTACACACTAGTACATACATTCACACACATACACACGTGTGCACTAGAATGCACATTCTGATGGCTATTTCCAATAAATTATTTTTTACTTTTACGGTGGCAGTGTCCTCGTGCTTTCTGCCACACTCTTTCCCTGACATGTCCTTTCCCCTTTATTCTCACAGTCAGTTTGTGTTGTTCTCACTCCTACCTACCTAACCTTCCCTGTTTCATTGCCTCTTGCCTTCCAATTCCCCACTGTCTCCCTGCTGTTATTCAATTACCAGCATATGATATGTAGACATACTAGCTTATATTATGACTGGTTTGAAGAAAACCAGAATGGCCTGGGGGACTAATGGATGGCCTGGGGGTAAGTGTGTGTGTGTGTGTGTGTGTGTGTGGTGGGGGGCAATGTGTGCGGGGCTGAGAATGTAGTGGGATGTGGGGCTTATGATGTAATGGGGTGGAACATAAGATGTCATGGGTGGGGCTTGTGACATAATGGGGCGGGGTTTATGATGTCATGGGGAGGGGCCCAGTGATGTCATAGGGCAGGGGGCCCAGACCTCTTTTTGGACCAGGGGCCCTGGGTCCTGTCAGTCCGCCCCTGGTACCGGCGCTGCCTGGGGCACCCCATTTGACCCACTGCTGCGGCAATGTGTCTGCAGTCTTGCACTGCTCTCTAATCACTGTTCATAGGATGGGACCTGCTGCGATGTGCCCATCTTCACGTCACGTCATATAATTAAAAGCAGCCACTCACTACGCCCTTGATCACAGTGTAGCTTGCGCGGCTGCATAAAAGCCACAGAAACCAGCTACGTCCTTTGATTTGGAAGAGCGGAGCTGTCAGAAGAGTGAGTGAGCAGTGCAGCAACAAAGACAGGTCATAAGTTACAGGAGGGCACAGGTGGTGATGGCAGCAGCAGTATATCAGCAAAAACAAAAGTTCCTCCATAAGGTATGTGGAAATACAGGGGTTCAACTCACACCAGGCGACATTATGCCATATGTGTTTCCAGGAGCGTTGCTAGGGGGACTGAAGCCCTGAGTGTTTCATGGGTAGCCCTGAATCAAGACTGTGGCATAAGTAACCTATAGCAAGGAACAGGGGCAGTGGTGTGGTGCCTGCTTCAGTTCCCCTAGAAGGCATTGACCATGATGTGTTATTTGGGCTCCATTACGAAGGGGTCCCCAGTGAAGCCCGTGCTAGCTTGCTGTTACTTGCAAGTTACGTCAGGCAGGTGGCGACATGAGACAATAATGTGTGACTGCACGTTACACCAGATGTAATGAAGAGTAGTGTGGGTTGCTTTAAACATAAAGTTTCCAGCTACGCACATACATTTGCAGGCATGTATAGCTGAAATTTGGTTGCTTTCAACTGCCTTCACACAGCCAAATGACTGTCAACCACATAAAGTTCCCAGCCACTGCTGCTTCTAGGAGGTAGGGATGGGCACCTGAGTTTGTTTGTTTTTGTTTTTTTTTTACAGATTCAAAAGTTCTTATCTCCCCCATCCCATCCTTCTCTCTAGTACCTGTAAAGTTTTAACCCTTTGAGTGCCAGAGAGGTATCCAACACAATGTGTTGGATACATCTCTGGCATTCAGAGGGTTAAATGTTGTCTGACTACAACTGTAGGTGATGCTTGCTTTTTTATTTCCAGCTGTCTCGGCTCTGGTTTCTAACTCTCTCAGACAGCTGGAATAAAAAAAATAAAAAAAGCATGCACCTCAGAGGTTCTGGTTAAATGTGAGCAGGGAACCACTGCAGCTTCATCTGGCTTTCCAGGAGAGTGTTTAAAGTACTCAAATGGTTAAAATGCAGTGAATCTACAATTCCCCTCTACCGAGAAACTTTTTTTGCCGATCCTAACTCAGACTGCAGTTAGCAGGTGATAAGGATTCTCTCCCCCAGATTCCCTTTAACACTCCCAGTCATAATTTATACACACAGTCATTGCATTGTGCGTTACCTCTATTGACAGACATTACACCGCTTCTAGTGATGATTCTCTCTGTCAGTAGAGGTGTCTTATAGGAAGCATGAACATTGTGTTTCCTTATGATGGAGAATGGTAAAGGTAGTCCTGGGGAGAGAATCCTTATCAGTTTATATATGGTTCACATTAACCCTTTGAGTGCCAGATGGGTATGCAACACATTGCTTTGAAATACCTTGCGTACACCTCTAGCACTCAGAGGGTTAACCTGTCTTTATCCTGCATGGATTTAATTTCCAGCACATCTGAATTTTGGATAAGTCAGTAAAATAATTGAAATAAGTTAGATGAATGTGCTATTGCCACCATTGCCTGCATATGTTAATGGGAAATCTGGCTCTGATGGTAGAACTATCTGCCTAACACACCCAGTGGTAGCACTGGGTTGGAGAAATGGATTCTGGTATTTGTAGTCCTTACACAATAGATAATACGCTAGTTTCTTACATTTGCTGAACTTATAATATAAATCCTAGCACAATGAAAACAGAATATCTGCCATTTTGATCAATAGATATATCAAGGCATTGAACTTGGCAAATTTCCCTGACTGTTAGTAAGACAATTTCAGCTATAACTTGTACAGACAAAAACAGGAGAATAAACATGTGGCTTCCTAGTCAATTTTGGGGGTTTTATTTCAATTTTCATCAGATTTCAGCTGTCACAGACAGACAGACAGAGAGACCAAGAGACGCACGTATAATGAGAGAATATGTGTGTCTCTGAGAGACAGAAGAGAGAAACAGAAAAGATACAGAGAGAAAGAGAGCAAATGGGTATGCAACACAGAGACAAAAAGCAAAAGAAGAATGAGGGGGACAGACAGAAGGGGGTGTACTAATATGCTTCCAGGCTCAAAGGGTCTCGCCAGTATAATATGCTTCTGTGGTTACCAGTGGGCCATGGTTGTGCTGGCGAATAGTGTAATGTGGTTCTGTGTCTAAGAGGGGGAAGAAGGCTGTGCTGGCAAACAGTGCAGTGTAGTTCCAGCTGTTGGAATTAGTCTGTTCTGGAAGGCAATGTAGTGTGTCTGTGTCTACTAGTGAAACAACAATGGACTGGCAAACAGTGTAGTGTGATTCTGTGGCTACCAGTGGAGCAAGACAGGGCTGGCGTCTTTTCACAGTGCTGTATCAAACCAGTCATTCAAACTATGATCCCATTTTCCATATTCTTAACAGTACTTGCTAAATGTGTGTCAGTAGCAGTCCAAAGAACTATTTCAGCAGTTCTCATCTGCAAATCCACACAGATTTCAAAGTGAAATTCCTAGTGGTAACCAACTGTTGCAAATCCATAATACCTACATCACTTTTAAGGCCTACTCTCTCTTGCATATTCTGCACTGTATAATTTAGAGCTCCCTGCTTGATTTTTCTTTGGTACCTGTACCTTCCCATGACTTGTGTCTTAAACATGGGGAAAGGGCAGGCTACATATCTGTAAGTGTAATTTATGCTGCTGTCTGTACATACGCTGTACATACCCCATCACTATTTATAACATTTTCATCTACTACTGGAAAATTGCCACAGTACTGTGAAGAATAAAATTTAGGTTGGCCACAAAGGTGGTGTGGCTAGGTAAATGGGATGTGGCCAAGTAAGGGCGTGGTTAGGGGTGGGGCACAGACAGGGCTGGGAGTGCCAGAGGATTTTGTGCCTAGGGGAACCTGAGATGTAAATCTGGCCCTGGTCTCAATTGTTGCGTTTAAAATAAGAGTGTATTCCCCACCTCTCTTAGCGCTGTAACAGTTAAGTTGTTTTTAAGTAATAGGATCCATTTAAAACCATTATGAGAAGAAACATTTTTTTATATATAATTTTGAAAACTACAGTGAATTGTGAATTGTCAGAAATATCTATGATTGTTTGGTACTAGGGACTTTTTCAAAAACTTGCCGTTTTTTTACTTTTGCTGTGAAAGATTTAGCCTTTCCGCCTATGCAAAAATGTCCTCCTTTTCACCTAATTTAAAATATTTTTCACCTATTTTAACACATTTTTTGCCTATATTACCTATAGGTACTAATTTCCCACTGTGATATTGCTTCTTCTGATGGCTGTAGTTTAGAAATAAGTGTCTGAAAGTTAAAGTTGTGAGTCCTACAGCAACATTTGGCTTGAAAAATATGTTAGCATGCAGAATGCATTTGTCCTGCTTAAGTGACATTGGCACATATTCATGAGGATGTCAATTAAAAAATAAAGTACAACCTACAATGTGGCAGATGTGTATTGTACTGGTGGTGGTGGGAGGGGGGCTGGCATAGTGTGATTTGTGTATGTATTTTCACCATTGTCATACGCTATCCTCCTTCTCAGATTATTGACACACATTACTTAACAGTTGGGTAGATGGTGGCAACCCTTCTACACATCCCTCCTCCACCTCCTCATCTGTGCTGCTGTTAATATATTTGTCCTGGCTTTGTCTGTCATGTGTGGTTTCTGCAATCTGATACTCAGATGGTATGAGATGTTGGTTCATTTTTAATAATGTTAGTCTCCTAACATTGCTGCTTGATGACTGATAGGGTGACTGTGTGCTTTTTGACAAATGTGCCTGTCCAGGGTCAGACTTTCCAATGGTTTTCTCAAACAATTTATAGACAGGCACAGTGCTCCTTAAAAGTGGTGGAAGATTCAGCCTTTGGATTCCTGCTAACCTTATAGCCCTGTCATCACCCTCACTCTCAACTTCATCTGTATCTGAACAAGAGAAGGATGCTGGAGGGATATATTCTAGATTTGCATCATCATCAGTCATCATTAGGTCATCCTCAGCAGCATCAGCATCCCCTGACAATTCCTGCCTACTACCCTTATATTCCTCTAAGGTTTTGGAGGTCTCAAACAATTTCTTTTTTACTTTTACTTCCCTACTACTTTGAGGATGAGTGTTTTGGTGCTTGTTTGTCTCACTATCTGATGCAGCAGGCAGTTCAGCTGCTACACCTTCCTCTATTATGCTATTGCCAGCATAATCAATGCCAATTGTTGTCGTCTTCAGTGTTCTTCTATTATGGTTCTTTATTTCTACTGGCACTGGTGTTGCTGGGACTAGCTTTGCTGGGACCTTGACAAATTGAATCCTCCCTTGGAGTAGAGGGATCATCATCTTTGACTGCACACGCTGCAGCAACCATTGCTGAAGTCAGTTTTTGAACTACTACTTTACTCTCACATCCCTGCTTGCTCCACCCCTCCCCCTTCCCCTTCCCCTTGTGCATTTGCTAGGCATTATGCAACTACACTGTGTTTTTTACTGTACGGTACACAACACAACTGATGGAGCTGTATGATGCCTTGACTAAGCCCAGTCCGCTGTCTGTCACTGTCACCTAACATATTTAGCTATTTATTCTTTTTTATTTATTTTTTATTTTTATTTTTTTATTCATGTTTTTAAAGTTGTCCAACCTGTTGTCTTGTTGTCTGTCCAAAAAAAAATTATAACTGAAAAACAAAGTCAACAACTTCTTTCCCCAGACTTCCCCACCCCGAACAGGGACAATAACAGCAAGATCAGCAAGCAAATAGGTTCCTAGCTGCCTGTGTCTTGCCAGTCAGTCACATGGAATTTTGGAGTATTCGCGGTCAACCTCCTTCCTCCCTTCTTTTCCCCAGAGTGCCCCACTGACTATCCTAATACACACTTACACAGAACAAATGTCCTACCTAAAAGATTCCCTAAACTTAATTTCCCCTATGTTCTCTAGCTCAAACAACGTGCTGCTCTCTCCACTCACAAACACAGAATGGCTGCTGTGAGAGCCTGACAGCCTTTTATACGGCTGTAGAAAACATCTGCATTGATTTCAATGGGTGAAAAAGGTAGGAAAAATGGCACTTTTCATGGGAAATTATTCACCAAGTGTGAAGTGCCATTATTCGTGATTTCAGTTTGAGGAGAAAATTTTCACCCATCCCTATTTGGTACTTCTAAAAGTAAAAAAAACAAAAACAGTCCTTGTGTTGCAGCTGCTGTCCCTGCATTCCACTCCACTGTGCAGACTCTAAATGCATAGAAGTGATGGATGCATATGTGAGTTAATCAGTGGCTCATTCAGTTTGATTGGCCCACCTATGATCAAACTAACTCCTGAGAACTAAACTTGGACACTCTTGCTTTAGCGTATGGGCTCCATAGAAAAATATAGGAATTGGAGAGTGTTTCTCATTGGTGCAATTATCTCCTCTTTATCACACATTAGTGCATAATTCCCCACTTATTCTTAGTGCCTTAGCCTCAATAATATCAGTGTGATACCTAAACCACCAGATGGAGCAGTAATGTGTGATAAAGTGGTGATCACTTTCAAACACATACATGCTGAACTATCATTGGGTTAGCACATGCACAACAGTGGGGCCCATCCAGTTTTAGTTATGATTTATCAGTTCATTACAGTGAATTGGTGGCCCAAAATAATTACACCTACTGTGAAATATATGTATGATGCAGTGAGCATGTAAAACAAACATGTACACATAAATCAAAAGATATAAAATATTTTCACAATGCCTCACACACCCCACTTGTCATTAAAGGGTTAAGATTACCATGAGCATTGAGCAGAATTTGAGGTCTTCCGGTCCTGCTACCATTGTTATGCCCACCTTCATGGACATGACATCCAGGCAGGGCCTAATTAACTCCTTAAGGAACAGAGGAGTGCTCCATGAATTGAGAAGCAATGCATTGCAGGGCCCCCTGGACTTTAACCCATTGAGGGTCAGAGGGGTCAGAGGGGTACACAATGCATTGCAAAGGAATGCATTGTGTACCCATCTGGCTCTCAAAGGGTTAAGGGTTTTATCAAGGAGGTTGCTTTCTGTACAGCTGCATATACAATGAAACAATAATACCTCCCAAGTGTCATTCTTTAAATGGAACAGTCCCTCTTTCAGATCTAAATCCCTCTGTCCCTCTTACCTACCCTGCTATCCCTCTTTTTAGAAGATCAGAATGTGTAATATATATAAGTGCATCACACTGCTCCAATAAAACTCACATTGATGTTTATGTAACATTCAGTCTGTGTTTATAAATTACTCCATTTAAATAAATGGTGGACGAGAGCTACCTCACCACTAGATGAGCCGCATGGGGCAGAAGGTCGAGCTGCTCACATTCCCTCTAGTTCTCCAGATACAGAAGAATCTCTAGAGATTCCTTCTACCAAACAAGACATATTTAACTTAATGAGCGACCTTAAGCTTTTCTTCAGGGAAGAACACTGAGAGTGATTAAAACTGAGAGTGATTAAAAATTCCTACACCATCAAAATTTGGAGCTCACTCTCATAATCGATGATATGGAAAATAGAGCTAGAAGGTGCAATCTGCACATACAGGGCATACCTGAATCTGTATCTATGAAGCTATCTCTGAATACATCCAACAGTTTTTCCCAATTACTACTTAAAAGGGAAACCCTTTCTCCAATCAGCATGGCTCCTCCTGACGCACCCCACGATATAATAGTAAAGTTCCACTCTTACCCTGACAAGGCCAACATCCTCTCGGCCCCCCGGGGGGGGGTGACCCAACTCAGTTTTAAGGCTCTTTAATCTCCTTGTTTGGTGACATCTCACTGCTCACAACTCGATGGCGGAGAGAGCTACGACCATTTACATCAGCTATGAGCGCAGGTAACATCAAGTACAGATGGGGCTTTCCATTGAAGTTGCTAGCGATCCGTGAAGAAATTACTCATGTACTGTGATATAAAGGTAATATCTCAGCATTTGCAGATGCTCTTCAAATGTCCATTTCAGAGCATACATTAGGGAACAGAAATAATATGGCAGACATGAGTTGGGCCTCTACTCCTCCTTCACCTGGTCAATGGATACAGGTCCTGCAAAAGAGAAAAGCTCAAGCCTCAACACTGAATGTTGAGGACTCTCCTCCGCCATCTCCTTCTGGACACGGATAACTTGTCTGGATGTACCTTAAGTTATTCTCCTACATCAATAGGGCTCGTTCCTCTATTCTATGGAAGTGGCTATGGGGATTCTTTCCACATATCATGACTTTCATTCAGGGCACAATTGTTTAGTCACTATTGGAATCGCTCTATGTTTCATGTTTGTTATAGTGGAGTGATATTCCTCTGACTTTATGTATATGATATATACACATCTTGAATCAGTGGCAGTGGGTTGCGGGTTCTTGGTTGAGGGCTGAGCTCCCTTGGATTATGGGGGGTGCTGCCCTTGAACAGATGGCTCAGGGGCCTAGTGCTACTTGGGGGGAATAGTGACCATTTACAATGGATCTATGTTTAATGTTTCTCACATTGGAGATGTATTCCTATATTGATTTTTACTCTTTATCAATGCCTTATGGTTTGGTGGCAGTGAGACGCATGCTCTTGGTGGAGGGCTGGTCACCCTTGGATTCTGGGGGTATTTCCCTTAACCGACGGCTTGCGTGCCCATTGCTACAAGGGGGAAATGACGACAATATACGATGGGCATGTGCTTAACATTTAGTATTTATTCCTTTATGGTTCTGCATGCTCGATATATGCACCTCATTGATCGGTGGTGGTGGGTCATGGGCTCTTGGTGGAGGACCGGCCCCCATGGATACTGGGGGTGCTGCCCTGGTCCGATGTCTTGTAATAACATTACCATACGAGAGACGTGGTGAACATATACGTTTTGTCCAGGGTTAGGGCTCTTTGTTTTGGAGACGTACTATTCTACGGCTCTGAATATTTGCTAGATGAGCCTCACTGACTAACAGCTGGGGGCCATGGGTCCTTGGTGGGGGTGATTCCCTGGGCTGATGGCTCATGGTCCTAGCGTTATCGGCGGGACTCCGTATCTTTAGTCACTGGGTCTTATATGTACTGTCGCCACGCTTTTGTTATTTGTTAGGTGACTCTTATGCAAAATACTTGCAGCCTTCCAATTACTAGGGGTGGGAGAAAAGTGAGAAAATGTTTCTCCTATTCCAACACATTTTTCACCTATTCTAACACATTTTTCGCCTATTCAGCACATTTTTCTCCTATTCTAACACATTTTTCTCCTATTCCAACACATTTTCTCCTATTCCAACACATTTTTCTCCTATTCCAACACATTTTTTCCTATTACAACACATTTTCTCCTGTGTTTAATATGGTGCAACATTTCCCAGTACAATATTACTTCTTTTGAGGGATGTAGTGGAGAAATAAGTAGCTGGAAGTCAAAGTTGTGAGTCTTACAGCAACATGTACCTTGAAAAATGTAGCATGCAGATTGCATTTATCCTTTGCACACAACACTAACTTCCTGCTTAAGAGACACTGACACATATTCATGATGATGTTAAGTGATTAAAAAAAAATAAAGTACAACCTACAATGTGACAAATGTGTATGGTAGTGGTGGTAGGGGACTGGTTTGGTGTGATTGGTGGGACCTTGACAAACTGCATCCACTCCGGGAGAAGAGGGATCATCATCATTTATTTCACATGCTGCAGCAACGATTGCTGCAGTCAGTTTTTGTTCTAACACTTTACTCCCATATCCCTGCACTTCCTCCACCTTTCCCCCTCCTGCTTGTGCATTTGCTGGACATTACTCATCTACTGTGTGTGTTTTTACTCTCTACAGTACACAACTGATGGAGTGAGATGTCTTGTCTTGGCCCTCAACAAAATTCTCAATGTCGTCTGCTGTCTATCAAGTTTGCCTTATTCACAGTGCTCCCAGTCAGCTGTCTAATATATTTATTTGTTAATTATTTATGTTTTTTTTAAAAAATGTTTGTTATCCACCCTATCTTATCACAGTTAGCCCAAAAAAATGTATATAACTAAAAAATAAAATCCACAATTTCTTTCCCCAGACTTCCCCAGCACAGAGACAATAAAATTAAAATCAGCAAGCAATTTGGACACCAGCTCCTGTGTCTTGTCAGTCAGTCACACCTCCCCCATTATGCCCCCAGACTCCCCTCCTACAGAGAACAAATATCCTACCTAAATGACTCCCTAAACTAAGCTTCAATTCCCCTTTACATGCCTATCTTCTCCAGCTCAAAAACATGTTGCTCTCTCCTCTCACAAACACAGAATGGCTGCTGTGAGAGCCTGACAGCCTTTTATATGGCTGTAGAAAACTTTTGTGTGGTGGAGAAAAAATTGTTCTACCCATTGATTTCAATGCATTGAGCTAGGCGAACAAAGCGGGAAAACTGCACTTTTAGCAGGAATTTTTCGCCAAGTGGAAAGTGTTTTTCCCCGATTTCAGTTTGAGATGAAAATTTTTGCCCATCCCTACCAATTACATTATATAGGTTGATGAACAATTAACACAGCTTGCCTTTGGATCACTATGTTTCCTTTATTGTTCTGAGTATGTATATATTAATCTTTCCTTCCTGGGTTCTTTTTTTTTTTCATACGTCGGTCCAGTGTGAGATGGATGTTGAGAAATTATATTCCCTCCTTCTCCCCCTTTTCTACTTTTTTTGTGTTTTTTCCCTCTCCCCTCCCACATAGACCTGTTCTGCTGGGCACTCAGTGGGAGCCATTGGATGAGGAATTTGCTTCTCCGGTGCCTGTGGTTTTAGAGCTACTAGCCTCCTTTGATGTTTCTAACTTTAGGGACAAATGATTATATGGCGTTATATGTCGCATATGTCTTTTCACATCTTCCATACTTTATACTCACTTAGCAATTGTTAGGCAAGCCCTTCTATGGAAGGAATGGTGCCCCTGCTGTTAGTTGCATTGCTGAATGTTTTAGGGAGTGCAAGGTGTTGGTGGGGCTTCCTTTGGCTACAAATTGAGTTTACTTGACTGTCTGGATCTCCTCATACATGTTTGAGTACTCGATTATGTCTACCTTCTTCTGGACATACTCACACTGCTCATCTTAATGTCCCCCCTCCCTTTTTTGTTGTTGTTTTTCCCACTCTGCTCCATTTGCTATACATATCTGAGCAAGAAATATCCTTCATTTACTGGAAATTGGTTCCCTTGTTTCTATATGGGATCACACGGTCACAGTCATCTTCACACATGCCATATACTTTCCACTCTACCTTTTCCTTCACTTGTTATTATTCATGATTCTGTCCATTTCCCGCCTCACCTCTTTTCTCTACTGTACATAAAGATTCAAGGAATGGGAAATTTTCAGTTCTCTATTGTCTTGAACAGAGTTATTTTCCCTGTTACCTTTTACACTCTCCCCTTCTCCTTCTTTACTCTTATTCTTCTGGTACTTGCTCTCTTCTTTCTTCCTATCCCTGCTTCTCTCCTGTTTTTTTGGGTCGGACCCTTTGTCTCCAACAGCATTGGCTTAATATGTTATTATTGACTACACCCTTAGTCTCAACAAGTAAGAGGTCTTGATTAGTACTATCTTCTTATTTGTCACTATGATGGCAAATCAACCATCCACATCTAAACTTCACATCGTTTCACTAAATGTTAACCCCTTATGGACCATTGACGTCGCAGGACCGTCACGATCCAAGACCAAAGCGATGTCTTTCAGTGCCCCATTTGGCGTGCCGCCCCACGTGATCAGTCACATGGGACAACACATCAAAGTTTCCTATGTGGACCTTAAGGGACAGCACACCCCGGGACCACTGGTCTTAAGGGGTTAAAGAATTAAACTCCCCTATGAAGCGCTCTATGGCTCTTGGGGAATTTCAACGTATGGGAGGTGAGGTGATTTTCCTCCAGGAGACTCATTTTACTTCTAAGGAGCAGAAACCTACCGTCACAAATTTCGCTTCTGCTTATATAAGCTCCTGTTCTTTGAAATGTTCTGGAGTGGCGATACTCTTTCATAAGCATTTAGCATTCTCCATTTCTAGTATATATAAAGATAAAGAAGGCAGCTTTGTGTTTGTTGAGGGACTTATTGACCAACAAATATATACCTTTATAAATATCTATGCCCCACAAGACTCTCAGACTCCCTTTCTCCGGCGAGCCCTAGATAAGCTTGATACTTTTCGTGAGGGGATCCTAATAGTGGGTGGAGAATTTAATTCATACCTTTCTCCTCTCTTTGATTGCTTATCAGGCTCATCTTCATATCCGTATACTGTCATAAAAAAGCTCAATGCAATACTTCACTCTTCCCAACTTATGGACACTTGGCATCTTTCACATCCAGATACCAAAGATTACACATTCTTCTTGCACCCTCACAATACTTACTGACAAATTGATTATATCTTGTTAGCCCACCCCTTTATACACCTTATTAATTCTTTTTCGATCGGATCTATAACGTGGTCTGTACAAGCTCCTGTATCACTAGTCCTAATGCACCCCGATTCTGAAGCAAAGCAACGCATCTGGAGACTTGATGACTATCTCTTTTTTAGAGAAGATATCCAGAATACAGTGACAACTAAACTACAGGAAATTCTTGATTTTAATTGTACTGCCATGTCTCCTTTAACAGTATGGGAGGCCCATGAATGTGTTATTTGTGTAAAACTCATTAAACTTTCCTCTTGCCATAAATGACTCTTGACCAAACAAGACCAGACATAAACTCTCATTATCTGTGGCAACTCTCCCATACCTTATAGCCATTGCTTTTACATGAAAAAGTGGAAGGACTTTTCTTACGTTCCAAACACGGTTTGAACACGATAATAAAATAGGTTCCCTTTTAGCTCGCCAACTCTGGCAAAAAACTCAGCCGACCTATATTCCTACCCTCCAGTCCCAGTATGGCACAATGCTTCATACAGATCCTGAGATATCTGCGAATTTTTGTGCCTATTATGAAGCTCTTTATAACCTGAGAGACTCTGCTGCTCAGGACCCTTTACAGAATGATAATATCTCTTCTTATCTACAAAAGGCTGACCTGAACCAACTCTCTGATGTTGCATGAGATACACTTAATTCTCCAATAACCACTGATAATGTTTTGGCTGCTATCAACTCTTTACCATCAGGCAAAAGTCCCTGCCCTGACAGCTGTTCACAGGCTTATTATAAGACCTTTGGTACTATTCTTCTCTCTTTATTGGCAGATTCATTTAGATCTTTCCCGACTTCTATTTCTAGTCACCCGGCAACTTTGAATTTGCAGATCACAGTCTTTCCTAAACAGCGTAAAGATAAACTTAAGTGCTCCAGTTATAGGCCCATATCTCTTTTTAATGTAGATATAAAAATTGTTGCTAAAATGATGAGTGAGAGACTTAAAGGGATAGTATTACTTAAAAAATACTAATCCCTATGTTAAAGCCCTTGATGCCTCCCAGCAGCATCTCTCATACCCTTATGGTTTGAGAGATAACCACTTTCAAAGTTTGCCCCTGGCTGACGTCAGCATTCTAGCTGACAGCAGGGGAATCCTCTCCTGAGATCAGCCGAGATCGTGTTAATAAAGAAGAAATCCTTCACTAAAAAGGTCTTCTATGTGTACTTGGTTTGCAAGCACATGTAGAAGACCTTTTTAAGTGAAGGATTTCTTTTTTTGTTAATGCAATCTCGGCTCTGCTGCAGAGCCACAGATGGTCCCGGGACCGGATTCTCAGGCTGTCAGCTAGAATGCTGACGTCAGCCAGGGGCGAACTTTGAAAGCAGTTATCTCTTAAACCATAAGGGTTTGAGAGATGCAGCTGGGGGCATTTTTCATCTTTATTCAAGGGCTTTAACATAGGGATTAGTATTTTTTTAAGTAATACTATCCCTTTAAGTCACATCTGAACTCCCATATCAATATAGATCAAGTGGGCTTCACACCTGGGAGGGAAGCACAAGACAACACCAGAAAGATACTATCTTTTCTAAATTTTTCGACTACTTCTAATATACCTGCAGTATTTAGCACAACTGATGCTGAAAAAGCATTTCATAAGGTTAACTGGTCCTTTCTTTCACATACTTTGCAAGCTTTTAGGTTTGATCTGAACTCTATCCGTAACGTCTTTGCTTTATACACTAATCCAAAAGCACGGGTAAAAGCGAATGGTTATCTTTCAGAATCATTTGCAGTCACTAACGGGACGAGACAAGGTTGTTGTCACGGATTTGAAGACTCTCAGACTTAAGGTTTGGTAAAACTTAACTTTATTAAAAGTTAAAGGCAGTCCCCGTAGGGTAAACATACATAACAATACAGCAGTAATAGCAGATAAAATAGGTTCTACCGGCCTTGCCTAAATACCGGGCAAGGCAACCCAAGTGACAGTAATATTGACAGGCTCTACCGACCTTGCCTATACCGGGTAAGGCAACCGTGAGATGACATATACCGGTTCTACCGGCCTTACCAATACCGGGCAAGGCAGCCCAAGGAATGCGGAATGGAGGCTCTACCGGCCCTGCCAATACCGGGGAAGGCAACCTTCAAGATGGTGATGTACAAGGTTCTACCGGCCTTACCAATACAGGGCAAGGCAGCCCAAAGGAGTACTGTAGTAGGCTCTACCGGCCCTGCCAATACCGGGTAAGGCAACCTTAAGGATGGTAACGTACAAGGTTCTACCAGCCTTACCAATACCGGGCAAGGCAGCCCAAAGGCAGAGCAGGCAGAGCAGCCTGAGCGAGTAGACCAGCTGTCAGATGACTAAGACAGCAGAGAGAAATAGGAATTATGGTCTTACTCAGCAGAAGTCTATTGCCAGGGATAATCAGACGACTGCATAGGAGTGGACAGCGACCTGGCCAAAGTAGTGGATCATTCAGGAGCAAACCAACGTCCGCACGTTGGGACCAACAGTAAATAACGCCACCAGGTTAATGGAGTAAACCAGCGTCCACACGCTGGGACCAATAATAGCTGTCACCACCAGGTTAATGGAGTAAACCAGCGTCCGCACACTGGGACCAACAGTAAATGTCGCCACCAACTTTAATGGAGTAAACCAGCGTCCGCACGCTGGAACCAACAGTGTATCTCGCAACCAGGTTTAATGGAGCAAACCAGAGTCCGCACGCTGGAACCAACAATGTAATCGCAACCAGGTTTAGTGGAGTAAACCAGCATCCGCACGCTGGAACCAATGTATATCGCAACCAGGTTTAGTGGAGTAAACTAGCGTCCGCACGCTGGAACCAACAATGTATATCGCAACCAGGTTTAGTGGAGTAAACCAGCGTCCGCACGCTGGAACCAACAATGTATATCGCAACCAGGTTTTAGTGGAGTAAACCAGCGTCCGCACGCTGGAGCCAACAATGTATCTTGCAACCAGGTTTTAGTGGAGTAAACCAGCATCCGCACGCTGGAACCAACAATGTATATCGCAACCAGGTTTAGTGGAGTAAACCAGCGTCCGCACGCTGGAGCCAGCAATGAATGATCAGCAGCGAGAAGAACAATGTCGCCGGAGCGACGGCTGGAGCAGGAGATTCAGGAACTCAGTAAGATTAACCCGCGAGGTGCTGGAACACAGGTACACTGGAATACAGGCACACAGGAACACTGGAACACCGGAACGCTAGCATACAGGAACACTGGAACACAGGATCAGCAAGTACAGCAGGAACAGCAGGAACAGGCCCAGTAGCCTGACAAGCAGGTCAGGCAGAGTGAAGTCAGAAACACCACAAAAGGGCAACCTGGAAGTGCTCAGCCTGGGTTTAAAAAGGCTGTGTGAGGAGGGCTAATCACAGACAGCCAATCATGATTACTCAGCAAGTGACAGACAGTGAACAGCACGAATCACGGGCACAGTGATAGTTGTCCCCTTTCTCCCCTACTGTTTATTCTAGTGATGAAATCACTAGCAGAACACATAAGACTTAATCCTCAAATAAAGGGAATCTCAAGTACATATCAGGACCATAAGTTATCAGTGTTTGCTGATGATATCTTGGTTACATTGACTCAGCCTCCCACTTCCATGCCGAAACTAATGTCGGAGCTTCAGATGTTCTACGCATAAACAGATTTTAAAATTAATTACTCTAAATCTCAGGCTATGTTCATTAATGTTCCTGCCAATACACTCTCCTCCCTTCATGCCTCTTTCTCCTTCAAATGGTCCTCTTCGTCTATCAAATATCTGGGAATTTGCATCACCTCCTCCCACAACAATATCTATTCTGTTAACTATCCTCCATTACTAAAATCTATACGCAAAGATTTAAATAGATGGGATACACTTCATATCTCTTGGCTGGATGAATAAATGTCATTAAAATTAATATTCTTCCTAGAATTTTATATTGCTTCCAGACATTACCTATTCATCTACCACCTGCCTTTTTTTTTGCAAATCTCTCACACATCATTCACAATTTTATCTGACATTACCACCATCTGAGAATCAAATGTGCGACTCTAGACCCAAGATTTGGGTGTTCCTGATTCTAAATTATACTACCATTCAGCTCTTTTTTCTTCCATTCTGGACTGGTTTCATAACAGAGGCAATAAACTGTGGGTACATTTAAAACAAGCCATCATTCCAAAAGGAGACACCCATACAGATGTCCTACTCCTTGATGGAGCTCGACACATTCAATCATACGAACTCACCCTATCCTTTTTCCTCTTTTGTATGTTTGGAACCAGTGTTGCGTGGATAATCTTTTATTGTCTCTACCCTCACACATTTCACAGGTCCTTTATTTTAGATCTACCAACTTCTCGCTTATAGATACTTCTTTCCCTTAATGGTCTGCTCATCCCAGACTTTGCTCAGGAGATTTATTTAATGGACGCACTGTTCATATCTTTCCCGTGTTACAAACTAAATTTTCACTCAAACTGTGATCCCACACAGTATTACCCATTATCACGGTGCCCGTGATTGCCTTGATTCCTGTGTACGACTCCTGACTTGTTTTGACTTCAGCTCCATTTTCTCCCTTACTGCTGCCCACTCGGTTTGACTCCGGGCTCAGGCTGACTACCTGCTCTCAGTTTGACTCCTGGCTCTGTCTGACTACCTGCTCTCAGTTTGACTCCTGGCTCTGGCTGACTATCCGCTCTCAGTTTTACTCCCGGCTCTGGCTGACTACCTGCTCTCGGTTTGACTCCAGGCTCTGGCTGATTACCTGCTCCGTTTTGACCAGGCTCTGCTGACCTCGATCCTCGATACCCATGGCTTAATGTCTCCGCTTTTGCTCCCTCAATCGAGAGGTGCTCAGTTTGTGTCAGTCCGTGTATCACAGTGCCTGTGATCTAGCTGTCACTCTCTTCTGTGGTTGAGGGTGATTTGTTCAATTGGTTTGGCCCGCCCCTTGGTTTCCTTTTTATACCTGACTATTCCATCTGTCAGGTGCCCTTTCGTGGTGTTTCTGAGCCAGTTGTTCTGTTGCTGCGTTTCCGATTCCTGTGTACCGATTTGGCTTGCCCTGACCATTCTGCAGTGTTCCTGCTTGTGTATGACCCGGTTCATCTGACTACCTCCTCCGGACCTCGACTCTGCTTGGCTGACGTTCCTGCTTGTGTATGATCCGGCTTGTACGACTACCTCCTACGTGCTCTGGCCCGGCTGACTTCCTCCTGCAAGATCAACCTACAGCGTGTTCCAGAAGACCTACGTTCCAGTGGTCGCCGTCGCGACATTATCATCCACTGTTCCAGTACTTGTGCGGCTGTCTTGCCTGGTGTTACTTCGTGCAGTGCAGTGTTATAATCGTGCAGAGCTGTGTACGCCTCACTCAGACAGCAGAGCTGTGCTACTGCAGAAAAGCCTTGTGTAAACGTGCCTTTTAACCCTACCAGTGCTGCCTCGGTCCCACTCTCCTTACTCCAGTGTGAGCCTCGTTCCTAGTGATACTCCTGCTGAGTTGGCCGCTCTCCGTCGGCAACTCGGTACCATCCCAGTAGAGTATTCACTTCCGATTAGGCTGGTTGGGCGCTTTGGCTCTCTCTCTCTCTCGGTGTATACACTGGGCGATTCCGTTATACCGAGTGGTGGCGGGCACAGGCTTCAGCACTAGCATTCCGGTACTACTTCAGTTGGGCTATTGGCCCTGTCTTGTTACACTCAGTCCGGTAGAGTCTGAGGAGGCTTGGGAGCTCTTGCATTGCAGGCCGGTTCGATACACGCCCGTGGGGCTATATCACTTGCACTAGCAGTAGCCATTCCAGTAGGTACGCCCGTGGGGGCTATTGGGCTTTGCTTTACTACACACCGTGGCGAGACAGTCCTTATCCACTTTATGGTGAACATTTCTTCAGCACAGCTTATCTACACCTCGGGCGTGCCAAACATCCACTCAAGAGACTGATCATAATCAAGGACTTAACCCTCTGTGGTTCCCTTAAGCTCAGCTTACTTACACCCAGGGCGTGCCAAACAGTTCCTTGTGAAACTGTTATTTATCCAGGACTTAACCCTCTGGGGTTATACCCCTTCCTCTGCGGTACATTTGTACTTATATTCCGTTTGTGCATCTACATTTGTATTTTCCAGTCACTATCGTTGATGTACACCCAACCGCCACTAGAGGGCGACCTTATGTGTTATTATTGCTAAATAAAACTGTGTTTTATTTTACATACTGGTCTGAGCGTCTTTAAAAACCGTGACACCGTGCCACTGGCATTCTTGCTATCTCCGCTCTGCACCACTGGGTATCCTAGCGTACTAGGGCTTCACTGTCACCACTGCCTGTTCGGCTACCCTAGCATTCTACGGAGTCTCAGTCACCATTGCCTGTTCCACTACCCTAGCATTCTAGGAAGTCTCTGTCACCATTGCCTGTTCTACTGCCCAAGCATTCTAGGGAGTCTCAGTCACCACTGCCTGTTAGGTTACCCTAGCATTCTAGAGAACATCAGTTACTGCTGCCTGTTGGTTTACCCTAGTGTTCTAGGGAATATCAGTTATTGCTGCCTGTTGGTCTACCCTAGTGTTCTAGGGCGTCCTGTCTCTGAGCTCAACCACCTTAAGATATCTGGTGTATTTCCCGCTGTCTCCAGGGGCTTTACAGCTGCTCCTGTACTAGTAACTACTACCATCACTGCTACTAGCAAGTACCTTTAATCCGAGTGGTATTTACCTCTATTCAGTCGGGCGATCCTGTGCTTGTTCCTTACCTGCCCAGTGAGGGAAGTGCCCAGACACTGTCCTTACACCTAGTACAGTGAGGGTTGGGAAAGTACATTTTATTTCATGGTCTTCTATTTCTCAATAAAGATATTCATTTTAACTGTATCTGTACTTGTCAGTGTTGTTATTCCAAGTCTCCCCGTGACACCCATCCTCTTACTCCATTTGAAAAAATATGCTTACCTACAAACACAACTCACAGATTTTGGGGGAAAATAAATTTCATATTAATTACTACCATATCAACATGGCTACCCTCTTATGTGACTGCTTGGGAGAGGGATTTAGGGACTACTATATACCCGGACGACTTGCTTGAAATTTGGAATCTTACTGAAATATCCTCGCTCTCATCCCAATATTTTGAATCTAACTATACATTTTTGTATAGATGGTATTACACTCCTGCTAGACTACACACCTTCTCCCGCTCAGAGAGTCATCTCTGCTGGAGATGTTAGATCCACGAACATACATATCTCCACATTTGGTGGTCATGCCATGTTGTACAATCCTTTTGGTCCAGCTGCTTGTCTCGTATAGAATCCTCCTTAGATATTGTATTACCGAGGGATACTCTTCAGATTTAATTTTTCTCTGGCCTCTCCAATCTTCCCCTGACTAAAAATGTCTCTTACTATCCATGCTGACAGCTGCAAAATCTCTCGCACATTGGAGACATAGATTCCCCCCTACTCTGGTGGAATGGCATAATAAGGTTGGTGACCTTATGCTCCTCATGAGATTAAGGAAATTTTAGCGGGGTCTAAAGCCTACTCATCTGACATCTTTTCTGTTGTGGTGGAACTTGTTTGGCACAGACATAGCCACGAGTGGACCATCTGACTCCTAGCTTGTGGTGTTCCAGGGACAAGGGACTCGACCCGTCTTCTTCTTTATCTACTTCTTCTTCTCTTCCTCTTCTCCCTCTTCATTTTCTTCTCTTCTTCTTCTCTCTTCTTTTCTTTTCTCCACCTTTCCTCCCTCTCTGCAAACTCAACTGTGCTTCGTACCTTGCCATCTTTATTGTCGTCTCTTTTTTTTTTCTCTATTCCTACCCAACTTATATGAAAATAGTGAATGAAAGTGATACATCACCTATGCTATGAACATTCTTATGAATACTCGTATTAATGTAATGAACATATGACTTGTTATGATATGTATTGAGTTATTTAAACCATGATGTATTTATCATTTACCCTTCATGATTTGTAATGATATTCACTGTTGTTCTTAATAAAAATGTATTTAAAAAAATAAATAAATATTTGGTAATGTCCTTCCCACCAACCACGCCCCAAGCAACACCACCTAAAACAAAAGAGTCCCTCTTTGACAATTTGAAATGTTTGGAGAAATCCAATAGGCCCGTTCTTATCAGAAGTAGGTAAGCCACTATCCAGCCCAAAAGAGTCTCAAATGTATTGCTTAATACTGAAGGCAATTTTTAATTAAAAAAAGTAGTATTTAGAAAAAGCACTGTAAGTGCTATATTTTGCCATCTTGTACTCATCAGAGCACTGTACACCCTTTCCGTAAAACCGCCAGACCCATGATCCCCTTACTCTGGCCCTGTATCTAGGGTTGAATGAAGATGTTATCTCTTGAACAAAGGCACAAGGGCAAGCAGCCGCGCGGGGAACCCTGAATTCCATGACGTGCCAGGACCGTCACTGGTCCTTAAGTGCAGGACAGCTGTGACGGTCCAGGCACGTCACTGGACGCGAAAGGGCTAAGGGAATAATATAGTGATGGAGTACTGAGTCAATATTTGCAATATCAAGAATGGCCACAAGATGGCAATAATTACATAATATATATACATTTGCCACAGTAAACATAAAGAAACAATCTTGCCAATTAATCATAACAAAGCAAGTGCATGTTTTAGAACAAGAAGCTTCAACATAAAAAGATGGAATAATACCAGTGATAGCAGTTCTCAACAGGTGTGTCAAGAAACATTTATTTGTCAAGGTAACAAGCTAAGGAACTTATTTAGTAAGTTAAAGATAAGAAATTCTGGAGGAAACACTACTTCACAGGACAAATAAAAATGTCAATTTGTTTAAATGGGACATTAACCCCCTGTGTACTAGAGAGAGCTCAAATACCTATCTATAATTCAGTGTGTTTCAAGGTGAATTGAACCTCTTAAAGCTCAGAGGGGTGTACTGTCTGTGTATAGCTCTTCAATGCACTGTGCGCCTTCTGATTCCTAAAGGGGTAATTCAATGGGAATGTTGGGTATTTTATTATCCTCTAAGGTGTAATTGCTTTTCTGTAGAATTGCTCCTCTCTAGCTTCCTGAATATGGCACTTAATGGAGGGAATGTATCAATGCAATTCCGTGGTACAATAAGATCATGAATTTCTATATGTCGCATTTGCCTAATGTCCAAGCTTATCAATATTTGATGTCTTGTGTAATGGGGAGGGCAGTGGAGTAATGGATAGGAATATAGGGGTGTTCTATTCCTGTTTTGTTTCTCTCCATGTATAAACCTTTGCGCCTTCAAGAAGAAGCCTCCCGGAGAATAGTGGGTGGATGGATGGGACTATCCACATGATGCAGTTAGCATCATAGTGTAACATAGTTCATGAGGCTGAAAAAAAAAAAAGGCATGCGTCCATCAAGTTCCGACCATGCCAAATCACCCCTGTCAATCCAGAGGAAGGGAAAAATTGTAAGCCATTTCCAACTGGCAGTCAGATAGTTCCCTGTATCGACATCCTATGTGTTTTGAAGCAAGCTGTCATAATTCTCAATATTGTTCTGCGCTAGATAGGTAGCCATTACTTTTTTAAAGCAGTTACAGTATCTGTAAGAACAGCATCCCAAGGCAAAGAATTCCATAACTTTACTGCCCTTACTGTAAAATAAAACAGTCTCTATCTTTGTTTTAGTCAAAAGAGCCTTTCCTCTAGTCTTAATGACTCTTGTTCTTTGCTCACCTCTTTGAGTAAATAGTTCCTTGGAGAGTTATTTGCATTGACCTTGAATATATTTGTAAATGATAATCATATTGTCCCTTAGATGTCTTTTCTCTAATGTAAACAAACCCAGTTTGGATAATGTCTCTTTATAACTCAGACCCTTTATCTCTTGATCAGTTTTGCTGCACGCTGTGGGCTTTTTCTAGTTCAGTAATGTATTTTTTAGGAACTGGTACCCAACACTGTACTCCAGAATCTAGATGGGGCCTTATCAAGTACTTATACAGAGGTAGAATTATATTTGCATCTATAACCCCTTTTTACACAGGATAGTACCCTATTTGTTCTTGCAGAAGCTAAGTGGCATTTCACACTGCTGTATATCAGTACTCCTAAATCTTTCTCTTTTAAGTTTCCCATGTAGTGTAATTGTAGCATGCTTGTTTCTGCAGCCCAAATGCATAACCTTACATTTATCTACATTAAAAATCATCTGCCACATTTCTGCCCATTCTCTCTAAATCCTGCGGAGAAAAAAAAATCCTGCTCTGTATGTATGTATGTATGTATTTCCTTACACAGCATAATGCCATCAGCAAAGATAGAGACATTATTCTTAATTACACCTTCTAGATAATTGATAAACACATTAAAAAGCATTCGGACCAGGACATAACCCTGTGGCACCCTGCTTACAACTTTAGACCAACTTGAAAAGGTTCCATTTACAACAACTCTCTGCCATCTATAATTTAACCAGTTCTCTATCCATGCCAAACCAAAGACTTTTAATGTATGCAGTAGTGTGCTGGACTTAAGCGGGGTGGGCAGGATTTTGAGACTGTAGGCAGGAAAGTAGACACAGTAAGCAGCAGTGGGCAGAGCCAGGTGGAGAGTGGACAGACTCAGGTAGGAATGGGCAGAACCAGGAAGAGAGTGGAAGGGCTACCAGGGAACTCCTTGAGCAGGAGAATCAGCATCTTTCACTAGAGACCCGGTAGTCAAATCTAAAAACTGGAGTCTCCATGGCAGATCCGGAGAGTTCCCAGGTATGTCCATGTAGTTATAATGTACAGTGGAAATCATTGTATAAATCTTCCATTTTCTTGCACATGGTTTACAGGTGGAATTCAGTTTTGATATAATTAAATATGTAGGGCTGGCAAAATTGTGTGAGCTAGTATGAGGTGACCTCATCAGAACTCCCACCACCACCGTCTCAGCCTTCGCCTTCAGTCCTTTTCTTCATTCATAACCAGAAGAGACTTCAACATCACAACCCTGTAATGGTACCTTTCAATAAAGCAATTAATCCCAAATAGCACTGAAGGAAATGTAAGACTCTCCATCTCTTAACTGGTGAACCACGTGATGGTAGGACTAGACAGCATCATGTGAGTTGGTTCAAGAGGATGGGCCTGGTGTGCCTGCCCCCTGCCTTGTTCCTCATTGGTGAGGAAGGCTGAGCTCATTCACAGAACTCCTGCGCATGCAGGCAGGCTGGATAGCAGCTGCACTCTCACTCAAGTCATCATGAAGAGAAGACAACACCAGACCAGCTAATAAGAGTGGGTGAATTGCATTTATTTATTTATTATTTTAATTATAATTTATTTTAATCCTTTAAGGACCAGTGAGGAATTTTTTTTACATTGCTGACATAATCGTCAAGGTGTTTGGTTGCAGTTGTGTCAACTGCTTAATACAAAAGCAAATGTGTGCCAGTCCTTCCTGTTTCACAATGTTTCCTTACATACACTGTGCATATTGCAGTTGCTGATGAAAGGCTCTCAAGAGAAAAATTAGTATTCCACCACACCCATGATTTTAGAGGAGGTGCAAGAGGAGATTGGAAGAAACAAATCTCTCTAAATATACCTGAAGTGGTGTGGGGGCTTGTAGTGGTGTTCCTGCTGCCTCATTAACACTAGGGCTAGTGGCAAGTACAAGCATCATTGTACCACTGCACAGACTTGTGCACAGGAAACAAAATCGGTAAAATTCGATTTCGAACTAATTTTTTTTTTTCGGACCGGACCTGTTCAACTCGGACAAAATTCAGGCACAATCTGAATTATTCGGCCGAATTCACCATTCTTTTAAAAATACAATAAAATCAAAATTAGTTAAATAAAAATAAGTGGAACCATTTCCAGGGTCTAAATGAAGACAGTGGAACAGGGTAAGATGAAGCTTTTGCCTTGTGGTACTGTAGATGAAACTTCGATGTAGCTGTTTGAAGGAAGAAGGAAGACTGAGAATGACTGGTGCAGGGCACACTCAATAGATAGATATACGACTTTTCTTAGAATAGAGTTAGACTACAAAACTGAGGAAGCCTGGAGCAGGTAGGACTCAGCAGACAGACATACAACTTTTCTTAGATTAGAGTTAGACTACAAAACTGAAGAAGCCTGGAGCAGGCAGGACTCAGTAGATGTGCTGAGCAGTGAACACCCACAAATCTGACATCATGGAGACCATTCGTCATGTTAGCAATACTGTAGATGTAGCCAGCAGCAAACTAAAGAACACTGGAGCAGGCAGGACTCATAGATATGTGACTTTTCTTAGATTACAGTTAGACTACAAAACTGAAGAATCCTAGAGCAGGCAGGACTCAGTAGATAAATATATACAACTTTTCGTAGATTAGAGTTAGACCACAAAACTGAGGCTGTAGATGTGCTGAGCACACCCACAAATCTGACATCACGGAGACCCTTCATCATGTTAGCAAAAATGTAGATGTAGCCAGCAGCAAACTACAAAACACTGGAGCAGGCAGGACTCATAGAAATATGACTTTTCTTAGATTAGAGTTAGACTACAAAACTGAAGAAGTCTGGAGCATGCAGGACTCATAGACATATGACTTGTCTTAGATTAGAGTTACACTACAAAACTGAAGAAATGTGGAGCAGGCAGGACTCATAGATATATAACTTTTATTAGATTACAGTTAGACTACAAATCTGAAGAAGCCTGGAGGCAGGACTCAGTAGATAGACATTAGTGATGAGCGAGCATGCTCGGCCGAAGCTCGGTTCGGCTCGAGCATCGCTCTGCTCGGCACATGGCGGTACTCGTACGAGTACCGCATGTGCTCGCCCGCCATGTTCGGGTCTCCTCCCCGCACGTTTCGCGGCTGCTGCGCAGCCAATAAACCTGCGGGGAGGCTCTGACATCAGTGTAATGCCAGCAGCCATGTTGGCTGCTGGCATTACACTGATTGGCTGGCCAGAACCCGTGATCGGGTGCTGTATAGCACCTGACCAGCGAGTTCGCTCAGTCTTAGCCAGGGAGAGATGAGGATAGGAAGGGAAAGTCAGTGTAGGGAGAAGAAAAGTGTTGGAACAACATATAAAGACCCAAAAGTCCTTTTTAGGACTGTTGTGTGTGGGGGCAGCAGTTGTATTTTGTTTGGGGGGGCACAGATTTAAAAAAAAAACGTCACATATTCCGTTCACTGTGCCTAGCCGCAGATTAGCAGCACATTCTGTTTAGTGTGCAAAGTTGCAGATTAGCAGCACATTCTGTTTAGTGTGCAAAGTTGCAGATTAGCAGCACATTCTTTTTAGTGTGCAAAGTTGCAGATTAGCAGCACATTCTGTTTAGTGTGCAAAGTTGCAGATTAGCAGCACATTCTGTTTAGTGTGGAAAGTGTAAAAAATAAACGTCACATATTCCGTTCACTGTGCCTAGCCGCAGATTAGCAGCACATTCTGTTTAGTGTGCAAAGTTGCAGATTAGCAGCACATTCTGTTTAGTGTGCAAAATTGCAGATTAGCAGCACATTCTGTTTAGTGTGCAAAGTTGCAGATTAGCAGCACATTCTGTTTAGTGTGCAAAGTGTAAAAAATAAACGTCACATATTCCGTTCACTGTGCCTAGCCGCAGATTAGGAGCACATTCTGTTTAGTGTGCAAAGTTGCAGATTAGCAGCACATTCTGTTTAGTGTGCAAAGTGTAAAAAATAAACGTCACATATTCCTTTCACTGTGCCTAGCCGCAGATTAGCAGCACATTCTGTTTAGTGTGCAAAGTTGCAGATTAGCAGCACATTCTGTTTAGTGTGCAAAGTTGCAGATTAGCAGCACATTCTGTTTAGTGTGCAAAGTGTAAAAAATAAACGTCACATATTCCGTTCACTGTGCCTAGCCGCAGATTAGCAGCACATTCTGTTTAGTGTGCAAAGTTGCAGATTAGCAGCACATTCTGTTTAGTGTGGAAAGTGTAAAAAATAAACGTCACATATTCCTTTCACTGTGCCTAGCCGCAGATTAGCAGCACATTCTGTTTAGTGTGCAAAGTTGCAGATTAGCAGCACATTCTGTTTAGTGTGGAAAGTGTAAAAAATAAACGTCACATATTCCTTTCACTGTGCCTAGCCGCAGATTAGCAGCACATTCTGTTTAGTGTGCAAAGTTGCAGATTAGCAGCACATTCTGTTTAGTGTGCAAAGTGTAAAAAATAAACGTCACATATTCCGTTCACTGTGCCTAGCCGCAGATTAGCAGCACATTCTGTTTAGTGTGCAAAGTTGCAGATTAGCAGCACATTCTATTTAGTGTGGAAAGTGTAAAAAATAAACGTCACATATTCCTTTCACTGTGCCTAGCCGCAGATTAGCAGCACATTCTGTTTAGTGTGCAAAGTTGCAGATTAGCAGCACATTCTGTTTAGTGTAGAAAGTGTAAAAAATAAACGTCACATATTCCTTTCACTGTGCCTAGCCGCAGATTAGCAGCACATTCTGTTTAGTGTGCAAAGTTGCAGATTAGCAGCACATTCTGTTTAGTGTGGAAAGTGTAAAAAATAAACGTCACATATTCCTTTCACTGTGCCTAGCCGCAGATTAGCAGCACATTCTGTTTAGTGTGCAAAGTTGCAGATTAGCAGCACATTCTGTTTAGTGTGGAAAGTGTAAAAAATAAACGTCACATATTCCTTTCACTGTGCCTAGCCGCAGATTAGCAGCACATTCTGTTTAGTGTGCAAAGTTGCAGATTAGCAGCACATTCTGTTTAGTGTGCAAAGTGTAAAAAATAAACGTCACATATTCCGTTCACTGTGCCTAGCCGCAGATTAGCAGCACATTCTGTTTAGTGTGCAAAGTTGCAGATTAGCAGCACATTCTATTTAGTGTGGAAAGTGTAAAAAATAAACGTCACATATTCCTTTCACTGTGCCTAGCCGCAGATTAGCAGCACATTCTGTTTAGTGTGCAAAGTTGCAGATTAGCAGCACATTCTGTTTAGTGTAGAAAGTGTAAAAAATAAACGTCACATATTCCTTTCACTGTGCCTAGCCGCAGATTAGCAGCACATTCTGTTTAGTGTGCAAAGTTGCAGATTAGCAGCACATTCTGTTTAGTGTGGAAAGTGTAAAAAATAAACGTCACATATTCCTTTCACTGTGCCTATCCGCAGATTAGCAGCACATTCTGTTTAGTGTGCAAAGTTGCAGATTAGCAGCACATTCTGTTTAGTGTGGAAAGTGTAAAAAATAAACGTCACATATTCCTTTCACTGTGCCTAGCCGCAGATTAGCAGCACATTCTGTTTAGTGTGCAAAGTTGCAGATTAGCAGCACATTCTGTTTAGTGTGCAAAGTGTAAAAAATAAACGTCACATATTCCGTTCACTGTGCCTAGCCGCAGATTAGCAGCACATTCTGTTTAGTGTGCAAAGTTGCAGATTAGCAGCACATTCTGTTTAGTGTGGAAAGTGTAAAAAATAAACGTCACATATTCCTTTCACTGTGCCTAGCCGCAGATTAGCAGCACATTCTGTTTAGTGTGCAAAGTTGCAGATTAGCAGCACATTCTGTTTAGTGTGGAAAGTGTAAAAAATAAACGTCACATATTCCTTTCACTGTGCCTAGCCGCAGATTAGCAGCACATTCTGTTTAGTGTGAAAAGTGTAAAAAATAAACGTCACATATTCCTTTCACTGTGCCTAGCCGCAGATTAGCAGCACATTCTGTTTAGTGTGCAAAATTGCAGATTAGCAGCACATTCTGTTTAGTGTGCAAAGTGTAAAATAATAAACGTCACATATTCCTTTCACTGTGCCTAGCCGCAGATTAGCAGCACATTCTGTTTAGTGTGGAAAGTGTAAAAAATAAACGTCACATATTCCTTTCACTGTGCCTAGCCGCAGATTAGCAGCACATTCTGTTTAGTGTGCAAAGTGTAAAAAATAAACGTCACATATTCCGTTCACTGTGCCTAGCCGCAGATTAGCAGCACATTCTGTTTAGTGTGCAAAGTTGCAGATTAGCAGCACATTCTGTTTAGTGTGCAAAGTGTAAAAAATAAACGTCACATATTCCTTTCACTGTGCCTAGCCGCAGATTAGCAGCACATTCTGTTTAGTGTGGAAAGTGTAAAAAATAAACGTCACATATTCCTTTCACTGTGCCTAGCCGCAGATTAGCAGCACATTCTGTTTAGTGTGCAAAGTTGCAGATTAGCAGCACATTCTGTTTAGTGTGCAAAGTTGCAGATTAGCAGCACATATTCCGTGTAATATGAAGAAGGCGGGTAAAAAGGGACGGGGAAGTGGACGTGATCGTGATAGTTCAGGGTGCGGGTCAGGACGTGTAGAAACTGTGCCTGGTGCCAGAGCACAAGAAAGAAAGACATCCACCATACCTAGCTTCATGTCTCAGTTTACAGGGCGTCACAGGACATCACTCTCGAGGTCAGACCACTGCGAACAGGTGGTCGGTTGGATTTCAGGTGATACTGCTTCCAGTCGGTTAAGCACCACCCTGTCTTCCACCAAGTCCACTCTCAGTAGCCAAGAGTCTGGTCAACATAATCCTCACCCTGATCATCCTTCCTCCCACCATAGAGGGTCTGGCCAAAGAAGTGATCCCACACTGGGATATAGTGAGGAGCTCGTCTCATCACCAATCCTTCATTTGAACCTCTCTCCAAGCACGCTTGCAGAGGAACATGAAATCTTGTGCCCTGATTCACAACCTCTAGAGGGTACCCAATCACAAGAAGATGACAGAGGGGAACGGCATTTAAGGTCAAAGGAAGTGGATGATGATGATGAGACACAGTTGCAATCAAATCAACCACTATTACTGTCTCAAGACCTTCATGAGGAGGATGACACACAGTTGTCAATGACTGAGTATGTGGTGGGATCAAGAAATGAGGAGGATGATCAGAGTGAGGAAGTGGAGGAGGACTTGGTGGACGATGAGGTGACTGACCCCACCTGGGAAGGTGGAGAGCCGAGCGATGACAGGAGTCCTGAGGGTGAGCCATCTGCAGCACCGCAACAGGCTGGAAGAGGCAGTGGTGTGGCTAAAGAAAGAAGGCGGACCGCACCAAACCGGCCCGCAAATGTTCCACGGAGCACCCCCTTGCGTAAATCTCCCTTGCCAAGGGCTAGGTGTTCCGCGGTATGGCGTTTTTTTAAGGAAAGTGCGGACGACAAAAGAATTGTAGTTTGCAACCTGTGCCACACCAGAATGAGCCGAGGCATGAACACTAGCAACCTCACCACCACCAGCATGATCCGACACATGGCATCCAAGCACTGTAATAAGTGGGAGGAACGCCCGGATCGCCAATCTGTGTCTGCAGGCCACACCACTGCCTCCTCTTCCCCTGTTTTCGGTGCCGGCCAATCGCCTGTCGAAGGCGCAGGCCCGCATACCTCCCGCCCTGCACATGTACCATCTGAAGCACCATCAGCGACCACATCCACTTCCCTGTCCCAGCGCAGCGTCCAAATGTCGTTACCCCAGGCATTTGAGTGCAAGCGAAAATACCCAGCCACCCACCCACAGGCCATAGCACTAACCTCACACCTTTCCAAATTACTGGCCATCGAAATGCTGCCATTTAGGCTTGTGGAGACTGAGTCCTTCCGCAGCCTGATGGCAGCAGCTGTCCCTCGATACGCAGTCCTCAGCCGCCACTACTTTTCCCGGTGTGCCGTCCCCGCCTTACACCACCATGTGTCCCGTAACATCACCCGTGCCCTGACCAACGCAGTTACTGGGAAGGTCCACTTAACGACTGACACATGGACAAGTGCTTGTGGCCAGGGACGCTACATTTCCCTGACGGCACACTGGGTGAATGTCGTGGAGGCTGGGAGCGACTCGGACCCTGGGATGGCACAGGTGCTACCCACGCCGAGGATTGCGGGCCCTACCTCCATCAGGGTTTCCGCCAGCACCTACGTTATTGGCTCCTCCTCCTCCGTTTCCACCTCCGAATTCTCTGCGCGCAGCGCCACTCACCCATCAGCCGGTAGCTGGAAGCAGTGTAGCACTGCAGTGGGGAAGCGTCAACAGGCCGTGCTGAAGCTGATCTGCCTTGGGGACAAACAGCACATGGCCTCAGAGCTGTTGCAGGGGATTAGTCACCAGACCGAGCAGTGGCTCTCGCCACTCAACCTGAACCAGGCATGGTTGTGTGTGATAATGGGCGAAACTTGGTGGCGGCTTTGGAGCTCGGCAAGCTCACACACGTACCATGCCTAGCGCATGTATTTAATTTAGTGGTTCAACGATTTCTAAAAACCTACCCCAATTTGCATGATCTCTTGACCAAGGTGCGCCGCGTGTGTGCACATTTCCGTAAGTCATCAACAGCTTCAGCCGGCCTGTTGAAGCTGCAGCAGCGCTTACAATTGCCAGCTCACCGGCTGCTGTGTGACGTGAGCACGCGCTGGAACTCCACCTTCCACATGTTGGCCCGGCTTTGTGAGCAGCAGAGGGCAGTAGTGGAGTACCAGCTGTTACACGGTCGTCGCCTCTCCGTTCAACTTCCTCTAATCAGAAGTGAGGAGTGGGAATGGATGTCAGACCTCTGTGAGGTTTTACGCAATTTTGAGGAATCGACACAGATGGTGAGCGGCGATAACGCTATTATCAGTGTAACCATCCCACTTCTGTGTCTACTGAAACGCTCGCTGCTCACAATTAAAACCGACGCTTTGCATGTGGAAGAGGTGGAAATGCGGGAGGAAGAGCTTACACAAGGTGATAGCCAGAGCACCCTCACTTCGTCTTCTCAGCGACAATTGGAGGAGGCGGAGGAGGAGGAGGAGGAGGAGGAAGACACGGTTGCCTCCGCTACAGAGGGTAGCCATGGAACTTTAGTTCCATCTCTTCAGCGTGGGTGGGCAGAAGAGGAGGAAGAGGATGAGGAGATTGAGAGTCATCCTCCTGGTGAGGACAGCGAAATCTTGCCTGTTGGTACTCTGGCACACATGGCTGACTTTATGTTAGGCTGCCTTTCCCGTGACCCACGCGTTATAAGCATTTTAGACAACACGGATTACTGGGTGTTCACCCTTCTGGACCCCCGCTACAAAGAGAATTTCTCATCTCTCATTCCTCCGGTGGAGAGGACAAGCAAAATGGTGCAATACCAGAAGGTTCGTGTCGAAAAATTGCTCCAAAATTTTCCATCTGACAACGCTGGCGGCAGAGTACGTGCTACCTTGGCCAACCGAGAAGGGGAGAAAAGGGGAGCACACAGCAGTTCCGACAAAGGCAGGGCAACACTCTCCAAGGCGTGGGACACCTTCATGACACCCCGCCAGCACCCTCACCCTGATGCGCAGCCTAGTGTCACAAGGAGGGAAAAGTTTTGGAAGATGGTGAAGGAGTACGTAGCAGACTGTGTCAGCGTCCTCAATGATCCCTCTGTGCCTTACAACTACTGGGTGTCCAAGCTGGACACGTGGTATGAACTGGCACTCTACGCCTTGGAGGTGCTGGCCTGCCCTGCCGCCAGCGTTCTGTCTGAGCGGGTATTTAGTGCTGCTGGTGGCATCATAACAGATAAGCGTATCCGCCTTTCCACCGAAAATGCTGATAGGTTGACACTTATAAAAATGAACAAGGCCTGGATTTCCCCTGACTTCTCCACTCCACTGAAGGAAAGCCCCGGGTGAACATAAAGTGACTTTATATATGTTATTTACAATGATGGGAATACTCTGTATTCCCATTCACCCCTTCCACCCAAAAAACGGGTATATGGTTGACTCTCTTCCATATACCCTGTGATATAATTTTTATATAGGGCCAGCTCACCAGCGGGCCCTGTGATATAATTTTTATATAGGGCCAGCTCACCAGCGGGCCCTGTTTGACAACTTTTTGTATAGGTCAGCTCACCAGCGGGCCTTCTTATATAATGTTTTATTGGGTCAGCTCTCTAGCGGGCCCTCTCATATAATGTTTTATAGCGTCAGCTCACTAGCGGGCCTTCGCATATAATGTTTAGGATGGTCAGCTCCGCAGCAGACCCTCACCCATAATGTTTTAGATGGTCGGCTCAGCGCACGTTTCCCTCTTAATCATGGCCCCAGTTCAGAAAAATCGAGGAAATTTTTTACAGAATTTGCCTCTGCGCACGTTTCCCTCTTAATCATCGCCCCAGTTCAGAAAAATCGAGGAAATTTTTTGCAGAATTTGCCTCTGCGCACGTTTCCCTCTTAATCATGGCCCCAGTTCAGAAAAATCGAGGAAATTTTTTGCAGAATTTGCCTCTGCGCACGTTTCCCTCTTAATCATGGCCCCAGTTCAGAAAAATCGATGACATTTTTTGCAGAATTTGCCTCTGCGCACGTTTCCCTCTTAATCATGGCCCCAGTTCAGAAAAATCGATGAAATTTTTTGCAGAATTTGCAGATGATATACAAGTAAATATACAGCAAATACTGTTTGGTAACAATTTTTCGCCTAAAGTCGTTTTTATCTTCCTTTTTGTGTGTTTTACGGTCAGTCTGTAAAAATGGCGTACTACGGGCGAAACATCGTTCCCAGCAGCGACGTTGGAGTCCAAGATGCATCCAGACATCCTCCCTATGCTGTCCCTGAACCATTTCTGTGGTGTTTCCATCATTTTCTGCCCTTTTCCTATGGACCAGGCACCCTCCCCTCATCAGAGCAGGGGGTGCCTGGTGTAATGCTCGAGTCCTCCCATTGACTTCAATGGGGCTCGGGTGCTCGGCAAATGTTCCCTATGGGCAAGGAAATTGCCCAATTTTAAGGAGAGGTGCATGAAGAGAGGAATGATTTCTGCCAGGCTAGCGTTCTCTTTGCTCAAAATTTCAGTCAAAGCACGGCAAGGCGCAAGGACTGTCACTACCTATTCCATCAGGACCCAGTCAACCCTGCCCAGTGTTCTGTTACTGCCAATGAAATGGTGACATCACATTGCGTGAACTGCCTTTTTCTGCTCCAGGATACACTCTAGCATATCTAAGGTGGAGTTCCACCTGGTCCCAACATCTTGTTTTAGGGGGTGCTCTGGCAGGTCTGCCTTTTACTGTTCCTCCCTGAGGAGCTGGCTATCTTTGATGCTCCGATGGACATGGCCAGCAATTTGTCCGCAGGACTCCAGGAGTTCTGGCGACCTTCCAGTGTTACTGCAATCCTCGAGAGCAGCCTTCACTACTAGATGCAGGACATGCACTGAGCAGCCCACACCCACAAATCTGCCATCCCGGAGAGCTCTGATCATGTTAGCTGTACCATCAGTAACCACAAACCCCATTTGCACCTGTGTGCCTGCCTGCACCCCTAGCCAATGTGCTACCATGTTCTGCAGTGCTTTGCTAATCTTATCTGAGGTGTGCTGATGATCCATTACCTCAGCAAGGAGGAGGAAAGAGCGGTGCCCTGCCTGCTTGGCTACTGCACCCCAAACTTGTTATTGCTATCAGTGTGTCTTGCAACACATTGAGCTGCCACCAATGCGCCGTCAATGACGGGAAGCCATACTGGCCACTCAGAGCACTCCATAAGTCAGTGGAAAAGTGCACTGATTGGCCACCAGGCTTTCCTAGCACGTCCTCCGGTACAGTGAGGGCACTATTGTTCTACAAAATGTGGTGTGGGATGGAATTTTATATCTGGGTGCAACAGCCTCCATAAATTGCTGGAAGGGCCCCTGTCCACCAAATTAAAAGTAGCACCCCCAACGGCTATGAGCTGTGCAATGAGGCGTGTGATTTTCCTGGTCTGCTGTCTGCACAACCCCTTGGAATGAAACCCACCAAAATCTTCCAGTGTGGCCTGTATTGATTTTGGGATGGGCTGTGACTGTCTTCTGCTCTTACTAGGACCAGATATGGCATGATCCCCCTGCCCTTTCTCCTGCTGCCTACTGGTGGTGGGTGTGACACTGGTATATGCAGTACTATTTCTGCCACCTTCTGCACTTATCAATACCGACTTGTGGTAGTTGTTCAGGTGTTGGTTCATCCTGAAGGTGGTCAGATGACCAGCGCCCGCCCACGGCTGACCTCCCTGTCACACAATTTACATTTTGCTAGCTGGCTATTGCCATTTGCCACAAAATGGTCCCATGCTTTGGAGCGACAGATGACTCTGGAAGGTGGTGGAGAAGAAGAAACTGAGGTGACACTTTCTTCATCTTCACATGCTGAAACAACCTCACAGTTCACTTTTTCTTTCTATGTACTGTTACAGGGATACCAGTAGACCTAAAGATGGCAGCAGGGATGTTGGGACTGGGATTGGAGGAGGATTGTGGAGTAACAGTGGTACTGGTGTCGGAGACACTAGCAGCTACTACCTGGCTGGGAGACTCAAATGGAACTGGAGATGCAGGTTTTGAGCTGTCAATAGAAGACACAAGTGTAACTGGAGAAACAGGAGGAGTACTATGGGAAGCAGGTGAAAAATTAAGCTTAGGGGAATAATCAAGGTCACTGGAAAAATCAAGCTCATGGGACAAATCAAGCTTAGGAGGCCTTGATCCCCCAGATTAATCTTCTTCCACCTCTTGTAGGTTTTGACAGGGAGAAAAATAATCAGCAGCAGATTTTGGGAAGACCTGCTCAATTCCCTCTTCTGCCTGGTGACTACCGGGAAATGGTAAACTATCTCCCTCAACAGAGTCAATAACATTTTCTGGAGTAGATATGCTCTCAGTTGTAGTGACAGTGGTGGCAGGAAAAATGTTATCCAAATACTATAATAATTTCCATTTTGGCTGCTTACACGGATGTTTGCAGTTAAAATCCCGCATTAATATTGCTCACAGTGTCCGACCAGTAGTGTTACACACGCTAGGTGTCCCCAGGTTTATAGAAGTGGCTGTTGTGGAGGTGGTTACTAAACTGCCAGTGGCACTAGTCATTGTGCAGGTGGTTCTGGGGGGATCATCACCAAGTAGCTGACGAGACACAGGTGACGGCTGATTCGTGGTCTCAGAGGAGGACCTGGACCTCTCTACCCTGCTAGTAGAGGTAGAACAACCTGCAGTTCCCTTCTTATTTTTATTTTTTGGTTTGGAGTGCTGCTGCTGAGTTTGACTAGTATTAGTACTCTTCTCTGCCCGCCTGCTGCTGCTATCTCTGCTTGAAAGCAACATTTGACAATTTTACACCTGGCCACACAGCAACTGTGAGATTGTCTGTGTCACTCTGCAAATTATTCAAACAAACTCCTAAGTTGAATTTTAAAATTTAACACTGGAACAATGATGATTCTCCCTTGCAGTGGCAGTAAGGTAGTCAGCCTCCCAGTCCCTAAATAACTGTGAGATTCTGTCACGCTGCAAATTATTCAAACTCCTAATTTTAATTGTCAGATTTTACACAGGAACAAAGGTGACTCTCCATTGCAGTGGCAATAACTGGCACTAATGCTGGCTACCTCCCTATGCCTATCTGCCTGTCTACACAACAACTGGACAGTCACTCTCTCTATCTCTCTATCTGCTTCTTCTCTTTCTAAGCTCCAACAACACAGTATGCACTAACAGGAAACGCAGGAGCTTTCTGGGTGTCTGTGACATCATTAGTCCAACCCCCATCATGAAACGAAGAAGCTAATTGGACTAGAGAGGGAGGGAAAGTAGCATGCGCGGGGAGAACGTCTTATGAATATCCAAATCTTGCCATGAATTTCTGCCCATTGTTGTTCGGATTCGGCTTTTAAAAAATGAATGGCTCTAGGCTTTCGACAGGTCCGAATGACCCTTTGTCCGAATTCCGAATGTGGACGAACCGATTTGCACAAGTCTACCACTGTTTTCCTTGTATCAGTGCTGATGAACCCAGTCCAAAGGAGTAGACTAATCCTTCTGCTGCTTAGATGACTCAGCAGTAGCAAATTGGAATTTCACATGGTAGGGACCTTATTTATCAGCTAGTGATGGGGCAGGTTGTTACACCCTTCTATGGAATGAATTGCATGCATTGTAGAAGCAGCTAAAATGGGCCAAGATTTTGCAGGAGATATTTTGCATCATTTTGAACGTTTTAGATTCTGCCAGGAATTTGGTCACGACTAAATTTAGCACGTGGACAAAGCAGGGTACATGCACCATCAGCTATTCCCAAGGCAACTATTATGTTGGAGCTATTATCCACAGACCTAAAAAAAGCTTGTGTCTTACAAGCCATTCATTTATCATCTGCAATAATATAGTAAATTAGGTTGAAAAAAGACACATGTCCATCAATTCACCCATTGCCTCATAATCAAGACAAATAAGAATTATATAAGCTTTCCTGCTGCCAAATAAGTTAGTATTTATCTGAACTTGCTGTTTTGCGTAATAATACACAGTATAACCCTGTATGTTCTGTCTTGAAATAAATTTATCTTATCTTCTCTTAAAAGTATCCATTGTACCTGACATAACTACATACTTGGGCAAGGAATTCCACAATTTAACAGACCTTACTGTAAAAAAAAAAAAACCCTTCCTCTGCTGAAGTTGAAACCTCCTTTCTTTTAATCTCAAGGGGTGTCCCCTGGTTACTTGATCAGGCGTTGGAATGAAAAGCTTCCCAGAGAGATCCTTGTATTGACCTCTCAAATACTTGTACATTGTCATAAGATCTTCTCTTAGTCAACTTTTCTCTAGAGTAACTAAACCAAGTTTGTCTAGTCATTCCTTATACGTCAAGTCTCATTCATTTTGTTGCTCTTCTCTGTACCATTTCCAGTTTGAGAATATCCTTTTTTAGAACTGGTGCCCAAAACTGCATTGCATATTCGAGGTGAGGTCTTATAAACGATTTGTACAGTGGCAAAATGATGTTCTCTACTCTTGCTTCAATACCCCTTTTTATGCAAGATTAGACTTTGTTTACTTTTGCTACTGCAATTTGACACTGGTCACTGCTTCCAGGTTTGTAGTTTTCAAGGATTCCCAGGTCTCTCTCTAGCAGCAAGTCCCCTTAAGTTAAGTAGCATTTTGATTTTTTTCCTTCTCAAATGCATGACTTTACACTTTCTCACATTAAACTTCATATTCCATTTGTTTGCCCAGTCTGCCATTTTATGTAAATCCCTCTGTAGAGAACAAATATCTGAATTTATTACCCTGCATTGCAAATACTGATATTTTGTATCTATATCTGTATGTCACGGTCACTAGGCAAATAAATACATGACAACGGTACAAGTGAATTTAACCAGTTTATTAAAATAATCAGAATAATGAAAAGAGCAAAAAATACCTCCTCAGTCAAAGGGGAAAATGACGTGAGGACAGTGTCTAGTCCACTACTCAGGAGCTGACACTGAACCACCAAAGGTATGTAGATACAGATAGGCTACTGAACGCTGAGACAGCACAGGAGTGTACACAGACAATCACAGAGAAGGGAATGTCCGATGGAGCTTTTGGGTAGCTGAAGGCGTAGTGATACCTAGCGGAAACATGGAGCGAGATTAGCCAGCAGATACAGGCAATCTGCAAATAGCACTACTTCAGGCAGCAGAGTAAGTGCTCAGGTAAGGCAGCCGGTAGGAGGCCATGGGCGTGACTAAACTGCACTTGCCTGTCGGAGGCAACGGCTTGACTGAGTGGAGGAAACAGAGTACCTGCGCTAGTACGGGCAGCCAGTTAGGTAGCACACAAAGGAGGCAACAGACTAGGTGGAGCGGAAGCAACTGCAATACTACCAGCTTGGTAGCTGAGTGCCAAAGGGAAGGAGCGCGTCTTCAGTGTTTTATTAATAGCACTAGTTGAAAAGCCCGTGTACATGGGCCACAGTGCCACCCAGCAACCTCGGATGGTGGCCGGATCCTGGTGGCCGTGCTCCAGGCATAAGCCCGTACGAGCCGCGGCTGAAAATGAAGCACAGCGCAGGCAGTCTCTACTGCGCATGATTGCAGCACACACAGCCATCTCTACTGCGCATTACGGCTTCTGACAAACATACTTAGCGAATTATTATATAGGATTGGGGGTGGTGGTGGTGAAACTTTTTGTGAGACTTTGACAAACTGCCTCCTCGGGAGCAGAGAGATCACCATCATTTACTGCATACGCTGCAATAGCCATGGCTGCAATCTGTTTTTGGACTACCACTTTACTCATATGTCCCTGCACTGCTCCTACTCCTTTTACCCTCCACCTTCCCCTTTTGTGTTTACTGGACATTATTCAACTACTGTGTGTATTTTTACAGTGAAGTACACAATACATCTGATTGTGTATGATGTCTTGCACTTTACAAAATACTCTATCTCTTCTAGTATTAATCTGCCTCAGTCACTGCTCACATCAGGATCCCTGACTTTGTCACCTATCAGTCAAACTATTTTTTTATTAACTGTCCCTACCCCTATCACTGTAAACAAAATAAAAAAACATACTTCCTGTTCAACTGCTTCTTCCCCAGACTGTGTCTTCCCTGTCAGTCATGCAGAAATTTGGGGTATTTAGGGTAAATCTCCTTTCTCCTTCCCTCTCCTCCAGAGTCCCCCAGATTCCCCAAACACAGAGAACAAATGTTATGCCAACATGACTCTCAAAACTACACTCCAGTTTAACTTAATTTGGATATCCTTACTAACTGCTGCTTACACTATCTCTCACAATCACAGAATGGCATTCTGTAGGAACATGACACCCCTGTTATACTATACCTGTGGGAAAAGAAGGGAAATTTGCCATGTGGTTGGGAAAAAAGCTAGCAAGAAAAAAAGTGGAAAATCTGCACTTTTCATTAAAAATGTCTCACTCTGCGGGAAGCTCAATTTTTCACCTGTTTCTGTTTTGAGACTAAAACTTTTGCCCATCCTTAGTTCTCATTCAGTGGAACAAGGCTGGGAGCCACTGCAACTGATGTTTACTAGTGTTGAGCGAGCATGCTCGGCCGATGCTCGGATCGGCTCGAGCATCGCTCTGCTCGGCACATGGCGGTACTCGTACGAGTACCGCATGTGCTCGCCCGCCATGTTCGGGTCTCCTCCCCGCACGTTTCGCGGCTGCTGCGCAGCCAATAAACGTGCAGGGAGGCTCTGACATCAGTGTAATGCCAGCAGCCATGTTGGCTGCTGGCATTACACTGATTGGCTGGCCAGAACCCGTGGTCGGGTGCTGTATAGCACCTGACCAGCGAGTTCGGCTCAGTCTTAGCCAGGGAGAGATGAGGATAGGAAGGGAAAGTCAGTGTAGGGAGAAAAAAAGCAAATTTGTAAAAAAAAAAGACCCAAAAGTCCTTTTTAGGACTACTGTGTGTGGGGGCAGCAGTTTATTTTGTGTGTGGGGAAAAAAAAACAAAAAAAAAAAAACTTCATATATTCTGTTTAGTGTGCAAAGTTGCAGATTAGAGCACATTCTGTTTAGTGTGCAAAGTTGCAGATTAGAGCACATTCTGTTCAGTGTGCAAAGTTGCAGATTAGCAGCACATTCTTTTTCGTGTGCAAAGTTGCAGATTAGAGCACATTCTGTTTAGTGTGCAAAGTTGCAGATTAGAGCACATTCTGTTTAGTGTGCAAAGTTGCAGATTAGAGCACATTCTGTTAAGTCTTCAAACTGTAAAATATCAAAGTCACATATTCCATTCAGTGTGCGTCGCCGCAGTTTAGCAGCACATTCTGTGTACTGTGCACAGTTGCAGAATAGGAAGAAATACTGTTAAGTCTTCAAACTGTAAAATATCAAAGTCACATATTCCTTTCAGTGTGCGTCGCCGCAGTTTAGCAGCACATTCTGTGTACTGTGCACAGTTGCAGAATAGGAAGAAATACTGTTAAGTCTTCAAACTGTAAAATATCAAAGTCACAAATTCCATTCAGTGTGCGTCGCCGCAGTTTAGCAGCACATTCTGTGTACTGTGCACAGTTGCAGAATAGGAAGAAATACTGTTAAGTCTTCAAACTGTAAAATATCAAAGTCACATATTCCATTCAGTGTGCGTCGCCGCAGTTTAGCAGCACATTCTGTGTACTGTGCACAGTTGCAGAATAGGAAGAAATACTGTTAAGTCTTCAAACTGTAAAATATCAAAGTCACATATTCCATTCACTGTGCGTAGCCGCAGATAAGCAGCAAATTCTGTTTACTGTGCAAAGTTGCAGAATAGGAAGAAATACTGTTAAGTCTTCAAACTGTAAAATATCAAAGTCACATATTCCATTCAGTGTGCGTCGCCGCAGTTTAGCAGCACATTCTGTGTGCTGTGCACAGTTGCAGAATAGGAAGAAATACTGTTAAGTCTTCAAACTGTAAAATATCAAAGTCACATATTCCATTCAGTGTGCGTCGCCGCAGTTTAGCAGCACATTCTGTGTACTGTGCACAGTTGCAGAATAGGAAGAAATACTGTTAAGTCTTCAAACTGTAAAATATCAAAGTCACATATTCCATTCAGTGTGCGTCGCCGCAGTTTAGCAGCACATTCTGTGTACTGTGCACAGTTGCAGAATAGGAAGAAATACTGTTAAGTCTTCAAACTGTAAAATATCAAAGTCACATATTCCATTCAGTGTGCGTCGCCGCAGTTTAGCAGCACATTCTGTGTACTGTGCACAGTTGCAGAATAGGAAGAAATACTGTTAAGTCTTCAAACTGTAAAATATCAAAGTCACATATTCCATTCACTGTGCGTAGCCGCAGATAAGCAGCAAATTCTGTTTACTGTGCAAAGTTGCAGAATAGGAAGAAATACTGTTAAGTCTTCAAACTGTAAAATATCAAAGTCACATATTCCATTCAGTGTGCGTCGCCGCAGTTTAGCAGCACATTCTGTGTACTGTGCACAGTTGCAGAATAGGAAGAAATACTGTTAAGTCTTCAAACTGTAAAATATCAAAGTCACATATTCCATTCAGTGTGCGTCGCCGCAGTTTAGCAGCACATTCTGTGTACTGTGCACAGTTGCAGAATAGGAAGAAATACTGTTAAGTCTTCAAACTGTAAAATATCAAAGTCACATATTCCATTCAGTGTGCGTCGCCGCAGTTTAGCAGCACATTCTGTGTACTGTGCACAGTTGCAGAATAGGAAGAAATACTGTTAAGTCTTCAAACTGTAAAATATCAAAGTCACATATTCCATTCAGTGAGCGTCGCCGCAGTTTAGCAGCACATTCTGTGTACTGTGCACAGTTGCAGAATAGGAAGAAATACTGTTAAGTCTTCAAACTGTAAAATATCAAAGTCACATATTCCATTCACTGTGCGTAGCCGCAGATAAGCAGCAAATTCTGTTTACTGTGCAAAGTTGCAGAATAGGAAGAAATACTGTTAAGTCTTCAAACTGTAAAATATCAAAGTCACATATTCCATTCACTGTGCGTAGCCGCAGATAAGCAGCAAATTCTGTTTACTGTGCAAAGTTGCAGAATAGGAAGAAATACTGTTAAGTCTTCAAACTGTAAAATATCAAAGTCACATATTCCATTCAGTGTGCGTCGCCGCAGTTTAGCAGCACATTCTGTGTACTGTGCACAGTTGCAGAATAGGAAGAAATACTGTTAAGTCTTCAAACTGTAAAATATCAAAGTCACATATTCCATTCAGTGTGCGTCGCCGCAGTTTAGCAGCACATTCTGTGTACTGTGCACAGTTGCAGACTAGGAAGAAATACTGTTAAGTCTTCAAACTGTAAAATATCAAAGTCACATATTCCATTCAGTGTGCGTCGCCGCAGTTTAGCAGCACATTCTGTGTACTGTGCACAGTTGCAGAATAGGAAGAAATACTGTTAAGTCTTCAAACTGTAAAATATCAAAGTCACATATTCCATTCAGTGTGCGTAGCCGCAGATAAGCAGCAAATTCTGTTTACTGTGCAAAGTTGCAGAATAGGAAGAAATACTGTTAAGTCTTCAAACTGTAAAATATCAAAGTCACATATTCCATTCAGTGTGCGTCGCCGCAGTTTAGCAGCACATTCTGTGTACTGTGCACAGTTGCAGAATAGGAAGAAATACTGTTAAGTCTTCAAACTGTAAAATATCAAAGTCACATATTCCATTCACTGTGCGTAGCCGCAGATAAGCAGCAAATTCTGTTTACTGTGCAAAGTTGCAGAATAGGAAGAAATACTGTTAAGTCTTCAAACTGTAAAATATCAAAGTCACATATTCCATTCAGTGTGCGTCGCCGCAGTTTAGCAGCACATTCTGTGTACTGTGCACAGTTGCAGAATAGGAAGAAATACTGTTAAGTCTTCAAACTGTAAAATATCAAAGTCACATATTCCATTCAGTGTGCGTCGCCGCAGTTTAGCAGCACATTCTGTGTACTGTGCACAGTTGCAGACTAGGAAGAAATACTGTTAAGTCTTCAAACTGTAAAATATCAAAGTCACATATTCCATTCAGTGTGCATCGCCGCAGTTTAGCAGCACATTCTGTGTACTGTGCACAGTTGCAGAATAGGAAGAAATACTGTTAAGTCTTCAAACTGTAAAATATCAAAGTCACATATTCCATTCAGTGTGCGTCGCCGCAGTTTAGCAGCACATTCTGTGTACTGTGCACAGTTGCAGAATAGGAAGAAATACTGTTAAGTCTTCAAACTGTAAAATATCAAAGTCACATATTCCATTCACTGTGCGTAGCCGCAGATAAGCAGCAAATTCTGTTTACTGTGCAAAGTTGCAGAATAGGAAGAAATACTGTTAAGTCTTCAAACTGTAAAATATCAAAGTCACATATTCCATTCAGTGTGCGTCGCCGCAGTTTAGCAGCACATTCTGTGTACTGTGCACAGTTGCAGAATAGGAAGAAATACTGTTAAGTCTTCAAACTGTAAAATATCAAAGTCACATATTCCATTCAGTGTGCGTCGCCGCAGTTTAGCAGCACATTCTGTGTACTGTGCACAGTTGCAGAATAGGAAGAAATACTGTTAAGTCTTCAAACTGTAAAATATCAAAGTCACATATTCCATTCAGTGTGCGTCGCCGCAGTTTAGCAGCACATTCTGTGTACTGTGCACAGTTGCAGAATAGGAAGAAATACTGTTAAGTCTTCAAACTGTAAAATATCAAAGTCACATATTCCATTCACTGTGCGTAGCCGCAGATAAGCAGCAAATTCTGTTTACTGTGCAAAGTTGCAGAATAGGAAGAAATACTGTTAAGTCTTCAAACTGTAAAATATCAAAGTCACATATTCCATTCAGTGTGCGTCGCCGCAGTTTAGCAGCACATTCTGTGTACTGTGCACAGTTGCAGAATAGGAAGAAATACTGTTAAGTCTTCAAACTGTAAAATATCAAAGTCACATATTCCATTCAGTGTGCGTCGCCGCAGTTTAGCAGCACATTCTGTGTACTGTGCACAGTTGCAGAATAGGAAGAAATACTGTTAAGTCTTCAAACTGTAAAATATCAAAGTCACATATTCCATTCAGTGTGCGTCGCCGCAGTTTAGCAGCACATTCTGTGTACTGTGCACAGTTGCAGAATAGGAAGAAATACTGTTAAGTCTTCAAACTGTAAAATATCAAAGTCACATATTCCATTCAGTGTGCGTCGCCGCAGTTTAGCAGCACATTCTGTGTACTGTGCACAGTTGCAGAATAGGAAGAAATACTGTTAAGTCTTCAAACTGTAAAATATCAAAGTCACATATTCCATTCACTGTGCGTAGCCGCAGATAAGCAGCAAATTCTGTTTACTGTGCAAAGTTGCAGAATAGGAAGAAATACTGTTAAGTCTTCAAACTGTAAAATATCAAAGTCACATATTCCATTCACTGTGCGTAGCCGCAGATAAGCAGCAAATTCTGTTTACTGTGCAAAGTTGCAGAATAGGAAGAAATACTGTTAAGTCTTCAAACTGTAAAATATCAAAGTCACATATTCCATTCACTGTGCGTAGCCGCAGATAAGCAGCAAATTCTGTTTACTGTGCAAAGTTGCAGAATAGGAAGAAATACTGTTAAGTCTTCAAACTGTAAAATATCAAAGTCACATAATCCATTCAGTGTGCGTCGCCGCAGTTTAGCAGCACATTCTGTGTGCTGTGCACAGTTGCAGAATAGGAAGAAATACTGTTAAGTCTTCAAACTGTAAAATATCAAAGTCACATATTCCATTCAGTGTGCGTCGCCGCAGTTTAGCAGCACATTCTGTGTACTGTGCACAGTTGCAGAATAGGAAGAAATACTGTTAAGTCTTCAAACTGTAAAATATCAAAGTCACATATTCCATTCAGTGTGCGTCGCCGCAGTTTAGCAGCACATTCTGTGTACTGTGCACAGTTGCAGAATAGGAAGAAATACTGTTAAGTCTTCAAACTGTAAAATATCAAAGTCACATATTCCATTCAGTGTGCGTCGCCGCAGTTTAGCAGCACATTCTGTGTACTGTGCACAGTTGCAGAATAGGAAGAAATACTGTTAAGTCTTCAAACTGTAAAATATCAAAGTCACATATTCCATTCACTGTGCGTAGCCGCAGATAAGCAGCAAATTCTGTTTACTGTGCAAAGTTGCAGAATAGGAAGAAATACTGTTAAGTCTTCAAACTGTAAAATATCAAAGTCACATATTCCATTCAGTGTGCGTCGCCGCAGTTTAGCAGCACATTCTGTGTACTGTGCACAGTTGCAGAATAGGAAGAAATACTGTTAAGTCTTCAAACTGTAAAATATCAAAGTCACATATTCCATTCAGTGTGCGTCGCCGCAGTTTAGCAGCACATTCTGTGTACTGTGCACAGTTGCAGAATAGGAAGAAATACTGTTAAGTCTTCAAACTGTAAAATATCAAAGTCACATATTCCATTCAGTGTGCGTCGCCGCAGTTTAGCAGCACATTCTGTGTACTGTGCACAGTTGCAGAATAGGAAGAAATACTGTTAAGTCTTCAAACTGTAAAATATCAAAGTCACATATTCCATTCACTGTGCGTAGCCGCAGATAAGCAGCAAATTCTGTTTACTGTGCAAAGTTGCAGAATAGGAAGAAATACTGTTAAGTCTTCAAACTGTAAAATATCAAAGTCACATATTCCATTCACTGTGCGTAGCCGCAGATAAGCAGCAAATTCTGTTTACTGTGCAAAGTTGCAGAATAGGAAGAAATACTGTTAAGTCTTCAAACTGTAAAATATCAAAGTCACATATTCCATTCAGTGTGCGTCGCCGCAGTTTAGCAGCACATTCTGTGTACTGTGCACAGTTGCAGAATAGGAAGAAATACTGTTAAGTCTTCAAACTGTAAAATATCAAAGTCACATATTCCATTCAGTGTGCGTCGCCGCAGTTTAGCAGCACATTCTGTGTACTGTGCACAGTTGCAGACTAGGAAGAAATACTGTTAAGTCTTCAAACTGTAAAATATCAAAGTCACATATTCCATTCAGTGTGCGTCGCCGCAGTTTAGCAGCACATTCTGTGTACTGTGCACAGTTGCAGAATAGGAAGAAATACTGTTAAGTCTTCAAACTGTAAAATATCAAAGTCACATATTCCATTCAGTGTGCGTAGCCGCAGATAAGCAGCAAATTCTGTTTACTGTGCAAAGTTGCAGAATAGGAAGAAATACTGTTAAGTCTTCAAACTGTAAAATATCAAAGTCACATATTCCATTCAGTGTGCGTCGCCGCAGTTTAGCAGCACATTCTGTGTACTGTGCACAGTTGCAGAATAGGAAGAAATACTGTTAAGTCTTCAAACTGTAAAATATCAAAGTCACATATTCCATTCACTGTGCGTAGCCGCAGATAAGCAGCAAATTCTGTTTACTGTGCAAAGTTGCAGAATAGGAAGAAATACTGTTAAGTCTTCAAACTGTAAAATATCAAAGTCACATATTCCATTCACTGTGCGTAGCCGCAGATAAGCAGCAAATTTTGTTTACTGTGCAAAGTTGCAGAATAGGAAGAAATACTGTTAAGTCTTCAAACTGTAAAATATCAAAGTCACATATTCCATTCAGTGTGCGTCGCCGCAGTTTAGCAGCACATTCTGTGTACTGTGCACAGTTGCAGAATAGGAAGAAATACTGTTAAGTCTTCAAACTGTAAAATATCAAAGTCACATATTCCATTCAGTGTGCGTCGCCGCAGTTTAGCAGCACATTCTGTGTACTGTGCACAGTTGCAGACTAGGAAGAAATACTGTTAAGTCTTCAAACTGTAAAATATCAAAGTCACATATTCCATTCAGTGTGCATCGCCGCAGTTTAGCAGCACATTCTGTGTACTGTGCACAGTTGCAGAATAGGAAGAAATACTGTTAAGTCTTCAAACTGTAAAATATCAAAGTCACATATTCCATTCAGTGTGCGTCGCCGCAGTTTAGCAGCACATTCTGTGTACTGTGCACAGTTGCAGAATAGGAAGAAATACTGTTAAGTCTTCAAACTGTAAAATATCAAAGTCACATATTCCATTCATTGTGCGTCGCCGCAGTTTAACAGCACATTCTGTGTACTGTGCACAGTTGCAGAATAGGAAGAAATACTGTTAAGTCTTCAAACTGTAAAATATCAAAGTCACATATTCCATTCACTGTGCGTAGCCGCAGATAAGCAGCAAATTCTGTTTACTGTGCAAAGTTGCAGAATAGGAAGAAATACTGTTAAGTCTTCAAACTGTAAAATATCAAAGTCACATATTCCATTCAGTGTGCGTCGCCGCAGAGTAGCAGCACATTCTGTGTGCTGTGCACAGTTGCAGAATAGGAAGAAATACTGTTAAGTCTTCAAACTGTAAAATATCAAAGTCACATATTCCATTCAGTGTGCGTCGCCGCAGTTTAGCAGCACATTCTGTGTACTGTGCACAGTTGCAGAATAGGAAGAAATACTGTTAAGTCTTCAAACTGTAAAATATCAAAGTCACATATTCCATTCACTGTGCGTCGCCGCAGTTTAGCAGCACATTCTGTGTACTGTGCACAGTTGCAGAATAGGAAGAAATACTGTTAAGTCTTCAAACTGTAAAATATTAAAGTCACATATTCCATTCAGTGTGCGTCGCCGCAGTTTAGCAGCACATTCTGTGTACTGTGCACAGTTGCAGAATAGGAAGAAATACTGTTAAGTCTTCAAACTGTAAAATATCAAAGTCACATATTCCATTCACTGTGCGTAGCCGCAGATAAGCAGCAAATTCTGTTTACTGTGCAAAGTTGCAGAATAGGAAGAAATACTGTTAAGTCTTCAAACTGTAAAATATCAAAGTCACATATTCCATTCAGTGTGCGTCGCCGCAGTTTAGCAGCACATTCTGTGTACTGTGCACAGTTGCAGAATAGGAAGAAATACTGTTAAGTCTTCAAACTGTAAAATATCAAAGTCACATATTCCATTCAGTGTGCGTCGCCGCAGTTTAGCAGCACATTCTGTGTACTGTGCACAGTTGCAGAATAGGAAGAAATACTGTTAAGTCTTCAAACTGTAAAATATCAAAGTCACATATTCCATTCAGTGTGCGTCGCCGCAGTTTAGCAGCACATTCTGTGTACTGTGCACAGTTGCAGAATAGGAAGAAATACTGTTAAGTCTTCAAACTGTAAAATATCAAAGTCACATATTCCATTCACTGTGCGTAGCCGCAGATAAGCAGCAAATTCTGTTTACTGTGCAAAGTTGCAGAATAGGAAGAAATACTGTTAAGTCTTCAAACTGTAAAATATCAAAGTCACATATTCCATTCACTGTGCGTAGCCGCAGATAAGCAGCAAATTCTGTTTACTGTGCAAAGTTGCAGAATAGGAAGAAATACTGTTAAGTCTTCAAACTGTAAAATATCAAAGTCACATATTCCATTCAGTGTGCGTCGCCGCAGTTTAGCAGCACATTCTGTGTACTGTGCACAGTTGCAGAATAGGAAGAAATACTGTTAAGTCTTCAAACTGTAAAATATCAAAGTCACATATTCCATTCACTGTGCGTAGCCGCAGATAAGCAGCAAATTCTGTTTACTGTGCAAAGTTGCAGAATAGGAAGAAATACTGTTAAGTCTTCAAACTGTAAAATATCAAAGTCACATATTCCATTCAGTGTGCGTCGCCGCAGTTTAGCAGCACATTCTGTGTGCTGTGCACAGTTGCAGAATAGGAAGAAATACTGTTAAGTCTTCAAACTGTAAAATATCAAAGTCACATATTCCATTCAGTGTGCGTCGCCGCAGTTTAGCAGCACATTCTGTGTACTGTGCACAGTTGCAGAATAGGAAGAAATACTGTTAAGTCTTCAAACTGTAAAATATCAAAGTCACATATTCCATTCAGTGTGCGTCGCCGCAGTTTAGCAGCACATTCTGTGTACTGTGCACAGTTGCAGAATAGGAAGAAATACTGTTAAGTCTTCAAACTGTAAAATATCAAAGTCACATATTCCATTCAGTGTGCGTCGCCGCAGTTTAGCAGCACATTCTGTGTACTGTGCACAGTTGCAGACTAGGAAGAAATACTGTTAAGTCTTCAAACTGTAAAATATCAAAGTCACATATTCCATTCAGTGTGCGTCGCCGCAGTTTAGCAGCACATTCTGTGTACTGTGCACAGTTGCAGAATAGGAAGAAATACTGTTAAGTCTTCAAACTGTAAAATATCAAAGTCACATATTCCATTCAGTGTGCGTCGCCGCAGTTTAGCAGCACATTCTGTGTACTGTGCACAGTTGCAGACTAGGAAGAAATACTGTTAAGTCTTCAAACTGTAAAATATCAAAGTCACATATTCCATTCAGTGTGCGTCGCCGCAGTTTAGCAGCACATTCTGTGTACTGTGCACAGTTGCAGAATAGGAAGAAATACTGTTAAGTCTTCAAACTGTAAAATATCAAAGTCACATATTCCATTCAGTGTGCGTCGCCGCAGTTTAGCAGCACATTCTGTGTACTGTGCACAGTTGCAGAATAGGAAGAAATACTGTTAAGTCTTCAAACTGTAAAATATCAAAGTCACATATTCCATTCACTGTGCGTAGCCGCAGATAAGCAGCAAATTCTGTTTACTGTGCAAAGTTGCAGAATAGGAAGAAATACTGTTAAGTCTTCAAACTGTAAAATATCAAAGTCACATATTCCATTCAGTGTGCGTCGCCGCAGTTTAGCAGCACATTCTGTGTACTGTGCACAGTTGCAGAATAGGAAGAAATACTGTTAAGTCTTCAAACTGTAAAATATCAAAGTCACATATTCCATTCAGTGTGCGTCGCCGCAGTTTAGCAGCACATTCTGTGTACTGTGCACAGTTGCAGAATAGGAAGAAATACTGTTAAGTCTTCAAACTGTAAAATATCAAAGTCACATATTCCATTCAGTGTGCGTCGCCGCAGTTTAGCAGCACATTCTGTGTACTGTGCACAGTTGCAGAATAGGAAGAAATACTGTTAAGTCTTCAAACTGTAAAATATCAAAGTCACATATTCCATTCAGTGTGCGTCGCCGCAGTTTAGCAGCACATTCTGTGTACTGTGCACAGTTGCAGAATAGGAAGAAATACTGTTAAGTCTTCAAACTGTAAAATATCAAAGTCACATATTCCATTCAGTGTGCGTCGCCGCAGTTTAGCAGCAAATTCTGTTTACTGTGCAAAGTTGCAGAATAGGAAGAAATACTGTTAAGTCTTCAAACTGTAAAATATCAAAGTCACATATTCCATTCAGTGTGCGTCGCCGCAGTTTAGCAGCACATTCTGTGTGCTGTGCACAGTTGCAGAATAGGAAGAAATACTGTTAAGTCTTCAAACTGTAAAATATCAAAGTCACATATTCCATTCAGTGTGCGTCGCCGCAGTTTAGCAGCACATTCTGTGTACTGTGCACAGTTGCAGAATAGGAAGAAATACTGTTAAGTCTTCAAACTGTAAAATATCAAAGTCACATATTCCATTCAGTGTGCGTCGCCGCAGTTTAGCAGCACATTCTGTGTACTGTGCACAGTTGCAGAATAGGAAGAAATACTGTTAAGTCTTCAAACTGTAAAATATCAAAGTCACATATTCCATTCAGTGTGCGTCGCCGCAGTTTAGCAGCACATTCTGTGTACTGTGCACAGTTGCAGACTAGGAAGAAATACTGTTAAGTCTTCAAACTGTAAAATATCAAAGTCACATATTCCATTCAGTGTGCGTCGCCGCAGTTTAGCAGCACATTCTGTGTACTGTGCACAGTTGCAGAATAGGAAGAAATACTGTTAAGTCTTCAAACTGTAAAATATCAAAGTCACATATTCCATTCAGTGTGCGTCGCCGCAGTTTAGCAGCACATTCTGTGTACTGTGCACAGTTGCAGACTAGGAAGAAATACTGTTAAGTCTTCAAACTGTAAAATATCAAAGTCACATATTCCATTCAGTGTGCGTCGCCGCAGTTTAGCAGCACATTCTGTGTACTGTGCACAGTTGCAGAATAGGAAGAAATACTGTTAAGTCTTCAAACTGTAAAATATCAAAGTCACATATTCCATTCACTGTGCGTAGCCGCAGATAAGCAGCAAATTCTGTTTACTGTGCAAAGTTGCAGAATAGGAAGAAATACTGTTAAGTCTTCAAACTGTAAAATATCAAAGTCACATATTCCATTCAGTGTGCGTCGCCGCAGTTTAGCAGCACATTCTGTGTACTGTGCACAGTTGCAGAATAGGAAGAAATACTGTTAAGTCTTCAAACTGTAAAATATCAAAGTCACATATTCCATTCAGTGTGCGTCGCCGCAGTTTAGCAGCACATTCTGTGTACTGTGCACAGTTGCAGAATAGGAAGAAATACTGTTAAGTCTTCAAACTGTAAAATATCAAAGTCACATATTCCATTCAGTGTGCGTCGCCGCAGTTTAGCAGCACATTCTGTGTACTGTGCACAGTTGCAGAATAGGAAGAAATACTGTTAAGTCTTCAAACTGTAAAATATCAAAGTCACATATTCCATTCAGTGTGCGTCGCCGCAGTTTAGCAGCACATTCTGTGTACTGTGCACAGTTGCAGAATAGGAAGAAATACTGTTAAGTCTTCAAACTGTAAAATATCAAAGTCACATATTCCATTCACTGTGCGTAGCCGCAGATAAGCAGCAAATTCTGTTTACTGTGCAAAGTTGCAGAATAGGAAGAAATACTGTTAAGTCTTCAAACTGTAAAATATCAAAGTCACATATTCCATTCACTGTGCGTAGCCGCAGATAAGCAGCAAATTCTGTTTACTGTGCAAAGTTGCAGAATAGGAAGAAATACTGTTAAGTCTTCAAACTGTAAAATATCAAAGTCACATATTCCATTCAGTGTGCGTCGCCGCAGTTAGCAGCACATTCTGTGTACTGTGCACAGATGCAGAATAGGAAGAAATACTGTTAAGTCTTCAAACTGTAAAATATCAAGTCACATATTCCATTCAGTGTGCGTCGCCGCAGTTTAGCAGCACATTCTGTGTACTGTGCACAGTTGCAGAATAGGAAGAAATACTGTTAAGTCTTCAAACTGTAAAATATCAAAGTCACATATTCCATTCAGTGTGCGTCGCCGCAGTTTAGCAGCACATTCTGTGTACTGTGCACAGTTGCAGACTAGGAAGAAATACTGTTAAGTCTTCAAACTGTAAAATATCAAAGTCACATATTCCATTCAGTGTGCGTCGCCGCAGTTTAGCAGCACATTCTGTGTACTGTGCACAGTTGCAGAATAGGAAGAAATACTGTTAAGTCTTCAAACTGTAAAATATCAAAGTCACATATTCCATTCAGTGTGCGTCGCCGCAGTTTAGCAGCACATTCTGTGTACTGTGCACAGTTGCAGAATAGGAAGAAATACTGTTAAGTCTTCAAACTGTAAAATATCAAAGTCACATATTCCATTCAGTGTGCGTCGCCGCAGTTTAGCAGCACATTCTGTGTACTGTGCACAGTTGCAGAATAGGAAGAAATACTGTTAAGTCTTCAAACTGTAAAATATCAAAGTCACATATTCCATTCACTGTGCGTAGCCGCAGATAAGCAGCAAATTCTGTTTACTGTGCAAAGTTGCAGAATAGGAAGAAATACTGTTAAGTCTTCAAACTGTAAAATATCAAAGTCACATATTCCATTCACTGTGCGTAGCCGCAGATAAGCAGCAAATTCTGTTTACTGTGCAAAGTTGCAGAATAGGAAGAAATACTGTTAAGTCTTCAAACTTTAAAATATCAAAGTCACATATTCCATTCAGTGTGCGTCGCCGCAGTTAGCAGCACATTCTGTGTACTGTGCACAGTTGCAGAATAGGAAGAAATACTGTTAAGTCTTCAAACTGTAAAATATCAAAGTCACATATTCCATTCAGTGTGCGTCGCCGCAGTTTAGCAGCACATTCTGTGTACTGTGCACAGTTGCAGAATAGGAAGAAATACTGTTAAGTCTTCAAACTGTAAAATATCAAAGTCACATATTCCATTCAGTGTGCGTCGCCGCAGTTTAGCAGCACATTCTGTGTACTGTGCACAGTTGCAGACTAGGAAGAAATACTGTTAAGTCTTCAAACTTTAAAATATCAAAGTCACATATTCCATTCAGTGTGCGTCGCCGCAGTTTAGCAGCACATTCTGTGTACTGTGCACAGTTGCAGAATAGGAAGAAATACTGTTAAGTCTTCAAACTGTAAAATATCAAAGTCACATATTCCATTCAGTGTGCGTCGCCGCAGTTTAGCAGCACATTCTGTGTACTGTGCACAGTTGCAGAATAGGAAGAAATACTGTTAAGTCTTCAAACTGTAAAATATCAAAGTCACATATTCCATTCACTGTGCGTAGCCGCAGATAAGCAGCAAATTCTGTTTACTGTGCAAAGTTGCAGAATAGGAAGAAATACTGTTAAGTCTTCAAACTGTAAAATATCAAAGTCACATATTCCATTCAGTGTGCGTCGCCGCAGTTTAGCAGCACATTCTGTGTACTGTGCACAGTTGCAGAATAGGAAGAAATACTGTTAAGTCTTCAAACTGTAAAATATCAAAGTCACATATTCCATTCAGTGTGCGTCGCCGCAGTTTAGCAGCACATTCTGTGTACTGTGCAAAGTTGCAGATTTGCAGCACATATTCCGTGTAATATGAAGAAGGCGGGTAAAAAGGGACGGGGAAGTGGACGTGATCCTGATAGTTCAGGGCGTGGGTCAGGACGCGTAGAAACTGTGCCTGGTGCCAGAGCACAAGAAAGAAAGACATCCACCATACCTAGCTTCATGTCTCATTTTACAGGGCGTCGCAGGACATCACTCTCGAGGTCCGACCACTGCGAACAGGTGGTCGGTTGGATGTCAGCTGATACTGCTTCCAGTCGGTTAAGCACCACCCTGTCTTCCACCAAGTCCACTCTCAGTAGCCAAGAGTCTGGTCAACATAATCCTCACTCTGATCATCCTTCCTCCCACCATACACGGTCTGGTCAAAGAAGTGATCCCACACTGGGATATAGTGAGGAGCTCGTCTCATCACCAATCCTTCATTTGACCCTCTCTCCAAGCACGCTTGCAGAGGAACATGACATCTTGTGCCCTGATTCACAACCTCTAGAGGGTACCCAATCACAAGAAGATGACAGATGTGAACGGCATTTAAGGTCAAAGGAAGTAGTGGATGATGATGATGATGATGAGACACAGTTGCCATTAAATCAACCACTATTTCCGTCTCAAGACCTTGTTGAGGAGAATGTTATACAGTTGTCAATGACTATGTGGTGGGATCAAGACATGAGGAGGATGATCAGAGTGAGGAAGTGGAGGAGGACTTGGTGGACGATGAGGTGACTGACCCCACCTGGGAAGGTGTAGAGCCGAGCGATGACAGCAGTCCTGAGGGTGAGCCATCTGCAGCACCGCAGCAGGCTGGAAGAGGCAGTGGTGTGGCTACAGAAAGAAGGCGGACCGCACCAAACCGGCCCGCAAATGTTCCACGGAGCACCCCCTTGCGTAAATCTCCCTTGCCAAGGGGTAGGTGTTCCGCGGTATGGCGTTTTTTTAAGGAAAGTGCGGACGACAAAAGAATTGTAGTTTGCAACCTGTGCCACACCAGAATGAGCCGAGGCATGAACACTAGAAACCTCACCACCACCAGCATGATCCGACACATGGCATCCAAGCACCGTAATAAGTGGGAGGAATGCCTGGATCGCCCATCTGTGTCTGCAGGCCACACCACTGCCTCCTCTTCCCCTGTTTTCGGTGCCGGCCAATCGCCTGTCGAAGGCGCAGGCCCGCATACCTCCCGCCCTGCACCTGTACCATCTGAAGCACCATCAGCGACCACATCCACTTCCCTGTCCCAGCGCAGCGTCCAAATGTCGTTACCCCAGGCATTTGAGCGCAAGCGAAAATACCCAGCCACCCACCCACAGGCCATAGCACTAACCTCACACCTTTCCAAATTACTGGCCATCGAAATGTTGCCATTTAGGCTTGTGGACACTGAGTCCTTCCGCAGCCTGATGGAAGCAGCTGTCCCTCGGTACGCGGTCCCCAGCCGCCACTACTTTTCCCGGTGTGCCATCCCCGCATTACACCACCATGTGTCCCGTAACATCACCCGTGCCCTGACTAACGCAGTTACTGGGAAGGTCCACTTAACGACTGACACATGGACAAGTGCTTGTGGCCAGGGACGCTACATTTCCCTGACGGCACACTGGGTGAATGTCGTGGAGGCTGGGAGCGACTCGGACCCTGGGATGGCACGGGTGCTACCCACGCCGAGGATTGCGGGCCCTACCTCCATCAGGGTTTCCGCCAGCACCTACGTTATTGGCTCCTCCTCCTCCGTTTCCACCTCCGAATTCTCTGCACGCAGCGCCACTCACCCATCAGCCGGTAGCTGGAAGCAGTGTAGCACTGCAGTGGGAAAGCGTCAACAGGCCGTGCTGAAGCTGATCTGCCTTGGGGACAAACAGCACACGGCCTCAGAGCTGTTGCAGGGGATTAGTCACCAGACCGAGCAGTGGCTCTCGCCACTCAACCTGCAACCAGGCATGGTTGTGTGTGATAATGGGCGTAACTTGGTGGCGGCTTTGGAGCTCGGCAAGCTCACACACGTACCATGCCTAGCGCATGTATTTAATTTAGTGGTTCAGCGATTTCTAAAAACCTACCCCAATTTGCATGATCTCTTGACCAAGGTGCGCCGCGTGTGTGCACATTTCCGTAAGTCATCAACAGCTTCAGCCGGCCTGTTGAAGCTGCAGCAGCGCTTACAATTGCCAGCTCACCGGCTGCTGTGTGACGTGAGCACGCGCTGGAACTCCACCTTCCACATGTTGGCCCGGCTTTGTGAGCAGCAGAGGGCAGTAGTGGAGTACCAGCTGTTACACGGTCGTCGCCTCTCCGTTCAACTTCCTGTAATCAGAAGTGAGGAGTGGGAATGGATGTCAGACCATTGTGAGGTTTTACGCAATTTTGAGGAATCGACACAGATGGTGAGCGGCGATAACGCTATTATCAGTGTAACCATCCCACTTCTGCGTCTACTGAAACGCTCGCTGCTCACAATTAAAACCGACGCTTTGCATGTGGAAGAGATGGAAATGCGGGAGGAAGAGCTTACACAAGGTGATAGCCAGAGCACCCTCACTTCGTCTTCTCAGCGACAATTGGTGGAGGAGGAGGAGGAGGAAGACACGGTTGCCTCCGCTACAGAGTGTAGCCATGGAACTTTAGTTCCATCTCTTCAGCGTGGGTGGGCAGAAGAGGAGGAAGAGGATGAGGAGATTGAGAGTCATCCTCCTGGTGAGGACAGCGAAATCTTGCCTGTTGGTACTCTGGCACACATGGCTGACTTTATGTTAGGCTGCCTTTCCCGTGACCCACGCGTTATACGCATTTTAGACAACACGGATTACTGGGTGTTCACCCTTCTTGACCCCCGCTACAAAGAGAATTTCTCATCTCTCATTCCTCCGGTGGAGAGGACAAGCAAAATGGTGCAATACCAGAAGGTTCTTGTCGAAAAATTGCTCCAAAATTTTCCATCTGACAACGCTGGCGGCAGAGTACGTGCTACCTTGGCCAACCGAGAAGGGGAGAAAAGGGGAGCACACAGCAGTTCCGACAAAGGCAGGGCAACACTCTCCAAGGCGTGGGACACCTTCATGACTCCCCGCCAGCACCCTCAACCTGATGCGCAGCCTAGTGTCACAAGGAGGGAAAAGTTTTGGAAGATGGTGAAGGAGTACGTAGCAGACCGTGTCAGCGTCCTCAATGATCCCTCTGTGCCTTACAACTACTGGGTGTCCAAGCTGGACACGTGGTATGAACTGGCACTCTACGCCTTGGAGGTGCTGGCCTGCCCTGCCGCCAGCGTTCTGTCTGAGCGGGTATTTAGTGCTGCTGGTGGCATCATAACAGATAAGCGTATCCGCCTTTCCACCGACAATGCTGATAGGTTGACACTTATAAAAATGAACAAGGCCTGGATTTCCCCTGACTTCTCCACTCCACTGGAGGAAAGCCCCGGGGGAACATAAACTCACTTTATATATGTTATTTACAATGATGGGAATACTCTGTATTCCCATTCACCCCTTCCACCCAAAAAATGGGTATATGGTTGACTCTCTTCCATATACCCTGGGATATAATTTTTATATAGGGCCAGCTCACCAGCGGGCCCTGTGATATAATTTTTATATAGGGCCAGCTCACCAGCGGGCCCTGTTTGACAATTTTTGTATAGGTCAGCTCACCAGCGGGCCTTCTCATATAATGTTTTATAGCGTCAGCTCACTAGCGGGCCTTCGCATATAATGTTTAGGATGGTCAGCTCCGCAGCAGACCCTCACCCATAATGTTTTAGATGGTCGGCTCAGCGCACGTTTCCCTCTTAATCATGGCCTCAGTTTAAAAAAATCAAGGAAATTTTTGGGAGAATTTGCCTCTGCGCACGTTTCCCTCTTAATCATGGCCTCAGTTCAGAAAAATCGAGGAAATTTTTGGGAGAATTTGCAGATGATATACAAGTAAATATACAGCAAATACTGTTTGGTAACAATTTTTCGCCTAAAGTCGTTTTTATCTGCCTTTTTGTGTGTTTTACGGTCAGTCTGTAAAAATGGCGTACTACGGGCGAAAGATCGTTCCCAGCAGCGACGTTGGAGTCCAAGATGCATCCAGACATCCTCCCTATGCTGTCCCTGAACCATTTCTGTGGTGTTTCCATAATTTTCTGCCCTTTTCCTATGGACCAGGCACCCTCCCCTCATCAGAGCAGGGGGTGCCTGGTGTAATGCTTGAGTCCTCCCATTGACTTCAATGGGGCTCGGGTGCTCGGCCGAGCACTCGAGCCTCCGGGGGTGCTCGGTCAGAGCACCCGAACACCCGAGCATTGGGGTGCTCGCTCATCACTAATGTTTACCTCACTTTTCTTTTTTTTGGAGAAAGTTTGCACCCATCCCTAAGAGGCACCCGTCTACATTTTGCTAATAAAAATGCCCATATGATCTATCCCTAATAGCCATGATAGTGGAAATAGGTCTCAACAGGTACCTGGATAGCCCAGGACCACTAAAAAATCTGGGAAGAGCCTTAACTGGCCGTGAAAAGGCAGATAGGTAAAACATCACTGCTTATATTGACCAGGGGATCAACTAAAGTATGATAAAGAGGCGATAAAGTGGGGATGACTTCTCCATTATGATAAACTCTCCACCCCCTATGTTATTCTATGGAGCCAATGCACCAATATTTCTCCAACTTGAGGTATCTTAGTGCATTGACTCCATAGAATAACATGGGGGTTGGAGAGTTTATAACCCTGGAAAAGAGATTGTCACTTTATCACCTTTTTATCACTACTTTATTACACCTTAATGCAAAACCTCCCACATCTCCTCTTAGTACAGGACACTGATAAAAAATAATATTATACAGGGTTACACAGCAACCAGTGCAACCCTTAAAGGGATAGTAATACTTCATTTTAACTTTATTTTATTTTGTAGGCATTAAAAAAACATGAAGAATGATATAAGTATTATCTCTGAAACCTTTATGGTTTAAGAGATATTCACAAACAAAGTATCCCCCCCCGTTCAACCAGATCAAAAGGGAGATGCCCAGGTAGACTGCAGAGAGGGACAATCTTCAATTAAGATAATGGAAAAAGCTGAAAAACTTGTCAAGGGGGGAAGGGCTTTCATTGTTTTCATACAAAGAAAATTGTCCCCTTCTGTTATCTGTACTGTCATACAACCAGACTCACATCTGAGAAGAGATGGCTTACACTAGGTAAAAGGGGCGGGGAGGGGAACTTTGCTTGTGAATATCTCATAAACCATAAAGGTTTGAGAGATAAGACTTATATCATTCTTCATGTTTTTTTAATGCCTACAAAATAAAATAAAGTTAAAACGAAGTGTTACTATCCCTTTAAAATGGATTTGTTACTTCATAATAAGTAGGTTATTTATGTTAGTCATTTTGTATTTCAAATAGTTTATATTTATGTATCTGTCATTGTATGCAATGAACTACCACTGTCTTGTAGTGAGGGCAGCTGGGATGGAGAGCAGCACTGCCTAATTTGAATTAAGTAACAAAGAAATAACCTAAATATATCATAAACTATTAATTTAAATAAACAATAATAGGTAATTTTGAAAGCTCTTTCAAAATTACATATTTGTTATAATGCGACAACTTTAAGTATGTGCTTTTCATAATAATTCTGCAATAAAGCTGAATGGTGGTCACATGATCACTGCCCTATATGTGTTTACATTATTTATTACAATGTGCATTTTGCATATTGAAGGAAGGATGAGTCTTACAACTTGGAGCTCTAAAGTCATCTCCAACACATTGCAAACACTCTAGCATCCAAGGGGTTAAAGTGTGGGTTTTACGCCCACCCCAAGATGATGTAATATTTATTACTGACAGTCGTATTTGTGTTCTTAAGCATATCTATTCAGTTTACAGTGTTACAAAATAACATTACATGTAATGTGAGATCCTTCTCTGGTAATTTCTGATGAATGAATTACTCATGCATCCTTTTCATTTCCGGAAATACCACTCTGCTGTTCTCAAGTCATACCTAGACGTGGCGTTTAAGGGTGTAACCAGACAACAAATGTGTTATAACTCGTGAGTAATATAAAGTCACATAAACATCATACTGCATGTCCCAGTAAGCACAAAGAGTACTATGGGTGTGTGATGTAAAATACTACTGTGCAAATATCATAATTCTCTTTGGTAATGCTGTTGTAAACACAAAATCCAATAAGGTTTTAAAGAAGTTATTCTCAGCCAGGGTGCCCAATGTTTTCAAGGAAGAATAACAAAAATGTGAATATTGTCTTTTAAATGTAGACATATGGAAATTGTTATGCACAAAATGTTTATTTTTTATTACTTTGTTTGTGAGACCAATAAAGTCTATATATTTATGAATTGTGCCCTTTATTATGCCTATTATAAATTACATTAAACATGTTAGGAGTTCCCCTGAAAGTTCCAGATTGAGTGTTATGGAGCAAGGGTGGCTATGTAGACAATGTATATGTGAATCTGTAGCTACCAGTGGAAACAGGAGCAAAATAGGGGTCAGACAGTATATTTGTAAACTTTGACAACCAGTGAGACAAGGCTGGTGTGTGACAGAGTGTATGTGTGGTTCTGTCACTTCTAGTGGATAGAGGGGCAAGGCTGCATAAGCAGATATTGTATGTTCTGTTTTATGGCTACCAGTGGACAGTGCAACAAGACTAGGGTGTCAAGCAGTGTATATGTGATTCTGTGGCTATCAGTGGAACAAGGCTGGAGAAAGTGCAGGTGTGGTTCTGTGGCTACCAATAGGATAAGAAGTGTGGTTCTGTGGTTACTAACAGGATAAGGCTGGGAAATCAGAGAGTGTATGTGTGATTCTGTGGCTACCAGTAGACAGTGGAGCAAGGCTGGCTAAGAACACAGTGCATATGTACTTCTGTGGCTAGTAGTGGAGAGAGGAACAAAGCAGGGGAGTCACAGAATGTTTCTGTGAAACTTTGATTACCAGTGGGACAAGACTAGAGTGTTGGAGACTTGATGTGTGGTTTAGTGGCTACCAGTGGACAGTGGGACAAGGCTGGGTAAGCAGCCATTGAATGTGTTCTATGACTATCAAGGGACAGTGCAACAAGACAGTGTATTACTACCAGAGAAGCAAGGCTGGGGAACCAGACATTGTATTTGTGGTTTTCTGGCTATGAATGAAACAGGACTGGGGGGAGCAGATAGTATATGTGTGGTTCTACAAGTACCACTGGTACAAGGAGGGGGGAGAATACAGTGTATGTGTGGTTCTGTGGCTACCTGTGGACAGTGTAACAAGTCTGAGGAAGCAGACAGTATGCATATGGTTCTGTGTCTTCCAGTGGAGTGTGGAACAAAGCTGAGGTGTCAAACAGTACAAGTGTGACTGCAAAAGGAACAAGCCTGGGATGTCAGACATTGTATATGTGGTTCTCTCAATACTTTTGGATAGTAGAACAAGGCTGGAGAAGCAGGCAGTATATGTGTGTGCTTCTGTGGCTATAAGGAGACACTGGAACTATGCTTTACATTGCAATGCAAAGCCCTCAGGTCCTTAAAGGATTAAGTGGGCTCATGCACTCTGAGTGGTTCAGCTTTAAAAAAATTGCCAGCAATTGTCATCTCTTCCTCCATTAAATTAAAATATACTGGACTAAATTGAGACGTTAACTCTTTTCCAGAGACACAAGGGCAAAATTCATAAAGTCCATAAGGAGTCTGTGGCCATAGTAAGTTAAGTAGTGGGGGTTATTATTTTGTGGTGCTAGCTCTTCTCTAAGACATTAATGCCAGCAAGCCTTGAACCCTCCCCTATAGGATTTACTGGAAAGCAAAATGGAGCCCTCTCCATTTGGAGTATAACACAACGGGTGGACTACAACGGAAGAGAAAGTGGGTAGTTCGGCCCCCAAAATGCGTGGGGCTGTAACAAGTGTGCAGCAAGATGGTAGACACCGATTTCAGCCTTCCATTGTAGTCCACCCACTGTGTGATACTCCAATGCCTGATAGGCCAAGTGATAACATCTCCTTGGTTTCTGCTATTAACTGGTGGATGCATAAACATCTATACTAAGCGGACGAGTGAGGAAGGATTCTATCACTGGGCAATAGTGAGACGGACTGGAGGTGGGTGTGTGAGAGACACTAACAGCCATTTACGGAAACTACACATCTTGAGGTGGTACCCTGGAAGGGTGAAAGACGATATATCTGCTGCAAGTCTGTAAGTGCAATCCGCATGTGTTTTATCATTTTGAAAATAAAACACCATTTTTAGATTTGTGTATTGCGCTCTTTCTTCCGGATCTACATATACAATTTATGGACAAGGCCATATTTCAGAGCTGCATAATATAAGCCTAAGAGGGAATGTGTCTGCATATCTAATCCTGGTTTGATTAAGAGGAACAGTTATCATTGTGTGCCATTCCTATCGTCTTCATCACCTTCATCATTCCACCTGTGTCTTGTCAAGTTTGTCATCTTCATCATTTTTATTGTTCATCATTCCACCTGTGTCATGTCAAGTTTGTCATCTTCATCATTTTTACTGTTCATCATTCCATCTGTGTCTGTCAAGTGTTTTTGATTTTTTTATGATCAATTTTTGGATATACAACACAGTTTAAAGGGATATTTATTGTACTTGTCCTTTTGGGAGTTAGATTTTATTGAAGTGGTATATACTCACCTGTTAAGTGTAAGAAAAGTTAAATTTAGTTTTTTTGTATTTGTTATTAATTGCCTGGATTATTTTTTCACGTTTTGTGATCTAGTGAAGTAGGTCTGTCTGGTCGATATTGTGTCCTCCCTGATTGGTGTTCTTTTGTGGTAATGAATATTAAATGTATATATTAAATACGAATATTGCGGTACTCACAGGTAGTATCACCTGAACAAATGGTTGGGAGACCAAGAAACATGTTGGGACTTAAATAAATAGCTTTTTTTTATAACCTGTTTTTTTATGTGTTTTTAAATAAATTTTTTTGTGCATCAATCTGCTCTCATATGATATACAATTCCTTCTGGATAACTAAGACCTGTTTGGTGTTCTACATATTGGTCCGGTAACGGCGAGGACTTACACCATATGTTCCCCGTATGCTATTAAAGGGATAGTAATACTTAAAATTTACTAATCCCTATATTGTAGGCATAAAAAGAAATTAATTGCCCCCAGTGTCATCTTTCAAACCCTTTTGGTTTGAGAGATAATCGCTCGCAAAGTTCCCCCCTCCCTCCCCTTTCCCTGAAGTCAGTCATACAACCATCCGGAGGCTCTGCAACAGAGCCGAGATCACGTTAATAAAAAAGAAATTCTTCAGTGAAACGGTCTACAACGTGTGCTTGCACACCAAGCACTCGCAGAAGACCGTTTCAGTGAAGAATTTCTTTTTTAAGTATCCCTTTAAGACCCGCAAAAGGAACGCTTGAGCCGGTCAGATTAGAAGATATGAGTTCCGTGATATTTCTATTTAATATATATATTTAATATACAGTGTATGATACCATGTCCATTTGACTGCTCTGTTTCTGGTTGGTGTTCTTATTCTTTTTTTGTATTAAAATTGAAAATTTTGCTTCTCAATTGATCGGCTTAGCACATAGCTGTCAACCTATGACCCTCCAGCCAGCCATGCATAAATAATTTAACTGTAAATTAGGTTGAAAATAAAGGAATAGTTCATCAAGTTCAACCTTAGCCACCGTTTATCCCACAAAATGAGAAATGCATAATCCTTTCAGACTCCAAGATTGGTGTTTGGCTATTTAACAGAACTTTCCATTAAATCTACTATTAAACAGTCCTCTTTATCCCCTAGAAATGAAACTAAACCTCTCTTACCTGTATCCAATGTATTCACTGTACATGACATCACCACATCCTAAGGTAAAGAATTCCATGATTTAAAAACCTTACTGTAAATAATACTTTCCATTGCTGAAGTATAAACCTCATTTCCTGTAATACTAACGCCAACTTATTTTATCAGGGCTTAGAGTGTCTTCACCATCATATCCCTGTCAGTCCTTCACCAATCCGCCTTCTTCTCCATGAATCAACCATGCCTTCAACAGGTGTTGCACTTAACATATTGATAATGACTCATTTCTACATGAAACTTAAGGACCGTGACAATCTATGTTGGATTTCACTTAAGGACCGGAGCAATTTTGACTTTTTTGACTATGTCTTTGCTCAACCACATTTTCTCTTTAATTCCTTTTTTGCACCCACACAAATTATATACTGTTTTTTTAAGCACAAGTAGGGCTTTCTTTTGATACCACAATTATTTGAATACCTCATTGTTTAATTTGTTTAAAATAGAAAAAAATAGGAAACAAAATTAAAAAAAAAAATTTGCTTTCATTTTCCTGGATTTCCAGGATTTGCATACTATTAGTTCATTACAAAAATACCCCTAAATATATTCATTTGCTTCTCCTGAATATAAGAGTTCCCCATATGCTTAGTATTTCAATCCCTTTCTCACATTTACAAGGTAAATATTACAAGATGGACACCATTATTTCCAACCTGTAATTTTTCAACAATTGGCGTGTGAGCATCATAGCTTAGTTGACGGTGCCGGAACCAAAAAAGTCCCACAAAGGTATATGTTTCTGAAAAGTAGACAACATAAGGTAAATAATCAAGAGAACTTTGGAGTGTTTTATGCATCTATTTTTCCAAAATATTTTCAAAATTGTGGTAATATTTTGTTTTTTTGCAGTTTTCACACTTGCATTTCAATATTAGTGTTAATATCAAGCACGGGATAGCTGAAAATTTAAAAAATGCATTGATTAGTGTTCAGCTCCTTCTTCTGAGTACGGCAATACCCCATATGCAGAGGTTTCTCAATGTTTGTGGGAGCTACGGGGCCCAAATTGGAACAAGCGCGTTTCCAGTTTCACACTTTGAATTTTCACAGCTTGTGTCACTGGTGCAATGTCTCATTTGGGGCTGTGTACTAGTGCTCCACTTTAAAACTTCCCCCCAAAATTTTATATTTTTGGAAAGTAGACACCCCAGGCTTTCATTTTATGTAAGTTTTAAATTTTTTTACACAGATATTTAACCACGAATCCTTCGCAAACTTGATGTAAATAAAAAATTCAGCGTTTTTCACACTTCGGTTTCAATGGTGATGCGAATTTCAAGCACAGGATAGGTGAAGATTTTTAAAAATACACTGTTATTGTTCAGCTCCTTCTTCTGAGTATGGATTTTATAAATTAAGTGTGCTACCCCGGGTCTTGCTGGAATGATTTCTGGCACACAGTGAAACAAAAATAGTGAAATGAGTTGTAGCTGATACTGTGAAAAACTACATTTTGGATTGGGGTTTGCCAGTTTGAAAAGTAAAAATAAATTGTGTACTGCAGTCTGCATTATATAGATGGCAACTTTGTTGTACCATGCGTTAGACTTTCTCATTGCGAGGTATGCCTGCATTAGTTGATCACACAGATCAACTCCCCCAATGTTTTTGTTGTAGTCCCTGATGCAGACTGGCTTTCTCAGTACCCCTCTCCTGCCACGAACAGTGACTGCCACAGTTCTGTCTTCATGCATGGTGGTCAGCATGTAGACATTTTTTTGTCCTTAAACTTAACTGCCGCAGCTCCTGTTGGCACAAAGATAAGGATGTCCTTAATTGCACTTAACAGTGCCACAGGCCAAGGTGTCAAAACAAAAAAGAGACTTAAATAAAAGGGGGCTGGTGTAATAGTTATCAAGAAACAGCTGATAACCTTTATTTAATAAGGTGTAAATTAGATCCCAAACAATTTTCCCATTTTTTTCCCAGAAATTCGGGGCAACCAGGAGGATCAAGTTGGTTGTCCTTGCCCTCATAAATTCGAAAAGCCTGGGTATAGCCTGTGGCATTTTTGCACAATTTATAAAATTTTACACCAAACTTTAGTGCTTGGAGGGGATGTATTGCTTGAACCCTAACCTCCTTTTATATTTAATTAGGGATTCATCTATACTAATTTGTTTTTGTGGCATATATACTTGGGAAAACTTTTTCTGTAAATGATTTATTAGGGGGCGAATTTTGTACAGTCTGTCATACTAGGGGAGGCACAGGGTATTATTAAAATGCATAAAGTGCAAAATTAGTTCAAATCTAGACCTGTTCATTGTCTTGGAGAATATAGGGGTATCACATATGGGGTTTTTGCTCCAATAGAATCTGATACTTGTTTTTTTATTATCCCCATTGCCATTATTAGGGCCCACAGTTGCTTAAATTCTGCAATGTCTGTGGGTTTCCATGCTTCTTGCTTATCAATGAAAGCTGAAAGGTTTGCAGAGATATACTGGGCTGCATACAAATTGGTTTGGGACACAATTTCCCCCAAAATGTCTTCCCCAAAAACAAATAAAAAAACTTATCAATGGTAAATCCTTCCACATCAATTTGAACTCCTGGGTTGCCTGTGAATTCTGTGATTTGTGGGCATAAATTGGTTGGTGATACCCATTCATTAGGATTAGGAGTGGCAGATGTTGGAGCATTTCTTTGGGCAGGTCTTTTGACAGGTGCTGGGGCAGCTCTTGGGGCAGTGTGTCTTTTTTTCACAGAAGGCCCAGCGTCATCACTAGAGCTGCTCTCACTCTCTGAAAACTGCGTTATGTCCAGGTCTGACACAGTGTCTGTGGCTTCTGAGTCAGACACCAATAAGGCATATGCCCCTTCTACACTGTACCTCCACTGCATTATGTACACTTACCCTAAAAAACTTTTTTTTTTTCCCTAGGCTACCCCTAACCCTAAATCTTACCCTAACCCACGTATACCCTGAACCTACCTAACCCAAGTCAACTACCTATCTAAACTCTAATTATTTATTCTAAAAATCAATTTGTTAATAAATTTTTTTTTTTTTTTTTTGGGGGGGGATTCCCTACGCTACTCCTAAACCTAAATCTAACCCTAAATCTTACCCTAACCCACATATACCCTGAACCTACCTAAAACTACCGATCTAAACTATGATTATTATTTTTTGGTTTTTTTTTTCCCTACTCTACTCCTAAACCTAAATCTAACACCAAACCTTTCCCTAACACATGTAGATTAAACCTACCAGCTACCTACCTAAATGACCTAAAATACACTAAATAATCATATTTTATTTAAAAAAATAAAAATTAAAAAAAAATTAAAAAATACAAGGGGGATGGGGGAAGTATCACAGATCAGCAAAAAAGCTGATCTGCAGCAATTGATCACTATTAAAGTGATCAGAGGGGGGAATGTATTGATCACTGCAACACCAGTGATCGAGGGGTTAATTTTGACCGGCTGAACCGGCTATATGTTGATCAGCTGATTCAGGTAAACAGAGAAACAAAAATAAAGAGCAGTACAAGGAGTAACTAATGTACGTTTGTTGAAAAAAATATATAACGTACACCCCAATATTAGGTAAAAGAGAAAAGAAAATAAACATATGTCATATGGATATATCCAAGTCTTCAATAAGAAATGTCAGGAAGATAAAAGAACATAAAAGAAAAACACATGGATTTACAAAATAAAAACGGGGATAAAGGACTAGAATATTCCTATGATGTGGGTGATTAGCAAGCTGGCTAACTCGGGTGTAGGGTACAACAGCGACAGAAATCATGTATTATAAAAAATCATATTTAACATATAAAAAAGATGTGACCTCCCTTCACAATGCATTTTCTTTTTGTTGTTCATTTATCCATAGCAGCAAGAACACAAATTTCAAGTATAACAAGGGGGATAAAAAGGAGAATAGTGCAACAAAGTGGTCAAATCTAAGTGTAGTAATAATAAACTGATGAGAACATATTAAATTATTTCAAAGAAGACAAAGGACAATAGATATAACGTCTTTGACTAAAAATGTCCTATGTAAAAACACAAATCGATAGTATGTATAAGTAATAAAAAACAATTTATGAAAATGTAAGTAAAAACAAGCTGTGTTAGATTCACAAATAATCAATATAAACACATACACATAAAAAATAAAAAATAAATAAAAATGGAATAAATATAAGGGTACTGACTTTCCTAAAAAAAAAAACCCACAACAGAGTGTAACCAGTTTGCTGGAGAGGGAAATACTAGTCACTTCACTGGGAAATGGGGAGACAAAGAGTGCCCCGAGATGGGACTCTAATCCAGCCAATAAAGTTGCAATTCGATAACATCATTAAAAAAAATGACTAAAATCACAGTGATACACTGTGCTAACAGGCAAACACGACTTCAGCTGTAGCAGTAATATCCACTTAAATCCTATGTAGATGGCAAAACACTATATCGACTACTACAGTAATCTTCATTTTCAGTTAAGTGGGTAATGTGCAAGGGGACTACCCCTGTCAGACACTGATGCTACTATTATAATGCTTATTTAAGACTTATTATCCAATTGAAGATTACGGTTGTGGTTGATTTGGAGTGGATGAACTCAGACCTCAGGGTTGTTGAAATGTTGGGGATATGTAAGGTAGGGCATGCTTTACACATCACCAGTGATTCAATCCTCCCCTTCCTTTGTATGCTTAATTCTTAGTGCCCATGGTGATATGTGTTTCCTTGCAGACACAAATTTCCATAGCTTCACCCTGGTCTTTCTGCACTGGAAATGCTAAAAAACGGCTTCCAAAATGGCTTTTCAAGTGTTCAACTGGGTTAAAAATTGTATTCCGGCAGAATATGATGCTAGCCACTGTATATTCTATTACTTATATTAATAATACATTGCAACCATCTCTGTCACTGTCACTCAGAGGGTTAAAATACTTCCTGTTCTGAAAAATGTGTATCAGTGTGTGTGTGTGCTTATCTATATGTGTATCAGTGTGACAGAGTGTGTGTTCTCTATATGTGTATAAGTGTGTCAATTTGTACGTATGTATATGTATCAGTGTGTGTATGTGCCTATCTATATGTGTATCAGTGTGTGTGTATGTGCTTATCTATCTGTGTATCAGTGTGACAGAGTGTGTGTTCTCTATATGTGTATAAGTGTGTCAGTTTGTATGTATATGTATCAGTGTGTGTGTGTGTATGTGCTTATCTATATGTGTATCAGTGTGACAGAGTGTGTGTTCTCTATATGTGTATAAGTGTGTCAGTTTGTATGTATGCATATGTATCTGTGTGTGTGTGTGTGTATGTGCTTATCTATATGTGTATCAGTGTGACAGAGTGTGTTCTCTATATGTGTATAAGTGTGTCAGTTTGTATGCTTGTATGTATGTGTATTAATGTGTGTGCTTATCTCTATGTGTATCAGTGTGTGTGCTTATCTTTATGTGTATCAGTGTGTGTGCTTACCGCTATGTGTATCAGTGTGTGTGCTTATCTTTATGTGTATCAGTGTGTGTGCTTACCGCTATGTGTATCAGTGTGTGTGCTTATCTTTATGTGTATCAGTGTGTGTGCTTACCGCTATGTGTATCAGTGTGTGTGCTTATCTTTATGTGTATCAGTGTGTGTGCTTATCTCTATGTGTATCAGTGTGTGTGTTTATCTTTATGTGTATCAGTGTGTGTGCTTATCTCTATGTGTATCAGTGTGTGTGCTTATCTTTATGTGTATCAGTGTGTGTGCTTATCTCTATGTGTATCAGTGTGTGTGCTTATCTTTATGTGTATCAATGTGTGTGCTTATCTCTATGTGTATCAGTGTGTGTGTTTATCTCTATGTGTATCAGTGTGTGTGCTTATCTCTATGTGTATCAGTGTGTGTGTTTATCTTTATGTGTATCAGTGTGTGTGCTTATCTCTATGTGTATCAGTGTGTGTGTTTTTCTCTATGTGTATCAGTGTGTGTGTTTATCTCTATGTGTATCAGTGTGTGTGCTTATCTCTATCTCTATGTGTATCAGTGTGTGTGTGCTTATCTCTATCTCTATGTGTATCAGTGTGTGCTTATCTCTATGTGTATCAGTGTGTGTGCTTATCTCTATCTCTATGTGTATCAGTGTGTGTGTTTATCTCTATGTGTATCAGTGTGTGTGCTTATCTCTATGTGTATCAGTGTGTGTGTTTTTCTCTATGTGTATCAGTGTGTGTGTTTATCTCTATGTGTATCAGTGTGTGTGCTTATCTCTATCTCTATGTGTATCAGTGTGTGTGCTTATCTCTATGTGTATCAGTGTGTGTGTGCTTATCTTTATGTGTATCAGTGTGTGTGCTTATCTCTATGTGTATCAGTGTGTGTGTTTATCTCTATGTGTATCAGTGTGTTTGTGCTTATCTTTATGTGTATCAGTGTGTGTGCTTATCTCTATGTGTATCAGTGTGTGTGTGCTTATCTTTATGTGTATCAATGTGTGTGCTTATCTCTATGTGTATCAGTGTGTGTGTTTATCTCTATGTGTATCAGTGTGTGTGCTTATCTCTATGTGTATCAGTGTGTGTGTTTATCTTTATGTGTATCAGTGTGTGTGCTTATCTCTATGTGTATCAGTGTGTGTGTGCTTATCTTTATGTGTATCAGTGTGTGTGCTTATCTCTATGTGTATCAGTGTGTGTGTGCTTATCTTTATGTGTATCAATGTGTGTGCTTATCTCTATGTGTATCAGTGTGTGTGTTTATCTCTATGTGTATCAGTGTGTGTGCTTATCTCTATGTGTATCAGTGTGTGTGTTTATCTTTATGTGTATCAGTGTGTGTGCTTATCTCTATGTGTATCAGTGTGTGTGCTTATCTTTATGTGTATCAGTGTGTGTGTTTATCTCTATGTGTATCAGTGTGTGTGTGCTTACCGCTATGTGTATCAGTGTGTGTGCTTATCTTTATGTGTATCAGTGTGTGTGTGCTTACCGCTATGTGTATCAGTGTGTGTGCTTATCTTTATGTGTATCAGTGTGTGTGCTTATCTTTATGTGTATCAGTGTGTGTGTGTGCTTACCGCTATGTGTATCAGTGTGTGTGCTTATCTTTATGTGTATCAGTGTGTGTGCTTATCTTTATGTGTATCAGTGTGTGTGTGCTTACCGCTATGTGTATCAGTGTGTGTGCTTATCTTTATGTGTATCAGTGTGTGTGCTTATCTTTATGTGTATCAGTGTGTGTGTGCTTATCTTTATGTGTATCAGTGTGTGTGCTTATCTCTATGTGTATCAGTGTGTGTGTGCTTACCGCTATGTGTATCAGTGTGTGTGCTTATCTTTATGTGTATCAGTGTGTGTGCTTACCGCTATGTGTATCAGTGTGTGTGCTTACCGCTATGTGTATCAGTGTGTGTGCTTACCGCTATGTGTATCAGTGTGTGTGCTTATCTCTATGTGTATCAGTGTGTGTGCTTATCTCTATGTGTATCAGTGTGTGTGTTTATCTTTATGTGTATCAGTGTGTGTGCTTATCTCTATGTGTATCAGTGTGTGTGCTTATCTTTATGTGTATCAGTGTGTGTGTTTATCTCTATGTGTATCAGTGTGTGTGTGCTTACCGCTATGTGTATCAGTGTGTGTGCTTATCTTTATGTGTATCAGTGTGTGTGTGCTTACCGCTATGTGTATCAGTGTGTGTGCTTATCTTTATGTGTATCAGTGTGTGTGTGCTTACCGCTATGTGTATCAGTGTGTGTGCTTATCTTTATGTGTATCAGTGTGTGTGCTTATCTTTATGTGTATCAGTGTGTGTGTGCTTACCGCTATGTGTATCAGTGTGTGTGCTTATCTTTATGTGTATCAGTGTGTGTGTGCTTATCTTTATGTGTATCAGTGTGTGTGCTTATCTCTATGTGTATCAGTGTGTGTGTGCTTACCGCTATGTGTATCAGTGTGTGTGCTTATCTTTATGTGTATCAGTGTGTGTGCTTATCTTTATGTGTATCAGTGTGTGTGCTTACCGCTATGTGTATCAGTGTGTGTGCTTACCGCTATGTGTATCAGTGTGTGTGCTTACCGCTATGTGTATCAGTGTGTGTGCTTATCTTTATGTGTATCAGTGTGTGTGCTTATCTTTATGTGTATCAGTGTGTGTGCTTACCGCTATGTGTATCAGTGTGTGTGCTTACCGCTATGTGTATCAGTGTGTGTGCTTACCGCTATGTGTATCAGTGTGTGTGCTTATCTTTATGTGTATCAGTGTGTGTGCTTATCTTTATGTGTATCAGTGTGTGTGCTTACCGCTATGTGTATCAGTGTGTGTGCTTACCGCTATGTGTATCAGTGTGTGTGTGCTTACCGCTATGTGTATCAGTGTGTGTGCTTACCGCTATGTGTATCAGTGTGTGTGCTTACCGCTATGTGTATCAGTGTGTGTGTGCTTACCGCTATGTGTATCAGTGTGTGTGCTTATCTTTATGTGTATCAGTGTGTGTGTTTATCTCTATGTGTATCAGTGTGTGTGCTTATCTTTATGTGTATCAGTGTGTGTGCTTATCTCTATGTGTATCAGTGTGTGTGTTTATCTCTATGTGTATCAGTGTGTGTGCTTATCTTTATGTGTATCAGTGTGTGTGTGCTTATCTTTATGTGTATCAGTGTGTGTTTTTACCGCTATGTGTATCAGTGTGTGTGTTTATCTCTATGTGTATCAGTGTGTGTGCTTACCGCTATGTGTATCAGTGTGTGTGTGCTTACCGCTATGTGTATCAGTGTGTGTGCTTATCTTTATGTGTATCAGTGTGTGTGTGCTTACCGCTATGTGTATCAGTGTGTGTGCTTATCTTTATGTGTATCAGTGTGTGTGCTTATCTTTATGTGTATCAGTGTGTGTGCTTACCGCTATGTGTATCAGTGTGTGTGCTTACCGCTATGTGTATCAGTGTGTGTGCTTACCGCTATGTGTATCAGTGTGTGTGCTTATCTCTATGTGTATCAGTGTGTGTGCTTATCTCTATGTGTATCAGTGTGTGTGTTTATCTTTATGTGTATCAGTGTGTGTGCTTATCTCTATGTGTATCAGTGTGTGTGCTTATCTTTATGTGTATCAGTGTGTGTGTTTATCTCTATGTGTATCAGTGTGTGTGTGCTTACCGCTATGTGTATCAGTGTGTGTGCTTATCTTTATGTGTATCAGTGTGTGTGTGCTTACCGCTATGTGTATCAGTGTGTGTGCTTATCTTTATGTGTATCAGTGTGTGTGCTTATCTTTATGTGTATCAGTGTGTGTGTGCTTACCGCTATGTGTATCAGTGTGTGTGCTTATCTTTATGTGTATCAGTGTGTGTGCTTATCTTTATGTGTATCAGTGTGTGTGTGCTTACCGCTATGTGTATCAGTGTGTGTGCTTATCTTTATGTGTATCAGTGTGTGTGCTTATCTTTATGTGTATCAGTGTGTGTGTGCTTATCTTTATGTGTATCAGTGTGTGTGCTTATCTCTATGTGTATCAGTGTGTGTGTGCTTACCGCTATGTGTATCAGTGTGTGTGCTTATCTTTATGTGTATCAGTGTGTGTGCTTACCGCTATGTGTATCAGTGTGTGTGCTTACCGCTATGTGTATCAGTGTGTGTGCTTACCGCTATGTGTATCAGTGTGTGTGCTTATCTTTATGTGTATCAGTGTGTGTGCTTATCTTTATGTGTATCAGTGTGTGTGCTTACCGCTATGTGTATCAGTGTGTGTGCTTACCGCTATGTGTATCAGTGTGTGTGCTTATCTTTATGTGTATCAGTGTGTGTGCTTACCGCTATGTGTATCAGTGTGTGTGCTTACCGCTATGTGTATCAGTGTGTGTGCTTACCGCTATGTGTATCAGTGTGTGTGTGCTTACCGCTATGTGTATCAGTGTGTGTGCTTACCGCTATGTGTATCAGTGTGTGTGCTTACCGCTATGTGTATCAGTGTGTGTGTGCTTACCGCTATGTGTATCAGTGTGTGTGCTTATCTTTATGTGTATCAGTGTGTGTGTTTATCTCTATGTGTATCAGTGTGTGTGCTTATCTTTATGTGTATCAGTGTGTGTGCTTATCTCTATGTGTATCAGTGTCTGTGCTTATCTCTATGTGTATCAGTGTGTGTGTTTATCTCTATGTGTATCAGTGTGTGTGCTTATCTTTATGTGTATCAGTGTGTGTGCTTATCTTTATGTGTATCAGTGTGTGTTTTTACCGCTATGTGTATCAGTGTGTGTGCTTACCGCTATGTGTATCAGTGTGTGTGTGTTTATCTCTATGTGTATCAGTGTGTGTGCTTATCTTTATGTGTATCAGTGTGTGTGTGCTTACCGCTATGTGTATCAGTGTGTGTGCTTATCTTTATGTGTATCAGTGTGTGTTTTTACCGCTATGTGTATCAGTGTGTGTGTTTATCTCTATGTGTATCAGTGTGTGTGCTTACCGCTATGTGTATCAGTGTGTGTGTGCTTACCGCTATGTGTATCAGTGTGTGTGCTTATCTTTATGTGTATCAGTGTGTGTGTGCTTACCGCTATGTGTATCAGTGTGTGTGCTTATCTTTATGTGTATCAGTGTGTGTGTGCTTACCGCTATGTGTATCAGTGTGTGTGCTTATCTTTATGTGTATCAGTGTGTGTGTGCTTACCGCTATGTGTATCAGTGTGTGTGCTTATCTTTATGTGTATCAGTGTGTGTGTGCTTACCGCTATGTGTATCAGTGTGTGTGCTTATCTTTATGTGTATCAATGTGTGTGCTTATCTTTATGTGTATCAGTGTGTGTGCTTATCTTTATGTGTATCAGTGTGTGTGTGCTTACCGCTATGTGTATCAGTGTGTGTGTGCTTACCGCTATGTGTATCAGTGTGTGTGCTTATCTTTATGTGTATCAGTGTGTGTGTGCTTACCGCTATGTGTATCAGTGTGTGTGCTTATCTTTATGTGTATCAGTGTGTGTGCTTATCTTTATGTGTATCAGTGTGTGTGCTTACCGCTATGTGTATCAGTGTGTGTGCTTATCTTTATGTGTATCAGTGTGTGTGCTTACCGCTATGTGTATCAGTGTGTGTGCTTACCGCTATGTGTATCAGTGTGTGTGCTTACCGCTATGTGTATCAGTGTGTGTGCTTATCTTTATGTGTATCAGTGTGTGTGCTTATCTTTATGTGTATCAGTGTGTGTGCTTACCGCTATGTGTATCAGTGTGTGTGCTTACCGCTATGTGTATCAGTGTGTGTGTGCTTACCGCTATGTGTATCAGTGTGTGTGTGCTTATCTCTATGTGTATCAGTGTGTGTGCTTACCGCTATGTGTATCAGTGTTGGCAGAACATCCGATTTCTGACCGAAACGTTGAGTAATACATCACTCTAATTTTGCATTCTCAAAAGTGATTATTATTTTATTTCAATATGCATATGCGTGCACTTCTAAAATAAATAAAAAATCCTTCCATTAAGAGACAGGTGGTACCCAACATACCCTCTGGCACTCAAAGGGTTAAAATGGGAACAGAGTATTGGTACAGTATTGAGTGCTGATACTGCAGGGCTACCTGTATTCTCTTTACTTTTACAAAAAAAAATACCATTCATAAGTGCCAAAGAGGTATCCAACACATTGCAACACAATGTATTGGATACCTCTCTGGCACTTAAAGGGTTAAATGGTGTTTTTAACCCCTATAGAGCTAGAAAGGTTTCCAATGGATTGTGAATCCTCTGTAGCATCCAAGGGGTTAAAACTGCATTGTAATCATTGGGGATTTGTATTTACCCGCTGTGGTGCAGTTGGTTTAACCCTTTGAGTGCCAAAGGGGTAGGCAACGCAATTCTAAGTAGTGCTCTGGCACACAAGGGGTTAATCCAGCTGTCCCCAGTACATCAGCCTTTGTCTCTGTCCATAGGGACATTGTGCTGTACATGTATCTGTACACCAGGGAGCACTAGCAGACCATGAGATCACACCTACGGTGAGCCTTTCATCTGAGAGATCCCGGGACATCCTCTCCTCCCTGGGGCTCAGTCTGCACTGGCTCTACTCCCTCCCAGCAGTACCCTAACAATCATCCACCATGCATCAGTCCCACACCACTCACCGTGTGCAGACTGACATGTGCTGACTCCAGGCTAGTGCCCATGTCTGTAATACCTTAACTCATCCACAATGCGCGTCTCCGCTATTACCGTAATTCACTCACTGAACATCTGGTGGTTGTGCTGTGAGCGAGGAAGTGCCCGGTGGCCGAGGTGCACGCAGCTCTGCTCTGCGCCCTCAGAAGATGTGCGCCCTAGGCCGGCACCTACCTCGCCTATAGGTGGCACCGGCCCTGTATGTAAATCCCTCTGTGGAGAAAAAATATCCTGTTCTGAATTTATCACCCTGCAAAACCTAATGTCATCTGCAAATATTGATATTTTGCTTTCTATATCTATTTCCAGGTCATTTTTAAACATGTTAAAAAGCAGTGAACCAAGTACTGAACCCTGAGGTACTCCACTCTCCACTTTAACTGTATTGGAGAATTGCCCATTTACAACAACACAATGATTCCTATCCTTCAACCAGTTTTCTATCAAAGTGCAAAGGTTATTCTCTATTTTCAATTTCCTTATTTTATACCCCAGCCTCCTGTGTGGCATTGTATCAAATCCCTTTGCAAAATATAGATATACTGCATCAACAGTTTTACCATTATCTAGGTTGCTACATACTTCATAGAAGCTCAAAAAATTAGTTTGGCACAATCTATTCCTCATAAAACCATGTTGATTCCTGCTAATAATCTTATTTTCTGCTGTTTAATCCTGAATATGATCCCTTATTATCCCTTCTAGCAGTTTTCATACTACAGATGTCAAACTCACAAGACTATAATTCCCAGGTTCTGTTTAAGTTCCCTTTTTAAATAAAGGCACTACATTGGCTTTACACCAATCTTTTGGTACTAAGCCTATGGTGATAGAATATTTAAAGAGTAAAAACAGGGGTCTTGCTAACACCTGCAGAATCCTTGGGTGTATACCATCAGGATCCATTGCTTTGTCAATCTCAATTTTGTTCAGTCTTACCATTACCTCTTCTAGTGTTAACCCAATATATGATAATGGTAAGGTGTTACTGAGGCTGTTGTACCATTTTTTTCCCATATATATATACAGATGCATAGACATACTGTCTATGTCCCCCTCATACCAGCAGCATCAGACTACTAATTATCAGTAGAAACTACACAGCAATATCAAGCCAACCTTCAACACCCTTAGCCAATCCAAAATGGAATGTAACATTTCTCAACACCCACTGTGAAAGGTGTAAAGAAAAAGAGACAGGGAGAAGTGTGAGAGCCAGGGGAGATAGACAACACAGAAAAGACTGACGGAGAAAGAAAAGAGCATATCAGGGAAGGAAAAGAAAAGAAATTGGCTAGAAGATAAAGTGGAAGGGGGGGAGAGGGCTGAAAATGCATTTTATGAAACTGATCTCAGATTTTTTAATCTGAAGGTCCATTTTAATAAAATAGTGATACAGAAGCACAGCGCAAACAATTTGTTGTGCTTCGTTTATTAACAATAGTGCTTGTAATTAAACAAATGACCTATATTTAAGCCAGTGTTTCTTAACTCCTGTCCTCAGGACCCACTAACAGGCCAGGATTTGATTATTCCCTTGTTAGAGCACAGTTGAGTTAATCAATGTGAATGAGCCTCTGATCACCACACCTGTGCTCTAGCAGAGAAATCCCCAAGTCCTGACCTGTTAGCGGGTCCTGAGGGCAGGAGTTGAGAAACACTGATTTAAGCTATGCAAATGTATATGGCTAAAGATCCAAGGAGCTATTGCTATGAATGATCAACAGGTGCGCAGTCTTCACCCATTGAACATTAACTAAAAATAGTCACCTTTGCCATCCTATTCCATGTGGTGGCTTTACTGCATGTTTAGGATGCACTTTTCATGGTTCAGATCCTGCACCATGAGAAGGCAGATGAAGAACCCAAAACGGGTGGTCAAAACCACCAGTACGTGTTAGAAAACAAAGAAATAGGTTAACCCTATGAGTGCCAGTGGGGTATGCAACACATTATACAGTGTTGCATACCCCACTGGCACTCATAGGGTTAACCCACAGTTTCACTCATGTCCTGACAATTAAAAACTTACCAGTAATCCTGATGTCCAGCAGGGTCACGGACGGCTTCTTCTTTTCTTCTGTCTTCTCTTCTTCTGATCTTCATTCAGGGAGAGGAGGGTCTAGTTGTATGAAAAGCTGTGTTTCTAAGTAGGTGCAGTCATTTACCTTTTTGTTTTCAAGCGCTGTAATGGCGTCCTTCCACACCCGCATCTCTTCCAGTAGGCACCAGGCTGGACATCCTGTGGACTGCTGCAGGACATCATGTGGGGTTCATAGGCAGATATTACCCCCTAGGCAGAAGCATGTTGGGCCCATAGATTCCAGCTGCACCCAAGCACATTTGCCACCCCTGTATGCACACCTCAGCCACACTTACTTTCCCCATCGCAAAGCAAACATCAACATACTCCCACCCCTTCTATCAGCCAGCTCACCCTGGGCCCCAACAGTCACCCACATTTTCTCCCTATTAATGCAAGACAAGGGGGTCATATATCCGGAGAGGCCCCCCTTGGAGCACATGGAAGCCACTACTAACTCCCACCTCGGTACACCTCTGAGGGGGGGAAATACACAGCTCCAGGCTTTGTTATGGGCAACTATTAAGGCCATTGGGGGCATACAGGAGTCTCCACTTCAGGAAGACACTAACTGTGTTCATACAAGGGGGAGCATGGCTCCTCCCAGCCAGGGTGAGGGGGACAGACAAAATAATAGGCAAGACACTGATGCTCTTTCTGTTCCCAGACATCCACTGGGTGCAGGGATAGCTGGCCAAGAATCAACAAGCCATCAACAGACAGGGGATTCACACAGGAAAAGAGTATGTCACCCCCTGAGGGGACAGAGTACAGCAGGGCAAGAACCACAGGCATCAGGTGAGCTTAACAATGTATATGCATATGATGAAGATGATATTACAGATGTTACCGTAACATTGACTCAGAGGCATCTACTAGCACTTCTGACTTAGACTCTGATTCTGTATACTCAAACTCTGATTCTGTAGACTCAGACGCTGACTCAGACACCAACAACAAAGTTGAGGGTCTTGTCAAGAAGTATTTAAAGAAGCTAGGGGGAAGAGAGACTAACCTCCCTAATAATGGGATGTTGGAGGAGTCAGTAGGGAAGAGGTTTAAGTTTGCGGGGCAGTTTGACACGCCAGACAGTAGAAGATAAGGAAGATGGGGTTAAGAAGGACACAAGACCAAGCATATTATGGATTGGATCAAGAGCTTCACGGCATATGCTACTTTCTATATGGTCTATAACCCAAAGCAGGCTTTGAACTTGTTTAAATACCAGGATTTAATTGTTGACACTCATACGGCTTTTGGGGGAAGTGCATGGGCTGATTACGACCGCGCCTTTCCCCGGAAGATGCCACATAGTAAGGTCCTTAATTTTGGTAGCAGGGACGTGGACCTGAGGTCAAGGCTAGTCACACACACAAGGAATGGGTTATATCCCTAACCAAGGGTTGCAAAAAAAACCTTCCAAGGGCAGAGCAAGAGAGACCATTGTTTTGCATACAATGTAGGTACCTGCAAGAAAGGATTTGCTTGTAGGTACAGGCATGATTGTGCGAAGTGTGGGGGGCACCCTGTCACCACCTGTAGAAAAGAGCAGTCAAAGGAAGGGGGACTCTCCTTTTGAGACTCATTTGGTAAAGGCCCCATCGCCCATAATCCTAGAGCAGTTAAGGGAGGTCCTTCAGAGCTATCCAGCTAGACACGAGGCACAGTTTTTGTTGGAGGGGTTTGAGTGGGGTTTTAAAGTTCCAGTTGAGGGTTCAGTAGGGGGAAAACAGTGACTTCGCAATTTGCACTCAGCAGAGCAATACCCAGACATAGTGCAAGAGAAGCTCCAGAAGGAGATAGCAGCAGGGCGCATTGCTGGCCCATTTCAGTTTCCCCCATTGCACAACCTCATAGTCTCCCCCCTTGGTGTGGTCTCCAAGAGGAACATGGGAAGTTCTGTTTGATACAACACCTATCATATCCCAAAGGTCACTCAGTGAACGATGCCATAGATAGTCAGATTTGCATGGTGCAATACCAGTCATTTGATTAAGCATTTCAGAAGGTCATTCAAATGGGTCCTGGAGCCCTTATGGCTAAAGTAGATGTGGAATCTGCCTTTAGGCTTTTACCAAAGCACCCAGGCAGTTTTAGATTTATGAGTTGTCACTTTCAGGGTGCTTATTATGTGGACAAATGTCTGCCTATGGGTTGCTCTATTTCATGTGCATAATTTGAGACATTCAGTTCCTTCCTGCGCTAGGCGGTTGAAAGCACAGCAGGGGTTGGGGAGATTGCACACTACTTAGATGACTTTCTCCTTGTGGGTCCATGGGAGGTTTCAGTATGTCAGCAGCTTTTGGAACAGGCGAATGTCACTTTCCAATATCTGAGGGTCCCAACTGCACAGGACAAGATGGTAGGCCCCCAGATTGACTCAGTGGCTAGGGAGGTCAGGTTGCCACATGACAAAGTCAAGCAGGCACAAGCGCAGATGGGGAGGGTGTTGGGGGCGGGGAAATTGACACTGAAAGATGTGCAGTCACTTCTGGACACTCTGAATTTTGCCTCTAGAGTCATTCCCATGGGAAGGATTTTCAGCAGATGCTGGGAAAGGCCTACAGTTAAGGTGAGGAAGCCCTTCCATTACATTAGAATCATTAGACAGTTGAAGGAGGACTTACGAGTGTGGAACACCTTACTACAGGATTTCAATGGTGTGAGGCTGTGGCAAGCAGCCCCTGCAGATAATTCTGAGTTGGGGTTATTCACAGATCCAGCCGGTGCAATAGGGTTCAGAGCATACTTAGGGAAGGAGTGGTGTGCGAGCCGCTGGCCAGAAGACTGGCAGCAGCGGGGGTTAACAAAAAACCTTACCCTTCTGGAGTTGTCCTCTATAGTGGTAGCCATTGAAGTCTGGCAGGAGCATTTTGCCAGACGCGCAGTTATTTTCTGGACAGACAACATGAGTGTAGTGCATGCCATTAATAATCTATCATCCCATTCCCCGCCAGTGCTCACTTTGCTGCGTCACTTATTGTTGTTATGTATGTAGCATGATATATATTTCAAGGCTAGGCATGTTCCGGGGGGGGGGGGGGGCAGATGCAGATGCATTATCTAGGGGGAAGTGGGAAACATTACATAACTTGGTACCAGGTGCTAATACTGTTGGCTGTGTTTGTCGACCACATCTATGCCAGTTGGTGATGAGGATCTAGATCAGTTGATCAGAAATTCCTTGGCTTCTATGACTTGGGCATCATACAGTATGGCATTCTCTTCTTGGAGTAAGTTTGCACGGGAAAGGGGCACAAATAGTGATAGTGACAGGCAGGCTTGCATACTCAGATACATTAACCACATGAGAAAGGGGGGCGCATCCAGAGCTAAAGTGACCACAACTCTGGCTGGCATATCCTTTTTATTTCGACTTGGGTTTGTTGTCTGCCGTATAATGAAGGGGAGGGGGAAGTCAGCCGGTCCTACCCCTGAGAAGAGGAAACCCATAGATGCGGAATGGTTAGCAGCTATGATAAAAGTACTCACTAGGATTTGCAGCTCCCCTTTTGAGGCTTCCTTGTTTAAATGTGCCTTTGTGATGGCTTTCTGTGGGGCATTCAGACTGGTGGAGTTGGTGGCACCAGCAAGGGGAGCCATAGGAAGGGGGTTGCAGGCAGGGCATGTTGAGTTATCAGAATGGGGGGTGCATTTCCTGTTGCAGACTTCAAAAACTGATCAGGAAGGCAAAGGCATTTGGTGCGTATGCTCGCCGGAAGGGATGCCTCCTGCCCACTGACAGTGGTGAGGGAATTTTTGGCTCTTAGACCACCAGGGGGAGGGTGATTTTAAAGCATGTTGATGGCTCCTCGCTGTCATTTTATCAGTTCAGAGCGGTGGTCCGCAGAGTTCTAGTCTTGATCGGTTTAGACCCAGCAGTATATGGTACTCATTCAGTTAGAATTGGTGCAGCAACTGCAGCCATGGCTCAAGGTAGCTCCTCCTGGGAATAATGGGTTAAGGAAGATGGAAATCTGGGGCCTACAAAAGATACGTACGCCCACTTGACTCTGATTAATTAACATGTCAAATTTTGTCTCCCTTTTACAGCTAGCCGATCTACTTGGTACAACATTCCTCTTGGGGTACTTCTATGTACTTTGGGCAGAGAAGAAAGCAGTCGTATAGGAGGGAGGCAGACAGCTAGGAATCCCACAGGAACGCATGCAGGTTTTTTGGCTGGTGAAACCAGGCATGGCATGGGGGCAGGTGTGGGATCTGTGGCTGGTGGCAGTGGTTATGTGGGGCCATCTGCAGGTCGTGGTGATCCATGGAGGTGGTAACAACCTAGCCAAGATATCAGCGGTGGCCCTAATCCACATGATAATGTATACATGCCATAGGCTCTTGTATACCTGCCCAGGTGTTAGGCTTATCTGGTCAGAAGTAGTGCCCAGGCTGTCATGGTAGGGGGCACATTCGCCCCACACCATTGACAAAGCTTGGCGTAAGGTGACCTTGGCAATAGCCATATTTTGCCTTCCTCTGGGCGGTACACTATCACACATGATAAGATTCTTCAAAGGTCAGGGGGCTTGTACGGGGGAGATGGTGTGCACCTATATAGTGAAGGTTTTGAGTTATTTACCAGCGCATTAGGTGCAGCCCTAGGGGGTAGTATGGGATCACGGCAATAGGGTGGGGTGCAGAGGGTTACCTTAGAGGCCCCTCTTTGGGTGGCAGCATGTGGGACCCCCAGGCCGCCTCAGTGTGGCTTAGCCTCAGAAGGTACAGTTTCCAGAGGGCCTGGCTGACAGGGAGCCGGGTCCCGCCCTATGAAAGTTGCTTTTGGGGCTGGCTGCACGGCGGCCCCTCAGTAGCAGGGTGGGCTAACGCTGTAGGACACTGAGGTAAGGGGAGGGCTTGGGGGAGGTGTTGGTGCAGACCGGCATCCACAGGCCCTCACAGTTTGAAAGGAGTGTCCATCGTAGAGGTCCAGGGTAGGCCATGAGTGCCTGAGAATCCCCTACATACCTCCATGGTGGCGGGCATGTGGGCTCAAGCTGCCAGAGCTGGACATGGCGTCTATGCTGGATGTTGGCCTAGTGGATTCGCATTAGAGGGGGGGGTCCTCCAAGAGTAATTAGGTCAAACCCACTTTAATAAAGCTGTGATCTCTTTATTCCCACCAATTACTGTCTGTGTGTTTCTTTGAAATTGGTTGTACTATAGGGCTTGGGGGGGTTGGGGTTTCTTGGTTGGGGAAAAAAGGTGGGTAGTGATGCCAAGCCGTCTTAAAGGACTTTAATCAAACAACCCTGCTGCTTTTTTGGTTATTTAGTACGTATCAATAATAGCAAACCACAGGAGTTGTGGAGTTATATTGAGAACTAAAATGGCTTTAATTCTAGATTTGTGCCTTATAATATATAATAAATTCTGTAAAGTATGAAAAAGAGTGAATGTATAACATTTATTTCAGATAATAGCAAAATTAATGTGAAAAAATGCATCTCATAGCCCTTTACATCGCTGGATGTTATTGGTATTTTACCTATGGAAAGAGTTAACTTAAAAAAACAGAAAGGAACGCAGCCCTCGGGTAATAATGACTAAAAAAACATTTTCTTTGCCCAGAGGCTAGACTTTCCTAATACCTATGAATCACTGGATGCTTTGTCACCCAGTATCTTTCATATCCTTTAAACTTGCCAGCTTGCATAAGCAAACCAATCCATGTAATGTTTACATCTATTAGAGCAGTTACCAATATCAGTGCTGGAAAAATATGCATGAGGGAAGAGGATCTTTGTCTGAGTTTGCAGAAGTGGTGTATTTACTGGAGTTTACAACTGAGATCTCTCTTTTTCTGACATGCTTCTACCTGCAGTAATAACAATCCTGACTGGTGCCAGATAGGCTGGGCGGGACCCATTGTACTGCAGGGAGAGAGGCAAACACTTCTCTTCTCCGTACCTGCTTCTGTGATCTCACTACTGGGGTGGAGATAAAGAATTACAGTTCACATAATTTGCTCTTTATTACTCACTCAGGAAACCAGGTGGACAGCGCAGCACAGGAAGAGCAGGTGAGATCAATCTATATTGTCAGCAAGGGGGTAACAAGGCTCAAGTCTGTGTGTGAGTGGGCATGATTAAACTTTAGGCATCAAGTGCAAATGTGTGAATCGAAAAATAAGAATAATGGTTACAGGATTTTGTTAAAACTAGTAATGTTATGTTGACAGAAGCACTAGTGTGTATGCGTGCATTCAGAACAGCTATCCTGCTTTGATTTTGAGTGTAATAAATGTATGTGTGTCCATGTTTAATTATATATGAGAAAGTTATGCAGATGTAAATGTGGCTTGATAGGCAGGATATGTGTGTATGGTTTGGGATGTGTTTGGGGGTACTTAGGGGTGTCAGAGGGGGTATGTCATGCACACCATAATTGTAATGGGTTTAAAACATATTAGTTAGAGAAACTTTGCTTCCATGGGGTTCTTATGTTTTAAAGCAAAATTGACTCATTTTGAACCAAACCAACTGCACTATAGTGGAGAAATAAAATTATTTATTTATTTTGCAATGTGTTGCGTATCCCGCTGGCACTCAAAGGGTTAAAGCCCTGGAATGGTAGAGAGATCTCTAACACATTGCTACATTATGCATTGGAGACTTATTTAGCATGTAAGGACTTAAAAATCCTAATTTAAATTATGGGTATTTTTTTTTTTTTGTGTTATCCTCAATAGTGCAATAAGCTTAATCTAAAATTGGTCCACTCGTTCTTTATACAAAAGGCCCAATGTATCATAGTAAAAAAATAAAATAAAATGCCAAATTTGGGGGTAAAACAAGTGACCCTTATGTATCAAATAAAAAATCCCACTGATTTTAATTGCACGTTTAATTTTTACACCAAAAGTGTTTTTGCCTTTATACATGAGCGATTTTAGTACCTAAACCTTACTTTGTGGAATCCCACTCTTGTATAGCAAATTAATTCATTTTAATTTGTTTAGTGCTGATCTAAAAGTGGGAATTGAAAGTAGCGTCTCAATATTTGCTGATGACACTAAGCTATGTAAGGAAATATATACAGAGCTGGATGTTTTTTCTCTGCAGAAGGATTTAGAAAAACTAAGTGAATGGGCAGAAAAGTGGCAGATGTCATTTAATGTAGATAAATGTAAGGTATTTGGCTTGTATTTGGGCTGTAGAAACAAACATGTTGCATATACCTTAAATGGGAAACAACTTGGGGAATCCTCATTAGAGAAAGAAATAGGAGTACTGATAGACAAGAGCAAATAGGGTACTAGCCTGCATAAAAAGAGGTGCAAGGGATGCTGATATTATTCTACCTCTATATAAATCCTTGGTTACGCCTCATCTAGAATATGGAGTGCAGTTTTGGGCACCAATTCTTAAAAAATACATTGTTGAACTGAAAAAAGTACAGAGACCTGCAACAAAACTGATAAAGGGATTGGAGTAACTAAGTTATAAAGAGAGACTAGACAAACTGGGTTTATATCAGTTAGAGAAGAGACGTCTAAGGTGTGATATGATTGCCATTTACAAATATATTTAAGGTCAATGCAAAGAGCTGAGCTAAGAATGAGAGGTTATCCATTAAAACAAGAGAAAAGTTGCTTTAGACTAAAACAAAGGCAGGGGTTTTTTACAGTAAGGGTGGTAAAGCTATGGAATTCTTTGCCTTGGGATGTTGTGCTTGCAGATAATGCAACTGCTTTCAAAAAAGCAATGGATGCCTTTCTAGAACAGAACAATACTGACAATTATGAAAGATGGCTTCAATGCAGATAGGCTGTTGATACAGGGAACTATCTGACTGCCATTTGGAGTTGGGGAGGAATTTTTTTACCCACTTGGGGCTAAATTGGAAATGGTTTCAGGATTTTTTTTCCTTTCCTCTGGATCAACAGGGATGTTTTTGGCATGGGCTGGACTTGATGGACGCATGTCTTTTTTTCAGCCTTGTCAACTATGTTACTATGTTACTATATTTTATTATTTTGTTTCATGATGACTTACACATGGGCATTAAGTTATACAGATAACCAGTGGCAATATGTTCAAAATTATTAAAATGAAACAGAATCTTGTAAAATACTTTGTAGAGCTGATCAACAAAATGAATCAAAGCTGGTTCCCTCATCGCTAATTGTATGGAAGAATACAAATAAAATTATACCAAAATATATAAACAAATAAATGTATACATCTAGACATTAGAGTGAGTACAAAATGGATGCTAGTCTGCTGCTGTTATAGTTAACAGGGTTATACATGTATATATACCTGGGAACTCTAAGAGTTTGACCCTGAGGCTCATGGTTTTGACCCAAATCTCAGGTTAAAGGTCCAAATTCTCAGTGTGAGAGAGTCCAATGATACCTGCTACATGATCTCCATCTAGTTACTGTTTCTTTATCCTCTAAGTTGTAGAGTGACCAGATTTCCATTCTGCTATTCAGGGACACTGCTGAAAACAGCAGGGTACTTGACCTCGACTCTAGTGCAGATAAGCGGGACGGGTCACTATACAACACCGGACATCAGTGTACAACATGCTATTTCTCAGCCACACCACAGAGTTCTAAACACTAGGGGGAGAATTGCCCATTGACTGCAGTGACACAAATTGATGCCTTTGGTGGACTACAAGAATATGTACCATGCCCAATGCCTTAGAGTGGCATTACAATATAACACTAGAGTCTAGAGATTTGTGTGGAAGCCATTTTCTTGTAGCCCAGCAGAGGCATCACTTTGAGTCAAAGCAAGCAATGGGCAGTTCTCCTTCTAGTGTTCAGAACTCTGTGCTCTGGAGTCTTCATTCAGGGACTTGGTATTGTCCCTGAAGGGGGCTGCCCAGGATATGGGGGACACACTTAAAATCCAGGACTCTCCTGGCCAATCCGGGACATATGGTTACTTTACTAATTGTGATATTTGTATATGAAAGGCACAGGAAGAAGTTGTTTGTCTTGAGTGTGTTTGTGCAGTGAGAGCTCATATTTAGAGCATGTTTTAGGTTAGTTGAAGACTGACTGGTGTACATCTGGGTTACAGCAAGCAGGAACATGTCCCCTATAGTGTACGTTAAGGGGATCACTAAGGGTTATTATTTTAACATCTCGTGGTCACCTCATTTTGAATGATCTCAAGTGTGCAGGTATATCATAGATCTAACAGTCACTAGTGTCCGGTTAAATTAATGCCCATGAATTAAAGATGTAAATTCAGCCGCTTTAACTTTTTGATTAATTTGTAATATACATGTTGTGTAGCATTGGTGAAATTGCAATAAAGCTAAATTATGTAACATTTCCCATTGTCAGATAGAAGTCTGTACGTAGTAACTAATATAAAATGATGATGTTCTAATGTGAAATCACCAGTATTTTAGCTCAGAAAAAAGTATGCTAACTCGGGTAACATCTAAATGTAATGGTATATGGAAAGGCCTCAGGCCTGTGTAATGTTAAAGGGATAGTAATGCTTCATAATAAAAGCAGCTCTAATTAATCATCATAGTATTTGGACTTTGGAGAGTGTTATTTCAATTCTGTCAGAGTTGTAGTTGAAGAGTAATTCAATGACAAAATATTCCCCTCCCGCCCCTTTTACTGATGTAACACTGTTCAGCCAGAGCAGAAGGGAGGTGCCCAGGTAGACTGCAGAGAGGGACACTCTTCAATTAAGATAAGGGAAAACCTGAAAAACTTGTCAAGGGGGGCAGGGCTTTCATTGTTCTCATAGGAAGAAGACTGCCCCCTTCTGTTATCTGTCTGGTCTATGGACTGGATTCCACATCTGAGAAGAGATGGCTTACACTAGGTAAAAGGGGCGGGAGGGGAAACTTTGCTTGTGAATATCTCTCAAACCATAAAGGTTTGAGAGATAAGACTTATATCGTTCTTCATGTTTTTTTAATGCCTACAAAATAAAATAAAGATAAAACAAAGTATTACTATCCATGTATGTGACTGTTTCAACAGTAGGGAAAAGAGGTCAGCTGCCCAGGGTCCATACAGTAAAGGAGAAACTCTAACTGTAATGCAACACATTTTGGAACCCTCTGAATCTCCTTTTTCCTGGGTGATCTGGAGGGCTCATGTGTGTAATCTCAGCAAGCTTTATACACAGAAAAACGGAGAAGCAATGCTGGAGCAAACCATCTGCACTACAGGAGACAAATGTAACTTCCCAATGATTTAAAAGGGACTTTATAACACCCTGAATGCTGCAGGGGTCTACGCAATGTATTGCAAAGCATTGCCTTTAAGTGCATTCTAGTGTGTAATTAACAGGGAAAAATATCTTAAAGGTTAAGGCTTTTAGGGGTTGATTAGATAAATGCTGCCACGCTCGCTTCTAGATGCAGAAGCATTACAAACTTACAGTTCTAATTATACAGGGCTGTTCAAGCTTCTTGACCCACATCCTGCAGAAGCTTAAAGGGATAGTAATACTTTGATTAAAGTTTAGCTCCTAGTCTTCTTTATATATTTTTTTAACATGGAACTATATTTAATTACTTGCAGTGTTGTATTTCAAACTATATTCAAGCCAAAAGGATCCCCCTCCAGCTCCTTTCCTTGCATCAACCAGCCTCCTGGTCCGAACGAAGTGCAGTGAGGAACAATCTTCAGTAAGCAAACGAAAATCCTGCAATCCTTCATCAAGAGGGGCAGGGTTTTCCTTATACTTACTGAATGAAGATTGTCCCTCGCTGCATCCGTCCAGTCCCAGGACCAGATTCCAGATCTAATGGGAGGTGGCAGAAGGGGGGAGAGGAGGATCCTTTCTGCTTGAATAGCGTTTGAACTACAACACTAAAAGTAATTAAATATAACACTACATGTTAAAAAAATATATAGAAGACATAGATCTAAACTATAATTGAAGTATTACTATACCTTTAAGCTGTCAGAGCAGCCCCATTCCTATTGGGCAGGGGAAGCCAGAGAGGGATCTGTACTGTGAGGGTTTTAGGTTTAAAATTCTGCTTTTCCAAGAGGTGTTAGTAGCAGCATTTAATGTGTAAAAATCTGTTTCATTACATAATTTTTTACATTTTATATGTGTTAGCTTCTGTTTAAAATACAGGTGTAGTTATTATTTAACCCTTTGAGTGCCAGAGGGGTACGTAACGCATTGCAAAGCAATGCGTTGCGTACCCCTCTGGCACTCAAAGGGTTAAAGGAAACTATCTGCAAAAACCAACTTGTGTGAGTTTGTAATTGATTTCATAATCACCTATATATTGTATTAAGCTTTTTATTTGGAAAACTACTCTTTGAATTCTTTAGATTTATAGATTATGCTAATTAAGACATTCCACACACATTTCCTGTTTTAGTTCTACGTTAGCTCCACCATTCACTTAACCCTTTCAGTGCTAGGGGAGGAGGCAATGCATTGCTGAGCAATGCCTGAGAATGGGGGAGGTAAAGGAGAGCAAAGACAGGCATGCCTTAATTAGCATAATCTATAAATCTAAAGAAATCAAGAACTAGGTTTTTAAAATAAAATGTTTTATATGACAGAGAAGTGATTCTGAAAGCTGTTTCAAAATCACCAAAGTAGTTTTAGGTGATAGTGTCCCTTTAATCCAGTGGATTAGAGAGGTGTCCAGTTAATTGTGAATTGATATTTTGTGAACATCTCTAGCATTCAATTAGTTAAAGACTCCCTCTTTTTTCATTTCAGTGGCTTAACCTTTAGAGTGCCAGAGAGATAAGCAACACATTGTGTTGCAATGAGTTGGATACCTCTCCCTCCCAAAAGGTTCAAATGGTTCTGATAGAAAAAGTAATATATCACAAATATACTAAATAGGGAACAGGAGAAACGTATTGGCCAAAAAAAGAAAAACTGCTCTTTTGCCTTCTGTGGGAATTCCCCCAAAAAAGTGCAGTTTGTACCATTTTATTCCACCACACACCTCAGCCTTGTCCCACTGCACTGGTAGCCACTGAACCACACATAATGACCTCCAACCCTGTCCCGTGGCAGCAATAGGACCACTGACCTCCAGTCTGGTCCACTGCACTGGTAGTCAAAGAACCACACATACAGACACCTCCTGCCTTGTCCCAGGGTGGCCATAGATCCACACATACTGACCTCCCTGCCTTTTTCCACAGTAGTCATAGAACCACACATACTGGCACATAGCTTTGTCCCACTCTATTGGCATAGCCAGAGCATAGCAGCCCCCCCCACACACACACATACACAGGAATTAACAAATTTTTGTTGTTAGCGAAAATGCGAAAATTTTAGCTGATGTCAAGGCACAGGAATTTTCTCAGAAAAAGTAGCAAATTTACAGTTTTCCTCCAAATTTCTTGCAGGAAAGAAAATGAAACTTTATTCCCATAAATGAGGCTGATGTACTAAGAACTGGAGCAATTCTGGGGCACACCAAATGTGACAATTCTTATGAATTTAAATGGTGCTTTTTAACTCACTGATTGCTAGAGAAGTCTCCAACTCATTGCTTCAATGGGTTAAGGGCACCATTTAACTAAATGGGAATTTTGATCATTTTAATTTGCCCTCTATAATGCAGTTGGTTTGCACCAGCGTTGGTCCAGTGTGTTGAGAGTGCAGATATAAGCACAAGGCACTGTGGTTTCATATACAAAGTTAATGATTGCCAGAGGCTGGGTGGAGATTACTATTTGTCACTGACATGAAGACTAATTCTGAGTCAGGCTTCCTTTTCCTCTTCGTAATTTCCCTAAATAACAAATTGCTTTATATGTTGTAGACCTATCTAACAGTTAAATGTGCACAATCTAGTAACTTGGGATCTATTGAAACACACTTACTCTATGGCTGTTGTTGAATGTCAGCTCCCACCATCCTCAGCTGGCTAAAGGCTGGCTGAGGATTACAGGAGTTGTATACAAAAAACATTCAGAGAGCCAGACGTGGCTGGATGTGGATGATGGGTGTAGTAGCTAAACAATAACTGGAGAGCAACAGATTGTCCACTCTTGCACTAGAGGGACCAAGAACACATTTCATAGCAATACGGCATAGGTTCATTCTTGCAGTTTAGGAGTTAAATGAGATCTAACTCCTCCATATAATAACCCCTGCACTTACATAACTATGGTTGGTAAATCTTAATGGCTCCTGTGAATTTTGGCCTTCTGAATTTGTTCAGTCAGTCTTGGATGACGTATGCATGGAGGCGGACATAACAATTGCTGAAAATGTTATCAAACTGAAGAATGCAAGAGCCTATTTAACCCTTTAAGGACCATAGGTTGTGCAATATATTGCAAAGGTTTAAGATTACCATTTGCAACGAGCATAGTGGTCTTACAGCAACAGTCTTATCCACCTCCATAAACTTGACATCCAGGATACCTTTCTGGCACTCAAAGGGTTAAACCCCAAGTAGGTCAAAAAACAAACCATACCTGGGAACTTCCTCCTGTGGACCCCCCACCCCCCGGAATGGGCTAATGGACATTCCTGGGATCTTCCACTTGTGGAGCCCCCCGGAGTGGGCTCATAAGCATACCTGGGAACTTCCGCCTGTGGGCCTCCCAGAGTGGGCTCAATGGCATACCTTGGAACTTCCTCCTGTGGAGTCCCTGGAGTGGGCTCATGGGCATACCTGGGAACTTCCTCCTGTGGAGCCCCCCGGAGTGGGCTCATGGGCATACCTGGGAACTCCCTCTGTGGAATGTCCTGAGAGGGCTCATGGGCATACCTGGGAAATTCCTCCTGTGGAGCCCCTGGAGTGGTCTCATGGGCATACCTGGGAACTTCCTCCTGTGGAACCCCTGGAGTGGGCTCATGGGCATACCTGGGAGCTTCCTCATGTGGACTGCCCTGAGAGTGCTCATGGGCATTCCTGGGAAATTGCTTCTGGGGAGCCCCTGGTCTGGGCTCATGGCTATACCTGGGATCTTCCTTCTGTGGAGCCCCTGGAGTGGACTCATGGTCATACCTGGGAACTTCCTCCTGTGGAGCCCCTGGAGTGGACTCATGGTCATACCTGGGAAATTCCTCCTGTGGAGCCCCTGGAGTGGGCTCATGGGCATACCTGGGAGCTTCCTCATGTGGACTGCCCTGAGAGGGCTCATGGGCATTCCTGGGAAATTGCTTCTGGGGAGCCCCTGGTCTGGGCTCATGGCTATACCTGGGATCTTCCTTCTGTGGAGCCCCTGGAGTGGACTCATGGTCATACCTGGGAACTTCCTCCTGTGGAGCCCCTGGAGTGGACTCATGGGCATACCCGTGAACTTCCTCCTGTGGAGCCCCTGGAGTTGGCTCATGGGCATACCTGGGAGCTTCCTCATGTGGACTGCCCTGAGAGGGCTCATGGGCATTCCTGGGAAATTGCTTCTGGGGAGCCCCTGGTCTGGGCTCATGGCTATACCTGGGATCTTCCTCCTGTGGAGCCCCTGGAGTGGACTCATGGGCATACCCGTGAACTTCCTCCTGTGGAGCCCCTGGAGTGGACTCATTGGCATACCTGGGAACTTCCTCCTGTGGGCCCCTGGAGTGGGCTTATGAGAATATCTGGGAACTTGTTCTTCTAGTGTCCCCAGAGGGGACTCATGTGGTACCGGTTGTAGGATATAAATGACGTGATTCCTGTCACAATGCGGTGGGGCTTAACGGGCTCTCTAATAAAGAGGGAGGGGACTGCATGGGAAGTGGGCAGAACAGGGTGAGGAAGGAGAAGAAGTGGGAGGGTAGTTGGAGGAACAGGCTGGGAAGGAGGAGACGAGGGCAGAGTTTCAGTGGAAACTCCCCACCACCAGAGAATCAACCTATAATACCTGGAGACCTGGTAATGCACTGTGAAAACTGGAGTCCCTTGGGCAAATCCAGAGAGTTCCCAGCTATGCTCATGGGCTGAAACCAAGCTTCAGTTAATAACATGATTTGCATTAAAAAGTTGGCAGGGCTTAATCAGTCTCTGTCCCAGGAGACCAGCTAATTAACACTAAGAACCGGAGTCTCCAGGGCAGATCCACACAGTTCCCAAGCATGGTAAAAACGTTCTTTTCTGACTCCAAAAGGCAGCAGGAAAGTTACCTGGATCAACATCCTATCTGCACTGAAACAGCAGTCATAATTATCGATATTGCTGACAGAGAAAGGTATTGCTTTACAATGCGTTGGACACCCCTCTAACATCCAAAGAATTAAACACCCCATTTAAATCAATGGGAAGTTGTATTAATTCCCTGTGGTGCATTTGGTTTGCTTTAGAATTGTTCCTTTTTTCTTTTGTGAATAAAGCCCTGCTTTTGCTTTGTGGTCTGTTGTATCAAAATCTTAGGACATGTTCTCTGAGGGGAGTGGGGTGATAATTTAGAAAGAGAATATAATTGTACAAGCACAATTCCACGCTAAACTTGGAGCAGGGACCAATTTTGGGGCTGTATGTCCAAAAGAAAAGTGGAGGAGTTCTAGGGCAAACCATTTTATAGGGGAGAGCTGACAATTCCCATTGATTTAAAGGTACGTTTAACCCCTTAAATGCTAACGAGGTCTCCAAGAGTCAACTTTAGCATTCAATGGAGTAGTACCCCCAATCAATGGGAATTTTTTTAATTTTAGGTCTCCCCTATAGTACAATTGGTGTGCTACTTCTCCTTAAAGGGGTAGTAATACTTAAAATGAAAAAAATATATGTTGTAGGGTTTATCCCCCTGAGTAAAACAAGGGTACTCCCACTGCTGAAAGGTGTTTCATTCAAAACATATTACAGCTCAAATTTGAATTTTTTAGGTGCAATATCACAGTGGCCTGAAATTGTACAGTGGCGCTGTTGCTACACCATCCTATGGAAGGCTCTGGTCCTGGGATCATAAATCTCCATAGGATGGTGTAACAACAGCGCCACTGTACAATTTCAGGCCACTGTGATATTGCACCTAAAAATTAAATTTTGAGCTGTAATAACTTTTGAATAAAACACTTTTCAGAGGTGGGAGCGCCCTTGTTTTACTCAGGGGGATAAACCATACAACATATTTTTTTTTACATTTTAAGTATTACTATCCCTTTAAGTTGGTGAGATAGCTCAGTTGGTTAAGGCAGCAGCTGTAGAATCCATTGAAGCAGCAAGGTTACAGGTTCTAGTCCCGACAAGGTCAGCTCAGCCTTTCATCCCTCTAAGGTAGACAACATGAGTCCAGGACATCTTTGAAAATAAGAGCTAATCTCAATGTATTCTTCCTGGTAAAATAATTTCACAAAAAAAAGGGCAAATGTACTAAGCTATGTGTTTAGAATTCTCCCTGTAATGATGCTTGCACCAATGGCAGGGAATGGTAGAAGTGTATGGGCGTTTCAGGATATTTCTTTACTCTGCACCTTGTTTTATATTATGTATAAAAAATACACTGGAACCTTGAAGTCCACAGCCCCTAGAATGACAGCTGGAGCTGGAAGTGGGAGTATCCAAATGATGTGGGCAGGGCTTAACAGGAGTGAGCAGGGTTGGGTGGAAAACAGGTGGGCTTGTAATGAAAAGGGGCAGAGTGAGGCAGAGAGTTGGTGGAATGGGTGGGATTATCAGGGAACCAAAAAATCTTTCCTGGAGACCCAGTAATTAACTCAGAAATCAGGAGTCTCCAGGGCAGATAGGGAGATTTCACAGGTATGTGTATGATACGAGGCTCAGAGGATATGGCATTACTTTATTCTGATTTCCTACTCATGCCTTAGTGGAGATGTTGGGAACTTGCATGCTGACATTAACCCTTTGAGTGCCAGAGAGATATCGAATGTATTGTAACTCGATGCATTGGATACCTCTCTGGCACTCAATGAGGTAAAGTCTTTTCAACGGTGGAATGTGTGTGCCAGTATGTACTTAACTGATCAAACACACTAGCAGTGGCATAACTAGGCCTTGGGAGGCACCCATGCAAATATGTTTTTGGGCCCTCCTATAAAGAAAATATTTTCAGAGGCATAGCTAGAACCTACTGGGCTCCAGGGTAGATGTGGCCCCCTTGGATGCTGGGCCACTGCACAACTGCACCCTCTGCACCTCCTGCAATTAAGCCACTGCACACTAAGGAATATCCTGAAGTGCAGCCACTGATGTTAGAGCAGTGGTGGCTCCACAATATAGGCAGGATAATCCGCTGCTTAGCGCCCCCACTTGGTCAGTGGACCGCACTGCACTTATACAGTAACTCTGCAGTATGTCCACAAAATCAGATGGCAGTGTCTTATTAGAAATACAAACCCAGGAGTAAAAGGGGACCCCATGTGAATTTTTCACTAAGGTCACCCAAAAACATAGAGCTGCGTCTGCATTAGAGGCTAATGTCCGCAGAGCTGTGATGCGGATTCGTACTTTACTCCCATAGTATATTTTAAAGGGGATCTATCACCCCTATACATGTTGGTCTAAATAGTTAATGCAGCGACTAGCTGGTATAACATTTTAAATTTTTAAATAAAATCGCTATTTTGCTGAATTTAATTGTGTAAATACTGCCCTGTGCCATACTTCCGGACAGACCGTGGTCACCAGCTCTGTACCACAGTCTGTCACTCTGCCTTTGCTCCACTCCCTCGATCCAGCCTCCTCCAATGACAGAGGCTCTCTGGCTGTAAGCTGGAGTGGTCTCTGGCCAATGAGAGTGCTACAGCTTACATGCAGAAAGCCTCAGTCATCGGAGAAGGCTGGATAGGGGGAGGGAGCAGAGGAAGAGTGACAGACTGTGGTACAGAGCTGGTAAACGCAGTCTGTCCGGAAGTAGGGCACAGGGCAATATTTACTCGATTAAATTCAGCAAAATAGTGATTTTATTAAGGAAAATAAAATGTTATACCAGCTAGTCGTGTGAGGTGATGTACTTAGAAGATTTGGAGCAATTTTGCAGCTAACTACTTGCTCCATAGGAGAGAAATAAATATTTTCATTGATTTAAATAGGGCATTTAACCACTTGAATGCTGGAGAGACCTCCAGCTCGTATTCATTCTCCTTCCTTATGGTGCCCTTGGCCCCAGAATTGAACCTCTTTGCTTAATCTTTTTTAACCCTTTGAGTTCCAAAGAGCTATTGTGTTGCAGTGCGTTGGATACTTCTCTGGCACTCTGTGTTTTAAACTCAATGTGAAAGATTGATTCAAGTGTTTTTTTTCTGCAGGTAACGATAAAATAATTATTTTATTATTGCAGAAATATACTTGTGTGTAATGGTTTATAAGAAACACCCTGTACATTACTACAGATTGAACACTAGACTTGAACATTTGTTGCAGTTTTCAGATTCTTTTCTTTACTGCTCTGAAAACCGCAGAATCCCAAGGCCGAGTCCTTCCTAACAAGCATGAACTTGCTTCCCTGCAAGGCTGAAGGTACAAAGTTCGCCCTCAGGAGAGGGATCTTGGGAGGTTAGCGATAGGAATGCAGATCAACCTGATGGTATTTTTTGTTAAGCTATGTTCTGAAATTCCAGAGTGATATCCATAGGAATTACGTTAAATAGGGCCTGGTATTTAACCTTTTGAGTGCCAGAGGGGGTACGCAATGCACTGCAAAGCAATGTGTTGTGTACCCCCTCTGGCACACAAAGGGTTAACACCACTAGGATGAGTGTTATGCCTTCTTTGTTTAGCCCTTTAGTTGATACACTGTTCTCTAATGCATTGCTCCAGAAAAAGAAGTTGGGGACCTATCTAGCATCCAAGGGGTTAATGAGACTGACAAGCTTGCAAATCAGATTGCTCTTTCAAGACAAACAGTGACATGCTTAAAGGAGCAGTATTCTTGTTTATGAAAAAACTTTTTTACTGATAAGTACAAAAAGAGTACTACTGCTGCGGATGGATTTTTCATTCAAAAGCTATTGCAGTTCAAACTTTTTTTTTGTTAACGCTATGGGTGCCAGAGGGATATCCACACATTGCTAAGAAATGTGTTGGATACCCCTCTGGTACTCAAAGGGTTAAACTGAATATTTATATTTTGGTTGGTACTGTTCCTCTCAATACCTACTCATAGTCTATGAGTCAAGGGGGGAGATTCACGAAGCGGTGATAAAGAGATGATAGAGTGGAGATGACTTCTCCAGTGATATCACTTCAACAGTTCCTATGTTATTCTATGGAGCCAATTCACTAAGATTTTTTCAGCTTTGGAGATATTCGTGAATAGGCTCTATATAATAACATAGGAATGGGAGAAGTGATAAACTGGAAAATCATCTCTACTTTATCACCTCTTTATCACAATTTAGTGAATCTCCCCCAAGCTCTCCCATAGAATACATTATAAAAAAGAGTTGCCTTCGGACACTAGTGGGAGCTGTTTTTGGCAGTTTGATTTAAATAAATGACAAGTTTTAGCTGGAATAACATTTGAATATAACATTTTACAGCAGTGGGAATACTCATGTTTTAGTCAGAGGAAAAGCTTGTAACATATAAACGTTGATAAAAATATTTTTTCCTGCTGCTTTAACATAAGTTTTATGTTTATTTTCAACATTGTTATCATTATAATTATTATTTTAAAAGGCACTAATGAATTCTGCAGTTCTATCCAGCTGGGAGTAGCATGGTGCGTGGGATTTCTGAGGAGCAAGTTGACCCTCATTTCACAATACAGAAAGTGAGCAAGGGGAACATGGTCGGGGCTCTAGTGAAAAGGCAGTATGTTCAAAAGAAAAATGGAGGCGTTCTGGGGCAAACCAATAGCAGTACAGGGAAGACAAAAGTTCCAAAAATTCACATTGATTTAAATAGGGATTTTAACCCCTTGAATGTTAGAGAGGTCTCCAACACATTGAGATACAATGTGTTGGAGACCTCTCTCTAGTATTCATGGGGTTAAAATCCCCATTTAAATTAATGATAATGTTTAGTTCTCCCCTATAATGCAAATGTTTTGCCCCAGATCTCCTCCACTTTTTGTTTGAACATAGCGCCCATAATGTAAAGCAGTAGGCCCTCTTAACCCATTGGATACTAGAGAAGTCTTCAATGTGTTGCTTTCCATTCAAGGTTAAATACACTGGTGAGGGGAGAGGTTCACTACGAGGTGATAAAGAGGTGATAAAGTGGAGATGACTTCTCCAGTTTATCACTTCTCCAGTTCCTATGTTATTCTATGGAGCCTATGCACTAAGATCTCCAAAGCTGAAGAAATATTAGTGCATAGGCTCCATAGAATAACATAGGAACTGGAGAAATGATAAACTGGAGACGTCATCTCCACTTTATCACCACTTTATCACCGCTTAGTGAATCTCCCCCAGAATTTCCACTCATGTTAATATTGTGCACACTTTTATTTCACATTATTTTGACATTAATCTTGGATGCACAGAGAGGTTGATGTACTAGGCAGAATAAAGTAATTGCAGCGCAAACCAAGTGCACTTAGGGGACAAAGAAATATTGTTAGTGATTCAAAATGTGCTTTTAACCCCTTGAATGCTAGAGAGGTCTTCACAATGATTTGGAGACCTCTCTAGTACTCAAGGAGTTAGGTAAATTTTATTTGTTCCCTAGTTAATTTGCCCAAGAATTACTTAAATCATTCTTAGTACATCAGCTTCACAATGTTACCTGCTCATACCAAGGATCACAGAATGCTAAGCGCTTACATCTACTGTAATAGCATAATCATTGGTGTGTGCCAGTGGGAGGATATAAAAGCGATGCCTTTTGAGTCACAAATTGGGTGAGGCTTAATCTCGGGTGGTGGGGCAGGCTTAACATGCTGTGTAATAAAGTGGGTGGGAAGTGGGCTGAACAGGGTGGGAAGAAGGAGAAGAGGACCGGAAGTGGGGGCAATAGATTGGGAAGGAGTAGAGGTGGGCAGAGTCTCATAAGAAACTCCCCACCACCAGAGAATAAGCCTCTGTCCCCGGAGACCCCGTAATTCACTGCAAAAACCGGAATCTCTGGGGCAGATCTGGAGAGTTCCCAGCTATGAGAATAATGGTATTGATCTACTAAGAAAAACTTGAGTAAATATGGACTTAACAAACTGCATCACAGAAGACATATACATTCCCAACATCCTCTTAGTGTATTGGTGAAATTATTTGCCCAGGGATGTGATAATGGCAGATACAATGGGTACATTTAAGAGAAGAATGATTATATACATTTCTATCAGAATGAAACGTGTAGGTTTTATACTATGTATTAGTATGTACAACAGGAATATCTGGTAAATAGACTAACACCCATCTTAGAGTTGGGAAATATTATGTAATTCTCATTTCCTGAGTTATACTGTTCACAAAAGTTGAACTTGATGGATTTCTATCATTTTTGCAACCTAATTTACTATGTAAGTATGTGATTATATTGGGATTTAACCACTTGAATGCTAGAGGTCTTAAAAACATTGCAAGTTGCTCCAAATTTGCTGTTACTTTCTTTTGTGCATGAGGTGTCAGCCATGGGTTCCAGTGGATATGCTGAAAGACCAGTGCAACCAGGCTTGTTTAGCATGGGAACGTAGGGAATTGGAGTATGTATGGATCTTTATTTATAAAGCTCCATACAGGTGCACAGCTCTTTACAGAAATAGTATAGTGCAATATAAAAAATACAGAACAGGGATAAGAGCATTGTGCTAAAGTGCAATCTCTTCATTATTAGCAGTGGAAAAGTAAAGCAAAGTGAATCATATGTTGGGAAGAGGATCCTTCCCCAAAGAGCCTACAATCTAATTAGTAATTGTGGCAAAATACAGAGACAGTAGGAGGATACGTGCAAAATTTCAGTAAGAGAAGTGCAGAATGAGTTGGATATGAATCTCAGTGTGCACAAGCAGATATGGTTTCTGAGATGCCTCCATGAGCAGGTGGGTTTTTAAGAGATGCTTGAAAGTGATGAGTGTAGTTGATTGCCAAATGGTGATAAACAGCAGAAAGTCAAGAGGCAGCCAGCAAAAATGACTGAAGCCAAGAGATGGCTCGAGTTGTGTTAGGAGTGGACAGAAGGGATCCTTGAGAAGAATTCAGGTAGTGGGAAGGGGTGTAGCAAGAGATAAGAGCAAAAATGTTACCATGTGCTGAAGAAGTGAAGATTTAAGGGAGAGGAGAATAATTTTTGCATGGAATATGAGACCATATGGCACAGGTAGCCAAGAGAGGGATTTTAGGAGCATACTGAAGGGATTGCATCTAGAAGAAAGGGTAGGTAGTGGAGAAAGATGAGAAGCAAGGAGACCATAGTGTAGAATGTTGCAATAATCTAGTTTAGTCTAAAGAGAGTGCAGGCCTAAGTGAGCACTTTGGAAGTTGACATACAGAGTAAGGGCCATATTTTAGCAATATTTTTAAGAAAGAAACAGTCTGTTTTGGTGATAGCTTGGATATGGGGTGGAGAATGCCAAAATTGACTCGATTGTAACACCAAGAAAGTGTGATTAGGTTACAGAGTGTATGTTAGAATTGTCAGCTGTGATGGAGAATGGGTTTTGGGGTAGAGTTTATGAGGAAATACAACAAGTTCTGTCTTAGCAGTGGTGAGTTTAAGATGGCAGTGGGCCATCCATGATGAGACTGCCATGAGACACTGAGTAACTTGAAACTGTGCAGCCACATTGCAGTCAGGGGAAAAGAGGTAGACTTGTGTGTCATCCACACAGAGATGGTAATTAAAGCCAAGACATGAAATAAGGTCACCAAGTGAGTATAGAGAGGAAAGAGAAGTAGTCCCAGTACTGATCTGTGGGGTGCACCCACTGAAAGTCCATGGGGGAAAGAGAAGGTATTAGCAAAATAAAAATAGAGCTGTGCCATGGATGCCTAGCAGGAATAATATACTGTATTGGTTTTTGTCCTTTGCTGTTTGTAGTAACTTTAGTCAAGGCTGTTTCTGTAGAGTAGTAGGAATTGAAACCTGGCTGTAATGGGTCAAGAAGAGAGTTGGAATTGCAGAAAGATGTTAAAGGGATAGTAATGTTTCACTGATGTAACACTACTCACCTCAGAGCAGCAAGACTGTCTGGATGGATCACAGAGAGGGACAATCTTCAGTGAGCATAAGGGAAATCCCAAGAAACCTTTCAAGGTGGGAACGGTTTTCCTTATGCTCACAGTAAAATGATTGCCCCTTGCTGAGATCTGTCTGGTCAAGTGACCAGATTCCACATCTGAGGTGAGGTGGCTTACACTAGGTAAAAGGGGTGAGGGGGCAGAGTAATTTTTCATTCAGTTACTCTTGTACTATAACTCTGATAGTATTCCTTAGATGCAAAGAGAAGGAGATAAAGGGAAATTTGAAAGGCAGGTGGGGTCATGGGAGAGTTTTTGGAGTATAGATTTGACTTTTGCTTGTTTAATTAAGTAAGGAAAGGTTCCAATAGAACGCTGGGAACAAGAGTTGCTTTTGATTTGATGATGTGCAAGGGTATGGGATCCATGGGGCACATAGTGGGTGGAAAGGAGGATAGTAACAGATACTTTCTTCTCTGTGGCAGGAGTGAAGGATGTTAGTGTGGATTGAAGTGAGCTTGGAATCAAGGGAGCTGGTGGAGAGGATGTGGTTATGGTTTGGAGAATGGACTGCAGTTACCAGGTCCTATGAAGTATTGGAGAAGGAAAATCAGTTGGGGCTTTGGAGAAGGAGCAGCAGCTGGGGTTTTGAGGAGAGAATTAAAGCTTTTAAAGAGGCAGCATGGGTTAGATTTGTGAATGGTGATTAGGTTAGAAAAGTAGTGTTGTTTAACCTGGGTGAGAGCTGTGTTAAAACAAGACAGGATTAATTTATAATGGGGGAAGTCTGCAAAAGAATGGGACTTTTACCAGAAACGTTCCGCAGCTCAACAACAGGTGTTGAGCATACAGGTTGATGAATTTAGCCAGGGTCTGGGATTCATGGGCCGAGAGAGTCTAAGGTGGAGAGGAGCATAATCAACCAAAGATGAAGTTAGTGAAGAGATAATCTTTGAACAAGATAGTCTAGGTTAGTAGTATAACATAGCCATGACAGGCACGTTTGCACTGTAGATGCTAGGGCATTGGGGTGTGCAAAGGAACAAACGGAATTGGAGTACTGCTTAAACATGTGCACACTATGCAGGGAAACCCAAAACATAGTGCACATGGCTGTATCATGGACCCCGTCATTATACCACAGGTCCTGGACCTCTGATCCATTAACAGCACTGCATTATTCTCCTTTCTGTGCTCCAGAGGTACAGCAGCCTATCTGGAGTCAGAGTTAAGGTCTGGGAGAAACATATCATTTAATCAGATAGTTGTCAATGTTTCCCATTCATTGAATGAACCAATGGGAACCGTGAAGGCTATCGCCACTGCTATGTCTGAATTGGACCACACCACACCTGGTGCAGGTGATGGAGGACCCCCTAGAGAGTTCCATTGTTCTGGAGACAATGGATACACATTCACCAACTATGACCAGTCAGACTACCTGGCACCAGAAGGCATGTGATCTTTCTGTCCTGTGGCTAATCATAACTGACTTTTCTAGCATTCTCACAGTTTAAAACCCAATTTAAATAATTTATGTGTCTGTTTGGTGGAAGCTGGCATTAACAAAATATTGTGATTTAACCCCTTGAATGTTAAAGAGATCTCTAACACAAATATTTGCAATACATTGGAGACCTCTTTTGCATCCAAGTGGCTCGATAGCATTTATAACTTGTGTCTTTGTTTTAGGAATGCTGGGGGGGGGGGGGGTCTGGAGAGGAATTGAATATTGCACATATTTTAATTAGAAACATCTAATTCTGGACCCCAGTAGTTTTTTCTGCAAAATACTGGAGGTTATTTATCACTTTAGAGAGATGTATAATCATTGTGAAGCAAGACTATGAACACCCCTGGCTCTTAAAGGGATATTATCATATTTTACCAAGTCTGAGTGTGTGGGAACAGACTAAGTGAAAAGTCAGGATCTGCACTGTACAGCCCCAAAACAGCTTATCTGGGTTGAGAGTCAGAAAACTGTACTGGAATGCAAGCTTTCAACTATAAGCTTCTAGGGTTATGAGTGCAGCCTCCATAAACCTTCTGTGTTATAATTTCAAGTCAGACATGGAACGTCTATGGGGACAAGACATGCAGCCCATAGATACGGAATTGCAGTTCAGTTTCTTCTAGTGGGATCAACAAAGGATCTCGAGTTCCTTTTAAGACCCCATTTCTGCTCTCTTTTTGGTCAGTCCTTGTTTCATCGGCGTGCCTGCTGATTTCACTTTACCATGCTATTCATTGGAAAATAGCTCCATATGTTGGCTTACTCGAACCACAAATCTGATTTCATTTCATTGCAAACTCTTCTTTCTTAAATCTTAGGCATGTAGGCAGAGGTCCACCTTTCTCTACATCAGTGTATCTCTTTTATAATGCAGTGCAAAGATGTTAAAGGGAAGGGTCATTTTAATAGGGGAAAGTGGGCAGCTGTCCACTCGCGGAAGGTGTCCAATCCATCACAGTCCACTTGCCATATGTTACAGTTTGGAAAACTCTGATTTAAAACAAATAGTTAAATGGATTCAAACTTGCTGTGCTTCTGTTATATACATGCTCAGGTTCTAAATAAATCCAAACAAAGAATCCAGTTTAAAATGGAAGGAGTGGAAGTGGCAGTGTGAGTGGTGAGAGAGGAGTGAAGGAGGGGAAGTGTCAGTGACAGAGAGAAGAATGAACTGTGGAAGGATGGGAAATGTCAGCGTGAGAGGAGAATGAGGAGTGTGGAAGTATGCCATTGTTTGAAAGAAGGAGGGGAAATGTCAGTGTGAGAGGGAAATGTGGAGTGTGGAAGGATGTCAGTGTGTGAGGGAAGGAGGGAGGTGTCAATATGAGAGGCGAATGAGGAGTGCGGAAGGATGTCAGTGTGTGAGGGAAGGAGGGAGGAGTCAGTGTGAGAGGAAAATCAGGGGTGTGGAAGGATGTCAGTGTGAGAGGTAAATGAGGAATGTGGAAGTATGTCAGTGTGAGAGGGAAATAGGGAGGTGTCAGTGTGAGAGGTGAATGAGGAGTGTGGAAGGATGTCAGTAAGTGAGAAAAGGAAGGAGATGTCAATGTGAGAGGCAAATGAGGAGTGTGGAAGGACGTCATCGTGTGAGGGAAGAAGGGAGGTGTCAGCCTGAGCCATGAATGAGGAGTGTGGAAGGAGAGGTGTATAAAGAGTGTAGAAGAATGTCAGATTGTGAGGGAAGGAGGGTGGTGTCAGTGTGAGCCATGAATGAGGAATGTGGAAGGAGAGGTGTATAAGGAGTGTGGAAGGATGTCAGTATGTGAGGGAAGGAGGGTGATGTCAGTGTGAGCCATGAATGAGGAGTGTGGAAGGAGAGGTGAATAAGGAGTGTGGAAGGATGTCGGTGTGTGAGGGAAGAAGGGAGGTGTCAGTGTGAGAGGCTAATGAGGAGTGTGGAAGGAGAGTTGTATGAAGAGTGTGGAATGATGTCAGTATGTGAGGGAAGGAAGGTGATGTCAGTGTGAGCCATGAATGAGGAGTGTGGAAGGAGAGGTGAATGAGGAGTGTGGAAGGATGTCAGTGTGAGAGGTAAATGAGGAGTGTGGAAGGATGTCAGTGTGTGAGGGAAGGAGGGACGTGTCAGTGTGAGCCATGAATGAGGAGTGTGGAAGGAGAGGTGTATGAAGAGAGTGGAAGGATGTCAGTGTGTGAGTGAAGGAGGTTGGTGTCAGTGTGAGAGGTGAGCAGGTAATGCGAGCATTTAGAAGGGAATATGGAAGGGGTCATTGTGGACAAGGCTGAAATACACAGGGATTGTTAACATCACACTTTGAGATTTATAACACCTTGAATACTACAGAGGTCTCCAGTGCCTTGCTTCCCCGTTGGTTTACCCAAGAATTGCTCCAGTTCATAATGTTAACCTTTGTTAAAGTGAAAGTGTACCTACTGACTTATAATAATGTTTTGTTATTTATTTGTCTATTCATTATGCCTGATGCATTTTTGTTTCTTTTTGTAGACTTTAGCAATCTCTAAGATGATCCATACAGCTCAGCTTGGAGCCGCCTCTTGGGAGCTTTGTGTTAAAGTTGACGAACAGAATGAGGCAGAACCCCAAGACGTGAAAATAAGAGTGGCAGGAGATCTTCATATTGGAGGAGTAATGCTCCGACTTGTAGAACAAATCAGTAAGTAAACATTGTATATTTATAATGCAGAACTATGCATGGTGACAGCTGGAGTCAGCAAGTTGCTCATACCTTTAAAGGAGAACTAACACCTTATAACAACTTAGGTCATTTATGCAAATCTAGAACTGACCAGCAGGGGAGTGGAAGGGAGGGCAGTATGGAATGTAAGTACCCTGTTGGCAGGGAATGGTAGGTGAGAGAGAGGTGTGGAATGTTACTGTCTGCCTGGCATGGTGTCCAGCACTGTCTAATTTAAATTACTTGTAAACAAATATAGCTAAAATATCACATAAATTATTAACCCTTTGAGAGCCGGAGGGGTAAGCAGTGCTTTGCAATGCATTTCGTACCCCTCTGGCACACAAAGGGCTAAAAATAAAAAAATAACAGACACAACATATGTGACTTTGAAAGCTCTTTTAAAATGACCTAAATTGTTATAAGATGTTAATTTCATTTTAAGGATGATGATCATTATTGTATACATGTATTATTGTATACATGTAATATATCACCCTATTCTTCAGTGTTGTACAATCATGGACAAATCATATGAACAATGGAGACAAAATAAATTAAGCACATTGAAATGGTGCTTACAGATTATCTCTTCTAATGCTACAAAAGGGTCTCTTAGGCAGAGTAAACAATTGCCTGGAGCACTTCAGGTGTATTGGCAGCACCCACATTCTGAATTGTGGGTGTGGTCAGAGCACTATCAATATCCCTGTACCAGTCTTATACCCATTTTGCAGGCTATTATTTAAACCCCTGGATGCTAAAGAGAGGCAATGCATTGGATATATCTCTAGCAACCAAGGAGTTAAAGCTTCTTTTTTTCGTTCCTTTCATGTTATAGGCCAAGGGTATTTTCTATGCAAGGAAATACTCAGTGGGACTTGGGGCAGGGCCATGTGAGGAATGGGTGTGTGGCCATGAGTGGCACTAAGGGAACCTAGAGTGCCTTGCCTAGGGGCACCTGGGATGTAAATCCAGCCCTGGAGTCTCCAGTGCATTGCTGCACAATACTTTTTACCCACCATAGAATGAAGGTCAAAAAATGTTTCTATGTTTCTATTAAATACATTTCCTATAAGAATTACTTTTTATTTATATATTTTATATATATATGGTATTTCTATAGCACCTATAGGGATTCAAACATGCATTTTTTTCTATGAAGTCTATGACATTGTATTTGGTAATGGGTATGTTCAGATGAGTGTGTTCATACTGGACATCTCATCATGGGACTTACTGCTGGGGTGTGTCAACACACAGCAATGGCCAATCACTAATTAGTAATGCTGATGGAAGCAGTGATCCCCACACAACATTTTCTTTATAATGTGGATGGTGAATTTCCTGTGTACAGTTTTGGAATTTGTTATGAACTATGTCTAACTTCTGCTCAGATATTTTATTTTTCATTCTTATTCTAGAACTAAATACATATGACCACTTTATTATACTTTTACCAAATGACCTATACGAAGTTAAAGGTGCCCTGGAAATTCCAGACTGTGAGTTGGGGTGCCTTGAGCATAAAACAAAAAACAAGTTAAGAACCACTGTATTAATCCATCACTGTCTGGCAGGTCAGAGCTGTGTTACCAAGATCATGAACCTTGACCCTAGGGAGAGAGCACAATGGTGATAGCAAGAAGAGTATGCTGCTCAGGCTGGAAAGTATTTTTAATCTTTTGAGTTCCAGAGGGGTGCACAACGCATTGCAGAGCAATGCATTGTGTACCCCTCTGACATTCAGAGGTTTAATACTCTCTTAATGACTATAGTAATGGTAATACTTCTGAGTATTGAGATCTTGTCAGTGTGAGTAATTGGAGGATTTGTGTGTCATGATTAGTCAGGTCTATTGAGGCCTACTGTTTGCTGTGAGGAGTTGTGAAATATAGGCAGACCTCAAAAGAAATCACTTACACAGGAAACTGCAGATATAATGCAACAAGTATATAGATAAAAATAGACAGACTTACCGCAATTTTGTATGAAAGCATACTTCCCAACGTTTGAAATGGCCAAAGAGGGACACTTTTTTTTAGTTGGTGTTGCTAGGGACGTGACTGGTGGGCGGGGCATTACTGAGAATTTTTAGGTTATTTCATGACGTATTGACGCCTGTTTATGTAACTAAATATGTGACTTAGAGCAAGAACAAATTATTTTAAAGAGCCTAATGTATAAACACATTTACTGGAATTTAAACAACCATTAATGTGAGTTGTATTTCTGTGGAGCAATGTGATGCATATATATATCCTATATAATAATTCGCTAAAACGTGTGTAAAGACAATGTCATGCACAGTAGAGACTGCTGCGCGTGCTGCAGTCATACCCAGTAGGGACGGTCCACGCCGTGACTGATACAGAGCTGAATGCTCCTTCAGAGCGTCCAGCTCTGTATCAGCTGCGGAGTGGGCAGTCTCTACTGCACATGACTGCCCCGTGACCAGCTGGCAGTGGCACTGTGGCCCGTGTAACGGGCTCTTCAACTAGTATATATATACATACATACACCAAAGATGGACACCAGGTGGGAAAATGGGGCAGATGGTCCTAGAGGTAGGCAAAAGACACATGAATAGGGTTCCCAGAGGCACTGTCTTTCCTTAAAATGAAACTTAGGATGTGTGATGTTCCTGAGATGTATAGTACAATGATCTTTCTCTGTGCCAAAACTACTAGTATCACTTAATCAATACTGCATCATACATACAGCCAAGCAGCAGTTCAGCTCCCTTTCTGTCTGGGCTGGCTAGCTTGCTACTGCCCAATCATCGATAAAATACATTTTCAACTCACGGCTCACCTCCGCAGTGGCCAGCATGATCAAGACAGCCTCTCACAGCAGTGAATATGTCACCAGTGACCACTCACACTCCGCTGCAAGTCAAGCACTGCCGCAATGCTGTTATGACCAGGTATAATAAGACAGCCGACACAGCCTACCCCACTCCCCCACAGAATGAAATTAACTGAGGCTGGCACTGTTTAAAATATTATCACAGAGTCAGAGGAATTGTGTACCTAGAGATACCAGGCAGCAGGACTCAGCAGTGTTCAACCTCACACTCACTTCTCAGGGTGGCAGGAAGAGTATGGCGTGATTGCGTGAGGACTTATATTATACAGTCAGTGAATACGCATGATGACACCACTCAGCTGATCACGCAGAGTGGTGCCGTGCATCTTAGGCTGCTCTGGAGTGGTAGTGTGTATGGGCAAAACAGGAATCAGTCAAGGAAAATGGGACAAACTGCTATGTGGGCGGGACAGCGGGTTTGGTCCCTAAAAACAGGACTGTCCCACATAAATCGGGACATTTGGTTGGTATGTGAAAGACACCTACATGGTATGTCAATTTGTTAAACAAATTAAGAGCAACTTATTCCTAGGGCATGGTTCCCCTTTAACAGAGACTAGGGGCCCCAGAGAAAGGATTTGTTTAGGAGGCTGGTAATGCTATTAAAGAATCCCTGTCTGGGCCCCACCCCCCCAAATAATCCAGGACAAAAAACACAAATTTTTCAGATACTCACGATATCTATCCATTTGAATCCATTCAAATCTCCTCTGAAACTTCGTATTTGAAGTGGGTGTGTCACTCTAATATGAGTTTAGTTCATTTTATCCCTTTGAATGCCAGAGGGGTACGCAACGCATTGCACTCAAAGAGTTAAGGAGTTAAAAATGCCTGTATATTTTGCAAGTTATTTAGCTGTAATATAAATAGTTATTTGTTGATGGCACAGGGTGACACATTATACTTGACAGTTACCACTTCTCCCTTCCGACATATAAGTAACGACGGGGGGAGTAGAGTTGGGCTACACTATATAATAAGAAACTCATCATAGCTGCCTGTGTACTACACTCACACTTATACTGTATCACAGCAGGCTTACTTAGTGCTCTTACTTAGTGCTCCAACAGCTGAATGAATTTGCTGCGGATGGATTGGGCTCCCATTGTGTGACTGGGGCTGCTTTTGCTTCTCTTTTCTGAAGAAGTGCAGGCAGGTCACGCCGTACTATGGAATCCTAGTACACAGCCATACCTACCAAGTGTCCCTCTTTAGGAGGGACAGTCCCTCTTTGAGACCTAAATCCCTCTGTCCCTCTTTTCTACCCTTTTGTCCCTCTTTTTAGGAGATCAGACAGTATGGTGTGTATTACATTGCTCCACAGCAATACAACTCACATAAATATGTTGTTAATCTTCAATATATGTGTTTATAAATGAATCTGTGTAATTAAAATACTTTGATCTTGTTTTAAATCATTAAGCATTTACACAAAGAGGTGCAGATAGGTCAAGAAGTAACCTAAACATTCTTGGAAATGCCCCGCCTATCAGCCACGCCCCCAGAAATGCCACCTAAGTCAGAAGTGTCTCTCTTTGGCCATTTGTTGGGAGGTATGCACAGCAAGTTCATTCAGCCACTGAAGCACAATGTAAGCTGGCCATGCCACAGTGTAGGTCTGAGAGGAGTTTATTATATAATGTAGCTCAGCTCTGCTCCCCTTATATGCCAGGAGGAAGAATTTATCAGATCATGTGGACACAATTGTTTTACTTATTGGCAACCAGAGTAATGTCCAGTACATGGCTTTTCAATGTGATGGATACGTCAGTCTTTCCTCCCCAGTTTCTCTCTGTGTTCCTCCACTCTATTTCCTCTCTATTTTACCATTATTCCCCCCACTTCCTTGCACCCATAACACCTTTTGCCCCAATTTTTATCCTTGCTTTTCAATTCCCTCTCTTTTCTCATCCATTCTGTCTCTTTTCTACTCTTCCATTTTATGCCATGCATCCACCCCACCCCCTCAAATAATTCTCCACAAGTATGTGTGTGGCTACCACTTAAAGGGATAGTAATGTTTCATAATAAAAGCAGCTCTAATTAATCGTCATAGTATTTGGACTTTGGAGAGTGTTATTTCAATTCTGTCAGAGTTGTAGTTCAAGAGTAATTCAATGACAAAGTGTCCCCCTCCCACCCCTTTTACTGATGTAACACTGTTCAGCCAGATCAGAAAGGAGGTGCCCAGGTAGGTTGCAGAGAGGGACAATATTCAATTAAGATAAGGGAAAAACCTGAAAAACTTGTCAAGGGGACCAGGGCTTTCATTGTTCTCATAGGAAGAAGATTGTCCTCTTCTGTTATCTGTCTGGTCTATGGACTGCATTCCACATCTGAGAAGAGATGGCTTACACTAGGTAAAAGGGGCGGGAGGGGGAAACTTTACTTGTGAATATCTCTCAAACCATAAAGGATTGTGAGATAAGACCTACATCGTTCTTCATGTTTTTTAATGCCTACAAAATAAAATAAAGATAAAATGAAGTAATACTAGCCCTTTAAAATTACAATGCACTGCAAACATACCATTGTAACACATCTGTACAGTGTAACACATGCCTTACAATAGGTCTACCACTAAAGGAAAATGCATCAGGAATTTCCACTGTGTAAAACAGATGAATTAATACTTTCATGTATGTGACTTTCCATGTATAGTGTAACATTTCACTTTCTTCCTTATGTTTCCTTTCCTGCAGAGTACAATTGTGTTGGCTACATCCTGAAATATCTATATAGTATGGTATTGTTTTACTTAAAGAAAGTAGTTGGCCCCAAGCTATTGTCTGGTACAAAAAAAAGCAATCTGACACTCCAGTTAATGTGTCTCCCTGTGCCCCAGGAACTATACAAAATGAATCATCTTTACAATTTTTAAGGTTTATGTTACTCAGATGGGTGAGTGGGGTTTATCCTATGACATTTAGGAGCATATAAACTAAGAAAACATGGCTCATTTCTGGGTCAAACCAGCTGTTCCATAGGGGACAACTAAAAATACCCATTCATTTAAGTGGGACTTTTAACTCGGTGAATGTTAATGATACCTCCAACGGAAGCAGATGATGTTGCTGAAACTGCATCTGATAATGTAGTTATTGATGATAATGCTTATTTAGATTATGTTCCTCCCTCTCCTCCCTCACCCAGTCATACTCACTATTGTTGACTATATGACAGTATAGGCAGGCAACATACACAGCCCTAGCTATGAGTGCTTCTGCTGCTGTTTGAAGTACAATTTCAACAACACTTACTACTAGTACTACTGCAACATCTACCCCTGTATATAGTATAATATAGTGAAGTAAATTATTAGGTAAGCCTTTATAAAAAAAATATATATATTTTATTTTGTAATCTAATCTTATGATCCTTTAATAAAATTGTAAATTCACAAAAGATATTTATAGAAGGATTAGCCAGAAGACATTTCAGATATTTTTTTAAAGCTGGTTTACAGGCTAAGTAAACCTTAAATATTATATCAATGGCTTACACATTAGTTATAATTAAAGGGAAAACCAGTAGATAAGTTGTTAGCATAGCTTACTAGAGAGCAAACTAAGCTTGAAATATTTTTAGCAGGCATACAGGATTGTCAATGGATTAGGCTGTTGTTTACACCATGCCCATGGGTATTAGCAATGGTGGTGAAAGTGGGACTGGGTTATCATCCACACAGAATGTGAGGGTGGAAAAGCATCAGCACTGACATGGGACAGGTGGTGGTGGAATAGTTTTCGTTGGGAGCAAGAAGGAATTGTGCGGTTATCAGCAACCACAGTCATCTGCAGAAATTAACCCGTAGGCTAGCCCACCCATATGTTTATGTGTGTGTCTGTGTGTGTGGGGGGGGTGTAGGCAGTGGTGTAACTATAGGGGTCGCACCTGATACCAGGCCCGTCACTCCAGTGGCCCGGCCGCCCCCTGCAACCCCCTCGCCTGATGCCCACAATTAAGTAATGCAGAGCACTGGGGCTCTACATTACAAGAGTGTCGGTCTGCAGAAGGGAGATCAGTATTCCCTCCCATCCAAGACATACTTGAAAACGAGAGAAATCTAAATGTATTCTTCCTGGTAAAACATTTTCTAAATATATAAAATAAAATAAATCCCAGCCGCCTCCTGAATCCCATGTCGAGAAATGCAAGGTGCTGTGATAGGTTAATAACTTCCCATAAAATATTATGAGTCTACAACACCTAACCTATATCTTGTAGAATGGCCTCACACTCTTATATGTGAGCACAATAGAAAGGGCTGAGAGTCAGATCTAAAGCAAGTAATATTTATTATGGCTAGCTGAAAATATCAGGTACAGATATTATGACAATTAGAATAACATGATATAGTTACAATTACAAATCCAATAACTAATCAGAGTATAAATATGATAATGCTTGCAATGAGAAAATGTTAAATACGAATCACCAATCAGTCCTATTTAATAATTTGCTAGGATGTTTGTCACGATGCAGTTATGCGCAGTAGAGACTGCCCGTGTTCAGACAGTCTCTACTGCTCATGATTGCATCACGTGAGTGAGGCGATGCAAGACTGCATTGCGTGGAGCAGTGAGGTAACAGCCTCTTAACCCTTTGAGTGCCAGAGGGGTACGCAATGTATTGCAAAACAAGGCGTTGCGTACCCCTCTGGAACTCAAAGGGTTAACATTACCTGGACCTTGACCCATATGCACAGGCTTTTACACTAGTTATCTAGAAATTGTTAGTCTTAAACCAGACATTGTTAGTCCAATCATTATTTTGTAACATAAATTATTAGTCTAATAACAGTCATTGTTAGCCCAATCATTAGTATCTGACAGGAATTAATAGTCTAATAACATCCATTGTTAGTCCAGTCATTATTGTCCAGCAATTATTAGACATCATTACCTACCTAGTGGCTGCAGATGTATGGTCTTTCCTGAATACGAGGCTATATGGGTTTGTGGTTTGGCTAGTCTCTTCCTGTCTGGCAATCAATCTCTCAGTCCAAGAATTTTTGAAGGACTTTTAAAAATAGTTAACCCTATTGTGGCTAGACAAAGTATATATATATATATAATGCTTATAGAAAGAGTGCATATAAATCATATAATGCTTATAAAAGGGTAAAATTAGCCCACAACAGTGTACAGTGTGTGAAAACACTGTGTCCCTTCTCTTTCAAGCAAAAAGTGACACTGAAGTGGTGGTGAGTCATTGGGTGGCTGAAACTTCGCATGGGTCATTAGTACACCTAATAAATATAATTTACTCACCACTATATGACCCAGGCATATTCTGTATGATGGACAGTCTGCAGATGCTCCCTCATTCCCTGCATTCTATTGGTTTCCACTGCATTATCATGTCTGGTCATTGCACCACACAATGTGCAACGTGTGAAGACATATTACCAGATACTTACAACCACAGAATCACTGACTGTTGGTGGTATTGGTGGTGGCACATTTGTTAGCAGCATTGATGGGGAGGACGTCCCTGAGGAGAGGATGCCATGGAACAAATGGATATTAGTAGTAGCCTGGACCCAAAGCCTTGTATTAGATGATAACTACACAGGTGACGATGTTGATATTCTGGGTCAGTAGGGTGATTTCTTCAAAGTTTTGGTGGATATTTTGTGCCACATTGTTCTTGTTATGGGGAAAGATTGCACACTCTCTGGCCCAATGAAAAGTATTCCCACACCTATGATTTCAGGGGGAGGTGGGTAGAGAAGATCCTTTTTGGCTCCGCACCTTCTCCCCAGATGCACGTGAAGTGGCTTCTGGTGCTGTTGCTGCTGATTTTGATGCCTGAGTGCAAGTACTAGGAGGATCCACTATCATAAATTGTTCTTGCTGGGGCCTAGTACTTCCACCACTACAGTTTATGGCAGAGATAATAATCCCACTTCCACCACTACTACTTCTACCTACAATTGCAGATGCATCAGCCTGATCCTGCTGTGATTGTTCTAATTGCTGATATGATTAATCAGTTGCAGGAACTACTACATCAGCAAATAACATAATGTCTTGACTGCTGGTGATACACATTATCTCACCTTCCCACTCCTGGTTCGTCCAGGTTAGGAAAGCACTCATCATGGTCTCTGAATCAGATTTACCATCAGTGTCACCCTCAACAACAGCAACAATACCAAAGTAGATTGTTCCACCTCTTTTGCTGGCGGTGGTGATTATGAGTGGTATACCTAGGGGGGAGATTCACTAAGCAGTGATTAAGAGGTCATAAAGTGGATATGACTTCTCCAGTTTATCACTTATCCAGTTCCTATGTTATTCTATACAGCCTATGCACTATGTTCTCCAAAGTTTAAGAAATCATACTGCACAGGCTCCAAAGAATAACATAGGAAGTGGAGAAGTGATAAACTAGTGAAGTCATCTCCACATTATCACCTCTTTATCACCACTTAGTGAATCTCATCCATAGTGTCACATTCACAGCAGCAGGCTCAGGGTAGGGCTGAAGCAGCTACAACTCTGTTTTTCTACTGCTGCTCTCCACCTGGGGAAAAAAATTAACCTCTTGAAAATCAAACACCAGGGCCCTTAAGATGTAGTGAGGGTAGGGTTGGCTGAACAGTCTGCTGGTGGTACTGCTTTGCAATGCAATACAGACCTCTCTAGCTTTCAGGGGGTTAAAAGCACCATTGAAATTAATGGGAAGTATTATTTGTACCCAATAGTGCATGTTTTTTACCCCATAATTGGAATAGTTTGCCTTTATACATAAGGCATATACAGTTCAAACGCAAGGAAATTCAGCTTTTGTCCTAAACCACCATTCTCTCAGCAGGTTCCCAAGGGATTGGGAGACCTTCCATTTTTTAGACTGTAGTTCTCAACCCAGTGATAAGGTAAGAACAAGCATCCTCCCTACCGATATCACGTAGTCCAAATGAGCTAGAAAAAATGTGCACAAAATACCTATGTACATGCTCAGTTCAACTACGTGTTATGAGCAGGGAGGAAGTTTTTCCCTAGACAGAGTCCATATTATTGGGTTGAAAATCACAGACTGAAATATCTGATGTCCCACAAACCCTAGGGAATATTTCTAGGGATTAAGGTTGCTCACAGGGTAAAGTACTCAGTCCGTAAATTGTTTTAGTAGCTGCTAAGGGAAGCATGTCCTTTAGTTTAAAGTAAAAACCTCTCTGTAGCCCCAAAGCAGCTCTTTTCAGCCAATTGTGGATCAGATTAGTTTTTATTATATTATATTTAAATGTTTAAGATGCCCAGTACATACAAACATACTGTACATTGAAAACTATGTATCAGTGGCACAAAAGAATTGCAGAAACATAATAACCTCTTATAAGCTAATAGTTTGCAGGTATATGAATATATTGGGTCAAGACTACAAGATTAATATTTGTTCCTTTTGACATTGCTTGATGTGTAAAACTTTAAGGACTAAAGAGGTGTGTAACACATTTGATTTGCAATGAGTTGTACACTCCTCCAGTTATTAAAGTGTCAACTGATAACATATATTTCTTCTTCTTTAAGGGGTATCCAGGGACTGGTCAGACTATGCACTGTGGTGGGAACAGAAGAACTGTTGGCTCCTGAAAACACATTGGACACTAGACAAGTATGGAGTACAGGCTGACGCTAAGCTCTTTTTTACTCCTCAGCACAAACTCTTGCGCCTCAGGTTACCAAACATGAAAACTGTGAGGATGAAAGTCAGTTTTTCTGCTGTTGTTTTCAAAGCTGTGACAGAAGTCTGCAAAACATTAAGTAAGTAAATGTAATACCTGCAGAAAAAATGTGTTATAGCGGTTACATTTTGTAAACACTTGAATGCTATGAACATCTCTATTTCTCTTGTATCCAAGGGCTTAATCCTTTGAGTGCCAGTGGGTTAACCCCTTAATAACCAGAGGGGTGTGTGATTCATTGAAAAAACAATGCATTGCACACACCCATTGTCATTATGGGGTTATACGAACTATGCTGGATGATTTGGTGAATAATAATTTGATACATTTTTTGACGTATTTTTTATAAAATACACTAGAATTGATCATTTGTGGATGGGGAGCAGTCTTCTTTTCATCAATCATCCGATCTTCTGGTCGCAGGTTAATGAACGGAAATGGGATATTCCCATACGGACACTTATGTAAGCAGGTTGGAGTAATCCCTCCCTCACCACCAGTACATGTGAGGGTATTTCTTATCACTTATTTCACTTTATGCTTTTGATGTTAAAACATGATCGGGTGCCCTGCTTCTCTGTTTTGTTTGATATTGCGTTGTCATCTTGCGTTGTGAGAGGAGCCACCTTTAAATACCTCACAAAGAGGTTTCTGTATACTGCAACTGGTACAGTTTTTATAACCCAGAAGCATTATTGCTATTAACCATATTATAGGTTTTCAGCCACTCTGGTTGTGAGTACCTACGTATGGGGTGATTTGGTGGTGGAGCAGTTCCAGAAGTCTCTACACTAGGGGCACTCTACTCCATCTTTCTTGTTTGTTTTCATAACAGTAGTGAAGTGATGGGGCTCTTACTATGGAGAACTGCAGTCAGTGACTTCAAAAGTGCATCACTTTGCAAAGAGATTGATTGCTATATGTTAATTTGTTTACTCCTACTGGTTATCAGTAATTGACTTTATTGCATTGCACGTGATACTTTTGACACTGAAGTTTATCTGAATTACTCATTTTATAGCCTCTTTGCTCTTTCAAATAGGCAGCAGAAATATATTTTGCTTATATTGTTTCACTGTCCTGCTGCTGTTCCACAGCAATCCCAGCATAGAAGAGGACATTACTAATGGACAGCCCACATGACCATCAGCCAAATAGTATTGGTTAACACCTGTGTGGGTCGGCCTTTCATTACAGGTTGAGAGAAGTATCACAACCTCTAATGTTGCTAAAGTGAAAGGTCTGCCAGCAGCCAAATATGCTGCTGTACAAATATAACCTGTGCATATTTACTATGTTTGTGAGTGAGCATAGTAAAGATGCGACTTGGTGGACAATGGTGCCTTCGCATAAAGTGATAGTCTCCCATGTAAAAGGTAGCATAGCCTAGCACAGGTGTAGCCAAACCTGGTCCCCAAGAGCTACCAACAATTCATGTTTTCAACATATCCCAGCTAGAGCCCAGGTAAGATAATTAGTGGCTCAGTCACTTTAGTTAGTCCACCTGTTCTCATTCATGGAAATCCTGAAAAGGTGCACTGTTGTTCTTGAGGACCAGGGTTGGCTACCCTAGGCCTAGCAGCTAACATATTTGTATGGGTGACATAACCAACGCAGCAACTCTACAATGGTTTCTCTCATGTGAAAGGGGAGATCAGTCCAGTGATAACTTTATCACCTGCAACTGAATCCAGTCCAGTAAGGGAAAACATTTGTTAAAATCATTATTATTGTTAATTTATGAAGCATTCATGCAATGGGCACAGAAAAAAAATTAGAAGAAACATTACATTTATTTTCCACGTTTGAATCCAATCTCTCATTTGAATGTATAGGGATAATTGATCAGGAGTGCATATTCTGGGCCTTATGGACAATAGAAAAGAGGAGCAATCCTGAGGAAAGCCAAATGCACCATAGGGGACAATTAAAATTGGGGTACATGGGGTTTTACCACCTACAATGTCAGGAAGTCTGCAGTACATTGTGAAGTATTGCATCAAAGGCTACTCTATCATTCCATACCTCCCAAGTGTCCCTCTTTAGGAGATAGTAGTGGTTCATACCTCCCAAGTGTCCCTCTTTAGGAGATACTAGTGGTTCATACCTCCCAAGTGTCCCTCTTTAGGAGACAGTAGTGGTTCATACCGCCGAAGTGTCCCTCTTTAGGAGATAGTAGAGGTTCATACCTCCCAAGTGTCCCTCTTTAGGAGACAGTAGTGGTTCATACCTCCAAAGTGTCCCTCTTTAGGAGATAGTAGTGGTTCATACCTCCCAAGTGTCCCTTCTTTAGGAGATAGTAGAGGTTCATACCTCCCAAGTGTCCCTTCTTTAGGAGATAGTAGTAGTTCACACTTTCAAAATGTACCTCTTTAGGAGATAGTAGTGGTTCATACTTCCAAGTGTCCCTCTTTAGGAGATAGTAGGGATCCATACATCCCGAGTGTCCCTCTGTAGCAGATATTAGGGGTCCATACCACCCAAGTGTCCCTCTTTAGGAGGGACAGTACCTCTTTTTAGGAGATCAGACTGTGTGGTGTGTATTTAAGTGTATCACATTGCTCCACAGCAATAAAACTCACATTAAAGCAGCATGTGTGTAGCATTAATGTAGTTATAAAGCGCTGTGTAATTTTAAAAATCAGAAAACTGATCGATAAGGCAGAAAAGAAGATTAAAGTTTAACCTTGTGACATGTAGAGTATTGTGAGTGCTACTGTGCATGTCATTCTGGTTACCATGCGGTTACTTAGTCACTCCTATCGTTCTCTGTTATCCCACCCACGTCCTCCTTGTCCTGTCCTTATGTGACACGTCACCTGGTGCACACGAGCCTGTACTAGACTTAACTTTCAGCCACATTTTGCCCATAACTGAGCCAGTGGTGGATACGCAAAGTATACCGTTTGCACCACTCGCTCAGTTATGGGCTTTGTTTTATTTTATATTAAAATGTTCCCCTCCTGACCCTTTTCCGTATGTCATGCTGCCTTCCCTCAGATCTAAAATCCAGTTGCTTGACCAGGAGATCTCAACAATGGACAATCTTGTGTCGATCAGTATATGGAAAACCCTGCTCCCCTTGACTAACGAGGACAGGTTTTTCCTTATGCTGACACAAGATTGTTCCTTGTTGCGATCCATCTGGACAGACTTACTGCTCTGAGGGAAATCAGTGTGACGAAAGGAAAAGGAGCAGGAAGGGACACTTTAAAATAAAATAAAATGAAGACTACAAAGTTATGGACATTTAGAAAAGTATACTTCGTTATAAAAAAGTATATTGAAGAATCGACCTAGCCTTAATATCTAAACATTACTATCCCTTTAAAACAGTCCTGGAGAACATAAATTATGTTAGTAATTGAAAAGAGTTAGAAAGTTAGAAACTGACCAACAGAAAATGTGGCATATCACACTGCTATTAGCACAAAGCATGGTGCCTCTGTTCGGTTTTGGTAAGAGTAAAAGGTGGCCATCCTACTTTGACTGTACATATTATGGTAAGGTAAAGGGGGGTTATTATTAGGAGATTTTATTGTTCCTGTAAAGCAACACATGAGTACACACAAACACACACTTGTTGGAGGACTCTGAGACCCCAAACTCCTCCTAAGAATCTTCCTTAACTTCCTAAGATCCTTCTGTGTGTTTCCATGGATATCCATTACTATTTAAAGATACATTTTAGAGAACCAGTCCAGACAGAACTGATTCATGGGTTTTTCAGTTTACTGTCCAGGTTGCGTTGGAATGTTTGGATACCTCTCTGGCACTCGGCGAGTTAAAGCATATGTGGGTTTACTATTACAAAGTATTAATTTTCCCTTAAGAGTTGATTATTTGTTTCCTTTTAATTTCCTACTACAGAAGCCTGAACAGCAATATAATGAAATGAATTTCTCTCACGAAGCCAAGACACTCAGCTGTCTGTTCATGCACCATGGCCTGTGGACATGGACCAAAAGAGGCTTATTGTTTTTTAAAAAAAATAATGCTCATTGTCTGACTGAGAACGTGAACTACAAACAGCTTTAGAAACAATGCTGGGCAGATAGGTGCTCCTTTATTCCCTGTGGAATCTCATTGAGTAACACACATATTTTCAGTTAGACAGAACATGACTGTGCTTGTGCTGTTATAAATACTGTAGTAAATGAGATGTACTTCTGCATTTAGGCTTGGCACGGAAAAGAAAAGCTTTCTTATATCACTTGCTGAAAGTTTAAAATACGTGAATTTATTGTGTTCATTATCAAATGAAACATTCTCTTCATATTTGAAACTAAGCCAAATATTATTAACCTCCCGAATGTTAGCGATGCCTCCAGTGCATTGTACAACAACGCGTTAGAAATTAGCATTTTAAGGACCTATGTTTAAAAAATGGCTGTTTGGAATATCTGCTAAATTATTAGTGTCACTAATATAGACTGGAAAGTCTAAATCCAGTTTTGAAAACATTATTATTAGAACCTTTTTTCCTCAGAAAATGGAGGAAATAAACATTCTTTATACAGGCATTGTGGGCCTTGTAAATAAAAGTGGAAGAGTGCATTTTTGTGGTAAACTACACCATAGGAAACACATAATGATTCCCCAGATTGCCCTTGATTTAAATGTGGCTTTTTAATGCCTTAAATGCTAGAGAGGTCTCCAATACATTGAAAAGCAATGTATTGGAACAGGGGTGTTACTAGTCATTAACCACCTAAGGACCCATGACGTGCCAGGACCGTCACGGCTGCCCAGCACGTAAGGACCAGTGATGGTCCTGGCACGTCATGGAATTCAGGGTGGCTGCATGCTGTTTGGGCAGCCCTGAATCGGATCCAGCAAAAACAAAATGCCAGCCGCACGCACTAGTCCTTAAGGGATTAAAGGGCCCTGGTGCAAATATTTTCTGAGCCACCGTCTACAAAAATATACTTACAGAGGCATGACTCAAGCCTATTGGACTCTGAGGCAAATTAGGCCCCCTAGGATGCTAGTCCCCATTGCAACTGCATACTCTGCTCCCCTAGGGTTGCCACCTTTTCTTCAAAAAAATACCGGCCATGGCATTCCCTCCATAGACTTAACATTGGACAGAAGCCAATTTTTTACCGGCTTGCCGGTAAAATACCGGCTGGGTGGCAACCCTATGCTCCACCTGTATTGGAGACCTCTCTAGCATTCAAGGGGTTAAAAAACTATATTAAAGTGCATGGGGATTTAAGATTTTTTATTTGTCTCCTATGATGATTTACTCCAGAATAGCTCCAGTTTGCATTTATAAATATGGGCCTTTGGGGGCTCCAGTTTGCATTTATAAATATAGGCCCTGAGGGGTTATAGCCTTATCCAGTCCCTTGCCTGATCTTCTATGTCCCCAAGCACTCTAACCACATCCCCACTGCCAGTGGCTAACCCCTTTATTGCCAGAGAGCAGCACTCTTGCTGTTCTGATGATAGACGGTTTAAACTCCAAGATTAAAAAAAGGCATACACAAACTCCCCATCCACAGAAATGGTTAACCTCTCTGTTGCTAATCTGGCAACAGGGGGGGTTTACCACAAGTAGTTTGAAGATAAAAAACAACATACAACTTACACCTATCCTCAAACACGATTACCCCCTGTTAGAACGCGTTTGATGGCAGTAAATTAATGATTGACAGAGATGGAGCAAATCATGAGGATTTGCAGATGTTCTTTAATTCAGCATGATGACAGGATGGTTAATGAAGTTTGCAGCATGATGGTATAAGCTGTCTTGATCTTAACTCTTACAATACCCTGTGGCTGGCTTATATACAGATGAACCTCTCTGAACATGGTCAGTACATCACTAAAATAGAATATACATATATAATCAGTTTGCACATGTTCATAAATAGATCAATACAATGTGGAGCCACATTACATTATGAATATGTAATTAGCTAGATCATCTTATAGACATCACATGTTATGCTATATGAATATCCACAAATAGTTTTAATGGAATTGAGACATGAGGCCATGGTGGAGGGAAAAGACCCTTGGCTATTCTTAACCCTTTGAGTGCAAGAGGGGTACGCAATACATTGCAAATCAATGCGTTGCATACCCCTCTGGCACTCAAAGGATTAACTAATGGTGACAGCTAGCATTACAGCTGACTTAGTACTTTCAAATGGAGATGGTTTTTAATGTTAATATCAATCTAAAGTGACAGATCTAAAAGTCAGATCTAACATGCTCTCTGTTACTTATGCAGCTGCAATTAGCCACTCTGGTATTGGAGGGGTTAATGAATATAAAATAAAAATATAAGGGTCCCTTGAAATCCTGGATTCCCCAAGAAACATTTGTAGGTGTTTAAAACATATATTCACTTTGATGTCGGAAGACCAGTGGTGCCCATGATGTCCTTGTCCTTCACACCATTCACCTAAAAAACAGAGACTGGTATTAAATGGCTAATCCCTGTGTAAATGGTTTCCCTATTCCCATTGTCTGAGAGGTACGTAATGTGATAGTGGGTTTTTAGGATTTTCTAAAATGTGTTTTATTTGTCTCAGTAAATGATGTGATGACCATTACATCATAGACAACACTGGACATCAGTGTGAGCTCGCTGGACCATTCCTGGGTGTCCCACAGACCCCTTAAATTTTTTTCATTAACATTAGGGTGTTGGGTCCCATATTATTATTATTATTTTACATTTTCACCCTTAGGGAAGTCAGAGGCTACTATATGTTTCAGCATGGGGTCCCCATGCTCCTTAGATTTTGGCTTTCATTTTTTATACTTAGGTTTTAGCTTTAATGCATTAACATGGGGTGTATATACACCATATTAATGCATTTTGTTATATTATCATAAACACAATGTGGTGAATGTGCCCCTTTTTTTCTTTTAATTAGTTAAAGAAGGGATTGTACGTGCCTTTTTTTAACTAAAATGGTGTTTTAGCATCCCAAGACTAACCTTTATTTTTTAGCATTATCATTAACCCCACCACCAAAAGAAAAAAAAATATTTATTTAAGGCCTTTTGGCCTTATCTGTAATGAATGAATTAATGTTTAACAAGTTTAATCTCTCATTTGCCTGGGCAGCTGGAATGCATTGGTTACAATGCTTTCTTAGCCAATCCAGCAATGGTTGGCCTGGTTATGCTAGTAGGGGATGGTTCGGGGTGGTACATATTTATTCTATGGGTGGTTAGCCCAAATGCTTTGCAAGCTGCATTGAATTGGAAGGGTTAAAGGCGACTTGTGTGAGAATGGTGGTTGGGTGCACATGGGGCCACTGGAGGGGAAAGGCTGCGATGATTGGTGGAGGAATAGGCCATTTTCTCAGACTTGAAGCTTGGTAAGGCCTGTCAGGCCACAACTGAGAGCCTTGCAAAGGCCATTCTACTACAATATGATAGCAGAATGGCTGTTTGCATAGCATTTTGTGCAATTTTTGTGTGTACAAAGAACTGCAGAATTCAGTATACATACTGGCTGTTATTAAATGGGAACAGTTTTCAAAATCTTTTGTAGGACAAATTTCAGTCTGGCTTAGGGTTGCCACCAGGCCGGTGTTTTACCGGCACAGCCGGTAATCAGCACACTGGAGCCGGTGCCGGTATTACTACTATACTGGCAACTGAAAAGTCGGAATTTGTGTGTGTCCAGGGAGGGGAGTGAGGTGACTGAGCGGGGAGAGGGCACCACGGCTATGTTCCATTGGCTTGATACACAGTGGACAGCATAGAATATGGTTTGATCATAATGCCTGTCTCTCACCGGTAGTCTCTTACAGGCATTGCAGCTTCAGATCCTTGCTTCTTATCATGTGATGAGACATTGTCTCTAGCTGAATCCTGATTTGTTAGCAGCGCTTGCTGTATGTCCCACTCTCACATCCAAAACAGCACTCTGCTGGGTGAGTTTGACGCTGACTATTAATGGATTATTATGGTCCTATCTGTTTATGTGGGTGTGATACAGCTGTACCACCAGCATACTTCTTACAGTTTGTAATCGCCTGGCTTAGTGCCTCTTCTTTTACTATGTTCATCACAATAGCGTGTTATTATTGCTTGTGCTATGAGTTGAGTATCAATCATGAACATTTCACATTTTCCAGTAGCCCCTTGATCGATTCAATAGATGTATTTTCTACTGCAAACAGCTTTTTTTTTAAAAAAAAAGTAAATTCATAGACGCCCCAAACATATTCACTTTTACGTTGAGCAAGGTGTTTTTGGTCCATCTGTCAGTGTACTGTTTAACCATTTTATTGTCGCTATAACGCTATTCCACTCAGATGGTTAGATTGTAGCCATTTTAATTTTATGTAAAGCGTCAAACCCTAAATTATTCAGATCCCCTCATTTTATTCATTGACCTTACATTTTTGTCCATTTTTAATTGATGCTACCTGCCCTTGAACCCCTGGTAGCCAGAGATGCTTCCAGCTCATTGGTAAGCAATGTGTTGGAAGTTGGAAGCATCTCTTGTATGTATGTATGTATGTATCTTTATATATATAGCGCCATACATGTACACAGAGCTTAACAGAATTTGAAACAATATAATACAAAAATACAGAACAGGGTTAAGTGCATTAAGCTAAAGTGCGATCATTGCATTATTTTGGGGGGAAGTGCAGCAAGGGAAACAAACACTGGGAAAGGGACCCTGCCCCAAGGAGCTTACAATCTAATTAGCACACAAGGGCATAACCCTTTGAGTGCCAGAGATTGCGTTGGGCACCTTTTTGGAACTCAGAGGGTTAAAATACTATGTCTCTCCTTAGATCAATGTGTATAGTAAAGAGTAGGGTGGGTACCAATGTGTGTGTGTGTATGTGTGAGTGTGTGTTTATGTTTTTTTATGTGTCTGTGTGCATCTATACGTGTGTCTGTACGTGTGTCTTTGACTGTGTGTATGTGTGTGCCTGTATGTATATGTTTGTATGTGTGTGTCTATGTGCATGTATATGTTGGTGGGTGTCTTTCTATGAGTGTGTATATGTGTGCACCTGTGTGTATGTGTATTTGTATGTTGTGTGTACATACATGTACATGTGTTTGTGTGTGCCTGTATGTCAGTTATGTTTGTACGTACTGTATGTGTTTATGTGTGCTGTGTGTGTGTTCATGTGTATGTGGGAATATATGTTTGTGCTTATGTGTGTATGGGTGTATATTAGTCATGAGCGAGCACCCCAATGCTCGGGTGTTCGGGTGCTCTGACCGAGCACCCCCTGAGGCTCGAGTGCTCGGCCGAGCACCCGAGCCCCATTGAAGTCAATGGGAGGACTCGAGCATTACACCAGGCACCCCCTGCTCTGATGAGGGGAGGGTGCCTGGTCCATAGGAAAAGGGCAGAAAAGGATGGAAACACCACAGAAATGGTTCAGGGACAGCATAGGGAGGATGTCTGGATGCATCTTGGACTCCAACATCGCTGCTGGGAACGATCTTTCGCCCGTAGTACGCCATTTTTACAGACTGACCGTAAAACACACAAAAAGGAAGATAAAAACGACTTTAGGCGAAAAATTGTTACCAAACAGTATTTGCTGTATATTTACTTGTATATCATCTGCAAATTCTCCCAAAAATTTCCTTGATTTTTCTGAACTGAGGCCATGATTAAGAGGGAAACGTGCGCAGAGGCAAATTCTCCCAAAAATGTCCTTGATTTTCAGAACTGAGGCCATGATTAAGAGGGAAACGTGCGCAGAGGCAAATTCTCCCAAAAATGTCCTTGATTTTCAGAACTGAGGCCATGATTAAGAGGGAAACGTGCGCAGAGGCAAATTCTCCCAAAAATTTCCTTGATTTTCAGAACTGAGGCCATGATTAAGAGGGAAACGTGCGCAGAGGCAAATTCTCCCAAACATTTCCTTGATTTTATTGAACTGAGGCCATGATTAAGAGGGAAACGTGCACTGAGCTGACCATCTAAAACATTATGGGTAAGGGTCTGCTGCAGAGCTGACCATCCTAAACATTATATGCGAAGGCCCGCTAGTGAGCTGACGCTATAAAACATTATATGAGAGGGCCCGCTAGAGAGCTGACCCAATAAAACATTATATGAGAAGGCCCGCTGGTGAGCTGACCTATATAAAAATTGTCAAACAGGGCCCGCTGGTGAGCTGGCCCTATATAAAAATTATATCACAGGGCCCGCTGGTGAGCTGGCCCTATATAAAAATTATAGCACAGGGCCCGCTGGTGAGCTGGCCCTATATAAAAATTATATCCCAGGGCATATGGAAGAGGAGGAGGAGGATGAGAAGATTAAGAGTCAACCATATACCCGTTTTTTGGGTGGAAGGGGTGAATGGGAATACAGAGTATTCACATCATTGTAAATAACATATATAAATATGTTCCCCCGGGGCTTTCCTCCAGTGGAGTGGAGAAGTCAGGGGAAATCCAGGCCTTGTTCATTTTTATAAGTGTCAACCTATCAGCATTGTCGGTGGAAAGGCGGATACGCTTATCTGTTATGATGCCACCAGCAGCACTAAATACCCGCTCAGACAGAACGCTGGCGGCAGGGCAGGCCAGCACCTCCAAGGCGTAGAGTGCCAGTTCATACCACGTGTCCAGCTTGGACACCCAGTAGTTGTAAGGCACAGAGGGATCATTGAGGACGCTGACACGGTCTGCTACGTACTCCTTCACCATCTTCCAAAACTTTTCCCTCCTTGTGACACTAGGCTGCGCATCAGGGTGAGGGTGCTGGCGGGGTGTCATGAAGGTGTCCCACGCCTTGGAGAGTGTTGCCCTGCCTTTCTCGGAACTGCTGTGTGCTCCCCTTTTCTCCCCTTCTCGGTTGGCCAAGGTAGCACGTACTCTGCTGCCAGCGTTGTCAGATGGAAAATTTTGGAGCAATTTTTCAACAAGAACCTTCTGGTATTGCACCATTTTGCTTGTCCTCTCCACCGGAGGAATGAGAGATGAGAAATTCTCTTTGTAGCGGGGGTCCAGAAGGGTGAACACCCAGTAATCCGTGTTGTTTAAAATGCGTATAACGCGTGGGTCACGGGAAAGGCAGCCTAACATAAAGTCAGCCATGTGTGCCAGAGTACCAACAGTCAAGATTTCGCTGTCCTCACCAGGAGGATGACTCTCAATATCCTCATCCTCTTCCTCCTCTTCTGCCCACCCACGCTGAAGAGATGGAACTAAAGTTCCATGGCTACCCTCTGTAGCGGAGGCAACCGTGTCTTCCTCCTCCTCCTCCTCCTCCTCCGCCTCCTCCAATTGTCGCTGAGAAGACGAAGTGAGGGTGCTCTGGCTATCACCTTGTGTAAGCTCTTCCTCCCCCATTTCCACCTCTTCCACATGCAAAGCGTCGGTTTTAATTGTGAGCAGCGAGCGTTTCAGTAGACACAGAAGTGGGATGGTTACACTGATAATAGCGTTATCGCCGCTCACCATCTGTGTCGATTCCTCAAAATTGCGTAAAACCTCACAGAGGTCTGACATCCATTCCCACTCCTCACTTCTGATTACAGGAAGTTGAACGGAGAGGCGACGACCGTGTAACAGCTGGTACTCCACTACTGCCCTCTGCTGCTCACAAAGCCGGGCCAACATATGGAAGGTGGAGTTCCAGCGCGTGCTCACGTCACACAGCAGCCGGTGAGCTGGCAATTGTAAGCGCTGCTGCAGCTTCAACAAGCCGGCCGAAGCTGTAGATGACTTACGGAAATGTGCACACACGCGGCGCACCTTGGTCAAGAGATCATGCACATTGGGGTAGGTTTTTAGAAATCGCTGAACCACTAAATTAAATACATGCGCTAGGCATGGTACGTGTGTGAGCTTGCCGAGCTCCAAAGCCGCCACCAAGTTACGCCCATTATCACACACAACCATGCCTGGTTGCAGGTTGAGTGGCGAGAGCCACTGCTCGGTCTGGTGACTAATCCCCTGCAACAGCTCTGAGGCCGTGTGCTGTTTGTCCCCAAGGCAGATCAGCTTCAGCACGGCCTGTTGACGCTTCCCCACTGCAGTGCTACACTGCTTCCAGCTACTGGCTGATGGGGGAGTGGCGCTGCGTGTAGGGAATTCGGAGGTGGAAACGGAGGAGGAGGAGCCAATAACGTAGGTGCTGGCGGAAACCCTGATGGAGGTAGGGCCCGCAATCCTCGGCGTGGGTAGCACCCGTGCCATCCCAGGGTCCGAGTCGCTCCCAGCCTCCACGACATTCACCCAGTGTGCTGTCAGGGAAATGTAGCGTCCCTGGCCACAAGCACTTGTCCATGTGTCAGTCGTTAAGTGGACCTTCCCAGTAACTGCGTTGGTCAGGGCACGGGTGATGTTACGGGACACATGGTGGTGTAATGCGGGGATGGCACACCGGGAAAAGTAGTGGCGGCTGGGGACCGCGTACCGAGGGACAGCTGCTGCCATCAGGCTGCGGAAGGACTCAGTGTCCACAAGCCTAAATGGCAGCATTTCGATGGCCAGTAATTTTGAAAGGTGTGAGGTTAGTGCTATGGCCTGTGGGTGGGTGGCTGGGTACTTTCTCTTGCGCTCAAATGCCTGGGGTAACGACATTTGGACGCTGTGCTGGGACAGGGAAGTGGATGTGGTCGCTGATGGTGCTTCAGATGCTACAGGTGCAGGGCGGGAGGTATGCGGGCCTGCGCCTTCGACAGGCGATTGGCCGGCACCGAAAACAGGGGAAGAGGAGGCAGTGGTGTGGCCTGCAGACACAGATGGGCGATCCAGGCGTTCCTCCCACTTACTACGGTGCTTGGATGCCATGTGTCGGATCATGCTAGTGGTGGTGAGGTTTCTAGTGTTCATGCCTCGGCTCATTCTGGTGTGGCACAGGTTGCAAACTACAATTCTTTTGTCATCCGCACTTTCCTTAAAAAAACGCCATACCGCGGAACACCTACCCTTTGGCAAGGTAGATTTACGCAAGGGGGTGCTCCGTGGAACATTTGCGGGCCGGTTTGGTGCGGTCCGCCTTCTTTCTGTAGCCACACCACTGCCTCTTCCAGCCTGTTGCGGTGCTGCAGATGGCTCACCCTCAGGACTGCTGTCATCGCTCGGCTCTACACCTTCCCAGGTGGGGTCAGTCACCTCATCGTCCACCAAGTCCTCCTCCACTTCCTCACTCTGATCATCCTCCTCAAGTCTTGATCCCACCACATACTCAGTCATTGACAACTGTATAACATTCTCCTCAACAAGGTCTTGAGACGGAAATAGTGGTTGATTTAATGGCAACTGTGTCTCATCATCATCATCATCATCCACTACTTCCTTTGACCTTAAATGCCGTTCACATCTGTCATCTTCTTGTGATTGGGTAGCCTCTAGAGGTTGTGAATCAGGGCACAAGAGGTCATGTTCCTCTGCAAGCGTGCTTGGAGAGAGGGTCAAATGAAGGATTGGTGATGAGACGAGCTCCTCACTATATCCCAGTGTGGGATCACTTCTTTGACCAGACCGTGTATGGTGGGAGGAAGGATGATCAGAGTGAGGATTATGTTGACCAGACTCTTGGCTACTGAGAGTGGACTTGGTGGAAGACAGGGTGGTGCTTAACCGACTGGAAGCAGTATCAGCTGTCATCCAACCGACCACCTGTTCGCAGTGGTCGGACCTCGAGAGTGATGTCCTGCGACGCCCTGTAAAATTAGACATGAAGCTAGGTATGGTGGATGTCTTTCTTTCTTGTGCTCTGGCACCAGGCACAGTTTCTCCGCGTCCTGACCCGCGCCCTGAACTATCAGGATCACGTCCACTTCCCCGTCCCTTTTTACCCGCCTTCTTCATCTTACACGGAATATGTGACTTTAATATTTGAGTTTGAAAACTTAACAGTATTTCTTACTATTCTGCAACTGTGCAGAGTACACAGAATAGGCTGCTAAACTGCGGTGACACACACTGAATGGAAAATGTGACTTTAATATTTGAGTTTGAAAACTTAACAGTATTTCTTCCTAGTCTGCAACGGTGCAGAGTACACAGAATAGGCTGCTAAACGGCGGTGACACACACTGAATGGAATATGTGACTTTAATATTTGAGTTTGAAAACTTAACAGTATTTCTTACTATTCTGCAACTGTGCAGAGTACACAGAATAGGCTGCTAAACGGCGGTGACACACACTGAATGGAATATGTGACTTTAATATTTGAGTTTGAAAACTTAACAGTATTTCTTCCTAGTCTGCAACTGTGCAGAGTACACAGAATAGGCTGCTAAACGGCGGTGACACACACTGAATGGAATATGTGACTTTAATATTTGAGTTTGAAAACTTAACAGTATTTCTTCCTAGTCTGCAACTGTGCAGAGTACACAGAATAGGCTGCTAAACGGCGGTGACACACACTGAATGGAATATGTGACTTTAATATTTGAGTTTGAAAACTTAACAGTATTTCTTCCTAGTCTGCAACTGTGCAGAGTACACAGAATAGGCTGCTAAACTGCGGTGACACACACTGAATGGAAAATGTGACTTTAATATTTGAGTTTGAAAACTTAACAGTATTTCTTCCTAGTCTGCAACTGTGCAGAGTACACAGAATAGGCTGCTAAACGGCGGTGACACACACTGAATGGAATATGTGACTTTAATATTTGAGTTTGAGAACTTAACAGTATTTCTTCCTAGTCTGCAACTGTGCAGAGTACACAGAATAGGCTGCTAAACGGCGGTGACACACACTGAATGGAATATGTGACTTTAATATTTGAGGTTGAAAACTTAACAGTATTTCTTCCTAGTCTGCAACTGTGCAGAGTACACAGAATAGGCTGCTAAACAGCGGTGACACACACTGAATGGAATATGTGACTTTAATATTTGAGTTTGAAAACTTAACAGTATTTCTTACTATTCTGCAACTGTGCAGAGTACACAGAATAGGCTGCTAAACGGCGGTGACACACACTGAATGGAATATGTGACTTTAATATTTGAGTTTGAAAACTTAACAGTATTTCTTCCTAGTCTGCAACTGTGCAGAGTACACAGAATAGGCTGCTAAACGGCGGTGACACACACTGAATGGAATATGTGACTTTGATATTTTAGTTTGAAGACTTAACAGTATTTCTTCCTATTCTGCAACTCTGCACAGTACACAGAATGTGCTGCTAAACTGCGGCGAAGCACACTGAATGGAATATGTGACTTTGATATTTTAGTTTGAAGACTTAACAGTATTTCTTCCTATTCTGCAACTCTGCACAGTACACAGAATGTGCTGCTAAACTGCGGCGAAGCACACTGAATGGAATATGTGACTTTGATATTTTAGTTTGAAGACTTAACAGTATTTCTTCCTATTCTGCAACTCTGCACAGTACACAGAATGTGCTGCTAAACTGCGGCGAAGCACACTGAATGGAATATGTGACTTTGATATTTTAGTTTGAAGACTTAACAGTATTTCTTCCTATTCTGCAACTCTGCACAGTACACAGAATGTGCTGCTAAACTGCGGCGAAGCACACTGAATGGAATATGTGACTTTGATATTTTAGTTTGAAGACTTAACAGTATTTCTTCCTATTCTGCAACTCTGCACAGTACACAGAATGTGCTGCTAAACTGCGGCGAAGCACACTGAATGGAATATGTGACTTTGATATTTTAGTTTGAAGACTTAACAGTATTTCTTCCTATTCTGCAACTCTGCACAGTACACAGAATGTGCTGCTAAACTGCGGCGACGCACACTGAATGGAATATGTGACTTTGATATTTTAGTTTGAAGACTTAACAGAATGTGCTCTAATCTGCAACTTTGCACACTAAACAGAATGTGCTCTAATCTGCAACTTTGCACACTAAACAGAATGTGCTCTAATCTGCAACTTTGCACACTAAACAGAATGTGCTCTAATCTGCAACTTTGCACACTAAACAGAATGTGCTCTAATCTGCAACTGTGCACACTAAACAGAATGTGCTCTAATCTGCAACTTTGCACACTAAACAGAATATTTTTTTTTTTTTTTTTTTTGTTTTTTTCCCCCCACACAAAATAACCTGCTGCCCCCACACACAGTAGTCCTAAAAAGGACTTTTGGTTCTTTTTTTTTCACAATTTTGGTTTTTTTCCTCCCTACACTGCCTTTCCCTTCCTATCCTCAGCTCTCCCTGGCTAAGACTGAGCCGAACTCGATGGTCAGGTGCTATACAGCACCCGACCACGGGTTCTGGCCAGCCAATCAGTGTAATGCCAGCAGCCAACATGGCTGCTGGCATTACACCGATGTCAGAGCCTCCCTGCACGTTTATTGGCTGCGCAGCAGCCGCAAAACGTGCGGGGAGGAGACCCGAACATGGCGGGCGAGCACATGCGGTACTCGTACGAGTACCGCCATGTGCCGAGCAGAGCGATGCTCGAGCCGATCCGAGCATCGGCCGAGCATGCTCGCTCAACACTAGTGTATATCATGTACATGTCTTTTTAAAGAAATCAACATTTTTATTGTTTATATTGGAAGTGGACCTGTCACTCTAAGGTAAATTTAGTTATATTTAAAGAAAATTAAAAAAAAATGCATAAATGGTGTATTAGGTATTTTTTTTGTTTTTTATATATATATATATATATATATATATATATATATATATATATATATATATAGTCTTTGAGAGATTAAGCTTTATTTGTTGGTGGCACAGTGTGACACTGTATTCTAACTACATTATTTGCTGAGACAGTGGGTGAATGAAGGACTACGGTGTAGACAGCTTGGTTGCTGTCACTGTCAACTTCCCTGCACATACTATGGGGCAGGCACACTGGACTTTCTTGCATTAAAATCTATTGCTAGGGGGCTCAAGACAAGAAAATGAAATTCACAGGTATGAAAGTGTGGGGTTTCATCTTCTTGTCTTGAGCCCCTTGGGAGGGCTCATGTGCTATGACCGGGGAGATGTATGATACAATTAGCATCACAAGGGGGGTTAACTGGGCGAGTGTGCAGGGTTTATTGGTTTTGTACTTGTGAAGTGTGCAGGAAGTGGGAAGAACAGGGTGGAAAGGAGGAGAAGAAGGAATAGTGTGGGAAGGACGAGAAGTGGGTGCGAAGTGGGAGGAACAGGGTGGAAAGGAGGAGAAGTGAGCAAAGTTTCACCAGAAACAGTGCTGTATGAGAACTGAGCTCCTGGCACCCGGTAACTGTAACGAAGAGGCTGAAGCTCAATTTTGTAGGGTCGTGCAACATTGAGTGATTCTGCCCCGTTTGTGGCTCCTCCCTTTTGTGGCTCCTCCCTCACTGACCCACAACTATGGCCCGTATTTTTTTGTGGAAAAGGTGGCAACCCTAGTCTGGCTTTACTAATCCATCCCTGAGTACTATGTGTTTCATAGTAAAGGGAACACTGAAAGCACTAGTACTCCATAAGACACCAAAACACATATGTGAAAAATAGTGTGTTAATACACAAGCATGAAGTGCAACAAAGAATAAAGGGACTTTACACAAATCCCTGAATTAAAAACATAAACAGTAAGCAAAAGCTCCTTGACCCCTTAAGGACCGGCACTTGAGGACCACGGGGCTTTTTTTTTTTTTTTCTTCGCTTCCAGTTCATGGCTTCCGGGAGCCCTGAACTCCGTGACGTACCAGGACTGTCACTGGTCCTTAAGTGCCGGACTGCCGTGACAGTCCTGTTACGGCAATGGTCCTTAAGGTGTTAACGGTAAATGCATTAGTAGGAACCTGTCTATAGCATATGCTGCTTACAATTCTCAAATGTTTTCTCACTCTTTTTCATTTTGGGGTTTTGTTGTATTGTTTGCCTGCCATGCCATGACAACCCAATTTTAGGCAAGTCCTACTTAATACATTTTATCATGGCATATGCATTAAGCTTTAACATAACTATGAATAAATTCTTATCTTTATAGGCCTTTAATGCCTGTAGTGAGTGGCTGAGTAACTTCAAAATGTACTTAGAACACAATCCAGACCTATATCTCACTCCTATTTACTGCATAAAGCACAAATTAAGAATCCTTCCAATGTATTTTACTCACTTACACAAATTGCGTTTAATGAATGCAGTTTACTATGACTAAGGAAATATGTTGTGCACTAAAATGTATTTTAATATGTACAAATGTTGTCTACTCTAGGAGTAATGCAGAATGTGGCATTATTTTCATGATCTTTTCCTCCCCATATTAGGCTGCAAGCCTGTAATTGTTCCACGTCGCCAAGGGGTAAATTGTATACCATGTTTTCTACTGACTTAATGTAGCTCACATATTGCCATGTTTAACACTTTCAGTGCCAGAGTGGTATGGAATGCATTGCTTTGCAATGCATTCCGTACCACTCTGGCACTCAGAGGGTTAAAGGGATAGTAATGTTTCACAAAAAAGCAAGTCCGATTAATCATCATATTATTTGGCATTGGAGGGCGGGGGCATGCATGTCTACTGCTCGAACCCATGAGCGCTCTTCTGGACCGTACCCCTTCCAATGGATCAAATATTGAAGCCTCCCTCAGAACCTACGAAAGTCAACTATGGAGCGGACCTAGTAATCCTCATGACCGTCAACGGGCACCAAATGGGGTCGAGGAGTGACCGTAGTGAAACTATTGCATAACAGGGGTTTCAGCAGCGAGACATGGAACATATTGTGTATTGGGAGGGAGGTCTAGGGCATAGGCCACAGGGTTCACATGTCGGAGGATACAGAAAGACCCCACAAAGCGGGGAGCCAGTTTCTGAGAGGTCACTTGGAGGTGGAGATTTCAGGAGGACAACCAAACCCTCTCCCCGACCTGGTAGGAGGGTGCGGGTAGGTGTTTACAATTGGCCTGGAGCTCCTGGGATTATTGTGAGCGTCGCAATGACCCTTAGACCTGCACCCATGTGGAACAGATTCACTGGAGATAATCCTCCAATGCAGGAATCCCCTAAGGAACGAACAAATCTGGAATCATGGAGGGTTGATACCCGTAATTCACCATGAAAGGGGAGAGACGGGTAGAAGCCGAGACAGCACTGTTATGAGCAAACTCAGCCCAAGGTAGCAGGTCCAATCAATTATTCTGATGATCTGAGATGTAGCACCGCAGGAATTGCTCAAAGGCCTGATTAGCCCTTTCCATGGCTCCATTAGATTGAGGGTCATAGGCCGAAGAGAAGGAGAGTTGGATACCTAGTTGCACACAGAAGGCCCTCCAGAATCTAGAGACAAACTGGCTACCCCGGTCAGAAACTATGACTTTGGGGACCCCATGTAGCCGATAGACCTCTTTGTCAAAGACCATAGTCAACTCTTTAGTGGATGCAACTCACAGTCACCAATTTCATAGTTGCACTCCGCAGGACTTAGCTACTTCGAGAAATACGCACACGGTTGCAACTGGCTCTCAGGAGTAGGACATTGAGACAGGAGGGTGCCTACTCCTGTCTCAGACGCATTGACCTCCAGTACGAATGGAAGCTCGGGTTTCGGGTGTGCCAAAATGGGTGCTGCTGCAAAAGCAGCTTTTAGTGACTCAAATGCCCTGATGGCTTCCGGGGACCAGTGAGTGGAGTTACCGTCTTTTTTAGTCATGTCGGTAAGGGGTTTTACAATAGAGGAAAAATTACGGATAAATTTCCTATAGTAGTTTGCAAACGCGAGGAAACGTTGAAGGCAGCGGAGACCTACGGGTTGGGGCCACTCAAGAACAGCCAAGAGTTTCTCAGAGTCCATAGTGAAACCGACTTCTGAAATTACGTACCCCAAGAAGGTGACCGGTTTGCGGTGGAACACTTCTCTAATTTGCAAAATAGGTTATTTTCTCTTAATCTTTGCAGAACTCTGTTTATATCTGCGTGGTGGCTTACCATGGAAGAGGAATGGATCCAAATTATACCACCATGCATTGTTGGAGCATTGTTGGAGCATGTCCCAGACGAATTCCTGGAAAACCGTGGGAGCATTGCAGAGACCGAAGGGCATTACGAGGTATTCATAATGCCCGTTCCTGGTGTTAAATGTGGTTTTCCATTCATGGCTCTCCTTTATCTGTACCAAATTATACTCCTCTCGCAGGTTGAGCTTAGAAAATACCTTAGACCCTTTCACTCAATCGAATAGCTCAGTAACCTGTGGAATAGGGTAAGCGTTTTTAACCGTGATATGATTGAGTCCACTGTAGTCAATACAGGGTCTGGTCTCAGTTCACCACTCTTTTTCTTCACAAAGAAGAATCCGGCCCCAGCAGGAGAGGAGGACTTGCAGATGAACCCCTGGGACAGAGCATCCACAACATACTCCTCCATGGCCTTATTCGCCGTGACAGAAAGAGAGTAGACTCGACCTCAAAGAGGTATGGCACGTGGGTGGGTGACCATGCCATGACTTCAGCCCTTACCCAGTCGACTGTGGGATTGTGTTTTTGTGGAACCATGGATAACCCAGGATTACAGGACAGTGAGGAGAGTGGATCACTTGGAATTGTAAGATTTTGTGATGGAGAGCCCCTACAGCCATAGACCTGAGGAGGCTGTAGGGGTTTACCATCAATCACCTCGAGGGCAAGTGGAGTGGTACGAAGCTGCAATGGAATGGAGTGCTTCTGGGTGAAGTCACTGTCAACAAAGAGGTCCACTACACCGGAGTCAATAAGTGCCTCTGAAGTAATGGAACTTTTGCACCAAGAGAGCCCAACGGAGACAAATGGTTTATCTGTATGAATATCCAGGGATGCTAAGACACCACCTAAGGTCGTTTGCTGGACGTGTGGCGCAAGTTCGCAGTAGGTGCCCTGCTTTACTGCAGTAAAGGTACAGGCCCTCCCTCCTCCTCAAGACCCTTTCCACAAAAGGTAAGTGAACCCAATCTGCATGGGCTCCACATCGCCTGAGGTTTCGAGACTAGGAGGCGCGGGAGGAGAGGGAAGCACGGGTGGGGACAAAAAGTTTGGCGTTAAATGGATGGGATGCCTCCGCAGGTGCTCCCTGAAGGAAGGTCTCTCACGGATTCGGGAGTCAATCAGGATACAATATGAGACCAGTTCCTCTAAATCTCTGGGGAGGTCCCGGGCTGCAATCTCATCTTTAACCATATCCGAGAGCCCATTACAGAAAGCAGCCATGAGAGCCTCATTATTCCTACCAACCTCAGCAGCCGGGGTACGAAATTCTATGGCATAATCAGAAACCGTCCTAGTACCCTGCTGGATGGACATTAGTTGCTTGGCAGCCAAGATGGAGCGGACCTGTACATCAAATACCCTTTTAAACTCATGGTAATTGTATACTATAGGTTTCTGCGTCTCCCAAAGGGGAGTAGCCCATGCCAAGGCCCTGTCAGAGAGTAAGGAAATCACAAGGCCCACCTTACTCCTATCAGATGGAAAGGACTGTGATACCATCTCCAGATAAATACCAACCTGGTTCAGGAACCCTCTGCACTGGTTAGGGTCGCCCCCATAATGCTGGGGAAGCTGGGCAGACCTTGTCATGCATCTCGCAACACTGGAATCACCATTGGTAGCTGAAGCGGGAACGGCAGCAGCTATAGGGTCAGCCTGTGCCGGAGGCTGCTGAGGTGTTATAACCAGATGCTCAGTACGGAGCAACAAAGCCTGGAGGGCTTCCGCAAACTGATCCATGAGCTGGTCTACCTGGTCCAGCCTGAAAAAAATATCTGGTGGATTGCCTGTACCTCCTGAGTTCATGGTCCTTGTGTACTGTTAGGGACAAGGAATCAGACAAGACACAACAATGTAAAATGCAATACACCTTTATTAAAGTAACAAAAACAGAATCATGATCAAAGAGCATAAACCAAAAAACACTTCAGGGTCAGGAACCAAGACAGGTAATCAGCCAAGCCGGAGCAAGGAACCCAGAAGTCTGCAATGTCAGGAACAAGTCAAGGGTCAGGAACATAGAAGTCCATGATGTCAGGAACAAGTCAAGGTTTTGGAACACAGCTAAACAGGAGCACAGGAGAATCCACAGCAGCCAGCAGCAACAAACACAAGGACAATCAGGAAGTGAGCCAAGCTCTTTAAATACCCTGAGAGGGTTGGCTGATAACAGTCAGGTGAGTAATCAGCTGATTCAGCCTGATCCAGGAACTCAGAAGGCAGTAGATAGCAGAGCACTAGATTATATCAGATAGCAGAATCAATAGGCAGAGTTAGAGCAGCTCAGCCAAACCTTAACATATATAAATAGATATCTTAAATTGCAAATACTTGCTTGCAGGTAAGAAAACAAACTTAGATTGGAATACTGAGTATAGGAATATTACAGCAGCAATCTGGAAAGGCATGCAAATAGTTTAGCACAAACAGGTTTAACAGGTATTCAAGACTGAGCAGACTGAGGCTCGGAGGAACAGCTGAAAAAGCTTCAATGTGGCTCCAGTACCACAAATATCCACTAAACGGGAAGAGGGTTGCGCTAATGAGATTAGGTGACTGGCATCACATCAAGCACAGGCTGACAAGCATTGATGCCTGATACTGGAATACAGGGACAGAAGTCCCTGGGGAATTTTAGCTCTTATTTTATAGGCAACTGTATATGTCATAGGAGAATGAACATTGACAGGCTAGCGATGTAATTAAGCAGAGTAAATACGTGCCTGAGGTAGTATATACAGGTAGTAGCTGGTCCGGTGACTTGAGGATGGATGTTACTGAGTGAGATGGATATTCATGAATACTAGAATTCAAGTACAAATGGTACTTTGATTAAAGAAGTCTCAAGACTTAGGGCAAGTGGCAGACAATGCAATGCAGTCCTGTGGTGATCTGTTACAGAACTGAGGTCTTTGGGCAGGCAGCAGTTAGTGCAGTGATCATTAACAAAGCTAAAGTCTTGGGCAAGCAGCTTTGCAATGCTTTGAACAACCCCTCTGACCCAAACAAAGTTAAATTTAACAGGAACAAACACTAGACTCGACTGGAATGCTGACAAACACTATTAATCTTATTTATATAATCAAACTGGTGCAATCCTGGGGCAGATGAACTGTAGAACAGCTGTAAAAAATAAAATGTAAAGGCGCTTTCAACCCCTTGAATGCTAGAGATGCCTCCAACACATTACAGTGCAATTCATTTGGTACATTTCTAGCATTCAATGATCTAGAATTCCAATTTAAATAAAAGGTAATTTTTGCAATTTGAATTGGTCTCCTGTGGTGCTATTGTCTGTCCCAGAATTGCTTTGGTTTGCTTTTAGATTTAAGGTCCTATGAATACACACTAAGCAGCTGCTACAGTCAAATTAAATAAGCCAAAGAAGACATGCTCATGTGAGCCAGTGGGAAAGAACTTAACTGATATGAAGCTTTCAGACCTGGTTCTTCTTACATGCTGATTTAATGAATAAGCTTCTTTGGAATAATATAGGCATTATAGTACTTTTCCTCACTGTAGAGACTGTTCACACTTAGTTCATATCTCCCCTGATTACCCAACTTATCAGTACTTGCTAAAATAAAACCAGAGTAAAGGAGAAGTACAAATAAAGAACTGCAGGAGGTGATAACACTCAGAAACTGTGGATGACTCATAAGCACATTGTATTGTACACACCATGGGCACAAGGGCTCCTTCTGGCAACGAAAGAATCTTAAAAGAGTTATTGTTTCATAATCTTCATGGTGAGAGAAAAAAGGGGGCTGAAAATGACTAATAACTAAGAATATTTAGCTAACGACTGATAACTACAAAAGAATACTAGTCGGAGAACTTAACAGGGAACAATAAACATAAGTGAGATTTTAGCCAAAGTGCTAACCTCTTATATTTAACTCCCTGAATGTGAGATGTCTATATTGTATTGCTTTGCAATGCACTGGAGACATCTATAGTATCCAAGGGGGAAAATATGAGGTTAAAGGGATAGTAATACTTTGTTTTATCTTTATTTTATTTTGTAGGCATTAAAAAACATGAACGATAAAAGTCTTATCTCTCAAACCTTTATGGTTTGAGAGATATTAACAAGCAAAGTTTCCCCTCACTGACCAAAACGGTCAAGTCTGCCATCTAGCTGTCAGATTTGGAATCCGGTCAGCGGACCGGCCGTGGCTCTACAGCAGAGCCGAGATCGCAAGATCTAAGAAGAACTACTTAATTCGAATAGTCTACAAAGTGAGCCTGGTTTGTAAGTACACTTTTTAGACCCTTCCAATGAAAGAGCTATTTTTATATCTTGCGATCTCAGCTTTGCTGAAGAGCCACCAGTTGATCTGCGGACCGGATTCCAAATCTGACAGGTGGCAGACTTGACCATTTTGGTCAGTGAGGGGAAACTTTGTTTGTGAATATCTCTCAAACCATAAAGGTGAGAGAGATAAGTCTTATATCATTCTTCATGTTTTTTAATAACTACAAAATAAAATAAAGATAAAATGAAGTATTACTATCCCTTTAAGGAAAGAGTTCTTTTTATCCTTTAAGGACCAGAGATGTGTGAAACACATTGGGAAGCCGTTGTAGCCTTTCTAGCAATTGAGGGGTTAATCATGTTTTGACTGGGGGAATGAGGATGGGGTGTTTTTTTTTAAAACATTATCATTAACCCCTTCTTTTTTGGTGCAGTGAGATTGCTTCAATCCAGCAACAGAAGGGTTTACCATTTATATGGATGGAGTCGTTGGAGATAGTGTGGAGTGGTGGTGGGGGTTATTAAAAAGACAGTAACCCCTTTGTTGCCAGTGCAGCACAATCTCTGTGATCTGGCAATGAAGGGATTCACAGATGGTGACTGGGATGTGTGGGAGGTACCCAGGGACATGGGGGCAGCTCTGCAAAAGGATTTCAATTGGGACTTCAGTGAGAAAAAATGCAGTTCAGCAATCCAGTTCTCACCCTTGGTCAGAATTTGATTGCAAAACTGAGCAGCTGGTAATATCTGCTGAAGCTAAAACTGCCATTCGGCAAATATTACCAGTTGTGATGAAATCCAGTCCTATGGGCCTTATCCACAAAATAAGACAGGAGCAATTCTGGATCAAACCAACAGTATCATAGGAGAGAAATAAACCTTTATATTGATTTGTCAGGCCTTTAATCCCTTGAATGTTAGAGGGGTCTCCAACTCATTGTTTCACAAAGTGTTGGAGATCTAGCAAAAATGGGGTTAAAAGGAGTTTGGGGGATTTTCATTTCTCCTCTGTGATGTAGTTGTTTTGTTCCACTATTATTTTATGGATAAGACTTAGCATTAAGTATCTGCTAGATTCTTAACCCCTTTCAGACCAGTGACGTGTCAGAACTGTCACCGCTGTCCTTTCCGAAAGGATCGGTGATGGTCCTGGCACGTCACATATTTTGTTACTCACAGCTCTCCTGTAGGAACACTGTGAATAGTAGCGGGGTCTGAAATTGATCACTCCAAGACCAGAGCAGTCACTATCAGACACCCATTTAGCATGCCAGTACGTGTGATAAGTCAAGTGTGCCACGTGCCAAACATCCTCTATCTGGTCCTTCATGGGAATTCGCCCCCAAGCCTGCTGGCCCTTAAGGGGTTAAAGATCTACTAATGGTTATTAGTGGTATAATAAAGATAATTTACATAAAGAGCCAGATTGGCTATCACCTGGCTATAAATGGCTTTAATTTGGACATCCCAGATTATGGGGTTCAGAGGGCCCACGTGTAATATCTTTTCCCAAAAACATTTATGTGGGCACCTGCCTAAAACCTCATTCTTAGAGAATACTATTTACTGCATATGGCCCCGGGCCTTTCTCTGGATAACCCTGTTCTAGTTCTATTCTTTTTAGTCATATTAGTCATTAGTTTGTGTAGGTACCTGCCTAAAACCTCCTTTTTTAGGGAATGCAATAATTTTGAACACATTGCAGAATAATGAATGAATTATGCTGTATAAAAGTTGCACTCAGAAAATACATATCTATCCTAATGAGGTTAGAGGGCACTGCCACTTTAACAATAGGGAAGTGAGCAATTTAATAGGGTTCATTGCTTGAAGGTACACCCCACAGTCAAGACTCTTTGACCATTACACAATAAAGTTTTGAGATCTTTGGATCTTCCTCTCCCTGAAGATTTAGGGCACAATACACAGTCTACTCAAAGTACAAAGCCAAGTACGAAACATAGGTGTGAAGATGAGTGTGACAGCTCATCATTTCTAAAGTTATTGTAAGTACTTAGAATTGTGTGATTCTTGGTGACCATTCAACATTCTATGAGATGAGAGTGAGTTGTATGATGCTGTTAGCAGCAGAAGAAAACGGGGGGGGGGGGGGTTGAACTAAGGCAGGGTTTCTCAACCAAGGTGTTGTGACAATTTTGTGTGTGTCACAGTCATCCACTTAGGGGACCCCTTTTTGTCTATGAGGGCTTTGTCAAAAATATTAGTATTGAGATTTACATGTATATCTATGGAAATTGTTATGCACAATATGCTTATGTTTGTTATTGTACCCTGATAATTTCCATTTGCATGTTAGGGGTGCTTTGAGCAAAAAAGGATTGAGAACCACTATGCTAAGGTGAGATAAATTGTCTACTCAATTTCTCTCTTATTCTGTGGAGTATCTTTTTCCAGCTGGATAGATCATAGGGCACAGGATTCACAGAAGAGCATTGGGACTGGAGACTTAAAGGGATAGTAACACTTCGTTTTAACTTTATTTTATTTTGTAGGCATTAAAAAAACATGAAGAATGATATAAGTCTTATCTCTCAAACCTTTATGGTTTATGAGATATTCACAAGCAAAGTTCCCCTCCCCGCCCCTTTTTCCTAGTGTAAGACATCTCTTCTCAGATGTGGATCAGGTTGTATGACAGTACAGATAACAGAAGGGGACAATTTTCTTTGTATGAAAACAATGAAAGCCCTTCCCCCCTTGAAAAGTTTTTCAGCTTTTTCCATTATCTTAATTGAAGATTGTCCCTCTCTGCAGTCTACCTGGGCATCTCCCTTCTTATCTGGTTGAACAGGGGGGGGATACTTTGTTTGTGAATATCTCTTAAACCATAAAGGTTTCAGAGATAAGACTTATATCATTCTTCATGTTTTTTTAATGCCTACAAAATAAAATAAAGTTAAAATGAAGTATTACTATCCCTTTAATCTCACCTTTATCTCATCATAGTGTAAGACACCACCTCCCCAGGTGAACTTATTATTTAATCCCTGTATATAAAAGGTATCCAACGTATTGTAAAGCAATGCACTGGAGTCTACTCTAGCATGCATGTGGTTTAGAGGCCCACACCAAACAGTGAATTAAAACTGCTGTGGGGGTATTCTGTGTGTATGTATGTGTATATATGCTCCTTCTGTTTCAAGCCAGACACAGAGGGACTATGGGGACAGCATTGCACAGGACAAGATACTGAACAGAGAAACTTCAGTCCTCATAGTTCAGTCTCTTCTCATGCGTCTGACAGGGGAGCCCCACTGGTTCGTTATTCAGACTCCCATTGTTCTTGCCAGTTGATTCTCTATGGCTCACAAAACAGGCCCGGCTTCAATGACAAGTCTGTCTATATGGCAATATAAAGATGATGGTTGCCCTTTAAATGGGGCAGATCTTATCCCTAAATCAATGCTTAGTGTATCCTAGTATCAACAATTAAATGTATTTTTTTAATTTACATTCGGTTACTGATTCTAGTTTTTCAAGGAATCAAATTTCCGTTTTGTGGCATTAATATTCATTGCTTGGTTTCAGATATCAGGCGATCCGAAGAGCTGTCACTGATGAAACCTTTGGACGATTCTGTGAAAAAGAAAAAGAAAAAGGAAAATAAAGATTCGGTGCTGGATGAAGTTATAAATCTGGACAGCCCAAGCAGTAGTTCAGGATCTCTAGGTACACATGTTATAGAGTGTGATATATATATACATATATAGAGAGTGTGTCATACATGTACATCCTACTGCAGCTTCTGGTTATATACATAGAGAGATAGTTGCACTAAGAATTGCGCAATACTGGGTCAATCCAACTGCACTATAGGGGTCAAAGAAAAGAATCCTAAAATTCCAAATGATTTAACCCTTTGAGTGTCAGAGGGAAATCCAACGCATTGCTAACTAATGCATTGGATACCCCTCTGGCACTCAGAGGGTTAAAAGATGATTTTTAACTCCTTGAATGCGTTGGAGACCTCCTTAGTAATCAAGGCATTAAAAAGCCCCATTTAAATTAATGGGAATTTTTTCCCCTTGATTTTCTCTATGGTCAGTTCAGTTATCTTCCATTTTCTTGTAGTGAGTCTAAGGTTTTGGGGGCCATATTAAAGTGATAGTAATGTTTCAAAATAAAAGCATCTCTAATTAATCTTCATAGTGTGTGGGCCATGGAGAGTGTTACTTCATTACTGTCAGAGTTGTAGTTCAAGAGTAACTGAAGGATAAAGTATCTCCCTCCCGCCCCTTTTACCTACTGTAAATGCCTTCCCTCTCTGTGATCCATCAGGACAGTCTTGCTGCTCTGAGGTGAGCAGTGTTACATCAGTAGAAGGGTCAGGAGGGGGATACTTTATCATTCAATTACTCCTGAACTACAACTCTGACAGTATTGAAATTACACTCTCCATGGCCCAAATACTATGATGATTAATTGGAGCTGCTTTTATTGTGAAACATGACTATCCCTTTAAACAAAAAAATAAGAGCAAACCAACTACACCATAAGTGACAAATAAAAATTCTCATTGATTTAAATTAGGTATTTTATCACTGAATTCTAGCGGGGTCTCTACTATCACTCTACTCTTCTAGTATTGGAGAAGGGTTAAAAGCCACGTTTAAATAAAGTGATTTGGGGGCAATATTATTTTTCCCCTACAATGCAGTTGGTTTGTCCCATATTTGTCCCCTTTTTTCCAGTCATATGTCCCATAGCATTATACAACTTATCTGTAAGCCTTAAAACCTTATTTGCAGGATTCATTAACCCTTTGAGTACCAGGGAGGTATCCAATGCATTGCATTTTTTCTGACACTTTTTTCCATCGGACCTACAGCAAAATGTACTGAACAGATTAGAAGCAATTTTCACACATAAATAAATCTCATGGGTTACTAGGTGCTTCTATTTAATGTGTAAAAAGGTGCTTTGCAATGTGCTGCATACTCCTCTGGCATTCAAATGGTTAAATAATTTTTGAATACAATTTCTTATCTAAAACCTCAGGAAAATCACTGTAATATATGTTTTCTTTTTTAGCAGTTTACTGCTCCTTTAAGACTATTTTGAGGTTTTATATCTTGTGTTGTTTATTTTATCATATTACATTAAAAGGCATAATGATATCTATTCCGTCACAGAATTCATATGATCACTAATGTCAGTAATGTAATAATGTTATGAAGTAAACATTAACATTTAGGGCGAGATGTTCAAAAAGTCATCAGAATGAAAAACTTGGTGGATCATGAGTTGGTGGTAAAAGAAGGACAGTATTTTTAGAAGTAAATCCGTAATGTTTGAAACTTAATCTAAAGAATTAAAAATGACGGTTAAATGCCGTTAAAAATTCTGATCTTAAAAATTGTCTTTGATTTTGTCTTTGAAACGAAAATTTTCAAAGAAACAAAGACTTTTTTTTGTCTTTGAAACGAGAAACTGCTTCTCAGTACTTTAATTTTTCTTCTCCAAGTTTAGACCATTTTTATTATGTAGGGAACAAATCACGTTAATCAGGCAAAAAAATGATGTTCAAACGAATATTTTTTCTGAAAATACCTTACATTATGACAGAAGATTAAACCACACCCACTTTTAAGACAGCTTTTTCCCTTTGACGGAGATGGCAGAATTGGATGCAAAAAATAACGGAAACATGCCTGAGAATTGACGGATCATGGTGTAAGAACTTTTTCATTCTGATTACAGACAATTTCAGTTACCACCACTTTCTGAACATCTCGCCCTTAAAGTCTGAGTCAACCTCCTTATGTTTTGCAATGCATTGGTTGTCCCTCTGGTGCTAAAAGGGTTAATCCAGGGGGAAGGGAATAGTGTAGGAGTGCATGGCCATTTTGGGGCTTTCCTTTCCTTTGCATCTTGTATAGTGATATGTACTAAACAAGGTGCTGATGAAATTAGTGTAATTTTACTCCATTTCTCTGCAAATGCTATAATAGAGGAATTTGGGGCTTGTTTATATACATCTGTTAACAATGGTGGAGTGTGAAGTTAGGTCCTAAAGCAATCATACGCTCTGGAGCAGGGCTGTCAAAATTCAGTCCACATGGGCCACCAAAAGGCCACGATGTAAGGATTTCCATGATTAAGCACAGGTGAGTTAATCAGAGGCTCATTCATTTTGACTGACTCACCTGTGCTCAAACAGAGAAATCCTTAAATCCTGGCCTGGCCACAGTGCAGGGGATGCTAATGTCTCAGTGTAGAAAATTATCTGTGCTGGTGGATCCATGCATTCACCCCAGAGAGACCGTAAAGTAAATAAGAGAAGTAGAAACAGAAGTGAGATATGAAGGAGGACAAGAGAAATTTGAAAATAAAGAAATTAAAGAAGTTAGGATAAGAACTGGGAGAAAAACATAAAGGAAGGGAGACTAAGAAATAATTTAATAGGATTGGGAATGAATAATAAGGCATAGAAGGCAGGGCAGTCTTTCAGAGTTGAGAATGGTGAATCTGGCTCTACTTTCGGTAGACCTTCTTTTGGTAGATATGAAAATTATACCAAGAAGAGGCCCTTCAAGGGCATATTAGTTTTAGTCTGTGGAATTGCTAGCTGCAGGCTGATGGAAGTAAAACCACAGGTTGTATGCTTAAAGGCTCGGGTGTAGTTGTCAACTTGGGGCATGTAATGGTGCAATCGGGTTGCACAGTTTACCAATACTGTATTAGGGTGGCCTGAGCCCAAGGTCTTTAGGGAGCCTAATAACTACACTGGTCTGTGGCCAAGAACTGTCAAAAGGACATTTTAGTTGTGGGTGACAAATCTATCACATAATTCAAATTTTATTAACTATCAGAGACCTATAGTGAAAGTTGGATAATAAAATAACAACCATTGCCATTTGTTGTTTCAGCTAGCCCTGGATTATATAGCAAAACTATGACTCCTATGTATGACCCTGTCAATGGTACTCCTGCTTCTGCCACAATTACATGGTTCACCGACAGTCCTCTGGCAGAGCAAAACTGTAATATCTTAGCACTCAGCCAACCAAACTCTTCTCAAGAGATACTAGCTCAAATGTATCAGCCTCGGACCTTGTTGGAGAAAACAAAACTCAATTCTGGGTATGTTTACACATATATCTATATATAACATCACAGCATAAGTTATTTGGGTCAATGAAATGTCACTATTTTAAGTACTGGAATGTAAACACTTGCATGCTAGAGATGCCTCAAATTACATTGGAGACATCTCTAACATACAGCAGGTCACTATAAAACTTGAGGGGTAAAAATGGCAAAAAAATGAAAAACGAAAGTGCATCACTGTGATTGTAGGAAGTTGTGCAGGTAATAGAATGATGTGTCCACCCTTCAGAATCCTCTCGCTCATCTGTCTTTCCAGTTACAATTATATCTCTTACCCAGATCCATTCCTGTGACTCCCTTAGTTCTATTCTTCTTCCCACCAAGAGTCTAGGACATCTTTGTTGTTGAATGCTGCTGTTTTTATTGGGGGGTTTTATCGAGGCATTGAGCCAGTGGTAGAAATTATTTTTTATTTGTACTGAGGATTGTGGTTATATTTGAATAAACATTGTCAGGAAAGCAAAGCAGGAGAATGAATCACAGCAACACATTGAAGACCTCTTTATAATCAAAGGGGTTAATTTCAGAAATGTTCTCCAGAATTGCTCCATGTTTTTCTTTATAAATATGCCCCAGTATTTTTAAAATAGCAATGAATTGTCTGTGGCAGTAAATAGCCAGGAACGGTGTGAGCAGATATAATGATGTGCCTGATTACAGATAGTAATATCACAGGTTAATTTTTGTTTATGACCTTTTGCAGATGGTTGGATTCCTCTAGATCTCTCATGGAACAAGGCATCCAAGAGAATGATCATCTTCTGCTGAGATTTAAATACTACTCCTTTTTTGATTTAAACCCAAAGGTAGGACATTTGTTTTACTAAAATCTTTTAGCAGTAGTTGATATTATATATATTATTGAAAAACGTGCAAATATTTATTAAACTGTGACAGTTTCAACTTGGTAGCTAAAATAAAAATAAAAACAGGGTGGTACCCATAGCAGAATCTTTTTATATTTGTAAACCTCCAACAATAAACGAAAACTCTCACATTTAATAAAGTTGTATCAAAACACAATCATCTATTCACACATATGGAGGGATCAAACTGCCTCCATTTGTTCTTCGAAGGTTGAAGCTGATCTCCAAAGTTGTCAGGAACTGATGGATGCTTGAACAGACATACAGATGAAGCAATTTTAAAAAAACAGTGGGGGTGCTTCCATTCACAAGCACCAACAGTTTAATAAAATGTAAATACAAACAACTTGAAGTTTATATGCCTGTAAGAATCTCCAGTAAGCAAGAGAGCATGAAGGGGTAGTGAAATCAAATCATCTTAGAACCAAAGTGGATATAGGAAAGACAAATGCCTTTTGGGTATTTTATACACATCCACTTTATTGGCACTTTTGGTCATTGTGAATGGAAGTGTATCCACTGTTTTTTTTGTTTTTTTCTAAATTAAAAAATGCATTTATGTTTGTATGTAATGAACTGAGTTACACTGATTAAATAATTTTCATGCCACTCATCAATGAACATCATATTAACTAGTGACATTGTATTAAGTGGATTATTGGGGTTTTATTGTAGCTGTACAATAAGTGTATCTACGTTCACTTGACAGTATGATGCAGTACGAATAAACCAGTTATTTGAGCAAGGACGATGGGCTGTTCTTTTAGAGGAAATTGAGTGCACGGAAGAGGAAATGTTAATGTTTGCAGCGTTACAGGCAAGTATTCAGCATCTCTTCAACTTATAACACAATGACGTGTTTTACAACCCTTTCACAGAAATCCAAATCAGACCAGATTTGCAGTATGTCAAATAAACGAGCAAGAACAGTAGAGAACATTTTTTTTTTTTTGTAGTGTGAAAACCACATTTGTATAATGATTATATTTAATAAATAGTGAGAGCTGTGTGTAGAAAAGATTATGGAGGAAAGTGTGAATCAACCAGAGGTTCTAATATTCTGCATTATACATTGCCATAAGAGTCATGTTCCCACAGTTAAGGGTGTGAAAGACCAGCCATGATAAATTTAGTGCATACCGGAGTGTACAATCTGCCTCAATTAAGACTTTAATGTGAGCAAGCCCAGTATGCAATGCAATAACATGAGTGAGAAACTTGACTTATTTTATTCAAATTCCTCCTACCTCTTTAATACAAGAACCAATAAGTGTAGGAAATGAATGCATAAAAATTCCAGTACACCCCCTGTGGGTGTATAACACTGGCTATATCTATATTTTTTGTGTCACCTATTAAATATATATATATATATGTTAACTTCAAGTCCAATATTATACATAAAAAAAGAAAATCAGCACTCAGCGGGCTCTCTCTCTCTCCTTCTCTGCGTGCAGAATGACAGGGCTGAGCGGAGCATACAAAGAAGGGGAGAAAGAGCCCAGAGCAAATGTATACATATAGCCAGTGTTATTGTATCTTTTTTTTTTTCTTTTTACAGAAGCAAATACTGTTTTTGGATGCTGCTCAGACTTATGCTGTATACTTGATCATGCAGCCACTATATTTTCTGTGGCATATAAGGAGGCAACATGAGAATGTTGCACTTATGTGCAGGGAGAGATTCTCATGTCACCCTTTTCATCCAAGTGACATGATGATTGTGGCGTGCAGCCTCACAATGTTTCCAATGTGACCTTTTAAAAGTGACTCCTTCCACAGTGCCCTCCCCTTGGCCCCAGCAGCATATGGATGATAATATTTGCCATGGATAGCTTAGTACATAGGAATTAGGCAGGTGCAGCACACAGATAACTTGAAGTGACTAATTTAGTAAGGATTCATGTTAGTACATCCCTCCTAATGTGCCCTTCATTTTCTGCTTAAAATGCCCATATGATGGCATTCAAAGGGTTAAGGGAAACTTCTTTATGACAAAAATGTGTCTTTATTATATGCAATATGATTTAGCATACCCTTTGCAATGGTAATTATGTGGATTTGTACTGATTTATTAGTAAAAGTAACATCAGCTGAGAGTCCCTAGATATATTTGATCAACTCCCACTTCCTAAAAAGGAAACCCTACTTTCAGGCTTAATTTCTTACCAGGAATCCTTTGAATTCTGCACCCAGATTGATAATGGCTACTGCATTCTTATTAGCACACTTGGGAAAAAAGTCTGCCTACAACATTGCTTGCATGGGATATGAACAAAGACACTGGCCTGTTCGCAACTTCTATGGGGCATATATGTATATAGATAAAAGCGGAGCATTTCTACAATAAAACATCAGTACCAAAACGTCTGTACCATATGTATAAAAACAGCCACTGACTTAAAATGGACATTTAATGACTTGAATACCAGAGACAACTCAAATAAATTGGTAAATCATCTTTTGCATCCATTTTTGCATTGCTACACTTTGTTGTTATACATATTTCCCATGTCTTGTGTCACAGTTATAAAGAAATATTCAACTCAGTGGGAGCTGTAGGCATTATTGTGACTGGAGGTATTTTGGAGGGTGTTATTCACAACCTTTGATTAGTGTTGGAAAGTGAAGGGTAAAGGTACTGTCCTTCAGATCTTATTGGACGACAACTCCCATCTCTTACAAGCTGTCAGAGGCATTTTAATGCATGGAATTACCTGGTGTTTGCCAATAGCCTCCTGTTTCGGGGGTCCTCACCTTGTGTTCCCACCAGTCCCAGTTTTAAAGAAAGGAACCGGCTGAATACTGTAGCCAGGTGGTCGAGGAGGAGTAAGGCTGTTCTGGGTGCATTACACATACACATGGCTGCTTCACACGCAAATAGGAAGGAAAGATAAGGAAGTTACAACTGAATTTAAGACGTTCCTAGATTTTAATATGTATTTGGGGCCCTCAATTCACAATTATGTCAGGGGCCCCAGGGGTTCTTGCAACTGCCCTACAAGTTGGCGATGATGGGAGATGTCAGCCAACAACAGCTGGAGGGCTAAAGTTTGTCCACCCCTAGTTTTTTTCAAGCTGTAGAGATCTACAGCTTCCATCATTCTCAACCATCAAATGACTGGTTGTGGATGAGGGAAGTAGTAGCCTGAGGTTCAACAACTGACTACCCCTAGTATAGACCCTTGTACTGTTTTGTGGACACAGCTATTTAAGTCATTCAGTTCCATTGCAAGTGCAATTACAAGAGCATGAATTAAACTCATTCTAATGTGTCTATTTGCAGTATCACATACACAAGCTATCTCTATCATCTGAAGCATCTGAACTAACAACAGATGGAGAAACAGATGAAATTGAAGCTGCTCTCTCTAACTTAGAAGTTGCATTGGAAGGAGGAAAAACAGACAAAATATTGGTGGGTATTCTTGTGTCTGAGCAGCTCACATCTGACTGAAAGGTTCACTAGGCCACATGAACAAAACAATGGAGTAATTCTTGGCAAACCATCTGCATCATAGGGAACCAATGATTGGAGACCTTTCTAGCATTCAAAGGGTTGAACCCATTTAATACTTTTCTTTTGTTCATATGGCCCAGACTATATGTTCATGAGTAACGTGATCTTATATCCCTTTAAGTCAGGGATGCTTACAAAATGTGTTATTCTGCAGCCCTGCACAGGAATCAGTGCAACCATGCAGTGTGTGTTTTTCATTAGTCCCTGATTTATATATGTGATAACCTTAGATAAAAGTCTCTCTATATGTTGTTTTGTGCCAGAAATACCCCTCTTTAATTTCCTATCTATGGTCCTTGGGCCTCATATTTGAAGCACTGGATGTTTATTTGTGTGATTATTTAACCTGTTAATGTGTTTCCCTACTTTAGGAGGATATCACAGACATACCAAAACTTGCAGATAATCTGAAACTTTTTAGGTAAGTTCTAAAATAATTTTTAAAGGACATCTATTATTTCTTACTAAGGTTGAAATATAAGAAACCTGCACGAGTGCAATTTACAATGTACTTTAGATGGAAAAATTATTTGGGCTAAAATGTTACTGAATTTCAGATTTTTTATGAATTAGTGAATGTTTGCAATTCCTTTTATTTTAGTGAAAGTAATTTAAAAAGTGAGCATGGCTAATATGTCAGCCATCTTGCAAGTAGATGAGCAAATGCACCTAATTCAGCAAAGCAGCTAGCTCATATTTTCATACCTCTGGCTAATATTTCCATTAATTTAGGAGCATGTGCTTATTATGTTTCTTGCATCAAAATGTGAGCAATATCAAATAGCACATAAAAGTTATGGCTTTCAAAAATAGCTAATGCTCAACTTCCCTCCCTAAGTTTGCTCCTGTAGGAGTAGACAATAATGTGCCAGTGGCTGTGCTGTGATGTGCACCCTCAAAACATCTCCTATCAGTCATTTTGGAGGGCAAAATCCTGACCCATTTGGGCTGGCAGAGTTGCCGTGTCTCAAAACCACAGAATTCACTGAATGGACAGGCAAATGGCCCCAAGCAGTGTAAGGCAGCAGCGGTTGCAACTCCAAGGCTGGTATGCAAGAAAGTGACGCATTAGGTATTTTATGAAAGCTATAAATTTATTTGGAATTTGTGATTGCTCACATTTTCATGAAAAATATATTAACTCCTTTATGCTGAATAGCACATGCTCCTAAATCAACAGTAACTTTAGAAAATGTCTTAATTGCTTTGTTGAATTAGGTACAATTGCTAATCCTCTCACAAAACAGCAGACATATAGCTATGCCCACTTTTTGAAGTGCATTTGATAAAATAGAGCAAATCTTCACTAATTCATAAAAAAAATGTACAATTCAGTAACACTTTGGAGCTAATTATTTTTCCATTGAAAGTTCACTGTAGATAGCGATCGTGCATGTTTCTGGAATTCCATCCTATGTGACCTGAACTGCGAGACTTGAAAGCATTGCATTGCACACATCTCTAGTATTCAAGAAGTTAAAAGCTCCATTTAACCCTTTGAGTACCAAGTGTCTAACACATTATGAGATGTGGAATTTCCTCTGGCACTCAAAGTTTAAATCAATGGGAATTTTAGGAATTTTGATCTGTAGCCTATGGTGCATTTAGTTTACCTCAGCATTACCCCTCTTTGTTTGCACATATGGCCTAAGTTAGTGTTCCCTCAATGGTCAGCAAATGTCAGAAACCCAGCACTGAAAGAGTTACAGAAGTCAAATTAGCAAAAAACTCCTGGGTCTGTTTTGTATACTATATAATAAAACATTAATGTAAAGGTAATGTGCTGCATTGTTGAGATACAATTGCCAGCAGCAGAGCAAAGGAGCTGTAAGCCAATGAAACAAGGTGAGGTTTGGCAGTGCTGAATGATGAGATAACAACTACAGTCAGCTTTTACTTTTAAATGGTCTGTTTCACATTAATCTGGAAACTGATCAGCTAATAAACATTGTCTATTTACCTTTCAGGCCGAAAAAGCTAACATTAAAAGCCTGCAAGCAATATTGGTTTGTGTTTAAAGATACATCAATATCATATTTCAAAAATAAAGAAGCCGGACATGGTGAACCAATCGAGAAGCTGAATCTCAGAGGTAAGAAAAAATTATGTTCTCTCTCGCTCTCACTCTGTCATCAATATATATTTATTGGCTAAAGTGAGGAACTGGTTAATATGAATATTACCTGGATAAAAAAGAAAAAAAAATTGCATTATTCATCTCTATAAAAGCCAATTCCCTAACCCTAAATCAGTACTCTAATCTCTAATCCTACATTTACCAATCCAGAGAGGATTACAGGACACGGCAAACTAATGTGATGTATTACTCCTAACCTTAATCCCTAACTCCTAACAATAACCCTAACGTAATAAAAAATCAATCCCTAATAGCTATCCATAACCCTAAAACACCTACCCAGAATAAACCTACTCTCATTAGCAGTCGGGAACAGGACAGCAGAGATACCACCTGATTTCCTCCAGAAGGCAGTTTTAGTCACTGCCACCTCTAAACAGGATAGTAGGTAAGAAACTCCTTTATACTCCGTTTAGCCAGGCACACTTGGATAATATACACTTTTGCCAGATAATCCTTATTATCTAGAATTCATCATATGGGTTGCCATAGTTATAATTCAAATGAAAATTCTACGTTACATGGCAGTTTTAAAATGCTTATAATGTTCATTTTGAAAGTATCTGCATGATAATTCCTCCTTATCAATTTAATCCACCCCTCTGGTGTTAACAGCTTAAGAATGTGGAAAGAATTGATTTTCTGGCTATTCCTCAATCTGATTAATAAATAAGCAAATGGCTGAACATGCTGCAAAAAAAATTCCCTTCAACCCTTTCAGAACCAGAGGCGTGTGCAAGGCACTGCTTGACAATGTGATGCACATCACTCTAATCCTTAAAGGATTAATAATTGTCCTCCTTAGATTCTGGCTCACATTTATAGCAGTTTAGATGTTAAATATTTCTCTTTATGTTAGTTCTATGCTGTGGGAGGAATATGGTTTTTATAATTTATTCTTTCCTAGATCTGTATATACAATATGCATTTTTTTGCAGCAAAGGAAAATCTTTAGAATCTCTTGTTGCATACCAGAAAGTACCCAGATACAAGTTATCATCTATTTACATTTTATAGTTAGAGCGAGCAGTCAAACATAGGTACTGACAAAACTTTTGCAAACAAACTCAATTTACTTAAGTGCTGTGAATTAATTGTTTATAAGTATATTGACGGATTACCACAGGTCAGGGGTGCCTTTGTGATTTCTTCTTCATTATGTTTTTCAGATAAACAATGAATTCACTCAACTTTCCAATCTTGAAACCAATAAATGTTTATTTAAATATCAACATTTCTTGCATCTTAGCGCAACTGCATCAGGATATTTGTCCTTATATAGTTGCGCTAATACTTAATGGGGGAAATGCACTAAGGAGTGATAAAGAGGTGATAAGCGGAGATGACTTCTCCATTGATATCACTTCTCCAAGACCTATGTTATTCTATGGAGCCACTGCACTAAGATTTCTCTTAGGAATTGGAGAAGTGATATCACTGGAGAAGTCATCGCCACTTTATCACCTCTTTATCATGACTTAGTGCATAACCCCCAATGAAACATTAATGTTTAAGTAAACACTTATTGGATCTGTTGTATATATGTATATGGAGCTGACTGATGGATCTAGCGACACATTGCACCCATTAGAGTAAAAGGTCAGGTGTGCGTTTGATAAGAATTTATCCTTTACCATTTTTTCAGTGCACTGACATTTTTCAGGTATGGTTTCCAAAAAAAAAATAAATAAAAATGAAACACTTGGACATATATACGAATTTGCCAGTGTAGCCAGATGTCACTAGTCTGTGATGCCAGTCACCAGCATGCACTCCACAGTATGTTTTTTGTAATCCAATAACAGCTGGAGACCCCTGGGATAAATACAGTCAAAACAGACAATCTTTGTTTAAAGTGACAGTCATACTCCTTTTTTTCTGCAAGTGCATATTATGTAAAGTAAAAATTCTTATACTTTTTATTACTATTATATTTTTCATCTTCACCCTTAACTCTCTGAGCTCCAGAGGGATTCCCAAAGCATTGCAAAGCAATCCGTTGCATACCCCTCTGTACATTCAAAGAACTAGACTTCTATATCCCTTGATTTCTGTTTCCATGGGGATGTCAAGGACTGTGAAAGCAGGGATAGTGATGCAATGTAATATACAAACAAAGTTATATTTACATATTGGGTAAACTTTTAGTATCTGGACCAAACCAATTGCAGCCTCTGTGCCATTAAAATCAATGGGGGAGGTTAACCCCTTAAGGACCCCGCATTGGGGTCTGAGAGAGACCGCTCCAGTTTTGGAGCATTCAGTTTCAGACCCCGTTTTTACTACAGAGCTCCCTGCAGTGTGTGTGAGTATGCATGTATCCAACACATAGAGGTCTATGGGATCTGCCAGCCTGACACTAGTGAATAGGAATGGCGGAACTACCCGGTACCGGTACTCACTTGTGCATGCAGTCGATCAATGTTTCATGAATGTTGATTGTTAATTTCTAGCTGGAAAACAATATTGTTGATAATGGTAAAAAGCTGAAGTGCCTCCTACGACAAAACTGAAATAACCACAACTGCATGTTAAGGGGTACAGATAAATCATATATGCCTGTTTATTTTTGTTCTCACATCTCTTATTCACATAAAGATATTTAAAAAATGTGGCCCATACTTATAAAGGCAATCTGGAATTATTCTGGAATAAACCACCTGCGTCATTGGGGACAGATACAAATTCCTGTTAAATTAAATTGGACTTCTAACCCCTTGAATGCAAGGGGTTAAAAAGAGCTATTCAATTGTGTGAATATGTAGGAATCTGTGTTTGTTCCCTATGGTGCAGTTAGTTTACTCCAGAATAACTCCTAGCTTTTATAAATATGGGCCAATGTAACAAGATTATTGTGTTGCTTTGGCAAATGATGAGTTTCTGCTCACAGTTTCTCATCTTCTGTTGATGTTAACTGCAGGACTATCCTTCAGTGTCCTTGGCTTATGCTGCTCTTTACATTCCTTCCAGTGGGTCCGCTTTTGATCATCATTGGGAGATTTAAAGTTAGAAAGGTGCAAAAGCAAGAGGAAACATTTGAATTAAGAGGGCTTTGAGAAATTCAAATGATGATGAAAATATTAAAAGCAAACTGTATATTTTCAAGATTTGTGAGATCCACTTAGGAGTGCCAGGGTTAGGCTCCCCAGTGCAATATAAAAAAAAGAAGTATTATTTTTCAGACTCGGAGGCAATTCACCTTTAATATTATGAACCAGTCAACTGATTCACTTGTTTTCCTTTCAGGGTGTGAAATTGTACCAGATGTAAACGTAGCACAGAAGAGGTTTGGAATTAAATTATTAATACCTTTTGCAGAAGGAATGAATGAAGTATGCCTAAGATGTGATAATGTGAGTACAAAACCCTGACTTTATCCCATAAGGCTCAGCTTAATACGCAAACAACATTATAAACCATTTATCAAGATGATTGTTTCAGATATGGATTATATTTATCAAAGGCAATGTTCACATTTGTGTTTTTACCACTATTGATTTTTAAGTGTATTTTTATATTAACAGTTATTGAATAACATAATTGGTGTATTTGTGCAAAGTTCCTTAACCATTTGTATGCATAAAAGACCCCTTTCTCACAGTGGCTTCCAACACACATATGTGTCACAGCACTAAGCTTAATGTATCACGTTGTTCCAAAAATATGTATTAAATTGCATTGTTTCCTCTAAATGTGTAACAGAGATTTACATTTTCCTATGTGTGTCACCACTTAAAAACAGATGTGGTTGGGAACTACTGATATACCTACAGTAACTAAACTTGTCCCATAAATGTATTAAGCATCTGACAGATTTTATCCTACCACCTTCATACCTTTTTGTGTTTATATAGAAAAGCAAGGATTTCATTCTAACAATGATCCATCTACTCTCAAAATTCCATAAAACTGCACCCATGATAACCCACAGTATGGACACACACACACACTCAACATATACACACACACGCATATATACACATACATACACATAGAATACATTTGAAATATGCAGCCTTGCAGTGTGCCTTTTCTCATATAGCACATAATCGAGTGGTAACACAGCAAACCTGTTATAACTTTAAATTATTTTTAGTATTCAGCCTATTTATTTTTGACATACCAGAGAGCTTACGATTGAAATGTTGCTACTCTAGTGATACTATAGAGCTTATAATTGGAATATTGTTACAATAGTGATACCGCAGAGCTTATAATTAGAATGGTGTCATACTAGTGATACCACAGAGCTTACAACTGAAATGGAGATACACTAGTGATATACAGTGTTTCAAATTGAGTTACACTAGTAATACCAGAGAACTTACTTTTATATCTAGACTAGCTATTCCACATAGCTTACAACTGAAATGGTGCTATACTAGTGATACCAGATAGCTTACAATTGAAAAGAAGTTACACAATTGATACCATAATGCTTACAATTTAAATTGAACTACTCATGAGATATCACAGAGATTACAGCAGTCAGCTTGACTTGATATACTATAAAAAACAGGGGCTAATATTAGAGTAAACCAACTGCTCCAAAGGGGATATGTAAAATTTCCCAAATACCGAATTCTTAAATATAAGGATTTTAACCCCTTGAATGCGAGAGAAGTCTCCAAACCATTAACAAGCAATGCATTTGAAAGCACTCCAATATTCAATGGGTTAAAGCCCCTTTTAAATCAATTGGAGTTTCCTTTGTCTCTGTATGGTATGGATGATTTGCCCCAGAACTACTTCAGTGCTTTATAGTGCAACAGCCTCTGTATTAATGTTTTTGTAGTGTAGTGGGCTCCCTGTGCATACCATCCCCCTGGTACATGATCCATCCCAGGTCCCATGTGCACTAACATTTTAAGGTAACTTCTGGGTCGACATGCGGAAATGTTTCAAATGGGACTGAGGATTGATTGCATAAAGGAAAAAGGGCAGATGCCAAAGACTTCGATGTAGACCCACTACACCGAAGAAAACATTAATACGATAAGAAGGTATTTAGGATTTTTTATGAATAACTTCAAGGGAAGCTGGCTAGCTCCTCTTGCATTCAAGATGGTGATATGATCTCAGTCTAGTTACACACGCACACACATGCACAACCATAAACAGGCCCAAGTACTGAGCTCACTTTCAATCTTTCCATCTGGGACTTGGGGCCCTTGGCAATTTCCCTTTTTACCCATTATTTATCCAGCCCAGAATCTAAGCATTTATTAGAATATGTATCAAGGCTGTGCTCTTTATTTTTTTTTTTTTAATGAATGATTTTCTTTAACCTGTAACATGATTCCCCACAGGAAACTCAATATGCCAAATGGATGGCTGCTTGCATTCTTGCCTCTAAAGGAAAGACAATGGCAGATAGTTCTTATCGACCTGAAGTCCAAAATATTCTCTCATTTCTGAGACTGAAGTACAGAAATACTTCTTCTCAAGTACCTTCTGATATAGAATCAGTGGACATCAAGCCAGAGTGTTTTGTTTCACCCAGATATTCAAAGAAATATAAAACAAAACAGGTATATAAAAATATTCAGCTAAAGCAGTATAGTACTAATGCATTTTAAAGAGGTATGACTGGCAATAATATTATCATTTATTATTTCAGTTAAAGGGATAGTAACACTTAATATGTAAAAAATATATATTGTAGGGTTTATTGTCCCGAATAAAGCAGAGCACTCTCTCTGCTGAGAGATGCTTTAATCAAAATTAATTCTGGCTCAAACTTTAATTTTTTTAGGTGCAATATCTCAGTGGCCTGAATATTACAGTGGTGCTGTTGCTACACCATCCCATGCAGGTTTATAGTCAACTGACCAGAGTTGTCCATAGGAAATTGAGATACTGCACCTAAAAAATTCAAGTTTGAGCTGCAATATCTTTTGGAAAAAATGCCTCTCAGCAGTGAGAGTACCCTTGTTTTACTCAGGAGGATACAACCTACACTATATATTTTTGTACGTATTAAAGTGTTAGTAATGCCCATATATAAGTTGAATCAGTATTGTATATGTTAAAAAATAAAGTATCTGGAGAAAGTCCCATCTCTCAAGCCTTTACAGTTTGAGAGCTATTCTCAGCTAAAGGTCCCCTTTCCTGATGTCAGCTGTAAAACTGACAGAAGGAGATCCATGTTGGCTGACATGAGGAGGTTCTTATGCAGAGCCGAAATTGTGATATTTAAAAAGAACTACTTCATTGGGACGGTCTACAAAGTGCACACTTTGTAGACCGTTCCAATTAAGTAATTCTTTTTAAATATCGCTATTTTGGCTTTGCTGAAGAGCCTCCGGCTGGTCCCAGGACCGGGATCTCCTGCTGTTAATAGAGTGCTGACGTCAGGAGAAGGAGAGGGAGGGGGAACTTTAGCGGCAAATATCAGACTTTCTCCAGATACTTTCTTTTTTTAACATCTACAATACTGAGTCAACTTAAATACGGGCATTACTAACCCTTTAAATGTTACTATTACTTTAATTGTATGTACAGCTAAAGAATACACTGAGATATATATCTGTTTATATTAATCCTTTCAATGCCATTAGCTCACAATACACTGGACACACCTCTAGCACTGAATTATGTTTATCTCACTTCTGAGCCCAGGCTGACTACTTTAACATCAACTTAGACTGTTGGTCACACTCACTCTTCAGCTGTTGGTAGACACTGTTGTATGCAGCTAATTAGAGGCAGACAGTGGTATGATTGTGTTGATTAAACTGTAGATAGCCTTATAACAACTTAGACAATCATAAAAGAGATTTCAGTATGGCCTAAATGTTATGTTAGCCATTCTTATTTACAACAATAGTTTATGAGATATTTAGCTTTAATTATTTGTCATCTTTTGTAAATTAGATAGTTCTGGCCAACAAGAAGTGGCAGCTGGTATGCAGAACATAATAATATCCGGAAGACATTTCACCAGTACTATCTAGTTTTCATAAACTATCAAATTAATAAAGATAAATATTGTGTAAAAAATGGCTAACACAAATATAGGTGATACTGAAATCTCTTTCCAAATCACCTAAGTTATTATAAGTTGTTAGTTCTACTATAATGAAGTAGTAAACTCTTATATGAAGACAAAATATATGTTGTAAGCTATTTTGTGCTGAGCAAAACAATGGTATTCCCACTGTGGGGAGATGTATTTTCATGAGTTATTAAAGTTTAAATTGTGTGGGGTTTGTATTAACAGTGCCCTCTAGTGGTCAGATTTCAATTAGTTATTCTGACCACTAACAACAATTCTACAACTGAGTCATTCCTGAGCATTTTAACTTTCAGCAAGTAATGATGCTGTTACTTACATCCAGACAGTTTGAGCAGTTACAACTTTTGAATAAAATAACTGACAGCAGTGGGCTTGCCCTTGCTTTATTCAACAGGAACCTCCCTACAATGTATACGTTTTCATTAAAAAAATGAAAAATTGATTGCTCTTTTAATGTTTATGGTCCATCTGTGGCAGAATTCCATTACCCCTGTGGATGAAGTGGTCAGGAGAAAACTGGTAAACATTGGAGTTGTTAGGTTCTCAAAAGGTCAACTTAGTGCATTATTATTGCACTGAGCTGCCCAATTGCATCACTTACTAGTAGTGAGATTAGCACCATTATATACCCCAAGCTGGCAACTAGGCCCAGGGTTTTCCACTTGAGGCTTGAGGCTTTAAACCCCTAATCCTGTACCTAACAGTAAGGGGGGGATAGTGGGAAACTTAAAGGAAAAAGTTTGGCAAGTGGAAATATGAATTAATGGACTTAGTGGAGAAAAGTGGAGGAATTCTGGAGCAAACCAACTACACCATGCTTTGGAGATCTCTCTACATACCCGGGAACTTCCTTTTTTGCTGCCCCTGAGAGGACTCATGGGCTGGGAATGGGTATGTCTAAATGAAGCAAATTGTATAATAAAGTGGGTGTTGCTTAATCCGGGAGACAGGGGCATATCCAGACTGAAACGAGGAAAGGTCGGGTTTAATATAAGAGTGGGCAGGAAGTGGACAAAACAGGGTGGGAAGTGAGGAAAATGGATGATAAGTGGGCGGAGTTACCCAGGAAACTCACCACAGCTGCAGAATCAACAACCTCTTTCCCGGGAGACCCATTAATGAACTAAAAACTGGAGTCTCTGGGGCAGATCCATAGAGTTCCCAGAAAAGCCTCTTTAGCATTCAAGGTGTTAAAATCCCTCTTTGAGTTCCAGATAGGTATGACCATGTGGCCCTTAGAATTCAAACTCTCCCCCACCTCAGAAAAGAGCATACACTATACTAAAAAATGTTCTGTTTTTACCAAGTCTAAGAACTACTATTGAAATCTGCCTGTAACTGCTTTTACAGTTGGCTACTCGCATTCTGGAAGCGCAGCAGAACATTGCACAGATGTCTCTTGTTGAAGCCAAGCTACGGTTCATTCAAGCATGGCAGTCTCTCCCAGAATTTGGTCTGGCCTACTATCTCGTAAGGTAAGGCTATCATGTTCTGTGTGGCTTTATTTCATCATTTAAAGGAAAAGTAACACATCTTAATATTAACCACCCTCCACTTTCCTTACTATGATTAGAAATCCCTAATGACCCCTATGAATTTTGCACTTTTGACTTTGTTCCAGCGATAACATCTTCAATCGGTCCTGGATGTCATGTCCAGGAATGTGGACATGATAGTTGCTGGCAGTTTTTAACTCAATCAGACAGAGTGCATTATCCTACGTAAAGAGGAGTCACCCAACACATTTACTTCTGCAAGTGCATAAATATGTAAAGTCAAATTGCATACAATTTGTATTATTTTGTTTGTTTCTTTATTTTATTTTTTTAATTTCACCTGTTTTTTGAAACTGTTAGATCAGTCTTTATTCACCACATGATGAATTTTGGCTATAGGATTATGATTCAATCAATTTATTATATCAATTTACCTTGAAGCTTTTGTCTCCTGTGGTGCAGTTGGTTTGTTTCCAGAATCGTTCTTTTTTAGCTTACAGGTTATGGCCCTTAGTGCACAGAATAATGATGGGCAGCCTGAGGTCCTGAAGCTGTTGATGACTATAACTCCCATCATCCCTGGCCAGCAAAGGATAATGGGAATTGTAGTCCACAATATCTGGAGAGCCTCAGGTTGTTCAACCCTAGGATAGAATAATATAGGAATCTAAGTGTTTCTCTTACTAGAATGACAGCTCTCCCCTTAGTGCAAGGACATCCAAAGTGCTGTCTGCAGGCCATATGGCCCTTCTGAACCCAAGTTCTGGCCTTACTAAGATATTTTTTATAAAAATATGATTGTATCTAATTAGCTAACACACATAAACTAATAGACTAGTAGGCTCAGCACCTGCCCACAGGTACCATGACATAACTGACAACTTGTAATTCTCATGAATAATTCAGTCTGTTAAATAGAAGTATTCTCATTGACTTGATCAGTGATTATCACTAAGCCTAGAACTGCTCTGTTATCTGGTTGTTTGAGTAAAATCAGAATCTAAGATTTATTTGGTTATAATGCATGTGCTGAAAATACAAAGCAATAGACATTTCGTGGCTGGACAGCTATTATGGCAGGACCAGTATAATATGCTTTAGGATATTTCCTCTCTTTGAGAGGTGCTAGTGGGCTAAAAAAAGACTGCAACCTGGGTAGGACACCATTCCTATAGATCCTGCAAATTTGTATTGGAGGCTCGATCCTAGTTGAGCTTCTCTGACTTCCACTTTACATATGTAAATTATCCGTGGGATTTGTCACCCCAAGGGTAATAGGGGACTCCAGCATTGAACCCCTTGTTCACAGTGCCTAGAGAGATCAGCTACACCTCCCTGATGAGGCCCAACAAGGCTGAAGCGTACGTCTGGGGTTGGCTGCTTCTCTTGTTCAGAGAGGAATTGCCTGGCATTTCGTGGCTGAACTGCTGTTATGGCAGGACCAGTATGATATTCCTTAGGATATTTTCTCTCTGTGAAAGACACTAGGGGGCTAAAAGAGACTGCACCCGGGGTAGGGCACCACTCCTAGAGAGCTTGCAAATTTGTATTGCTGGCTCATTCCTAGTTCAGCGCCACTTTACACACATGACCAAATCTGGGAATCTTCAAGACCAAGACCTCCAAATTGTCACATGAATGTGAGATATCCCTGTGGGGCCAAATTCAGAGCTAAACACCAAGCCACCCACCTCAGGATACCCCCTGTCCAGATTCCTTTACAAGATATGGTCTTGCCTGTTGACTCTTCAGAGAGATCTTGGTATAATTCTGGTCTAGATCCCACTAGTCCTCTTTTTCTCGATCAAAATCCCTTCCTTGGCTTGTCTCCTATTCTAAAAAGGGTCTTTCAGACAAGTTAGGACACATTTCATACAGCGATGTGTTTTGGGCCACTCAGGTCTCTTGAATTCTACAGAGGTAATGCAAATCTCAGGAAGTTCTGTTTGTCACCATGATGCTTGATTTGCTTCAGAATTCATCTCCATTGACTTTCTGCATAAGGCAGCCCATATCCAAAAGCTTGAAAGCACATGGGTCTTATTTATCAAACTAAAGAGATGCAATTATGGAGCAAACCAACAGGACCATAGGGGTAAATTAAAGTTCCCATGAGTTTAAATGGGTCTTTTACCCCTTTAGCAGTTGCGAGATCTCCTTCTAGTTGGGAAGAGACCTCTCTAGCACTGAGAGGGTTAAAAGCTCCATTTAAATGAATGGGAATTTGAAGAATGTTTTCTACAAACCTATGGTGCAGTTGGTTTGCTCCAGAATTGTACCATCTGATGAATAAGGCCCTATGGGCTACATTTCAAAGTAAATAAAAAAATGGAACAAGTCTGCAGCAAAACAACTAATTGCTCCACATTTATCAAAGGAAAAGTCCCACTGAAAGTAGTGTGAGTTTATCCTATATAATAATTCGCTAAGATGTTTGTCAGAAGCAGTCATGCGCAGTAGAGACTGCCCGAACGGACAGAATGCTGGGAGTTCTGTGCTGGGAGCATGCTGTGCGGGATGCTGGGAGTTCTGTGCTGGGAGCATTCTGTGCGGAATGCTGGGAGTTCTGTGCTGGGAGCATTCTGTGTGGAATGCTAGAAGTTCTGTGCTGGGAGCAAGGAATGCTGGGAGGTGTAGAAATGCTGGGAGTTCTGTGCTGGGAGTATTCTGTGCTTTCGGGCAGTCTCTACAGTGCATGACTGCATTGGCGTCAGGACGCAGAGCAGGACGAGCCTCTTAACCCTTTGAGTGCCAGAGGGGTACGCAATGCATTGCAAAGCAATGTGTTGCGTACCCCTCTGGCACTCAAAGGGTTAACATCACCCGGACCTTGGCCTGTGTACACGGGCTTTTACACTAGTCTTTGATAAAACATTATTTGTTCCTCTTTTACATTCATAACATTATGTAGAATGGTAAAATGTTTTTAAACACTTGTGGGAATTGAAGAATCCAAATCTTAGCTCCATAGCCAAATCCAATTACCTCTGATCACTCTAAAGAGTATTTTTCACCTCTTTTTTCTGGGCCAAACCAACAGCACAATGCATTGCATACCCCTCTGTCACTCACAGGGTTAAGCTTTTGAAAACTAGAGAGGTCTCCATCACATTACAAAGCAATGCATTTGAGTCCTAGCTAGCATTCATGGGGTTACCATTAACAAGGCCTGTTTAAAGGCTTCACTCAGAATGTGTCCTATCTGAAGATATCCTCCCCCAGAAGCAGATCTGCTGATGAAGCCAGTGCTGCATTGTGAGCCCCAGTGGACTGGGGAGGGGCAGAAGAATGAGGATCTGAAAAGAGACCCCTGATACTCCCCCACTGATCTTGAGACAGAATTGCAAGATGTGAAGTCTCACAGTTTCCGACTATGTGTGTGAAGCCTTCATAGACCCTAGAGAAGGACATTCAAGCCTGACACTTGAGGTCTTTGGAGTTTGGATTTACAACTCCTAACGTTTGTTTCTGAGAGCAGCAACTTCCAGTTTGGGTCCCAGCCCACTGCCATCCAAGGGAGTTATGTACCAGACCTCCAAACAGCTGACAGGAGCTATTTTAGGACTATATAGTACAGCACAAGTCTTTTTACTAACTCTACACCCATAAGACCGGTGTTAGTAAAACATCAGTATTGCCCCATAAAAAATAGGAATGTTGAGAATTTATATTTGTCCCTTATTGTGTGGTTGGTTCGAACCAGAATTGATCCATTTTACTTTTATACATTAATAGTGGTTTGTGGTGGTTATTTTTTCTATACTATAGGTAGCCGATACTGGTCCTCAGGTGCTACAAACAGTGTATAGGCACAGGTGACTGAGCTATTGATTGTTCCACATGTGCACAAGCATAGTAGCATAGTAAATTAGGTTGAAAAAAGATGCAAGTCCATCAAGTTCAACCTTTGCCTCATTATAACCTAGAAAATTCCACAATTTAACAGACTTTACTGGTAAAAAAAAATCTTCCTCTACCGAAGTTAAAACCTCCTTTCCTTTAATCGTAGGGGGTGACCCCTAGTTATTATTATTATTATTATTATAGTTATAACAATAATAATACATACTAGTTATGTGATGCAACTTTGGAATAAAAATCTCACTAGAAAGATACTTGTATTGACTTAACATATACTAATACAATGTAACAATGCATCTTTTCTCTAGAGTAAATAAGCCAAGTTTGGCTAGACATTCTTCATACTTCAAATTCTCCATTCCTTTAATTAATTTTCTTGCTCTTTTCTGTAATCACTCCAGTTATAGATTATGTTTTTTCAGAACTGGTGCCCAAACTTGCAGAGATAACCTGAAAAGAATCCTCTGTTGGTAGCTCTTGAGGACCAGGTTTGGTTAATTCCAGTCTCAAAATGCCTTAATGCTGTCTTTTCCCGGATTTGTCATCATCATCATCACATAACCCTTTGAGAGCCTGTGGGGCATCCAGATCATTGCTTTGCAATGCATTGGTTACCCCTCTGGAGCTCAAAGGGTTAAAACTTAACTCGTCTAAGACTGAGATAACTGAGATACTTAGCTTGCCTCATAAATCATGCACAATACCTCAGTTATCTGTAACAGTCAAGGCTCCGCAATTTACTCTGTGGACAAGGCACAATGCCCAGGGGTAACTCTGACTCTTCTCTGTCCTTCACCACCTACATTAATAAAGTAACAAAAACCTGTCACTTTTTTCTCGAAATATCACAAAAAATCACCCGTTCCTTTTTTGCTCTACAACTAAAATTCTCATGCATGCTCTTATCCTTTCCCAGCTGGACTTTTACTATTCCTTACTTATTGGCCTGCCTGCTACCCATATCTCTTCTCTTCAATCAATTCTTATCTCTGCCACAGAATACTCTTTCTCTTCTCCTGAACATTATCTTCCCCTACACTACTAATATCATCATGGCTTCCCATGAAGCAATGTTCTCTACTTTCCACACATAGTGGATGACTCTCTGCTCCTCTAACCTCTATTGATGTACCCAGCATTTACCATACCTCAATCCTCAACAACTTCAAATCCAAACTAAAAGAACACCTGTAGCATTGCTGTAATATGTAAAACATATCTAATATGCAGAACTGTTATAAACTGCACTTCCCCCTCTACCTCATTGTATTTGTATGTCACACATTCTATATTTATATTGTAAGCTCTATAGGGCAGGAACCTCCTATCCTAATGTATGCATACCTAGTCTACTCCTTGTGAAAATCATCTTATAAATACTTAGCTATTGCACTTATTGTATCCCCTCTATAGTAAATGTAAACTGTAAAGTGCTTATTACATCTGGTGGTGTTATATAAATACAAATATACCTACATACAAATGATTAAATGTAACTCTGATGGACTACTACTACTAGAGTCTTAACCCTTCTTCTCAGGGATCACTAACAGGCTGGGATATTTAGTTTTACATGATTTTCAAACACTCTCTCTCCTTGAACAGCACCAGCGAGACCCACAGTGGCCCTTTCACCTCTTCGTCTTTTTCCCAGCTCACTCTTTCACTTTGTTGCTTTCCCACCCCCCACTATCACCACTATGTCTCTCACCACCCTCCTGCCCACTCCATGGTGGGGAGAGAAATCAGTATAGCTCCTGGCTCCTGCCAAGGCATACTGATGGCTACAATAAAGAAGACCTCACACAACTAGTATGTGTGTCTCTATGACTATCTATGTAACAGTGGAACAAGACTGGGGTGTTGGACAATTTATGCATGGTTCTGTGATTACCAATAAGACAGTGGAACAAGACTGGGGTTTCAGACAGTGTATGTGACCAGTGAGACAGTGAAATAAGTCTGGGGTGACAGACAGTGTATGTGTGTCTGTGACTACCAGTGGGACAGTGAAACAAAGGTGGGGTTGCAAACTGCATATACCTGTTTCTTACCCCTGCCTCTTATTGAATGGGCAATGCCCATTGTTTAGCACAAATATATTGTAGCATTTATTTTTTATGTTATTATTTCAATAGGTTTAGAGGCAGCAAGAAAGATGATCTCCTCGGTGTATCATACAACAGATTGATCAGGATAGATGTCACAACTAAAGACCCAATCACAACCTGGAGATTCTCTAATATGAAACAGTGGAACGTGAACTGGGAAAAACGAGAGGTAAAACTGCAACATGGCCATTTTGTTCTCAATTTTGGAAATGTAAACCATATAATAACTTTACAAAAAATCATGTGGTATATTTTAAAGACTTTTATTTAACCCTACATTACAGAAGGTGGGCAATGCTCCCCGATCTTTAACCCTTTAACTGTCAGAAAGGTATTCAATACATTGCTCTGCAATGCATTGGATACCTTTTTGGCACCTAAATGATTAAAGGGCTAAAGCATGTATGGGCAACAGGCAGCTCTGGGACCCTATGCAGCTAAAGAAAGAGGAGAAGATTTCTATCAGCCACTCCTCACACACCCTATGTTCTTTCCAAAAAAGCACAAATACTCTTTTATTCACCTCAGAATATACTTCACATTTACACTACTCCGCCTTCACCTTTTTGGTGCCAGAGAGATCTCACAATTTGTTTTAGACATCTCTAACATCCAAAAAGGTTAATCATTTTGTCAAACCTCTATTTAGAATTATAGCACTTTAAGAATTGAGGGCCACACACACAGACCTTGGAGTGAATCTGGTTACTAATTTAAAAGGACGGTGTCACCTAATTATGAAACAGATTCATATCCATTTATATATCATGTACTCCAGTCAGAATTTGCTAAAATTCTTTCTTTGGCGAAGGAGAACTAAACTTTGTGATAAATGTAGACTTCTTATGAACATATAGGCATTTATGTGCAGCCTTTTTCCCACATTTATTTATAATTCTGGTTAGACAAACGGACAATGTCAGAAACATATACAGGTAGTTACTTTGAGAATTTAATTTTCTTTTTCTCTTCAAATGAACTCATCTACATTTGTTTTTGTTTCTCTTTTTAATAAGACATACATTGCACTTATTCTTCACAAGAAATGTGCACAAGCACATACATGACAAATGGGTATGTATAACTGTCTATATATCTATAGGAATGGGATCAGACAGAATTTGATTTAGGAAAGAGGCTACAGCTGGCAGATACAGCTCTCGCTGGAGTCAGGGCAAGAAGCCTGAGATAGACATGGACAGTTAGGGCTGTAAGGTGAAAGTAACAACAATTCACTAGTAATATTTGAACTTACATTTTTATATTTTTTTCACATTAATTGTCCTTTAAGGACCTTATTGTTTGGCACCAAAGAGGTTGATGGTAATGTAATTAATAAACATTTAAACTGGGACACTTAACTAAAGCAGAAAGTGGTTGTCGAAATGTGTGCCATGGAACTCAAGGGTTTCCTGAAGAAGTACAAGGTTTTCCCCAAATGCATTTTTATAATGGTGGGCAGGGAAAAAAGGCTGGAGAGGCACACAGTGTATGCATGCTTACATGACTTCCTGGTTAATGATTACTTAACAGTCTGTCAAATTATATAGTTTTAACCCTTTGAGTGCCAGAGGGGTACAGAATGCATCGCAAAGCAATACATTCTGTACCCCTCTGGCATTCAAAGAGTTAAAGGGATAGTAATACTTCATTTTAACTTTCTTTTATTTTGTAGGCATTAAAAAAACATGAAGAATGATATAAGTCTTATCTCTGAAACCTTTATGGTTTAAGAGATATTCACAAACAAAGTATCCCCCCCCCTGTTCAACCAGATCAGAAGTGAGATGCCCAGGTAGACTGCAGAGAGGGACAATCTTCAATTAAGATAAGGGAAAAAGCTGAAAAACTTGTCAAGGGGGGAAGGGCTTTCATTGTTTTCATACAAAGAAAATTGTCCCCTTCTGTTATCTGTACTGTCTTACAACCAGACTCACATCTGAGAAGAGATGGCTTACACTAGGTAAAAGGGGCGGGGAGGGGAACTTTGCTTGTGAATATCTCATAAACCATAACGGTTTGAGAGATAAGACTTATATCATTCTTCATGTTTTTTTAATGCCTACAAAATAAAATAAAGTTAAAACGAAGTATTACTATCCCTTTAAGTTACCAGTACAAATAAAAATTCCAGTACATTGATCAGTGATTATTTCACGGTACATTTAACATACACAGGGTTCAAGGTTTTGAGTGTTCCACAGATATTTTGTGAGAAACTAAAGGGTTTCACCACAGTAAAACAGTTTGCAAATAATGGTCTAAAATATATTCCTAAATGAAGGACAATAATTATGTATTCCTGAAACTTGCTAATATCTTCAGTATTATTGACCATAGTACTGATATTAATCAGCTGATTAACCCTTTATAGTCCAGAGGGGTGTGAAATGAATTGCTTCTCAATGAGTTGTGCATCTCTCTGGTCTTTAGAGATCTGTCACCTTAAAACAGGTTTAAGTAATTTTTTAAGGGAATTAAAAATAGTATAGATGTTGTGCTAGCTACATTTGTAATATAAATAGTTTGTGAGAAATTAACCTTTATTTGATGATAGTTTCTGTTCTAGACCAGTATTAGCGCACTCTGTGATATGCATTTATCTAGGCAGACCCTGCATGCTGGGGGCATTTATAATAGTCAGCATTAGTTTCAAATATCTAATTAGCAAATGCGTTTGAAATGTGTTACTCACCCGACTGGTCCACAAGTTAAAGGATTTTTCTTCTTACTACTGTCATTCTTACTGATGTACTTTTTTTGGTCTCATATTTTAGGTCGCTATTGATTTTGACCAGAATATATCCATAGCTTTCACATGTCAGAGTGCAAACTGCAAAGTTGTTCATGAGTACATAGGAGGCTATATCTTCCTCTCCACTCGATCAAAAGATCAAAATGAAACACTGGATGAAGATCTGTTCCATAAACTAACTGGAGGTCAGGAATAAGGAATCAAAGTTCTGATTTTAATAAACTCTACACTGGAAAAGAAACAGAACCACAGACAACATTGTCCTTGATTGAAAGAAACTCAAGTCTGCCCACATGGAGAATCTTTTTCTGAATATCTGTTCCAACATAGTCCAACAATGGATGTTGTATTCAAATGTGTATTAGTACTGCATTTTGGAAATATAAATGGGAGCTCTAGATTACCGATCACTTCTAAGCCTGTTGTAGGTAAAAAAAAGTTACCTCACTTGGACTCGGATCCTCAAATAGGCATTTATTGGTACACTTCATTGTCATAACTAAAGATGGGCCTGGGTGGACTGTGCACCATCCAATATGGATGCAAGCCCTTCCACCCAGGTGTCCGCGTGGTTGATGTGCTGAGCAGAATTGGAGCAACTGCAGTGCATTGGAGACCTCTCCAACAAATAAGGGATTAAAATCCCAATTTAAATCAATGGGAAATTGGGCAATTTTTATTTGTTCCCAGTGGTGCAAAGGATTGACTCTAGAGTTGCTCCACTTCTTAGTGCATCAGGGGTGATAAAAGGGGTGCATGTTAAATATTAAAGCCTGGATATGTCCACCCATTTGAAAAGCTGGCTTGACCATAACTACATCACTGGTCTATAAATCCTCAAGCAAGCATGATAACTGCATCAATTTATCAGTGAGTAAAAGGATTTATCTCTCATTTACACCAGAAACCACTCCCCTGGACCTGGCTGCACATCCTGTATTTGTCAATGAGACATAAAATGCACATACAAATTGTGTATGCATAACATTTTTTCTCAATTACATAAATAGGACTTAACACATGAAAGTATCTGGGCCTCGGAGAGTGTTATTTCAATTCTGTCAGAGTTGTAGTTCAAGAGTAATTCAATGACAAAGTATCCCCCTCCCGCCCCTTTTACTGATGTAACACTGCTCAGCTCAGAGCAGCAGGGAGGTGGCCAGGTAGATTGCAGAGAGGGACAATCTTTAATTAAGATAAGGGAAAACCTGAAAAACCTGTCAAGGGGGACAGGGTTTGCATTGTTCTCACAGTAAGAAGATTGTCCCCTGCTGTTATCTGTCTAGTCTGTGGACCAAATACCTCCTGCACTGATTTTTTATACTGCTTAGTAAATGAGCCCTAATTTTATTAGTTAGCACTGCATAAGGTTTACCATAAAATCTTGGGTATAACAAACTTTTTGACTCCATTTCACCTTATGTAAAGTGTGTGTGTATTATACATGAGGAAACAAGCCAACAAAAAAAATTGTTCCCCTTGATCTCTCTCACCCTACCTCCATCCCCCCCTCAATACTATATCTGATGCCCTATTTCCCTCCTCTAACCACCTCCATGATTATAAGCCTCTCCGGAGGCAACCAGGAGATCAGTTCAGTGAACAGCATGCTTGCATTTGCCATCTTTCTCCTCAGATGCTGTATCTCTTTTCAGGACCTCTGGACATTGAAAATATGTTAGTGTCCTATGAAGACCTTCAAGTCCTCTTTATCCCCAGCCCCACCCCAGTGCATATTACAACCCAAAATTTAGGACCTTCAGGTCCTCACAGGGCACTACCATAGTTTCAATGTGCAGACCTCACAGGGCACTAACATATTTTCAGTGTCCAGAAAGGCTACCTACTTATCTATCCACCTATCTATCTATCTACATACACTGCATTGTATCCACAGGTTCCTATAATTAGTGATCTCTGTTCAAGTCTATCTCTATATCACACCTCCTTCCAGCATACAATGGGTTTTAATAGAACTGGATAATTTGTACAGGACCTTAGTACAGAATTAACCTGAAACAAGAAGCAGGAGACCAAAACAGAAATAATCTGATAAGTAAACTAAGAGCCACTTGTTCTTAGGGTATGGTTCCTCTTTAACTTTCCAGGAGGATTTTTGTAATTAAAGGTTTTCACCGCAGCAAAACATTTCAGAAACACTTTAGTGGACCACAGCTTTATTCATGAAGCTAAATAGTTCTGGAGCAAGCCAACTGCAACAGGGTGGCAAAAAAATCCCCAAATTCCCATCAATTTAAATTTGTCTTTTAAGCCATTGAATGGTACAGAGGCATACCTAGGAACTCTTAGGGTCTTACCCAAATCTCAGGGTGCGAGAGCCCAGCGTTAACTGTTATCTCATCTGTACCAATTAATTGCTTATTTAGTCCTTAAATTGCTGCCATTTCTATCAGTAAGACAGAGGGACACATTCTGCTTTCCTTTTGTTTGTTCAGGCAGTAAAAACTCTACAGCATGTTAAAGGTTCCTTGTGGGCAGATAAGATCACCTCCTGGTTAGAGAAAGCAGGGATATAGCACCTGAAATCTACATTCTGGGGAAGTTTAAGGCTTAAAGGGATAGTAATACTTAAAATGTAAAAAAATATATGTTGTAGGGTTTATCCCCCTGAGTAAAACAAAAGCACTCCCACTGCTGAAAGGTGTTTCATTCAAAAGTTATTAATTTTCAAAGTTGAATTTTTTAGGTGCAATATCACAGTGGCCTGAAATTGTACAGTGGCACTGTTGCTACACGATCCTATGGACAGCTCTGGTCCCGGGACCATAAATCTCCATAGGATGGTGTAGCAACAGCGCCACTGTACAATTTCAGGCCACTGTGATATTGCACCTAAAAAATTCAACTTTGAAAATTAATAACTTTTGAATGAAACACCTTTCAGCAGTGGGAGTACTCTTGTTTTACTCAGGGGGATAAACCCTACAACATATTTTTTTTTACATTTTAAGTATTACTATCCCTTTAATGTTACAAAGATCTCAGGACTGGCTCACTTTTAAAGTTCCCACATATGTTCAGAGGTCTCTAACACATTGCTTCACAATACATTGGATACCCCTCTAGCACTTAAGGGGTGAAAAGCCTTATTTCCATCAGTGGGGAACTTAATTTTCCTTTTGTGGGAAAGCTGGTTTGCTCCTGAATTGCACCTATTTAGTGTGATGAATACGGCCCATATGTTTACTGTAGGCACTGGAAAGAAAGACTAAGGGTTGTCCTGATGTCAGCTGTAAAGTTGACTGCAGGAGAATCGAGTCATACGACTCGAGGAGGCTCGGCAGCCGTGCCAAAATCACAGTACTTAAAAAGTATTAACTCATTGGAACTGTCTACAAAGTGTGCCTGGTTTGCAAGTACACTTTGTAGACCTTTCCAATGAAAGAATTATTTTTAAGTACCACGATTTCGGCTCTGCTGCAGAGCCCCCTGCTGGTCCCAGGATCTGGATCTCCTTCTGTCAGCTAGACACTGATGTCAGGAGAAGGGGCTGGAGGGGGGAACTATGAATCCCTATATCTCTCAAACCATAGTGGTTGGAGAGATAGGATTTGTTGCAAATAGTTTATTTTTTCAATATCTACCTAAATCTAATTATTTGTGGGGGAAATTACTGACCCTTTAAATCAATGGGGTTTTTTAATTATCCCCTATAGCACAGATAGTTTGCCCCAGAAATCCTCCACTTTTCTTTTGAACATACAGCCCTAATAATTACTTGTAATTTTCATGTCTTGATATTGGTTTCCCTGTATTCATTTATTTTTTCCCTCAACAGCTCTCTGAGATTTTATACACCTTGCTTATTAATTGGTCATCTTTAGCTTGATGAACAAGTCTCAATTTTGATAGCAACAGCAAAGCATAAGAAAATGCATGAGATAGAAATAATTGTGTTCTACGGGGCAGTTTACACAGGAGAAAATCACAGCACATGTCACACAGAGAAAGAAGAGAGATGCAGCATGCTACAACTTTCCACTGACAATGCAATAACACAGCTACATTTTAGCATGGGTTTCAGCGACATTGCATTGTGATACTACAACTAAATATTAAAGACAGTTGTATTTCTCTTTCAGTTTTTCCATTTGCATTCACCCAGATATTTTCAGTTGCTACAAAAAAGCTGTGATGTAAAAAAAGACATTCTGCAAAAACATTATCTTACACAAAAGTCATGCCAAACAGTCACTAGCGTAAAAAAGCCCTCTATCCAGCCTTGATCAGCCTCAGGCTTTTTTTGCACAAGTGATTTTGCTTTGGTTATGTCACCTGTTGTGAAAGGTCCTGTGCTATGAAATGGTGTTTTTCACATGAAGGACACCGGAAAACAGTAAAAATGCTGCTAGGAATGTCTACACGGCACCTATAAGACCCCTGGCAGACCTTTCATTCAGACTTGTGCTACCATGAGCCAGCTATCAAACACACCCCTCCTGCGTCTGGATCTGTGGTGGAACACAGGAGAAAGGTGATTAAAATAACGTCCAACATAACTTTACTGGATGTGTGATAGAGGCCATGTAGAGGTCCATCAAGTTCGCCTTTTGCTAGATCATCATTGTTTATCTCAAAGAAGACTAACGGAAATCCCTTAAAGACATTTGCAAGTTTGTACCATGGGTGACATTTTAACTGACTCCAAAATAACAGTTGGATTTTTCCATTGATCAACAGCCTACATTTTAAAAAGAATTGCTATTTTTGACTATACTATTCTCTGTTCTTGTCCATATTGTTCTTTTTTGTTGATTTTGTTGTATTTATGTATATACTAACTGGTTTTTCAAAATTATCTTCAAATAAAAGACTTTTTTTTACTAAAATGTTATAGATATTGATAGGTGCACATACACTACCATCAAATACAATAAACTTTTAAAAATCATTTTATTGTAGACTTTAATTCAGTGGGAACTATCAATGGAAACTTGGGGTGGGCAACCAGTCGCTCTTTAATTGTAGTGTCTTCTGTGATGCCATCATCCTTTGAAAAACTACTCTTACAAAAATATATTTAAGCCCCTGAATTCAAGAGATGTCTTCAGCATATTGCTTTGCAGTGCATTGGGAGATATGTATAGTACAATGGTTCTCAACCCATGCTCTCAGAGTCAACTGAGAGCCAGGACTCTGGCACAGGTGAGAAAATCAGAATCACTGTACCTCTGATTAACTCATCTATATTCAAGTAGGGAAATCCTCAAATCCTGACCTGTTAGTGGGACCTGAGGGCATGGGTTGAGAATCACTGTTCTAGTATCCAAGGGATTAAAAGGGAAACTAGACCTAGGAATAAGGGGGTAAACATTATGAGCAATTCATGTGTATTAAATCATATTGGTTGTAGTAAGGAAGTATAATCTAGATCATTATATACATTAAACTGCAGATATAATTCAATAGGTAATAGAGACATAGAATAGATAGATAGATATCTAGAGGGACATAATTGGATTCTTTGTTTGTTTTTTGCAGCGAAAGTATCCTGTGAAATCTTTTAAGAGTTCTGAAAATTGTTTGAAAATGATTCCAAGGAGAGGCTCAAGAAGCCCAAGGGAAGTGGATAGATATTGGCACTCCTGGTCTCAATGTACCAAAGCACCCTCGCTACATATCCATCAATTGTGGTTAGCCCTTCCATTGCCAGGTCACAGCAAAACACATACTATTCTGGATGCAAGAGGTCCATTGTATCTGCAATAGCCTGGTCCTCCTTTCAATATATCAAAACAAGTAAAAGAAAAGCCATAAAAGCCTGCTGCTACTTTCATCATTGCTACACATAAAAAAGAATAATGCAACTCTTTGCCTGGGCCTTCACCAAGCTGTGAAGAAAAAATATAAAACAAAACATGGATGGCTTACTTACCTAAAGAAATAGAAAAATACGTAAATAAACAAAAGCCCCAAAAACCTGTTGCCACATTTGCTGTCGCAACAACTAAAGAAAAAAAATTGCCACCTAAAGCCTTGCCTGGGCCATCACCCAGTCCTTAGTGGAAAATAAAATAAACAGCACTTGGTTTATATTCATCCAATCCTTGTTTAAAAAAGGCTTCCAGTCTCGCTTTGGCTGGGAGTTGTGGTTACACAGGGCATTGAATGTGCCCTGGAGTTACCTCATCTCCCAGCCAATCACTGTCAAGAAGAAAGGGTCACACATGAGTTATAGATGACCCTTTCATCTAGTCCAGTGGTTCTCAGTCTTTTTTTCCTCAAGGTACCCATAAGACACAGTCTAGGATTTTCATGGCACACCTAACATTTTATGTAATTGTTCAAGGGTGTCATGAAGGTTACAAATACATAAGTATATAGTTATTCTTAGCTATCAAAATAACAAAAATAACATATTCTGCATAACAATTTCCAAATTCAATATTCATAGATAAAATGGGACAGACTAAGTGGATGTCTGTGGCATACCACAGTGCCATAGCACTCTGTATGAGAAACACTGGTCTAGTCAATCAGTGACCAGAGGAAGGGGTCAAAGCTTGCCCATGTTTGATCCCTTCTTCTCTGCTGTGGTTGTCTTGGAGATGAATTTACTCCATGGCACGGTAAATGCACTGCATGTAACCCCACCTCCAACCCATGAGAGAGTGGGGACATTTTAAACAGGGACTGGCTTAGGGCTTTTATTTTATTTTATTTTTATTTGTTTACTTATCTGGAGCAGAGGTCCAGGGTGTCACGGACGTTGCTGGGCCTCCAACATACAGGTGAGTAGGTGTTTTTAAAGAAACATAAACTATACCTGGAGGGTGGAAAAGGTCCTGGGACCGCTTAAAGGTTTAAAAAATAATAATATTACAGTAAAATCTCAGGTATAATACACATATTTTTACCCCATTTCACCGTATGTGAATTGGGGTGGGGGTATATTATACATGAGAAATTATAAGAAATGAAATCCTGCTCACCCTCTCTCCTAATTCCCTCCCTCCATGCCCCCACCACAATATCATCATCTGTTCACCTCCCTCTACCCACTCAATGACCAGGATACTACTCCAGAGGCAACTGGCAAATCCACACAGTGGACAGCATGCTTGAATTGCTGCCAACTTCCTCTGCTGCTGTGTCTCCTCCATGCAAGACCTGTTCCCACAAATGATAAGTTAATGCCCTGTCAGTACCTTCAGGTCCTGACATGTTACTACTATAGTTTCAATGTGCAGACCTCTGTGTACTGAAACTATAGTAGTGCCTTGTAAGTGAAGGTCCTCACCAAGCACAAACCTATCTTTAGTGGCAACAGGTCCTGCAAAAATGAGACACAGCAGCGGAGGAAGTGAGTAGAAATTGAAGTATGGTGGCTGCTGTGCAGATCTACTGGCTGCCTCTGGAGGGGCCTTGGTCACTGGAGTAGTTAGAGGGAGGGAATGGCTGGGGGGGTGTCAGGGTTTTGCTAAGCAGCTCAACTCTGCCTATTGATTCTGATGTCTGAGCTAATCTAGTGCTCTGCAATCCACTGCTGCTGTCTTCTGAGTTTCTGGCTCAGGCTGATCAGCTGACCTCTCTGATTGCTCACCTGACTGTTATCAGGGAGGGAAAGGGGGGCATTCTGAATATTGAGATGGGGGAGGGAAGGAAGGGGGGAGAGATTGAGGGGACATTTCCTTTTTTGGGGGTAGAGGGAGGGAAATGGGGTGCATGTTATACACATGAACTCTATATATTACCTAAAATATTGGGGATAATTTATACAGAGTGTCTATTATACCCAAGATTGTATGGTAACATCCTCTTTAGGGTGGGCAGAGGAAGCGGTCCCGTACACCTTCCAATGGGTTCTATAGATTATTATGGTGGCTCCAGACCTCATAATATCCTTATTTTTTACTTTTTCTCCTGTAGGAATGGCAGGGTAAGGAGTCCTGGACCCCTTCCTTAGGCATTTTTTTAAGATTAATATTGAGGCTTCAGACCCCTTATCAGTCCTTTCCCTTTTACCCCTTTAACAAGTGTATAAATCAATACAAATCAATTTTATTTATAGGCTTTTTTCATTAGGATTATTTTTAATTACTTAATATTGTTTTTTTAACTTAAAAATGTGGAATTAATATTTTCTTTTTGTTTTATTTTGAAAATTTCCTCCTTTTAATGAAATAATGTTCCATAAAGTTCACTTATCTGAGATATGGGTAGATGGAGATAAAATGAGTTAATGAATAGATGAATAGTTGATAGATGAATGGATAGTGATGAGTATGAAAGCAATATTTTGACTGTCTTATTACATTTTCTTTGGTTTGTTTCACCTTGCATATAGCCTCATCCACAAGTGAAAAAAGAAATCTAGACATCAAGGGAACAAACAAAGGAGAAACCCTTCTAAAAGCAGTGTATTTTTTTTTTTTTAAATCAATCAGCACATGTAACCATTACACTTACAAGAATAAAATGAAAGTATCACTTATGTCAATCCTAGCCTTTATAGCCTTGGAGCTGTGTCTGCTTCTCTCTGTCTCTGCTACCTCTTTTTTGTGTCCTGCAGATGATGGTTATGCAGAGCAGTATGAATGGGAGCTTGGCATTCCGTTGGTCCTCCACACAATTCAGAGGGGAGACATGGGTGCAAAAATTCACACAGTGGACAGAGAAGCCCACGATACTCATGGAGTTAACAATTTATTGGAAACATTGACACTCCTAGATATGCCCCCTATGTGAAAATCCACCCCCCGGGGCTCCCCTCTGAACTGTGTGGTAGACCAACAGAACGCCAAGTGACCATTCATACTGTTCTGCATCACCAGCATCAGCAGAACTGCAGGACACACCAGGCATTTAATTTGTTTTTTAAAAATGTTAAATCAGAGCATAGCTCCTTAAATGAAAGTGTTGGAAATGTTTATTTTACTCTAGGATAAGGTTGTTTTCAGTGTTTCTAAAAAGGAATGCATTGCAACACTCTTCTGTCACACAGACTGAAAATAAACTAAATGCAGTACTCAAATGGTATAAATAAAAGGCTGCATGATTAAAATCTATAACATATAACTGCCCCAAATATTTCCATCCTTGTCATCAGCCTTTCCTCAACCCATCCGTTATTTCTTTCCTCTCATCCCTCTCTTTGTTTAGACGCTACTCCGGCCCTGAAAGAGTCAGTATGAGGTGTGATGCTCTCACCCATTTGACTCTCACTCCCTCTTTCCCATTGCATTTTACCCCATTGACCTCTCACACCTATATTATCCCTCTCTTATGTCTCTTCATCCTGTTGCCCATCTATGTTCCATTTCATTTCCCTTTGCCCCTCTCTCTCCCACTTCTTCCCCATTGCCTTTCTTCCCCATTTTGCCCTTCCCCTTTATCCTTTCTTTCTCTCTCCCTTTGCCCTTTTTCTATCCCCCTTTGTCCTTTCTTTCTCCCCTCTTTGCCTTCCTCTGCCCCTTTTGTCTTCACTCTTCTCCAGTTGAAATATAGCTAAACTACGATACCACAGAGCTTATTCTATGAAAACATAATGTATTTGTAGTCATAGAATTGTAAGCTTTGTGATATCACTAGTGTAGCTAGCCATATTTCTATTGTGAACTCTGTGGAATTTCTACTGTAGCTCCATTTCAATTGTATGCCCGGCGTATTACTAGTGTAAGCTTTGTGGTATCACTAGTTTAGGTCCATTTCGGATGTAAATTATGCGGTGTATCTCAGTTTAAATTTAAATTGGAAGCTTTGTGGTATCAATAGTGTAGCTGTAAGCACCACGCTTACCTTCTGTCGGAGGGGAACCGGCCACTCCGATGCTCAGGTGAATGCCGGCCCCCTCTACCTGCTGCCTCATGGGGTTTGCCGCATTTAGTCTTGCTTGGAACCAGTGCACCCTGGTGTTCCTCTGGGCGACCGGCTTCCTTGATGCTGCCCCTTGAGGCTCCTGCCTCATCTGAATATGTCCCTTGCACACAGAGAGTTATGCGCGAATCACTGGGAAATCCTACCGTGATTTCACGTCCCGACTCTTAAAGGGACAGACCCATTTAGTGCTCCACCTCCTGGAGGTGGGGGAATCTGCATATAAACTGCCTGGTCACCACATCAGTAGCCCTTTCGTGGTGTTCCAGTGCAGCTGTAGTTTGTTTGAACTCCGTGTATGATCCTTGGCTTGTCTTCCTAGATTTCCCAGTGTCCAGTGTTATGGCTTGTCTGACTACCCGCTTGGTATTGGACCTTCGGCTCTGGCTGACTACCCGCTCTGGTACTGATCCCTGGCTTGTCTGACTACCCACTTGGTTTTGATCATCGGCTGTGGCTGACTACCCGCTCTGATACTGACCTCTGGCTTGTCTGACTACCCGCTTGGTTTTGACCATCGTCTTTGGTTGACTTCCTCTGGTTCTCCACCTTGGTTGCCGGTATCTTCTGTAACTGACTGTAGGCCTAAGTCAGTCCATTTATTCATTGGTTTCCTTTTTTCGCTTGATACCTCATCAGTATGCTATCTATTTCTAAGTCCTAGCCCCAACATTACTACATCAGTATACTATCTATTTCTGGGTCCTAGCCCAAGCATCGGTGCTATTGCATGTATCCTATCCTTAGACTTGCAGGTGCAGTCTGCTGTTTCTGGTAGTAGTTATTGCTCCCTGCTTAGCTCTCTATCTCTGCCAGAGTGTATATTGATTTTCATACTATATTACTGTGCAATAAAGGTGGTGTTTCTAATTACTGTACAATCTCCTGTTTCCTCCTTGGGTTCCATGGCAGTAGCACCATACAGTTGTAAGCTCTGTGGTATCACTAGTGTAACTCCTTTTCGGTTGTAAACTCTGTGGTGTCTAGCGGAGCTCCATTTCATTTGTAAGCTATGTGGTATTACAATTGAAATGGACATACACAAGCTCTGTGGTATAACAAGTGTAGCTTCCTTTCAATTGTAAGTGCTGTGGTGTCACTAGTGTAGTTACATTTCAAATGAAAGCTCTGTGGTATCACTATTGTATCCACATTCCGGTTGTAAGCTCTGTGGTATTACAACTGAACTGGAGCTAAACAAGTGATACCACTGAACTTATAAATTAATTGGAGCTACACATGTGATACCACAGAGCTTATAGTTTAAATGCAGCTACACTGGAATTGTGGGTCCATTTTAATCGTATTCTCTGTGGTATCACTTCATTTCTACACAACATTCATGCCATTTATAAAATTATCAAAAGGGAGTGGGCTAGTATGATGGGATACAGGGATAACTTGGGGTGGGACATAAATTGGGGTGGGGTAAAGGGGCCCATGACCTCCTTTCCCTGGGGGCCCTGGGTTCTGTCAGGCCGCCCTTGAACACACAAAAGAGGTAGCAGAGACGGAGAGCGGTGGACACAGCTCCGAGGCTATAAGGACTAGGAGTCAGATAATGTTGTAAAATGGTTATGCATCCAGATTGGTTTTAAATAAATACACTGCTTTTAGATAGGTTTCTCCTTTTTTCACTCTTGATCTCTAGCTAGATTTTGGGCTCTATGTGATTTTTATTTTATGAATATATTTAATGTATTAAAGACTCATATCTTTATATGGATATAAACTATGATCATTTCCACTTGAATAAGCAAGAGAGGTACATGCTGAGGGAGTGGTTTTTTTAGGACAATAGGCCTGGATACGATCAAGAGAAGAAATATAATTATAACGAGGCTGATGATTTAGAGAGGCAGTGTAAGTATCCATTTGAGATCACTAACCCACTTGGTGTTGCATGAAACCCTTCTGCCACTATAAGAAGAAGTAAAAGATTTGAAGTTCACACTTGTTCCAGTTAGGCAGAGGAAGAGAGGTGAAACAAACAGAAAGAAGCAAGATTTATTTTGATGTGGGGCTTGACTCCATCACAGCCAACTGGGAATTTGGACAGCAAAAGTCAGGAAAAGATTTTTTGCTATTCCATTAGGGTCACTACATATAATTTGATAATTCTGTATGAATACAAACATTTCCAAAAGTAGAAATTACAAGCCTGGGATAAAGGCCTGTTCAGCTGTAAAAGTCAGCTACCACCAACCACCCCCCACCACTCACACAAGTCCCCCTTTAACCCCTCCGAACACAGGAAGCTTGCAAAACACTCTACCCCATTATCCCAAACTAGCTTAACCAGGCTCACCATTAACCCCTCAACTGCCAGACTGACTGGCAATGAATTTCCATCAAGGTGTCCCAGTCGGCCTAGCAATTAAATTCACCCCATGAGAGGACCCCACATATTAATTTATAAAAGTCCATGGGACAGGGCCCTAGACCCACTCATCTGCCCTCTCTATGGAAGAGACTGTGTAACTGTAAATTAACAAGGGGGAACTTACATATTAATGAAAAAACTTGAACCCCTTAACCCTTTCAGTGCCGGAGGCTCGGGCCATTTCCTGTACCCTGCAGGCCAGACACATTTTCAGCATTTTTGCTATCCTTCTGTTTACGCTTGATTTCCTCTTGGGATTTTTAGTTAAATATGGAAAACTATATATTGTTTTTTTCAGAAGGAATTGAGCTTTCTCATGGTACCTTACATGAACAGAATTTTGCATCGTGCAAAAATCTATGATGTCATAATGACAAAAAAAAGTGAAAATTTACTAATTTTGCTAAAATCACATACTATGTATCAAATATATTTACCTTGATTGAAAAAGTTTCAATTATTTGAAAAAGCCCTGAGTCCCCCGAGTAAAAAAATACAAAATTTGTATAGTTTTACCTACGTCCATTGCTAGCGTAGAGCCCTAATCACCAGCAGCGCAAAATGACATTTTCAACTTTATAAGCTAAAATGCGCATTCTAGGGTTTTTGTGGTAAAACTACCCTAAAACAGTGGAATAACTATATAAAACTATATATTTCTGAAAAGTAGACAACCTGCCGCATCTAATGAGGGGTAACTTACCTTCTTGCCCCAAGCCTGTTGTGCACAAATGCTTCCAGAAGGTGGCACTATAGGAAAAAAATGGCATTTTCTTACATTTCTGCCCCTTCATCTGTATGAAAATCTGTGAAAACCATGGAATTTCCAACTGTATTCATTAGCTAGTGCTCTTAGGAGAAAAATTACACCTAATTGGTATGAGTTCCCCTACCTTAGTGGGCGCTACAAGTACCAAACTACACCTATTGCAACCACTAATTTTTCTAACATTTTCTCAAACATTACTTGTCTGTACAAAAATGGTTATAACAACTAGAGAAGTGAAGAAAGGGCACACAAACCATACCATTTTGGAAAGAAGACAACCTGCCGCATCTAATGAGGGGTGAATTGCCTTCTTACCCCAAGCCTGTTGTGCCCAAATGCTTCCAGAAGGTGGCACTATAGGAAAAAAAATGGCATTTTCTTACATTTCTGCCCCTTCAAATGTACTGAAATCTGTAAAAACCATGGAATTTCCAGCAGTATCCATTAGCTAGTGCTCTTAAGAAAAAAATGACACCCCATTAGCATGAGTTGACCTACCTCAGGGGGCGCTATAAGTGCAAAACGACACCTAATACAACTTCTAATTTTTCTAACATTTTCTCAAACATTACTTGTCTATACAAAAATGGTTATAACAAATACAGAAGTGAAGAAAGGGTACACAAACCATACCATTTTGGAAAGAAGACAACCTACCGCATCTAATGAGGGGTGACTTGCCTTCTTACCCCAAGTCTGGTGTGCACAAATGCCTCCAGAAAGTGGCGCTGATGAAAAAAAAAGGCATTTTCTTACATTTCTGCCCCTTCAAATGTACTGAAATCTGTAAAAACCGTGGAATTTCCAGCAGTACCCATTAGCTAGTGCTCTTAGGAGAAAAATGACACCCCACTTGCATGAGTTGTCCTACCTCAGGGGGCGCTATAAGTGCAAAACGACACCTACTACAACTTCTAATTTTTCTAACATTTTCTCAAACATTACTTGTCTATACAAAAATGGTTATAACAAATACAGAAGTGAAGAAAGGGTACACAAACCATACCATTTTGGAAAGAAGACAACCTACCGCATCTAATGAGGGGTGACTTGCCTTCTTACCCCAAGTCTGGTGTGCACAAATGCCTCCAGAAGGTGGCGCTGATGAAAAAAAAAGGCATTTTCTTACATTTCTGCCCCTTCAAATGTACTGAAATCTGTTAAAACCATGGAATTTCCAGCAGTACCCATTAGCTAGTGCTCTTAGGAGAAAAATGACACCCCACTGGCATGAGTTGTCCTACCTCAGGGGGCGCTATAAGTGCAAAACGACACCTACTACAACTTCTAATTTTTCTAACATTTTCTCAAACATTACTTGTCTATACAAAAATGGTTATAACAACTACAGAAGTGAAGAAAGGGTACACAAACCATACCATTTTGGAAAGAAGACAACCTACCGCATCTAATGAGGGGTGACTTGCCTTCTTACCCCAAGTCTGGTGTGCAAAAATGCCTCCAGAAGGGGGCGCTAATGAAAAAAAAAAGGCATTTTCTTACATTTTTGCCCCTTCAAATGTACTGAAATCTGTGAAAACCATTGATTTTTCAAATGTATTCTTTAGCTATGGCTCTTAGGAGAAAAGTGACACCTCATTCGTATGAGTTCACATACCTTAGCGGGCGCTACAAGTACAAAACTACACCAACCTCTAATTTTTCTAACATTTTCTCAAACATTACTTGTCTATACAAAAATGGTTATAAGAACTAGAGAAGTGAAGAAAGGGTACACAAACGATACCATTTTGGAAAGAAGACAACCTGCCGCATCTAGTGAGGGGTGACTTGCCTTCTTACCCCAAGCCTGGAGTGCACAAATGCCTCCAGAAGGTGGTGCTAATGAAAAAAAAAGGCATTTTCTTACATTTCTGCCCCTTCAAATGTATTGAAATCTGTAAAAACCATGGAATTTCCAACTGTATCCATTAGCTATTGCTCTTAGGAGAAAAATGACACCCCATTGGTATGAACTGACCTACCTTAGGGGGCGCTACAAGTACAAAACTACTACTGCTACAACCTCCTGATTTCTCTAACATTTTCTCAAACATTCTTGCGTGTATGAAAATGGTTATAACAGCTATAGAAGTGAAGAAAATGTAGCGAAACCATACCATTTTGGAAAGAAGATAACCTGCCGCATCTAATGAGGGGTCACTTGCCTTTCTACCCCTAAGTTAGTGTGCACAACTATTTCCAGAATGTGGTGCTACAGAAAAAAAAAACATTTTTTTTTTTTTACAAATCAGTCACTTCAAAGATCCGAAAATGGTTCAACACCATGGGATTTCCTAGGAGGACCTCCTGCCAGCCTACGATAAATGGTACCCCACTGCTGTGGGATGACATACCATATTGGGTGCCAGGAGTGTAGCTACCAGTTGAACAAGGATAGGGAAGCAAACAGTGTATGTATGATTCTATGGCTATCAGTGGTCAGTCAGTGTACGTGAGGACCTGTGACTGCCAGTGAAACCAGGTGGGGGGAGGGACGAGGGGTCAGGCAGTGTATGTGGGTATATCTACCACTGGGCAGAGCGCAAGTATGGCAGTGGTGGTGGGGGAAGTAAGGTAGTACATATGGGGGATCTGTGACTACCACTGTGCACTGTAAGTCCCCCACATACACTGTTTGATTTCCAGCCTGAATCCAGTGTGTATTGGCACTTGGGTCTACCAGTAGGCAGTGGAACCAGGCTGGGGGGTTCAAACTGTGGGAATGGGACTGCCAGTAGAATGTGGAACTGGGCTGGTGGGTAGGGTACGGGGGGGATTGAGTCATTTTGTGTGCATGCCACAGGGATGTCCGATGCATTGCAAAGCAATGCAATTGATCCCCTGTCGCACACAGAGGGTTCTTTTTTTTTAAAAAAAAATTCTTCTTTATTCATAGCTTGTTGGGTGGCCTTAGGGCCCCCCAACAAGCTTTGAATGTAAAGCAATAGTAAAAAAAAAAGTCCTGTGTGTGCCGCAGGAGGGGGTCTAAAATGAACCCCCTCCCCTGTGGCACACAGAGGGTTAATTTTTTTTTTGGTCTGTTTTTTATAGACCTCATTGGGGGGCTTCAGGACCCTTCCTTATGTCGCCCAAAGAGGTCTTAGTAAAAAAAAATATGGGCTAAAAGAATTGACCCTGTGAGTGTCACAGGGTTCTCCAGCACATTGCAAAGCAATGTGCTGGGGACCACTGTGGCACTCACAGAGTTAATTTTTTTTAAATTATTATCAGACCTTGTGGGGGGACATCAGGAATTCTCCTGATTATCAGACCTTGTGGGGGGACATCAGGAATTCTCCTGATGTCCCCCCAACAATCTCTGATTATAAAATACTAAAAAATATTCCTATGTCTGCCACAGGAGGGGGGCTCTGCAATGAACCCCCTCCCCTGTGGCACACAGAGGGTTAAATTTTTTTTTTTCTTCTATTTTTTATAGACCTCATTGGGGGGCTTCAGGACCCTTCCTTATGTCCCCCAATGAGGTCTTAGTAAAAAAAAAAATATGGGATAAAAGAATTGACCCTGTGAGTGTCACAGGGTTCTCCAGCACATTGCAAAGCAATGTGCTGGGGACCACTGCGGCACTCACAGAGTTAATTTTTTTTAAATTATTATCAGACCTTGTGGGGGGACATCAGGAATTCTCCTGATGTCCCCCCAACAATCTCTGATGATAAGATACTAAAAAATATTCCTATGTCTGCCACAGGAGGGGGGCTCTGCAATGAACCCCCTCCCCTGTGGCACACACAGGGTTAATTTTTTTTTTTTTTTTGTCTATTTTTTATAGACCTCATTGGGGGGCTTCAGGACCCTTCCTGAAGCCCCCCAATGAGGTCTCTGTAATAACAATATGGTCTGCAACAATTGACCCTGTGAGTGCCACAGGGATCCCCAGTGCATTGCAAAGCAATGCATTGGGGAACCCTGCAGCACTCACAGGGTTAATTTTTACATTTGTTTTGTGTTTTTTTTTTTTTATTATGGTCAGACCTCGCTGGGGCACATCAGGACCCCTCCTGATGTGCACCCAGTTATTGAGCTCCCAGCCGATTGGGCTGGGAGCTCAATATGGCGACCGAAGGAGAGCAAAAGCTCTCCTTCTCTTCACTCCTACCTCCGGTAGGAGTGATCTCGGTCGGGGAATGCCTTGCAACGTCATCGGTGACTATGTCACCGATGACGTTAGGAGGCTTCCCCCGGTCCCGCCCACTCCTACCCGGAAGTTCGGGTAGGAGAGGAGGGATAGGAGAAGCTCTGCTTCTCCTTAGTAAATATTGATCTCCCAGCGCGATCGGCTGGGAGATCAATACCTGGGGGGACATGAGGAGTAATCCTCATGTCCCCCCACGAGTGCCAGGCATTTTTTTTTTTTAAATGCGGCCACTGCATGCCGGTTATACCGGCCTATGCAGTGACCGCATTTAAGCTGTACAACGTACGAGCTTGGCACAGCAGGTACAGCTGTCCTCACTCGTACGTTGTACCCACTTGGCACTCTAGGGGTTAAACCCCTCACCCCAAGGTATACTGTGTTTAGAAATATATACTCATCTTGATGTCAGTGATCCAGAGGTATCTGAGATGCCCTGTTCTTACACTCTGTCAAAATATTAACCCCTTAATGACAGACGACTTACCTGGTAAGTCCAGGAAGTCATTTGCTATAATGGAAAAAAACTACCCCTGTCATTAAGGGGTTAAAGAAAAAGGCTGGCGCTACATTCACCACTGAAAAAAAAAAAAGAAAGAAAGAAACTGAACACCCCTATACCCTCCCCACCACCAGATCTTCTTTGGATGTCACCCAGGCCACTGAGAAAAAAAAAACAAAATAAACAGGAGTTGGCCTACATATAGTCAATCTCTGATTAAATTTGTTTCCGCAATCCAATTGGCTAGGAGGTAGGGTGAGCACCCAAAATTCCCTGGAGTAACCTTAGTGCTCCACTAATCACAGATGAGAAGAATGGTTCATGATACGTGACACTTTCCTCTAGCCAATCAGAGCCCATAGGAAGAAGTCACATATTGCACACACATTGTTTGAAGGGAAATCAGCTTTGTTCTTAACCCTAATAATGGTACCACACAACTGTGATTTTCTCCTTTACTGAATACATATGAGTATATTATGGATACTTCACCATATGGTATGTTTTTATGTTAAATATTTGACTTGACTTCATGATGACATAGAAGAACAAATTATTTCATATTCTTTATCTTAAATAAAATATATTTTCACTGATAACAAGTGTACACTGTTATTATTTGCCATGATGCATGTCTTGCCGAATCATAAGAATTATGTTTATAAATATTAAAAGGTTTATACAGAATTTAGACTTCTACAAATCAACATATGGAATTCAGAATTATCAGATAAACAAAGCAAAATATTACGTGGATCAGGGGATTTTTGCTATGATTTCTTAATATATGTTAAGACGTTATACAGTAATGTTTCATTTTATTACTTAACAGATATATCACCTAAATCACTGTTGTTTAACCCTTTAAGGACCAGAGGAGTGTGCAATGCATTGCTTTGCAATGTATTGCAAAACCCTCTGGTGCTTAAAGGGTTAACTGCTTGCGAAGGAGGTATCCAATGCATTACCTCAATGTATTTATTAATTTATATACATTATTTGAAACATAGGCATTTTTTTTATTCTTAATTTTAGTTTAACAGAAATGTTTGACTAAGTGAAAGCCCACTCCCTTCTGACGAAGTAGACATACACAGTCATTGAAAAATATGAAAAAAAAAGAAAAAAACATATATGCTGTTCCTGCTATAATTCAGAACATTAACTAGAACAGGGGTACACAACATTTTTCTCATCAGTTCTGAGGACCATAATTGCCAAATTCCCAACCATCATTTATTACAGCTCAAGTACTTCCGTGGCCTGAAATTTTATAGTGGTGCTGTTGCTAAAGCAATCTAGGGAGGGCAATTGTCTATAGATTGATGTAGCAAGAGCTCCACAATGAAATTTTAGTAAAAGATGGTACTGTGTAAGCCACAGAAAAAGTAGTAGACAGGCAGTGTACAAGTGATACCTTTATTGGCTCCAGAATGCAAGATTTCAAGACACTTTAGGTCTCTTCTTCAGACATATTTAGAATGAAGGCAAAATGCAAAATTCATGGCATGTTATACACTCATGCAAATTGTTATTTAAATTCCACTGAAAGTAAGCTTCTTATCGCCCATGTCACGATAATGTATTCCTTAGGCTCCCGCAAAGATGTCTCTTTGTATCTGGTGAGGTGGTAAAAAGGTACTTACCTCTGGATGTATGAACAGCTTCAGCAAAGAAGGTTAAATCTATGGAATGTATGGGTTAACCCTCTAAGCACCAGAGGGGTGTGCAACCCATTTCTTACAATTCATTGTGCACCTCTGTGGCACCCAAAGGGCCCAAAATATGATTATTGTGTGGGATAATGTGACATAAAGACCTTGTCATGATTCATGCCACTGTTCAGAGTGTTGAACTTGGTCATCAGTTTATACTCCCAGATCTTTCTGGTGTATTTCTTACCAATACAGTAACCTTGAGATCTTTAATTATGTGATCAGTTAGCATACAATTTCAGACTATGAAAACCCTGCACTTCAAAAATTCAAGTTTAAACTGCAATACAATTTGAATACAATTATGCTATCATGGTGTGACAACTTGGTGGTGGTGCAAGTGCTACAGATGTGCTACAGAAGTCTATTGACATCTGTTTGTTAGTGACAACTGCCCTCCCTGAACTGTAAAATAACAGGCCATGGAAGAACTGCAACCAGAAAATACACGTTTGAGCTGCTGCAGCTTTTATTAAAAAGCTGCAGAAACATTTGAATCAAACTAAAGCAATGTGTTGCACAATCCTCTGGTGCTCAAGGGTATTCCTTCGAGCTAAAAGCAAACAATATGCAGTTACAGCCCCTTAAATGTATATGTGCCATATATATCATAATTTAATCTTATTTGTTTTATACGAACTGTTTTATTAATAAACTAGTTGAAGAGCCCGTTACACTGGCCACAGTGCCACTGCCAGCTGGTTGTGGTGCAGTCATGCACAGTAGAAACTGCCCACACCGCGGCTGATACAGAGCTGGACGCGCCCGGAGCATCCAGCTCTGTATCAGCTGTGGCGCGGGCAGTCTCTACTGTGCCTGACTTTGTCGTTACACACGTTTTAGCAAATTATTATATAGGATTACTACACTTAGTGTCCATCTTGCACTCTCCCCTTTCCTACTTCCTTATATACTTGTCTGTTCATTTCTAATTCTTATGTGTCATTCTGACACCCTTAGATTACTTTCACATCCTCTACTTGTATTCTTATGTCACATTGTTAAAATCTATCAATCGTATTGACTTGGAGGGGTTAACACCTTTTATGATGAACAGACAAAAATTCGTATTCTTTTCTTTCCAAAGACTCATTATATGATGTTATATAATATCTAAACCATCCTTTCAAAATGTAGTGAGAGTCGCAATAGAAAATTCCTCCAGACTGAAAAGATGTTATACATGTTTTTGTTTGTTTTGGTAGAGTAGAATTTGATCTTGACATTAGTTATTGCTCAGTGAAGTGACAGTGCCTTCTACTCTATTTATTTTTCTGTGTAATCTGGTTGCACTTCTTCAGAGAACCCAGTCAGAGAACCACTAGTATAAAACATGGATGAAAATATTTATTAGCTGAGGGGACTAATGCCCCAGGTATCATGTTTTGTTTCATTTTTTGCTAGCAAGGGGCATTTAATTGTGCTACTCTCACTCCTAGTGATGGTAAAATTGCATTACAATCCTCTGTAATAGGGCCTGGTGCAGAAAGCAAAAGACGAGCTATTCTGGAGCATGTCAACTTCACCATAGGGGAACATAAAAATTACTAAAATTCATATTCAATTTCTCTTAACCATTTGAATACTATGGGTCTCCAACTCATTGTGAAACAATGTGTTGGAGACCTGTTATGTCCTACCGGGTTTTTGTTGGCATCACTTACCAGGTATTCTGGTTTTCCCTTTTTCTTGTTTCCCCGCGTTTTTGCTGTGATGCTCTTGTTTGAGGCTTTATCAAGCTCCGGCACTTCATGTCGGTGTGCGATCAAAGCATTCCTGTTGGTATCTAGTTACCTGAGTTCCTGTTTGTTCCAGTGATTTGGGTGTTTGACCCAGCTGTCCTCAACTCCGTCTTTGATTCCTGATTTGGCTTTGATATTCTGTGTTGGTTCTGAGCTTGGCCTGTTTTTCCGACTTCTCTTCTGCCTGCTGATTGTGTACAGCTTTGCTCAACTGGTGTTGACCTTGGCCTGCCCGACTAGTCTTCTGCCTCATCCCTGGTACCGTCTCTGTCCGCCTGTTACCGACTTGGCTTGTAGACTATTCTTTCTTCAACTTCGAGGGTTCTCCTGTGCCCTTTGTGTCGAGTTTGATGCTGTCGACCACTTAGTCACGTTCAACATTGTTGAGTATCTTCTTTCAACCTGCCGTCAAGTGGTAATCTTGCGACCCCTGGTACTGCGACTGCTGTTCCAGTTTCTACCTTATGACAGAGACAACTATACTGCCAATAGGTTACCTATACTGATTCCACACTCGGTAAGTCATTGTCTATGTCTTAGGTTGTCATCCTGTCATCTGGCTCCACAGCCAGCACCTCTAACATGGCCTCGGCCACAGCAAGGCTTCCTTGGAGCAGCCCCTGCTTGCTAGCAATGTTCCCTAGCTTGCGCACCCTAGCGCCTGGTTCACTGAGGCCTACCAAGTGAGTATTTATGTTTGTTTTCTGTTGCATCTGTATATTTTCATATTAAATAGCAGTCTTTTCTTTCTTTGTGGGGATTCAACTCTGGAAGGCATATCTCAAACAGCTTACATTGGGTGCTCCCAATCTGATCATCACAAGACCTCAATGACAACCAATGAGTTATAAGCTGCATTTAATTAAACGGGGATTTTATTACTCCCTGTGGTATACGTGGTATGCTACAGAATTACTCATCTTTTAGCTTTCTGCATTTAACCATTAATGTGTTAGGTTGGCCCAAGCCCTGGCAACTCCCGTGGTATAAATAATAAAGAGATCCATGGACAATAAAGGGCATCTGGTTTCAGTGAATGATCTTCCCTTAAACATCACCCAACTATTTTCTTCCAATCAAAATTAGGTAGATATGTTCTGCATGGTTGATTAAAACATGGTTCTAATTAGACAGGAAACATGACTATACAACACATAATAACAGTGGGCACTGTTTGATATTCATAGGGTGAAGTTTCCTGATAGCCCTGATAGTTTCATGCTGCCTGTATATCGGAGAGCTTAAATATATATCCTTGTCTCCTATGAACCTTTTCCACTCCAAAATTATTCTGTGATCTGTTGTTGTATCAGTTTGAATTGCTTACGTGTTCAGTAATTCTCCACTGAAGCTCTGACTTGTCCAATGAAAATGGAATATATCTTTGGCCAATCCAAACCATCAAATTCATAACTGGAGAATCCTAATGGATTCCACAGAAGTTCAGGATACCTATAATAACCAGCCTTCCCGAAGAGTTGGCTCTCATTTGCAGAAGGATGATCACCAAGTCTTAAATAGTAATATAGTTGATGAGGCTGAAAAAAAGACATGCATCCCTCAAGTCCAGCCCATGCCAAATCACCTGTTGATCCAGAGGAAGGCAAAAGAAAAACAACCCATTGACACCATTTCCAATAAAGCCGCACGTGGGTAAAAAAATTCCTTAATGACTCCAAATGGCAGTCAAATTGTTCCTTGGATTAACAACCTATCTGCATTGAAGCCATCTGCCATAATTCTCAATATTGTTCTGTGCTAGACAGATATGCAGTATTTTTTGAAAGCAGTTAGCACAGCATCTTGAGGCAAATAATTCCATAGCTTTACTACCCTAACTGTAAAAAATCCCTTCCTTTGTTTTAGTTCAAAGATTATTTTCTCTAGTCTTAATGGCTGACCGCTCATTCTTAGCTCAACTATTTGTGCAAATAATTCATTAGAGAGTTGTTTGTATTGATCTTGAATATATTTATAAAAATGCACTTTTTCCAGTTCAATAAAGTATTTTTTAAGAACTGATACCCAAAACTGTACTCCATATTCTAGATGCAGCCATACCAAGGATTTATATAGAGGTAGAATTATATTAGCATCCTATGCATCTATGTCCCTTTTTATGCAGGATAGTACCCTACTTGCAACAGCTGAGTGACTCTGCACATGTTTATAAACCATAACATTTTCCAGTCTCTTTTGGACTTCAGTAAGACATTTACATCATGGAGGAAATTCTGTAGTTTTGTCTATTTGCCCATAGCCTGCCATTGTTGCTTCCTTTGTATATAAAGAAGCAAAGGATGTGTTTAAGGTGTCTCACTAATCAATTCACCTGTCTTAGCCTTAAGAGACCAATATCAACCTTAATATTTTTGTTATTATTTGTAGAATTGTTTAGGATTTTTCTTGCTCTCTTTTGTAATACATCTTTCATGTTCAACTTTGGGTAGCCTAATTGCTTGTAGGGATAGGCAAAAAGTGTGGAAAATTTCCCACATGACTTTTCGCGAAAACATAAACATTTTTTGCTTTTCCCATGAAAAAATTTGCCTTTCCGCCTATGCAAAAATGTCCTTCTTTTCACCTATTTAATACATTTTCTGCCTATTTTAACACATTTTTCGCCTATATTTCCTGTAGATACTACATTTTCTACTGTAATATTACTTCTTGTGAGGGCTGAAGTTTAGAAATAAGTGGCTGAAAGTCAAAGTTGTGAGTCCTACAGCAACATATGCCTTGAAAAATGTGTTAGCATGCAGAATGCATTTGTCCTTTGCCCACAACACTAATTTCCTGCTTAAGTGACACTGGCATATATTCATGATGATGATGTCAAGTAATGAAAAATAAAGTACAACCTACAATGTGGCAGATGTGTATGGTAGTGGTGGTGGTGGGGGACTGGCACTGTGTGATTTGTGTATGTATTTTTACCATTGTCATACGCTGTCCTCCTTCTCAGGTTATTGACACACATTACTTGTCGCTCATAGCAGTGGTCCCAAGTGGGGTAGATGGTGGCAACCCTTCTTCACATCCCTCCTTCACCTCCTCATCTGTGCTGCTGGTAATATATTTGTTCTGGCTTTGTCTGTCATATGTGGTTTCTGCTACCTGATACTCAGATGGTATGAGATGTTGGTTCATTTTTAAGAATGCTAGTCTCCCAACATTGCTTCTTGATAGCTGTGTCCTGCGGTCATTGACAATATAACCAGCCGCACTGAAAACACTCTCAGACTCAACACTTGCTGGAGGACAACTGAGGGTTTCCACTCCAGTATGTGTCAATGCTGGCCACACACGCTGCTTTGTTTGCCAGTAGTCCATGGGGTCATAGCTATCCTGCAAGTATGCAGAAACCATCTCACATGCAGTGGGACCACTTCTAGGAGCTACACGGTGTTCCTGTGTGTCAGTTACCAACCCATCCTCAGGGAGCAAGTCCCAAAGAGATGTGCTGCCGGCGCCACCACTACCCATGTTGTTTTTTGCCGCCCCTGCTGAGACCCATGATGAATTGCCCTATGTTCCAAATGAAATATTCTGGTTGATGATGTAGCTGCATCTGCTGCTTCAAATGCTTTGCTGCCTTCCTCTTCACTGTACTGCCTAGATGTTTGCTGTGCCCTAACTTTCTCCCTCTCATCCTCCACAATGCAACCCTCCACTCGATCAATAAGCATATCACAATATTCCTTGACAGAATCCGATTCCTCAGAAAGTTGCTGCTGATCGCCATGACTCCTTGTTGTGACAAACCACTGATGGCCCTTTGGCAGAAATTCTGAAATTTTGTGTTTAAAGCGGGGGTCCAGCAAAGTGGTAAGAATGTATTCCTCATTGCTTTTAATATACATTATGTGAGGATCTTGTTCAAAGCACGCTAGCATGTCCTTTACCATCTGGTGCATGTCTGTGTTGTCATTCTGGTAAAAATCCTCAGCCATGCGCCTCATTTTTTTCTGCAATAAAAATATCAGTGGTAGAATTTCACTAATTCCTGCCCCAATGCGACTCACCAGCATGGTTTCTTCCTCAAAGGGTTTCAGCAGCTCTCATACATCGCACATTAGTTGCTATTGGCCAGGTGACAAAGAGGCTCCCTCCAAAGCCTTTCAGTTTTGAATGTTGTACTCGCTAATTGCCTTATTCTGCTCATACAAATGCTCTAACATGTTCATGGTGGAATTCCACCTGGTAGGGACCTCCATTTTCAACTGGTAATGGGGCAGGTTGTTATGCTTTTTGTATGGAATATAGAGCATTGCGTGCACTGTAGAAGTGACTAAAATCGGCACATATTTTGCAGGCAATGGTAAGCATCTCTTTGAGGGTTTCTGATTCTGCCAGGAATCTGGTCACAACTAAATTTAGCACATGGGCAAAGCAGGGCACATGCAACATACAAACAATTCTCAAAGCAGCGATTGTGATGGAACCGTTATCACCAGACACAAAACCAGCTTTTAAGGAGCGGGGTACAAGCCATTCCTGTATCATCTGCTCTATCTTATTCAGAACATCTACAGCTTTGTGGGATTGGCTCTCAAAATTCTACATGCACAAGGTGGAGTGACGATGGTATGGGCTATCCTACTGCTGCTGCTGCCACCTTTTAATCACACTGCCACAACCAGAATCACAATTACTGGCTTTCACCTGATGCAGTAAGTTAGTGTTTTCCATTGTTGGTGCTGGGAGGGAAATCCAGTGAGCAGTCACAGTCATATAGTCTGTGCTCTGCCTACTTGTCCACATATCTGTTGTCAGGTGGGTTTTCTTGCCATACACACTTTTAAGTCCTTTTCCCACAACACTAGCCACCTGCTTGTACAATTCAGGCACAGCCGTCCTGGAAAAATAACTGTGGCTTGGGATATTCCAGCGTGGAGCTACACACGACATCAGTTCTCTGAATCCTCGGTTTTCTACAAAAGAATACAGAAGCATGTCCATTGCCAACATCTTGGCAACCTTGCCATTCCACAAGTGTACTTTAGGAGTTTTTGACTCCTTCCCAGGAACTCAGTCAGTGTGGGTTGGCTGGACATGGCAGAAGAACCCTGAAACTTTATTGCTTTAACATTATTAGAGGAGGTGGTGGCAGTAGATGCAGCATGTGTGGGCAGTCTATGACTCTTGCCATCTACTACAGCAAAGCCAGAGTCATCATACTCCTCTGCAGCAGGAGACATAGGAGTTATTTGGACTGAACTAACTGTTGGCACTGGCAGCAGCACACTCTCTGACACATACATAACTTTATTGCTACTTTTTTCTGGCCTAGAGCCCTGGGAACTTTTTAAAGTGCTTCTGCTGCTGCTAGTTGTGGCACCTTTGTCCAGCTGATAGTGTCTCTCCCAGTCAGACCTGTGGTTGTGTTTCAGGTGGGATCTCATACAGAAGGTTCCTATGTATGAGCCTGCTTTCCCCCTGCTCACAGGCTTTTTGCACAGACAACAGATAGCAACATGCTTAGCTTGAGGATCTTGAGTGAAGTATCTCCATACTGTGGACTTCATGGAATGAGGGGTTACTGAGGTGGTGCTGCTGCTGCTACTACTACTGGAGCTAGATGTTGATGCAATTCTACTGCCACTACTACTCAAAACAGGTATGAGTGGGACTTGGACTTTGAAGAGGAGATGATGCTGATGATGACTGAGGTGACTGTGTGCTTTTTGACATCTGTGCTTGTCCAGAGTCAGACTTTCCAATGGCTTTCTCAAACAGTTTATAGACAGGCACAGTGCTCCTTAAAAGTGGTGGAAAATTCAGACTTTGACTTTCTGCTAACCTTATAGCCCTGTCACCATCTTCACTCTCAACTTCATCTGTATCTGCACAAGACAAGGATGCTGGAGGGATATATTCTAGATCTGCATCATCATCATCAGTCATCATTAGGTCATCCTCAGCAGCATTAGCATCACCTGACAGTTCTTGCCCACTACTATCCTTATATTCTCCTAAGCTTTTGGAGGTCTCAAACTATTTATTTTTACTTTTACTGTAACAAAGTTCCCTACTATGGGTGTTTTGGTGCTTGTTTGTCTTACTATCTGATGCAGCAGGCAGTTCAGCTGCTATACCTTCCTCTATTATGCTTTTGCCAGCATCATCAACACTTGAATGCGACTTGTTGTCGTCTTCAGTGTTCTTATTTGCTTCTTTATTTCTACTGGCAGTGGTGGTGCTGGAACTAGTTTTGCTGGGATCTTGACAAACTACATCCTCCCTTGGAGTAGAGGGATCATCAACATTTATTGCACACGCTTCAGCAACCATTGCTGTAGTCAGTTTTTGAACTACTACTTCACTCTCATGTCCCTGCACTGCTCCACCCCTCCCCCTTCCACTTCCCCTTGTGCGTTTGCTGGACATTACGCAACTGTGTGTTTTTACTTTACGGTACACAACACAGCTGATAGAGCTGTATGATGCCTTGCCTAAGCCCAGTCAACTGTCTGTCACTGTCACGTAATATATTTAGTTCTTTATTCTTTTTTATTATTATTTTTATTTTTTTTGTTATTTTTACCCTGGTGTCTTATCACAGTGTGTCCAAAAAAATTATAACTGAAAAACAAAATCAACAACGTCTTTCCCCAGATTTCCCCCCTACCACCACCCAGCACAGAGACAATAACAGCAAGATCAGCAAGCAAATAGGTCCCTAGCTGCCTGTGTCTTGCCAGTCAGTCACATGGAGTATTTGGGGTCAACCTCCTTCCTCCCTTCTTCTCCCCAGAGTGCCCCCAGACTCCCCTAATACACAGAACAAATGTCCTACCTAAAAAATTCCATAAACTATACTTCAATTCCCCTCTCTGTCTTCTCTACTAGCTCAAAAAACAAACTACTACTCTCTCCTCTCACAAATACAAAATGGTATGCTGTGAGAGCCTGACAGCCTTTTATATGGCTGTAGAAAACTTTTTTCCCCATTGATTTCAATGGGCGGAAAAGGTGGGGAAAAGTGGAAAAACTGCACTTTTCGTGGGAAATTATTAGCCAAGCAGAAAGTGCCATTTTTGCCAATTTCAGTTTGAGTCAAAAATTTTTGCCTATCCCTAATTGCTTGTTTGCAGATTTTATTACATACTTTATATTTCATCTGACCTATCTGATTTAAACACTTTAAAAGCCTGATTCTTCTTTCTCATTTCCCTGCAAACCTCATTATTAAGCCACTTTAGCCTCAATTTGCTCCTCTTGTGCTTATTTCCCAATAATATATATTGAAGAGTATATTTGTCTAAGAGCATTTTAAACAAATTCCACGATTCCTGTGCATTTTTATCTTTGAAGATTACATTCCACTGAATATCCTTTAATACTGCTTTTAGATTTGTATAATTAACCTTTTTAAAACTGAATGTTTTGGTTAAACCCTGCTATTGGGTTTCTCATAACAAATTTCAAAGGATGCCATATTGTGGTCACTACTGTTAAATGTTCCTTTACCCTTATTCTATTAAACATGTCAGAATTGTTTGAGAGCACTAGGTCAAGCAAGGCCTCATTTATAGTTGGCTCCTCTACTAGCTGGGATATAAGATTGTCATTATTCATACTTAACCCCTTGAGTGCCAGAGGGGTACGCAACAAATTGCTTTGCAATGCATTGAGTAGCCCTCTGGCACTCAAATGGTTTAAAAATGGTTTCCCTTTGTTGTGCTGGAAGTCATATTGCTCCAGCCAATTTCAGGATAGTTGAAATCTCCCATTATGATTATTTGCAGTAAAATGTAGGCTTCCTCAAACTCCCCAATATTAGGAGGCTTGTGGCAAATCCCAATGAACATCTTTTTATTATGCAATAACTGTACACTCACCCTTCAAAACAAACAAACAGATACAGTAACAGTGAGTAGTATGTGGACTGGAAGCAAGAATATTGATGAAATGCTGAATACTATATGATGAGCAGAAAATTGTCAAAAACATTGGAAATCCACAGCAGAGGAACATAGATAAAAGTGCAGATATGGACTAGGCAGTTCTGGAAATCCAGGAAAAGTATAGAATGCTGTAAACTTGAGCCAATGAAGTTGCTGTAGCAATGGAACACCAAACAGGAAGCAGTTTGTCACTAGACTTTAGAGGAGAGGAGGTGACTAAGAGCTGGGAGTGGATTGGCTAAGCATCTCTATGGCACACTAGGTGGGAAATGCCTCATCACAGGCTTCATGGGGAGAATAGTGAGCCTATGAAAACACTGGCAGACACAAGAGAAATGTTGGAGGTGCAATGCTCTTCACATCCAATCCATATCAGCCAATAATGGCCGTCAGCCAGTACCAGTGGGATACCATATATGTTATTACAGACCAAAAGTGTATTTGTAGGTGCAGTATATACATGGCTCAACCATTTTATGGTGACACTGTCTATAAAGAGCTTTGGTTAGTGTTGGTAGACATTTTTATTGAAGGTGTTTATCTTTCGAACAAAGACACGAGGGCAAAACTCATTAGCATTTTCTGGTCATAGTAAGGTAACTGGAGGGTTATTAGGAGGTGTTAGTTCTACTTTAAAATTATTTTTCAGGTGCATAGTTTATGCAACTCCCTAAAATATATTTTAAAATAGATATATAAAATACAAAAATAATAAAGAATACAAGAATCCGAGATAGAGAGGAAGAAGGTTCTGTGGGTCTGTTCCAGTCACTGAAAATGGAAGCAAGAGAAGAACTGAAATAGAGTCAATGAAAGTGCACAGAAAAACAAAATCCTTCATGGGGTTAAGACCAGGCAATTTTTTTACTTATTTATTTATTTATTTTTGTGAAACTACTTTATCAGGAAGGATACATTGAGATTATCTCTTGTTTTCATGTATGTCCTGACTCATTTTATCTACCTCACAAGGTTGAAAGTCTAAGTTGACTTTGCCAGGACTAGAACCTACAACCCTGAGGTTTGAACAGATTCCACAGCTGGTACATTAACCAGCTGAGCTATCTCACTGAGCCTCATCATTACTGAGCCTCTGACTCACACGTTTCCTTAAGCAGGGGGAACTTGAAAGGGTGACTATCAAAAACAAAAAAAAGTTCAATCAAAATCTTACTAGTTAATTGCCATTGCTCTCTCCCTTCTATCAATGGCAGCATTATAAATTTACAGCCATTATTGTACCTAGGGGGATGTATAAAAAGCCTTCTTAGTGTATACTTAAGAATTGTAGCTAAAATTCACAACGCCTGCTAATATTTATAAAGAGGTAAAGTCACGTTTATAAATATGTCTGTCTGAGAATATTCTGAGAAAATTCTCACCTGCAAATATTCAAAAACATAGCAGTATTATATACTTCCAATAAGAACAGGTTATTCCTGCCGTTAAGATTTAATCACTAAAACGGCATTTATTTTTGGCGCAATTAGCTAATTTCTTTATAAATACATTGGGACACAATTTTTATTTGACCAAGACAAATTCTACGCCACTTTTCAAACAAGTTAACTGGAGTTAGCACTTAGCAAAATGTCTCTGGATGTTTATACATATACTTGTGCCGCTTTGAGACAATTTTACAGACACTTTCTTTATAACTCCAGTTTTATACATCTCACCCCTACTTTCCTTACTTCCAAAGGGAACCTAGTGGGGGATGTATAAAAAGCCTTCTTAGTGTATACTAAAGTACTGTCTCTAAAATTCACAGTGCCTGGTAATATTTAGGAGGTGAATATAGTCAAGTTGATACCTTTATTGGCTAACTAAAACAGATTTAGGATGCAAGCTTTCAAGACCTCTTAGGTCTCTTCCTCAGGCATGTTATACCTAAGGACGAGACCTAAGAGGTCTTGAAAGCTTGCATCCTAAATCTGTTTAGTTAGCCAATAAAGGTATCAACGTGACTGTATTCGCTTCCTGTATTTCTACGGCAAACACGGTACTAACTCTCATCTGTGGTCATATTTATAAAGAAGTAAAGTCACATTTATAAATATGTCTATCTGAGAATATTCTGAGATAATTTGCACTGCGAATATCTGTCAATATATACTTCCATTAAAGCGGAATTACCGCCACTTAGCACCATGGGCCGAAATAATTCCCCATCTGGCAACTAGCTGCTCAGTAGAGCAGGCGTGCAGACATTACTATGGAAAGATGTCTGCGCTCCGTCCTTCCTGTCAGTCCCGGAGAAGTCTACAAATCTCTTGAACAAAGTAAAAATTCTGGTGACTAGCACTACTGAGCAGCTAGTCGCCTCATGGGGAATTATTTTGGCCCATGGTGCTAAGTGGTGGCAGTTCCACTTTAAGAATAGGTTATACCTGGCATTAAGATTAATCACTAAAACTGCCTTAATTTTTGGTGTAGTTAGAAAATTTATTTGTAAATACTTTGATACACAATTCATATTTGTCCAAGATCATTTCTACTCCACTTTTCAAAAACGTTGACTGACTGGAGTTAGCACATAAAGAAAATGTTGCTAGATGTGTATACGTATACTTATGTTGCTTAGAGACAAACTCCAGTTTTATACATCTCCCCCTTGATTCCTCTTGCCTGCACAGGTGGTTGTGATTTTAAAGCAGTCAATAAGAACCATCAGCTGTCTTTTCCACAGGTCACAGCACCAGCTCTTGTGACTAGAAGCCCAGAGAGAGATCCACACACTGAGAACAGGAAGTTCCTGCTCTGTTACTAAAGATCACTGATGGAACAATTGGTCACTAGCTCAAACTGGTCTCTTCATTTCTTTAACCCTTTAAGGACCAGAGTTTTGAGCAAAGAACTGAGTAGAAATGCATTGCACAACGTTCTGGTCCTTAAAGGGTTAATTGTAATGCTACTATTATTTGTAAATATGGTAGAAAATCTAAAGGCTAATGTACTAGGAAGTAATAGAGTTTTTCTTTGTTAAACTAGCAACAATATATGAGAAAAAAACTTTGATTTAAATAGGCGTCTTAACCCTTTGATTGCCAGAGGGGTATGGAACGCATTGCAAAGCAATGCACTCAAACGGGCACTCAAAAGGGTTTAATCCATTGAATGATATAGAGATCTCCAATGGATTACAAAGCAAAGCACTAGAGACCACTCTAGCAATCAAAGGGTTACAAGTCAATAGAAACAAATCAATGCGAATTGTGTTAATATTTATTTGTCCCCCATGGTGTAGTTGGTTTGCCCCAGAAGTACACAATTTTTATTAGTATATTAAGCCTCTTTAACACCCTGAGTAATACCTCTTATTGTTTATAAACTGAGAAACGATTTAGTAGCATTAAATTCCAAGCAGAACCTTTTTTGTAAGCTATCTCCTGTGCACCTGGCAGTTCAGCATTCAGTCTTTCTTGGGAGTTGGAGACTGTATAACCTGGTACCAGTTCCCACAAATGCTTCATCTCAGACCCTGCTTATCTCTCCTGTCATGGAAGAATGCACGACTCATCCTTAACATTCCACTCATTTATCCTCCTTTGAATTTTCAAGCAGCAGTCTATCAAATCACACACAAGATTAAGATAAATCACTTTCTGCTATGCAGTGTCCAAACACCTTGCTTTCCCATAGTGAATGACTAAAAATGATCACGTGTTTTAGTGGCACAATTTCTTAGGCCCCTATATTCAAAAGAAAATAGGATTAATTCTGGAGAAAAACAATTACAGGATAGGTGACAATTACATCATTCCCATTCATTTCAGTGGGGATTTTAACCCTATTTAAAGAATAGCTATCATTTATTAATGGCCAGAAAATCCTAATGACCCTTATGAATTTTGCCCTTGTGCCTTTGCTCAATAGATAATCAGTTATGAATGCTGTATCCATGGAGGTGGACCTGACAGTTGCTAGTAGAACCACAGGACCTCAAACTCTGCTCACTGCACATGGTAATCTTAACTCTTTAAGGACTTAGATGCATTGCATTGGTTCGCAATGCATTGTGCAGACCTCAGGTACTTAAAAGGTTAAGTAGGCTCATGCATTAGGTTTGTTACAATTTGAAAGGACTACCAGCAACAATTATGTCCACCTCCATGGACATGACATTCAGAATTGTATGATGTTATCACTTGGACAAAGGCTCAAGAGCAAGATTCATAGAGGCCATTAGGATACCTTTTAAGACCCTGAATGCTATAAAGGTTTACAGCACTTTGAGGCTGATAAACTATGAAGAACTGGAGTAATTCTCCATAGGGGAAAGTAAAAATCCCCAAAATCCACATTCAGTTAAATTGTCTTTAAAGGGTTAGTAACTCTTAATATGTAAAAAACATATATTGTTGGCTTTATCATCCTGAGTACAACAAGGGAACTCCCACTGCTGAGAGGTGTTTTTTTTTCAAAAGTTATTGCAGCTCAAACATTAATTTTTTTTAAATGCAGTATCTCAATGGCCTGAAATTTGACAGTGGCACTGTTGCTACACTATCCTATGGACAGCTCTGGGCAGCTGAACATACACCTCCATAGGATGGTGTAGCGACAGCGCAACTGTAAAATTTCAGGCCATTGAGATACTGCACCTAAAAATGTCAAATTTGACCTGCAATAAATTTTGAATAAAACACCTCTCAGCTGTGGGAGCACCCTTTTTGTACTGTATATATACTATATATTAAGTGTTATTATCCCTTTAAACCCCTTGAATGCTAGAGATGACTCCAACACATTGCTTTGCAATACACTGAAGATCTTTCAAGGGGTTAAAAGCCCAAATTAAATTAATGGGAATCTTTGCTATTTTTTTGCCTGGTGTGGTGAATTTGGATCAAAGAAACTTAGTTCAGTTCTACTTAGTACATCAGCCTCACTGTTTAACAATGCGTTGGACACCTCTTTAGAATCCATGGGGCTAGTCTTCATCACTGTAATGTGTACTTGTCTGTGATGTAATTGTATGCTCATCTCCCTAATGATAATGATAAAATTGGGCATTAACCCCTTAACGACCGCGTGCTGTGTTATGACCACTTGTGTTAAGGACTGGTGACGGTCATAGCACATCACGTACATTTTACTTACAGCGCTCCTCCAGGAGCGCTGTAAGTAAAAAAGGGGGAGTGAAATTGACTGCTCCAAGACTGGAGCGATCTCTCTCAGTCCTCATAGCTGAGTGCCGGTACGCGTCACAGATCACGTGTACCGGCACTTCGGAATCTTCAAAGCGGTCCTTAAGGGAAGGTTACTTCCCAAGACCGCAGACATGAAGGGGTTAAGCAATAATATGTATTAGGTGGACTAAAGACAAAGGTCCCTTGGGAACATAGCAACACTCTGCTGAGATGAGAGAAAGATCTTTGGGCCACATGCAAAGGGACAATGGGTGAATGTACAAATTTGCTAACCCATCACCATTGGTATTAGCCTCTAACGCCAGCAGCTGCCCTTCAGGGTATACACTGTAATACACACATCATGGTTATGACTTCAATGCCAGAAAGTTCCATACACATCCCCATAGCATGTTGTCAAGCTAGGTTCTGGAGCAGAAAGGAATGAAGGGAATATCTGGATCCTAATGCTGGAAGTTTAAGGACAGAGTTCAGTTCATTCATTAAAGGGATAGTAATACTTTGTTTTAACTTTATTTTATAGGCCTTAAAAAACATTAAGAATGATATGTCTTATCTCTCAAACCTTTATGGTTTAAGAGATATTCGCAAGCAAAGTTTCCCCCTCCTGCCCCTTTTGCCTAGTGTAAGCCATCTCTTCTCAGATGTGGAATGCAGTCCATAGACTGGACAGATAACAGCAGGGGACACTCTTATTCCTATTAGAACAATGAAAGCCCTGTCCCCCTTGACAAGCTGTTCAGGTTTTTCCCTTATCTTAATTGAAGATTGTCCCTCTGTGCAATCTACCTGGGCACCTCCCTTCTGCTTTGGCTGAGGAGTGTTACATCAGTAAAAGGGATGGGAGGGGGACACTTTGTCATTGAATTACTCCTGAACTATAACTCTGACAGAACTGAAATAACACTCTCCAAAGTCCAAATACTATAATAATAATAATAATAATAATATGATGATGATTAATTAGAGCTGCTTTTATTATGAAACATTACTATCCCTTTAAGTTACATAAAGAGGTGTCAATAGGTCGTGAAATCACCTATAAATTATTGGCAATGTCCTGCCCACCAGCCACGCCCCCAGTAACACCCCCTAAAACAAATGTGTCCCTTTTTGGTCATTTGAAATGTTGGGAGGTATGTAAGCCTGTTGAAAAACCTCTGCTGCCCTCATATAGTTAGTGAAATTCACCTTCTTTTATCAGCCAACAGAAACCTCACACGGACTAGTAGCTAGTTATGAGGCCTGCAAGAAAAGCTTTCATTCATAAAAAAATGATTACGAGCTCCCAGTTACTCTGTAGAAACATTTTACTATCAGTGTTCTGCTATTAGAGTACTGATTTTCTTGAAAGGAAATGCATCTGTCATGGCAGCTTTAGCTTAAGTAGAGATAATGACTATAGTGGGAATAAATATATACCCAACTGCACCGTAGGGGACATATACAAATTGCAATTGATTTAATACTTTGCATGCATAGTGATGGCCAACAGATGACCCTCTGGCAATCAGAGGGTTAAATTGTGCTTTATGTAAAATCTCCGAGCCATATGCAAAATGTATGAAGTGGAGCAGAATTGGAGCAAACCAACCAGAGAGGTCTCAAATGTGTGTGTGTGGGGGGGGGGGGGGGGAAGTAGAGATAAATTCTCTAGTGATATCACTGTGTTATTCTATGGAACATTAAGATCTCCAAAGCTGGAGAAATCTTAGTGCATTGGCTCAATAGAATAACATAGTATTTGGAGAAGTGATATAACTAGTCAGCTCCACTTTATCACCTCTTTATCACACCTTAGTCCATAAACCCAAAGGAGTTGTACGAGACCAAACACCAGTTATGAGCTAGTTACATAGCTTTCTACTTTTTAGTGGGTTCCATACCGTTAAAAGCTCAATCATTAAAATAGTTGTCTCCTATGGTGTACTTGGTTTATCTGGTTTATCCAAGAATTACTCCAGTTCTGTTTAGTACATAAGCATATCTATCAAGAAATAAGCCACAAAGATAAATGGATGACAAATAGACTTAAAGGAATAGTGATAAGTTCATAATATTTAAAGTTAAATTGCTAATACTCTTTATTATTTTGTCTTTTCATCTTCACCAGATAAATCATGGTAGCATACAGAGCACTCAGGTGCAGAGATAGTGTAACATTGTATTACTTCCTGTTGTGATGACTGACTAACCAGATAACCCCGGGGAAACAGAAATTCATGGAGCTTACTGTCAGGGACATAAATATGTAAAAATATAAATGAAGGTGGAAAATCAATAATAAATTGTATAGCCAATCTGACTATGCATATTATCTATTTACAAAGTATGTACAGTCAAAGCAATTATCACATTTTACTACGTCTTCTTCTATGGAAACAAACTTCATAAAAACTTCCGGGGCTGTGCAGCCCTAAACAGTTACTGTGAGTCATTCACATGGTCAGAGAATGAACCCCCTTGACTAGAATGCAGCCCAGAAGTATGGCTGTCAACCACAAGGATTTGCAGGTGACAACCACAACCTCCGTAGATCTGTGTTGGGCTTTCAAGGTAAACACACTTGATCTAGGGAACCAGCATTGCACAGAACAAGAAACAAAACTGTGAGGCATCAGTCTTGTAGTTTAGTCTCTTCTCATGGGACCTACAAGGAAGCCCCAGGAAGACTTCTCTTTTAACCCCCAGTCTGCTCCTCTGTTGGTGCACTGGGGCTCACAATGCAGTCCCTGTTACACTGACAAGTTTGCACCCATGGGAGAAGATCTGTTGATGGAACACTCTCCTGGTGATAAATGTCCTTTAACAAATGAGCATTTGTTTAGATTGTACTTGGTCAATGCAACAGCTTAACCCAGATGCAGTGCTTTGGTTATGAAACACGTCATTTGGCTAAGTGCAGGGGTACTCGCCACACTTTTTTATCCTTTGAGTGCCAAAGGGGTACTCATTGCACTGCGTTGCGTATCTCACTTGCCCTCAAAACATTAAATTTTGCATTGACAATGTGGGAACTAAATATATGCTTTTTAGCCAAATGAAAGGCTACAGAATAATGTACGTTAATGACAGATAACTCATTCTGTCATTCTGGGTGGTACATGCCTTTGATCCTTTAGTTGTAATAGATGCCTACAATGCATTGCTTTGCAATCAATTGGATCTTAGCACCCAAGGGGTTATGCTTTGTATTATATGATTACTACAGACACAATTCTCTATTTTAAAGGGAAGTTCAGGATACCTATAATAACCACCCTTCCAGAAGAGTTGGCTCTCATTTGCAGAAGGATGATCACCAGGTCTTAAAGGGATAGTAATGCTTAAAATGTAAAAAAAAAATATGTTGCAGGGTGTATCCCCCTATGTAAAACAAGGGTACTCCCACTGCTGAAATGTGTTTTATTCAAAAGTTATTACAGCTCAAAGAAGAATTTTTTAGGTGCAGTATCACGGTGGCCTGAAACTGTAAGTGGCACTGTTGCTACACCACTCTATGGAGATTTATGGTCAACTGACCAGAGCTGTCCATAGGCTGGTGTAGCAACAGCGCCACTGTACAATTTCAGGCCACTGTGATACTGCACCTAAAAAATCAAGTTTGAGCAGTAATAACTTTTGAATAAAACACCTTTCAGCAGTGGGAGTACCCTTGTTTTACTCAGGGGGATAAACCCTACAACATATATTTTTTTACATTTTAAGTATTACTATCCATTTAAGTAACTGTACTTACAATAAAAAAGAGCTATAAGCAGTAAGCAGACAGGTTACTACCACTTTTACCACAAGAAATACAAATATTTAGTTTTCCAATCCAGCCCCATCCATTTTGTACTGTAAAAGTAATTCTTAAGGCTGTCAACAAATACATTCATCCCCCTCTTTATTTAAGTAACTCCCTGGATTATAAAACGCCTGATTATTTTTGTTCACTAGAAGATAAATCTTTGAACTATTGTTGAATTTCTTCCAGTAGATACATATAAAAGAGGGAGATCATCAAAATTCCACAAACTACAGAGCAATTCATTATAGTCACAAAAGTTATAGTTACTAAAGTCAGTGAGGGGAATGTAAACAAAAAATAGCACAAATAACTGTTACTGTGTGCTGATTGGTCCTTCACCTGATTAACTCCTGGGTACCTAGCTTTCTATGCAACAAAATGCCACTTTGCTCTGTGTGGGCAGTGTGGGATGTTTCTGGGAGTGTCATTCCTCTGTGCCAAGCACTGGCTATGTACAAACCAGATGCAGGGATAAAGGCACAAAAATCTTCATTTCTTGTTCTCTTAGATGTGAATCTACTAAGGCTTCTGTATGTAAATACAGACACAGGGATCAGTTTAGCTAAATTTTAAGTAGGGGTAGGCTTTGCGCTCCCCATCCCATCAGTACAATGACTATTTTGTTCATTTCCATTGAGAGAAAGCACCTTTCGACATTGACTTGTATGGGACAATGGAATGCTTTGAGATGAGGGACACCATTCCAGATAAGTGAGTGACTCAAGAGAGGATGATTATGATTCATGAAAGAGCTTGTGTTACAACACTTTATTTATACTGATGTAGCAATGTTTAACCTCTTGAAGACCATATTTGTGCGTGTGGGTGTGTGTGTGTCTGTATGTGTGTGTGTACATGCACTCTTTGTAGCTATTGAGGACAGAATTTGACCACCCCTGATATATATATTTACATAGTTATGCTACATGAGAGCATATGGCATAATTAGTAAATGTTGTCAGACTGAGGTATGGGGCATGTTTACTTTGACTAATATCAGACATTTGTGTCCTGTCTTTTTCTTATTTGTCTATGTGGAAAGGGCCCCATATCCTGAGCATACTCTATTTCAAATTTGAGTATTATTATCTTTATGTATTGATAAAGTAATAACGTTATCGACTGGTGCAGATACAAAAAGGGGGTTACTAAACTATGTGACATACATGTACAAACCAAACCAAGTGGAGAAATGGACCTACTCATGACAGCATACTATCTACATGAGTAACACAGCAGGTAAATATGAGGTGAAGGTGGGTAGTAGTGTTATATAGTTATGTGGTTTGGGGGTAGGCTTCTCTAAACAGGTGGATGGAACACAGGCAGTCTGATGTCATTGTGTTCTAGATTGTATAGAAAATGTTAAGATGGCCTCTTCATCTCCAATAAACCAGCAGCAGGCACCAGGCAATCAGATAAGAGTCTTAACTCACTAGCCAATAAGGGGGATCATTGTGCATTTGTATTATAAACCTAGGGTATGGTGAAGAAATAGGAAAGGTGGAGCACTGTGAAATCTGGTATAATGAAACATATCTATTTTACTCAGAACAAGAGCTTAGAAAGCTGTGCTGTACTGGACAAAATGAGACAGTTGGGGTGGAAGTGTTAAGTTATATATATTTCTTGGGTTCTCAGATAAACATGTGGATTTGTATTTCTCTCCTATGGAGCAGCTGGTTAATGCAGAATTACTCCAGTTCTTTGTAGTATATCAGCTATTATATCTCTTTGTTCTGAACACAAATTGACAGAGAGGAGATAAGAACCTCTAGTTATTCTTAGCACATCAGTCTCACGTTTTTATTGGCTGCATGATATAAAACCAAAGGAAAGACACAATAACCATTGCATAGTTTTCTACAAATTCATGGGAAGAACACATCACTGAGGCTGAGGAACTGAAGTATTTCTGGTCAAACCAACTGCACCATATGGAATAAATGAAAAGTCCCAAAATTCCATTGGTTTAAAATTGATTTTCAACTGTATGAATGCTAGAGATGCCCCAGCACAATGAGCTGAATGTATTACAATGCTACTGTACTACTCCAGGCACTGGATTCAATTTTAGTCCATAGATCTGCCAAACCTCAATTTACTAAGCTAGAATTCCTATCCTTAACACCACTTGTGCCAAGGAGGGGACAAGGGGCCAGTCTGGGGGGGTTTCAGGGAGGTTATTTGCTCTATGCCTTGCTTAAAGGTATAGTAACCCCCCCGAACAACTTGACGCCAAAATACAGCAATCATACAAACATACTGAACGCACTTAGTCCCATCTCTCAAACCTTTATGGTTTGAGAGATATAAGGAAAGGCAGTCCTCCGGTCCCTCCCCCTTCTGCCTGACGAACTGTAAAGTTGTCAGAGGCAGAATCCAGTCGGCCGACTTTCAGCGGTTCTGCAGGAGCTCTGACATCTAGATATCTCCATATAATTACTTCATAGTAATGGTCTACAACATGTGCTTGCAAGCCAGGCACGTGTTTTAGACCATACCCATGAAGTAATAATACGGAGATATCTAGATGATAGCGCTCCTGCAGAGCCGCCTGGTGCTGGAAGTAGGATCTCATGACGTCCGCTGTATAGCGGACGTATGAGAAGGGGCGGGAGCGGAGGTCTGTCTTGCCTTACATCTCTCAAACCATAAAGGTTTGAGAGATGGGACTAAGTGCATTCAGTATGTTTGTATGATTGCTGTATTTTGGCGTCAAGTTGTTCGGGGGGGGTTACTATTCCTTTAAGTCAATGCACTAAGCAAGTCATAGGGAAAATGGTGTATGTGTATTTTATCTTATGGGGCTGGCGTACAGGGCTATTAACTTGTGATGGAGTGTGTCCACTGGTATGTATTACAGTAATCTGATGTTCTAGTGCAGGGGTGTCAAACAAAGAGTCACAAAGTCACAAAGAGAGGCGATTTGGATTCTCCCAATGAGGAAGGTGAACCTATGAAAGTAAAAAACACAATAACAAATGTTAAAAATTCTACTTAAATAAATGGTTATTTTAATTACTTCCCTATGGTGCAGGGGGTGTACATCAGAATTGGTTCAGTTTTCTTAGTGTATCAGCCTCTGGAACAAGCTGTGGGAGTTCTTAATATATGGAGAGCGTGTTCAGATACACTGGGCGGAGGTAGAACCTTTTAACAATGTTTGGGAGGCATTTTGAGCATCCCCTGTGCTTTCAGATGTTTTTGTATCTTGAAAAAAATAAACACTAAACAAAACTTTAAAGAAAGTGTTACTATGACACCAGGCAATATACTTTTGAAAAACAAACCCTTTTTTAATTAAGAAAAAATTGCAATTCACAAAAGACATTTCTCAGCTGTTGTTAAAATAACATACCGTGGCAGTGGATCCGTACCATGGAAATGGATATATACCGTGGGAGTGGATATATACCGTGGGGGTGGATATTTATCAAGGTCTCCTGAATGTAAAAATAGGAGCAAAACAAGTAAAAATAGAGCAAAAACAAGTACACAGATCTGTTTGCACAAAAAAAGAGGAACAATGCTGAAGCACAACACATAAACCATAGGGGACAAACAAATCTCAAATTTCTCATTGATTTCATTGGGGCTTTTAACATTGTGTCACAATACAATGGAGACCTCTTGAGCATGCAATGGTTTAAACACAGCATATAATACTGCAGTTAAACACCCCATTTAAATCAGTGGGAATGTATTTGGTTTCTCCCAGAATTCCACCTCTTTTTTGTCCATGTGGCACTAAGTATTTAATCCTGTGCTAAAGTGATCAGTAGTTCAGTGTTCCCTCTGATCTCCCTAGGATGGAGTTCATTATGTCTTAGTCACAGGTTTTCCTTATACAGCTATATGACTGCTTGGAAAGTAGTCCAGAAACGTTACTGGAAATAAACAGACATGTTCCAGGCAATCAGATTGGCATGGGGGGGGGGGGGGGGTCTGTGACTAATAAGGGCCAGATTCAGGAAGACAAAGAGGTTCAACCTTGGATCAAACCAATAATAATTCCCATTGATATGAATGGGACTTTTATCTCCTTGAATGCTGGAGATCCCCAATGTACAGTGAAGCAATGCTATAAAGAGTGATCTAGAATTAAAGGGGTTAAAAGACCCACTTGAATCAATAAAAATTTTGGGAATTTTTATTTCCCTGACCCCACCTATGATGCCGTTGGTATGCTCCAAATCTGTACTTCACTAGCTTCTGATATAAAAGTGATTCTGGGGGGAAGCAAATGTACCATTGGGGGGCGGACATGTCCATTGGTTTAAATGATTCACAGAGAGATAACTTTCTAGTACTGAAGTCGTTAAAAGCCCAACTCAAATTAATAGGAAATTGGGGAACTTCCCACGGTGCATTTGGTTGCTTCCAGAACTGAACATCTTTAATTTCCTGAATGTTGCCAGCTGAACATTAGACTGTCCACTGGCTTAACTTCAGAGGCTCAGCCAATACGAATCTTCTCCTAGAATGAGGCTTTTAACCACTTGAATGCTAGAGATTTCTTCATTAAAGGGTTAAAGCCACATTTAAATCAGTGAAAATATTTGTCCACATGGTGTCAAATTTTTGTATTATACATATGAACCAGTGAGTATGAAAATAACAATCTTGCATTAACATGAAAATTACAGTGTACAGAATGGTAACAGGGAGTACTGAAGTTTCTAGAGCTACAATGACCCCAACTTAGACAATGTTCACAAAGTTGACAACAGTGATGTCCACATACTATGGGACAGGGATGAACAACTTGAGGCCCTCCACCAGATGTCAGACTCCAACACTGGCTGGCAAGAGATGATGGAGTTGTAGTCCATCAGCGGTTGGTGGGCCTCACATTGTCCACCTATGTTGTAGACTGTATAGAAACTACAATGTGACCCCATACAGGTTGCTCCCGTGGAAGATTGCCACCTTGTATCAACATAGCCAGCTGTAGCATGTCGAACAACATTACCTGGGGAAAGATGGGCACAGCGGCCTATAGAGCAGCTGTGCATATAATTCACATGGACAACAATTAAGGTTGCTGTGCTCATCACAACCTCATATCTGATCCATGTGGGTGTCAGCCAATCATGCTAACACAACATGGAGTGTCCATCATGCATCCCCCACCCCAATGTTAAGATTCCCACGAGGGTAGCTCAGGTAAGATAGAAGGAAGATTGCAATAGCCTGTGTGAATAAACCCTTATTAGTCTACCACTCTCCAATTTCAGATCAGGTTCTCTTGTATTAATATTCCTTTCATTCTAAGTAACAATGACTTATTCACATAGTTAGCAACTAGCAAATAGGCTTTTTTCTTAATCACTCAAAAATGTTATAATAAACATATTATATTTTCATCTTTAACAAAACCTTTCTGAATTTATAATAACAGAATTCTGGGGGGGGGGGGATTGCTGCTTGTGATTTCAAAAAGAGACATAGAAAGAGCAGGTCCTTAGATTTTTTTTCCTCTCAGTTTATGCAATCTGTGTACTGAAGTGCTTCACTGGCCGGTGCTTATGCAGTGATTAAGGAAAACAAAGACCTCCCACCACATACCAGTCTCACTAGTGTCTGGACATAGGTGGGAGAGATAAGAAAGTAAGCAGTTCTGATAGGAGAATGTTTTCTTCCAGACCCTAAAAAATTACTCCTTACAGAATTCTCAGGACAAGAAAGGAGAAGATCCAACAGCCTGAAAGTCTTCATAATTACAGGTTTGTACTGCTATTTACTGACGCTAACACATATTATAATACATGTTATAATCTTAACCCTTTAAGGACCAGAGAGGTGTGTCTTCCTAATTACAGGTTTGTACTGGTATTTATCAATGCTAACACGCCAGCACACTTCTCTGATTGTTAACATGACATATGTAAAGCTTAATTAGATATGTGTGTATTATTAACACCATAGATGCTAGAAATGTCTTCGGCGCATTGAGAAGCAAGCATTCAATGGGAGAGATGCACTAAGGTTTGATAAGCAGGTGGAGCTGACTTCTCCACAGTTCAGAACTCTCCAAGTCCTATGTTATTCTATGGAGCCAATGCACTAAGATATCTCTAACTTTAGGGATATTACTAGTGCATAGGCTCCACAGAATAACATAGGACTTGAACACTGGAGAAGTGATTTTCATTTTAGCACCTTTTTAGCACCACTTTATCACGGCTTGCTACATAATCCCTAATGTGTTATATATGTCATAAAATACCCTGAGATACAAATCAGACATAATTAAATTTAGCTCATTTATTGTGGAGTAGCAGGAGCCATTGAATACTAATATACATCTAGCTGATTTATTACCCCTTTGGGTGCCAGAGGGGTACGCAACACATTGCCAAGCAATGCTTTGTGTACCCCTCTAGCACTCAAAGAGTTAAAGAGAATGTTGCATTGTTCACAGTTATATGCATTTTTACCTTCAAAGGATTTAAAGTGAAAGTCAACCTCCTATCTGACTTTACATATTCTGCAAGATAAATAAATTGCTATTACCTTTTATTATTTTTATCTACTTTTACACTTTTATGTCCATGACAGTGAGCTTACTGAATTTTTATTTCCAATTTAACACTACTTCTGTAGCAGAAAATACAGCCTATAGAGAACTCAGTGCTGTAGTGATAGCATAATATCATATCACTATCACTGCTTTCACAGTCCTTGGCAGTAAGCTGCCTGGAAACATAAATTCAGGAAGTTTGCTGTCAGGGACATAAAAGTGCAAAAAATAGGTACAGATGAAAAACAAAAAATAAATAAATAAACAGATATACTTGACTGTTGTATGGAGAACATCTACCTAGTTCAGTCTTAAATAGATACTTATTACTCAGGTACAATACCCCTTTAAGAATTATTATTTTGCATTTGCTGATTGTGCAACAAATTGGGGGAAGCTATTTTTCTGTGTACTCAACACTTCCCAGTCAAGTGGCTGTAACCTATTTTGCAAAACACAAAAGAAAGTGATAAGTGGAATGAAAATTGCTTCCCTAACCTGAATTTTATCAAGAGAGAGAGTGTTTTATTTATATACTAGTTGACGAGCCCGTTACACAGGCCACAGTGCCACTGGCAGCCGGTCGTGGGGCAGTCATGTGCAGTAGAGACTGCCCGCGCCGCGTCTGATACAGAGCGGGACTCTCCTTCAGAGCGCCCCGCTTTGTATCAGCTGCGGCAGTGGCAGTCTCTACTGCGCATGACTGCAGCATTACGCACATTTTACCGAATTATTATATAGGATATGTATTTATTTATTATTATTAGTATTTATTTATTTATATATTTATGAATGTTACAGCATTCTGTTTCACACAATGGCAAGTTTTATTTTAGGTTCCACACATGATTGATTGGACTACTCTAGTGTCTAAGGGGTTGAATATTAATATGTTTTTTGTTTTTTTTTGAGTATACTATTCATTTTTCCACTTCTTTGAGACATTGGGGCAAATGTACGAATTTGTCATGTAGTGACATTGAGGTTAGTGTCTAAGACCAGTGGCTGCACTTAAGAGTATGCACTACAATGCATGATTGCTGTAGCGTATACATGTGGACACACTCTGCAGCATCAGACTTAAATGCAAGGCCCCAACACTAGCCCCATAGCATGAACAGGGAAATGGCATACACTAGCACCATTTCCTCTATGCCTTGCTTAGTACATCTCTCTAGGCAAGGTATAGAGGAAAGCAGGGGAGGGCTGGCCTGGGGGGCAGAGGGGCAATTGCCCCCTGGGCTGGTCACATGTCTGGGCCAGTGGGCCACTGCCTCACTCAATCTCCCAATTGCTGCTGTAAATGGAGCTGCACTACTGATACCGCAGAGCTAGCAATTGAAATGGAACTACACAAATGATACCAAAGAGCTACAATGCAAATAGAGATACACTAGCAGCATTACTTATTTCCCTTGTAAGCTCTATGGTATCAGTCATGTTACTGTACTTACATTATAAGCTCTATGGTATCACTAGAGTAGCCGCATTTGAAATGTAAGCTATGTGGTCTCATTTGCCTTACTTAACAGTATGAATGCCAATATTAAAAGTAATTAAAGGGGATAGGCTGGGACAGTGGGCTGGAGAGACTGAAGAAATGGGCCAGTAGATTGTATTTGCCCCCCAGGCCACAAGTTGCCAGCCCTCCCCTGGAGGAAAGGTCCACCCGAAATGCACACAGACTGCCCTTTGTCCTCCACTTAACACAAGTAGCGTAACAGAAGAAAGCTTGTATACATAACTTAAAGGAATAGTAATGTTTCAAAATAAAAGCAGTTCCAATTAATCTTCATAGTATTTGGGCCATGGAGAGTGTTATTTCAATGCTGTCAGAGTTGTAGTTTAAGAGTAAATGAATGATAAAATATCCCCCTCCCACCCCTTTTACCTAGTGTAAGCCACCTCCCCTCAGATGGTGAATCTAGTCTTAAGACCAGGCAGCTCACAGCAAAGGACAATCTTCTTACTGTGAGAACAATGAAAACCCTGCCCCCCGTGACAGGGTTTTCCCTCATGCTAACTGAAGATTGCCCCTCTCTGCAAGCCATCTGGACACCACCTTTTTGTTCTGAGGTGAGCAGTGTTACATCAGAAAAAGATCGGGAGGGAGATACTTTTTCATTCAATTACTCTTGAACTACAGCTCTGACAGTATTGATATAACACTCTCCATGGCCCAAATGCTATGAAGATTAATTGGAGCTGCTTTTATTTTGAAACATTACTATCCCTTTAATAAAATGAGGTTAGGAAGACAAAGGGTCTCAAAATTAATTCCTGCACTTGCTTTATCATGGAATTAGTTTTATACATTCACCCCACCGAGACTCATCACACAATATTGAAGCTGTTATTTGCTTTTTGTTTGTTTTTTTCATTTGTTTTAAAGGGGCAATAAACTTGTTGTGTGGAAAAAAAAAAAAAAAAAAAAAATATATATATATATATATATATATATATATATATATATATATATGATATATGTATTCTTTTCATAGAATACTGATCATTTAACCCTTTGAATGCCAGAGGGATGTCCAATTCAAAAGAAAAATGGATACATTCTGTGACAAACCAACTGTGCTATAGGGAAAAACTAAAAATGTCAATTGATTTAAATTGGGATTTTAATTCTATTTAATGGGCTCCAGTCAGTAACACTGGCTACACTCAAGGGAGCCAGCTCTAAGACACACCTCTCCTTCTTCCGAACTGGTAGTGGAACACAAGAGAAGAAAAGCAAAACAACTCAGGTGACAGCATTGTTGCTCGGGGGCTCTACAGTTCTGATGTCTATGTGAAAAAGTCCTCATAGAGAAGTAACACCTCATAATAATAGAAACTTTTAACTTACTATGGCCAGAAAATCTTAATGCCACTATGAATGTGGTCTTTCTGCCTTTGCTCAAGCGATAACATCATTAATCAGTTCTGGATGTCATGTCATGGAGGCAGACATAACAGTTGCTGGCAGTTTTTTAAATCTAAAGCAGGCAGAGTATATGAGTCTAGTTAACCCTTTCAGCTCTAGAGGTATGTGCATCGAATTGCAATGCACTCTTACTTCCCAAGTGTCCCAAATCCCTTTGTCCTTCTTTCCCACTGTGTTGTCCCTCTTTTTAGGAGATCAGACTGTGTGGTGTGTATATAAGTGTATCACACTGCTCCATAGCAATAAAAATCACAGTAATGTTTGTTTGTAGAGTGGAGATTGTAGCCGTATTAGTCCAGTGATGCAGATGTAAAATAACAAACAAAATAAGTATCTTGTAATACCTTTTTTATTGGACTAACAGAATTTTGGATTGACAAGCTTTCGGGAGAACCTCCCTTTCTCAAGTCTAAAGCATTTTGCTTTAGACTTGAGAAAGGGAGGTTCTCCAGAAAGCTTGTCAATCCAAAATTCTGTTAGTCCAATAAAAAAGGTATTACAAGATACTTAGTTTGTTTTTTTACAGTAATGTTTGTTTAAATTTTAGTATATTTGTTTATAAATGAGTCTGTGTAAATTAAATAATTTCATCTTGTTATAAATCATGTATTCACTTAACAAAGAGGTGTTAAAAGTAAACATACAGAATGTGAGAGGCTTCTGGGAATGAACAGCACAATGGCCTGTCCTACGGCTAGTCACCACCCAGAAGCATCACGTTTTAGGTCTCTAGTACCATTACAGAGGATAAATTTCCACATACATACTAGACTAATCCAGCCCAAAAGGGCGGTCCAGTTCCAAAATGATGGGCAAGTCCCCCCTGCCTGGGAACACCAGCTAACCCCCAACATATATTTCGGCCTAGTTGGGCCTCGTCAGGAGGGTGCAGCTAGATTCCCTAGGTACTGAGAGCAAGGGGTCCACTTCTGGATTACCCTTCACTCTTAGGAAGACCCCCTAAGAGTATTCAAAATAATCTAACAATTCTTGGTAATTCCCTGCCCACCAGCCATGCCCCCAATGACACCCCCTAAATTAGAAGTGTCCCTTTTTGGCCATTTGAAATGTTGGGAGGTATGATGCATTGCACACCCCTCCTTAAATGGTTAAAATTACCATGTGCAGTGGGTGGTGTTTGTGTCCTGCAGTCCTTCTAGGAACTGTTATGTCCACCTCCATGGTAGACATCCATGGTAGACATGACACCTTTAAATATCAGATACTTACAGCAAGCAGATGTAAAATCTAATTACTATATGTTGCATCCCTAAAATCTAATCCTAAAGTTGCTTTTAATAGATGTGTAAATTGTCTCTGTTCAGAGAGCATTTATTTAATTTTTTTGTGCTGTTTGTATTGAAAGGTAAGACTTAAGTCAGTTAATTGATTGTAATTAGTGCCCATTGCTCTTGAATTCAGAAATGTTATTATCTTATCCCATTTACAGATAATCCTGGACAATCAATGGGCACCTTGGAGCACTGATATGCACACGCAGGCATGTCTGCTCACTTAGAGCATATGTAAGACTAGATTTTAGGCCTCAAAAATTGTTACTGATACTAGCATAAAGTATAGGGTATTTAAGCCATTAGTTTATTGTTTCTTTAAAAGATCTTTAGGAAAATAAAAGTATATGTAGAATGTGCTTAGAAGGTACAAGACCAGTGTAACCATGAGGCAAACTAGGATGCCTCGTGATGAACCACGAATGAGTTGACATACCTGGGAACTTTCTTGTTACTAGCTTCTAGAGTAACAAGCAAGGCTGGGGTGGTAGTGTCCACATAACACAATTTGCATCATAATGTGGGTGGTGCTTACT